>JAQJVK010000002.1:61427394-62086812 GCA_035578135.1 Flexamia atlantica
CCCGATATTGTGCAAAACAGATAGGCCGGGAGGTTATCTATCAGAAAATACCAATTTTTATATAATTTATTGAATTTCGATTTTCCCATTTTTGGCCAGGTTTTGAGGGCAAATAGCGTCGCGAGCGGCCGAGCGCCACCCCGGCGGCGCGGCGTCTCGGTGCGCGGCGGCGTCTCATTCATACGTACAACCAGTAGTAAGTGACAAGAGGCTGGTGATTGCTGGAGGTGGTGTTGTGGTGAGGGGGGAGGGGGGGAGGGGGGAGGTGACACAATAATACACTAGCCCAGATTGTCTGCGGGAGGTTGTGTGGGGCATATGGCCGGCACACGACACAGGTGGCGCCACCGTCGCGGTCTAGCACACCCCCTCCCCCTCCCCCCACCGAGGTGACACGTTTAAATATCCTCACACCTGCGTGATGCTGTGTCAATAAAATAGCATTTACAGTTTTTTGCTTACCTAAGCATTACTGACTTGATAAAAATTACCTTAGTGTTGGAGTTCCCCATTAGCTGAATTCTGATGAAAAGCTATTATAAATTAAGATTTTCAGATTTTAATCTGTCTTCTTCTTATGTCCTTATTGAAATGTTGTCAAACCATCATGTTATCAAAAAATCAAATTATGCTATCAAAAGCAAGTAGGGAAATTGGATTATTGGGTTTTGATATGTGGTCTAATTGCAAAACAATCTCAGAGAGCTACTGAGCTAATATTAGCTTGAGTGCACAATGCACAAATATTTATTGGTTTCAACAAATATAATATGTTGTTAAATTGTCCCATAAATGTAAATTAATATATCTTTTTAAATTTTATTATTTTAAAATTATTCTGCAGAAGGTTTAATAGAATCCTAAGTGTTATCCCATGCACTTCCAAACAAGTAAACGACCTTTGAAATATAATTTTAACCGCCCACTGCATCTTCTTCCCAGTGCCGGTCCAGCCACGTGCACAGTTCGCAGTGTGGCGTTTGCGGGGAAGACAATTATTTTTATAATTTCGAAATATTGCTTTTTGGATGTATTGGAACCATTAATATCCAATTCTTACGAGGCCCTACGATATATCGGGAGGAAAATATCAATATTCATATATCGAAACCCCGATATTTTTGGTGGAAAAGAAGACAAATTTTACAAAAAACCATAAAATATCCAAAGAGGGATTCAGCCATTTTCATAATGAGGGTTTACCACGACGGAACTCAAGTTTTTACAAGGGAAGTTTCCTTCACTCTTAAAACGCAAAATAACATGCCGCACACATTATTACCGCATGAACAATAATGTCAATAGTTAACTCTTGATTCGTCTCAATAATTAAAATCTTCAAAAATTTAGTACGAAATCAGTTTTTTTAGGTGATATATATCGTACAAATAATCCACTAAAACACACCGATAACATCAGAACAAAGAAAATTAGATGCTTTTTACCACATATCGAAACTAAAATATCGATACATGTAATCGATATTCTCTTGTATCGTGCGTGCGGCGCCCGCGAGTACCTCCTGACCGCAATTGCAGGCCCCTGTTGAATGTGCGCCTAGCAAGGCCGCTCTGGAGAAGGGTGTTTAGTAAATTGATTATACCACAGCTCTAACTACCGCTTTTAATATGCTTAGGAAGTTACGAAACGGAATGGGAAAGAGAGGCTGTAACTGTGTCTTTTTTGAGCCAGCTTCTGAAACGTTAACCAATAGTATTAATGATGATTATTATTACTGTTTACGTAACTCAGAAACAACAAAACAACATTAGAATAACAACGCCACTTAGTGAATTTATAATTTTGATTGCTATCCCTGTTTGTTTGGGTAAACGATTTGCAAGGACTTATGCTATGTTCGACGTTACTAACAGTGAAACATAATGTATTTTGTTTAGCTATGGGTTAAAAGTTTGGGGCCATTCGGCTCCCTGTAAGGAAATCCTCCTACTGCAGAAGAAGGCAGTACGCACCATCTCCTCTGCCGGTTATTTGAACTATTGTAGGCATGTTTTTAGGAGCCTAAATATTCTCACCATCTACGGCCGGTGTATTCTCACAACTCTTAGCAACCTGAAGACCAACATCGAAAGCTTTGTGACAAGTAAAGAGCTACATACCTACAACACCATAGGTCCAAGTCTAACTTAGATGTACCTTACTGCAGGCTGAGCAAAAAGAATTATAGTTTTCCGTTGCTTGCAGTCAAAATGTATAATGTGCTGCCATCTAACTTGAAGAACCAAGACTCAACCAAATTTAGGCTCTTGCTGAAGAGCTGGCTAATAAAAAGGCCAATGTTCTCAATCGAAGAGTTTTTTGAAATGCCAGCCTAGTCTGCTGCCACATATGTATATAGTGTGAATACTTATAAAGTTTTAAACATTGGTTTAAATGACTCTGTCAATCCAGCAGCGCTGGTCAAAGACTTCGAGGGAGGTAATTAAAGGTTTATTATTCATGTAATAACGTTGACATAATGGGCACCCTTATATTCTTTATTACGTTAATACTTGAATCGACTTTACACCTTCAATAAATAATTCAAGCTATGCTATATTTTTGAAAAACAAAATCATTTATTTAATTTATTTATTTAATAAACTACGCAGTACAATACCAATATAAAGTAGTTAAGAAGTCTTCGAGGGAAAAACATTACATTCTTTTTGAGGAGAGACTAGTCTAACAAAATCGACGAATGAATCTATAAATAAATAGTTCAACAAAGATAACATTCAACAAAATTCAAAAATCAACAAAATAAATCCATCAATAATCATGATCAAAAATAGTGCAATATCTCTGGTAATTAGTGCTAAATATCGATTTCTCATATCTAATTCCTCTAAGTAATGTTAAATATATGAAAAATACAGTAATCCAAACAAAAAATGTCCAAGTAATATAAATTTAATACATTTATGAAATAATTAACAATCATATTGGACTACTACCGTAATATACCTATTTTTTTATTTTCATATTTTATAAGTATATATTGAAAAATTATTGAAATATTGACATGCCACGAGTAATTTCGTATGATTAATTTGTTTCATTGATTAACCTATGCTAGTTTTGCGGCTTCAGTTTTAATCACGTTAAGATCATTAAACGTGATATCTTTATTAGTCTGAAGTAATATTAGTATTGTAATAATTTAATTAATGAAATTTTAAGCGGGTTTAAAAAAATAACATTTTTTTTCGTATCCTACCTAATGGGTAGAGTAATATCCTTTAGATTTTACACGTGTTTTGTAGAACCTTAAAACGAAATTTTAAAGGCAACTTTCAGATTATGGCAAATGTTCACAAAAATTCAAATTAAAACCTCACCATCGCCAACCGAATTTTAA
Source organism: Flexamia atlantica (assembly GCA_035578135.1). Lineage (NCBI taxonomy): Eukaryota > Metazoa > Arthropoda > Insecta > Hemiptera > Cicadellidae > Flexamia > Flexamia atlantica. The sequence goes on from JAQJVK010000002.1 coordinate 61,430,756, forward strand.
ACAAAGAAAAATTCTGTGATATTGGGATTTTAAAAATCACTGAATTTTAAGGCTGTATTGAATATATAATTGTAAATTAAATACGCTGTGGCATTGACATCGTTCGAAAATAAATGTTATAACTACATTTAAGTAACAAATATGTTCATATGCATATGAGAAGTGCTTTTAGGTCCATAGTGATATGATTTGATAGACACCAGAACGATGGTTTATAACTTCGTCTTAACAACTTTTCGTCACCAGTATATCACTGGAGATTGGCCAGTTTACCCCTCAACGACCAGTAACCGCGGGCTTGATGAGAGCTCACACTCAGCCGCGCGGCGCTCGGCAGCTGATAGTGCGGCCGTTACTGGAGACATGCAGAGTCATCATTCCTCCCTGGCCATCCGCTTTTGGTGGTTTCTCGGGCAAAACGAGTCTAGGTTCATATATGCGTTCAGACATACGAGTCTACGATCACAGGTTCATGAATGCGTTTGTAGACCAGGTAAAATGTTATATTAATAACAAACAATTTAGTTCTGAAATGTTCAAATCGTAAAATTATTAGTTACGATTGGATTAGAATCGAAGTTTGACTTGAGGGATAAAATTTGAAAGCTTGTAAGAGTTATGGTGGAAAGCTTGTTTGAGTTGTAAGGTGTTGGTGTGGAATGGTTGTTTATCGTTATTTGGCTAAATTATAAAAAAAAAACTTATTGAGCTTATATCTATAAAAGGTTTGATAGTTGGAACAGCTAAAAGTAAATGTATATTTAAAACTTTATAGTTTGGGTAGCAAAATAGTTTGTACTGGTATATATTTTTTATACAGTAATAAAAATTAGTTCAGTTAGTTCAGTTTGAGGCCTGGGATGTCCACGGCCGACGCAATCAGTGAGCTTGTTTAATTTACTATTTAGAACTTCGAGGATCTGCGATCTCTCAAAAGCTCTTGACTGCGTTGATCGTGGCATTCTGCTGAAAAAGAATATGTCACAGTATGGTGTAATTGGCTGTCAAAATAAACTGTTCAAATCATACCTCAGTAATCGGTTTCAAAAATTATGTTTCAAAAAATTAGCTCTCTGAAAGCACTGAGACAAAAGACGGGGTACCACAGGGGTCAATACTAGGCCCTTTCCTCTTTCTGGTACTTATAACCTCAGTTTTAATGTGACTCTTTCCTTGAAGCTTTAATCTGAACGAAGGCCTAAATGTAAATAGCATTCTTGAGTAATTCACTTAAATTCTATACTGTTGTGGCATATCCACATCGAGCATGTTAACATGAAACTTAGTAGAATTATTGATTTATTAAGGCATCTTAAATTATATATATCTGATAGCGACTTAGGATGATTTATTTTCCTCTATTTCAGTGTTTTATCACACGGTTTGGTACTATAGGGAAATGTGAGTAATGCCCGTAATGTATGTATAATAAATTTTACGAAGCAGATTTAATCTTTTTATTCTGTGCTCACTAGGATAGTCGTAAGTCTTTGAAATCTGAAACTACCTAATGAAAAAATAAGTTATTGCTTTTTTACTGAATTTGTATAAAACATTGCAATCAACTAATGTTTTTGTACTGTATTTTACATTCAGGAACTTGTTACTAATTTAGGTTGACTGTGATATTTACTGCTGGTAAATGTAGTATTCCATGTAAGCTTCCATGTATTCCATGTATTAGCTGTAGGGTTTTTTTTTATAATTTAGCCTATTTTATTTCCCCCCACCCGTAATGTTTAGACACTTTTTAAAGTCAACAAGTGCTTGCGTGTTTTAACTACAAAAAGTATTCACCCTTTTGAATAAACTATTAAAAAAGAGTATTTAAAGAGAATATACCAACGGGAAAAATATTATATGCGAATTGTCATTCAATTCAAAAACCATTTTCAAGCAAAGTAGACGAAAAACAAGTGATGGTAACCTCTATTTTTAAATTAATAAGCAGACGTGGAAGATGATATTGAATAGTAGGTTATTTAATATACATATACATGAATAATTAAGCTATATTTATAAGTGTATTTGTTACGTTTAAAAGTTCTAAAAGGCAAAGAAATCAATATTTTCCATTATATAAATCCGTTTAGCAATTTTTAAATTATTTAACAATTTTGCAGACGAATAATTTTTTTCATAAATGTATATTTTAAATTCATTTAATTGTATATTGAAGTAAGGTTAAGTTCGAAACATTATTTGAATGTTTAAAAATATTGGATAACGTCTTTGGAATCAACTTGATTAATTACATACTACAAAGTCTCTTATATCATCACAAAAACCAGAGACTTTAACGAGTGGTGTGCCAGATTCCTTGTGGAAATGTTGGTTAGAACGGTTTTATTACTTCATTACGTCAAATCAAATTCGTCTTGAAGATCGATTGAGTCTTCTTAACTAAAAATATTAAAATTGCAGTTTAATTATAGCAATTCACATTTTAGAAGCTTTTATAATGAACATTGTAACGCTGATTTTTTTAGCCCTTGTGTTTCCCAATCCCTTTTCCAGTCAAAATATGATAATTTACAAAAAGTATTTCATCGGAAAAATTGGCTTATGCGATCTTCAGTTGTGCATTCACCTCACTTCAATTGAATTAAATTAATTAAACTATAAAGGAACAATAATCTAAACTTTTTTAAGAGCCGGCGGCTATACAAGACCTTGCAGGCAACGAATTTAAATGTTTTGTGATATTTTAAAAACTTAAGTATATTTCAGCTGGGTAAAGATTAATATAGAAATAGATGCATCAGATAAACAAGTAACCCCGTTATTTCGAAACCAATTAAATTGTATTATTTATATAATTAATTTATTGCATAAATTACTTGATCGATTTGTACATTTCCCCCCTAACCACCGAGTGTCAAGGAGCAGGTGTTTGGAACAAGTCGTAATCGCATATTAATTTGGTAACACCACGCCTGCAGGGGCGGGGCGAGGCTCACGTGACCAGGCGCCCCCTCCCCCCTCCCACCCCGGCTGTGTGCCGCTCGGGGCGCCGGTTTTTGACACTCCGCCGCCAACTGCCACAGGGAGAGGATCTTGCCGCTCCTCTTCGCTTGTATCACGTGCTACCTCCCCGTGCAACGTGGTCGCTGTCAGTGTTGTATTTCACGATTATTTTGGACATTATTTTAAGTTATGAACATTTAACGGTAGTTTAAGACTGTTGTGTTAGAATGGAAACCGCTACTTATTATCACCAGCGTTATCTCCGCGAGGAGACCGACTCGCTGTCGAACTCGCCCGGGCCGGAGTCGGTGTCCAGCGCGACGCCGCCCCCAGTCAGCGCGGGGTTCGCGGTCTACCCCGCCAAGCTCACCAAGTCGCCCCTCCCGCCGTTCTCGTACGCGCGAAGATCTCCCGCCGTTTCCGCACCGGAAGTGCTGCCCGCCTACGACACTCTGTCGGACGGCTGCCACACTCCCAGCCCCGACAGTTTCCGGTCAGTCACTCCCGAGATGGTCGACTTGCAGAAGCACTACACCACCCTGATACCCTCCGACTCCAACCGGCTGGACCCCCAGAACTACTCGGACCCCTACAAGGTCAACTCCTTCATGAACGTCTTCATGTACGCCAAGCAGCAGAGATACCCGGAACCCACCTTCCAGAAGGACGAACATCTTCTTGACTTCTCCAAGAGAAAGTTCCAGCGTAAATGCGTCCTGGTGGAGAATCAACAACACCAACAACAGTACCATCTGAAGCCCGAGGAACCGTTGCAGGAGAGGGTCGAAGACTACGACGACGACAGTCTCCTGAGCGGCGAGGACTTCGACGACAAGTCTCCCCACAGAAGACTGTCCGGGAAGGAAGTGAACCCGACGGTGATGAAGAAGCGCAGACTCGCCGCCAACGCGCGGGAACGCAGGAGGATGCAGAACCTCAACAAGGCCTTCGATCGGTTACGGACAGTTCTCCCATCTCTGGGCAACGACAGGCAACTCTCCAAGTACGAGACGCTGCAGATGGCTCAGACGTATATCAACGCGCTCAACGACCTGCTTCAGTAGTCAGGTATACCATAGTTCCTCCATTGTATAGTTTGATGATGTAGTGGTCATTTTGTTGTCATTTTTTATTGATCAATTGCAAAATCTTGTAAATATAACCGTTTGATTTAGACCTCTCATTTTAATGACCCCATTGTAAAGCTTATCTTATCTGAGCCAGGATTTGAAGATTACGTTTAACTAGTTACCAACAGAGGGTACGCCAGATAATTTCTTATTTTAGCTATTTTACTATCCTTTGGGTAATCTACACCACTTAGTGCAATTAAAGACTATCGGTTTTTCGTGGCAATAAATGTTATATTATCATTTCCTGAGAGGGTTTGTAATAATTTGAATCAGTACTCTTTGTTGGTGATTACTTTAACTACATCCTCTTTTTATCCCGACTCAGAGAAAAGCTGGTAACACTTTTTACAAAATTATCAAAATAATAATAATTTGTATTTTGTTTGTTATTATTATTTTATTAGTCACATTAAGTAAACAAACGTTAATATAATTCCTCAGAATCTCTTATTGTCGGAAAATTATCAATAAAATGGTTTTGTAGACTATGTACATAATTAGTTTTATTTGGCTGTGATTTTATCTGTTAAATGTTAGTATATTTATTACAAGGTACGGCCACAATTTGATTGTCATATTAATGTTATTGTATGCCATATTTTTACGTATATATCAACATTTTAAGAGGTTTATGTACCAAATCCTGGAGCTGGATCATAAAAATTAAAACATCGTGTTCACAAGATGCAGGCTGACTTATTCAAGTATGAAAACGTGGCTATGAATTGTTGAAATTCCCTTTACAATTTGATTCTATGTAAATTTGAACTAGGCTATACAGAAAACATTTTTCATACTCATATTATTGTTTCTTTTCATCAAATTTGCTAATTTATCTATTTTACAGATAATACCATGATGAAAATAAAAAAATAACATTGAAAATAACTTACAAATAACTTACAAATATAAATAATAAATTAATCTAACTTGTTCAAAAGTAAACCTCACAACCATCACTTGCATATTTGCCGTCACGTATATTATAATCATTAAATCGCACAGAAGTCAACTGCTTGTAATAAAATGAAAATGAAAATGAAATCGTTTGTTGCCACAGAAAACAATAAATGTTTATGACAATCGCCAAAATTAAATTATTAACTAATAAATAGTTAACATGGTTGTTGTATTAGTTATAATAAAAAAGTTGTTTAATAAAAGTTTCATCAGTAAAAAATAATAATTTAGCCATTTTTTGTGAATCATTCTTAACTTTCAAACATTTTCATCGAGAATTATTATTAAATTAAAAACGACGCCTACGAGAAATGTTTCAGTTTCTTGGTAATGCTCACACTAATTACCTTTTTTAATGCATTTAGGACTTTTAATTTTAGAGGTATTCCGAGAAGTATCTTTGTGTAAAAAATATTCGGCAAACAATTTTTTATGACATTGTCATTCGCGGTTTCTAAAAAAAATTGCTCAATCGCATTAAATTTTCTTTTAGTCATTTAGTCTGTAAGTGTAGGTTATTTTAGATTCGTAATTCATTGCTCAAATTGTTTTAATTTTTTACATAATTTGTAGGTTTTTTCAGTTCACAATTTATAGTCATAAATATAATTACTAAGTTATGCATTCCTTTTATTTTCAACGAAGCCATTAAAAAATTGATTTGACGCTAAATGTGAAACAAAGTATATGTTTGATAACTTACGTGTTGTTATGTACATGTGTGCCTTAATTATAAGTTGGTCTCATAATTTTCTCTCCACTTATTTTTTTAGGTTAGTTTTACTTAAAAAATCAAATTTAAGGTAGTGTAATAAACATTCCAATAAATCTGTGATAAAAATGTTTACAGTATTGTTATAGACTGGTTTTTATTATTTTGTATAAATGTACAAAGTGTAATTTTCACAGAATATGGTTTGTTATTTGAGCAATAAACTTGTAGTAGAATAAACATGCCTTACTTTTTCACTTGTTCATCCTTCACACTCCTATCATAGCTTATTGTTTTAGAAACAATTAATGCAACAGAATGAAACAGTTTCACTATAAAATCTAGTAACAAGAGCAACAATTGATTCAGTGCTATTTGTAAAACAGTTTTTTATAGGAGCTCTGAGACTTTTAATCTAATGAATCTTCTATTATTTACTTCATGTTTATTGAAAATACCTAAAGTTACGACAGTATGTAATATGTAAAGATAAAATTCTGGAATCAATAAAAACAAATATTGTGTGAACAGCGCATTTTATAATTCATCATTTTTATAATAGCGAAATATTAATTTAGTGTCAAAAAATGTAAAAGGTCCAATTTTTGTGAAATTGTTTGACTTAATTAGAACACTAAAACTTTTTTAAAAGGTTCCACAAAAAGGTAATAAGTAAAATAATAATAAAAATAGTAAGTAAAAAAAACTTTTAGATAGAAAGAACGACGTGAAAATGGTAATAAACAATGACATAAAACATTGTTTTCTGCCCAGCCACGAAATGTATTTTTATCATAAACTCATGGGTAATGGGAAATAGTTAGAAACTAATTCTTAGCTGTTCTTTCTGTTTAAACTTACTGACGAAATACAAAAATGTTTACCATGCAATACTTAAGAAGAATCAAGCAAGTAAATGAAGACAAAGAGGAGGTAAGTACGTATCTTTAAACACAAATATTTCAAATAGAATTTAAAATTAAAATGTTTTTATGTCATTTTTTATTTTATTAAACTAATCGCAAAAATAACTTGCAGCCAAACACCTTTACATCATCGAAAAAAATTAATTCATAATTAGTAGCCATTGACAATAAATTATCAAAACTTCCCATGAAACAAACATAAAGTAAAAACGGGTAGAAAATATTTGGTTTTCAATTATTATTAAATGTAATAATAATACATTAAAAAAAAAGTTTCCTTGAAAAAGGTTTTGACTGAGGCTATTAAGACACAGCACACTGCAAATTACTTTGCTCGACACAAATGAGGAGCTGGAAAAATCAAAAGTGAGCTTCCAATCACAAAGGCTTTCCCGAGCTTTTCAAATGTATAAAATAATTTATCGATTGAAGATTGTCCTACAAGTACTTCGAGTGCCACTTTTATTAAGTGATCCTACTAACTAATGGAAGAGGTGGTTTCTGTACAAGGCCTGTCTAGCCAAATCGTAAGTTTATTACGTCTTACAATCCACTCGGGATTCGCCGTGTAGACCTTTTTATGTGATTTATTGGCTTGAAAGGGCTAAAAGCCCGTTTATTATAGGAGGAAATTATAATAAAACAGTTAATCTTCATTGTAGAACAGCGTACTTTCATAGTCAACTCACTCCACCATAAGTTAATTTCAAGCAACACAACCACATGTTTTAATTAAGAAGAGCATCATCGAATGAAGGCTTATGAATGAAGCCTCATGAAAGAAGGCTTTTAAGATCACTTTGATTTTTAAATGGCAGATATATTACATTATTTCTCATTTTGAAATACTGTACGTTTAAAGAAATCCCAGAATTTTTCCCGCGTCCCTGGGATCAAGACCTTCAATTTAAGCCCTCTTCCATAATTCTGCGGCACAATTTCTGCGCAAACAACGTAATTATAAATAAGATATTATAAACAAGATAATATGTAATTTATAAACAATATAATATGCTTAAATTTTCGGTAAATGTTTGTAATGTTCATTAGGTTTCCTTCGGAACCATACTATTGATATTTTCCAGTTTTACTATGCGAAGAACGGGTACAGCAGCTTGTTAGGCTATTCAGTGATATTTGAATGAATAAATAAATAATTAAGTGCGTTGCTTGGTTAGGTGATGCATGGATCACTTCTGGCTCTATAAATCACTGTAGTTGGTTCTGTGCTTGCGCTTGCCTGATTCATATCTTTCATACATGAAAGCTTTCAGTATTTTACTAAAAAACATTAAAATGTAAGCAATACAAAATACAGAATTAACTCTGTCAGAATTATTTTCTGGCTCTTCCTGCTAGAATTATTTCCTGAAAAGGTCATCAGGTTAAGGTAATGCTAGTTAAATATCCTGAGCGTTAATAGTTGTAAGCGTAGTTAAATATCTTTGTCTGTTTTGAAAAGATATTTATACGGAACAATGTATGCTACTGAAACAATAATTTATGAGGTAGCTTGATTCAAGGGAAATAATAAAGCATTGCCAAAAATATAAGATACAAAACTGGGAAACACATAAAGTACAGTTATCAGTCTGCAAACATGGGCGGATTTAGGTTTTAAGCTTTGGGGGTGGCAGCTCACTTATGTATGAGTTCCTAATTTATGCTCAAAATCACACTTTTTAAGGTATATTTTAAGAACCTAATTCTTTTATTTAACAAAAACTCTCTTTTATTTAACAAAAACTTTTATGTTAAAGGTCATTTGAATCATGAAAAGTACCGATCATTTGTAATTCTCATTATGAAAACTGATAGAATAACATTAATGATCATAGCAAAAAACATTTTGTGACTCTACAAAATGCATGTTTGTTTTCAAAGCAGATTGAAAGCCAATTTGATCTTAAAAGCAGTTTCGATAAGCTGTGTCTGTCGTAAAAAAATGGAGTTTAAAATGAACATGACGTATTTAATCAAGTGACATTATTTTGGGACTATCTTCAACAATAAAAAGTGTGTAACAAAAGGATGGGATGAAAAATAAATAAACCAAACAAAATAAAAACTAAATAAAATTATATCGAAATCATATTACCGTATTGAAATAAAAAATGTATGCTGGAAAGTTTTTTCATGCAAAAAGTTCATAAAAATCAGGGGGTGTCCGGCACCCCCTGGCACCCTCGGGAATCCGCCCATGTCTGTAAATCATAAATGTTATATTTATATTTAGGTTTATAATAAAGTATTTCTTAAACATATTTAAAGTTTACTAAAATAAGAGTTTTGAACATATTAGGCCTACTTAAGACACATTTAAACTATTGCTTGCAATAACGTGTGCTGCGCTCATATTCCTAAAGACATATTCCTGTCATATTCTAAAGACAGCTTGTTCTAAGAACTTAATCATGCAATTCTCGGGCAAGCAAGTTAACTGAAAGTTTCAATACGTTACATCACTATCAAGTGAACAAGAAGGTAAGGAACATTGTATCAAAATTACTAAACCACTTGGTTGTGTTTTAATCTAAAAACATTTTCAATGTTATTAAGATGGTTATTGTCATCAATTTCATAAAATGTTAGGTGTTATTACCTGGTTTCTTAAAAAGGCGATCCTATATAATCTTAAATCATCTTAAATATTATTTCCCGCCAGTTGAAATTGATATATTAAAAAAATCTGCTATTTTCATCAATGACGGATATCATAACCATCTCTAGAGATGGCTATGCGGATATTCATCTAAATAAACATTAGATAACTATGTAGTTTTGGACGAGTCTGATTTACCTTTTACAGCATATGGTTTTTATTTGGTTTTGGTAAGTATTTTTTGTTTATATGTCGTATTCGTAGTTTTTGGAAAAAAATTTTGTTTTGTGAAATAGTCTATACATTTTTTATTGTTATGACCATTTTAATATCTTGATTACATGTGATTTTATATTACATGTGAAAAACCGCTTCAAGACAGATGTTCTTTCAACATTCGGAAATTTTCAAAACCGAGACCCTGCAAATTTTTATTACAAAATCTAAACGCAAGTCAAGAACGAAATAATTACTACCATAATTGTTATACTGTCTTCACTGAATCAAAACACATAGGTTATATGTATAAGGCCTACTTTATATTTTAAGTAACTTAAGTCAACTTAAGTGTAGCAAATCATAAGCAGCCATTACAAATTGCAAAAATATTCTACAAAAATCCTGCAACTGTTGAAGCTCATCATTGGGGAGTAAAGCCTACACCTTTCAGCAAACCCGAGACTTTCACAGGTTAATCCTGCATGAAAGATCACTATTAAAAACGTTAAAGCCCACTGGACCGACTAGAGATCGCCACGAGGAAACTGCGGTGAGAGTCGACTCATGCAGAAAGCGGGCAAGATCGGTTTATTATGATTGCGGACAACATTAATGTCCAGTGAGTAGTGAGTCCCGTGAGTAGCAGAGATATCCGGAGCCCACTACTCAGCCACGGTAAACAGACTACTCGACGAAACTACTCTCGTTACAGGACAAGTGGGCCCTCAGCGATAGCAGGAAAATGTAAAATCAAACATAACTTTCATGAAGAAGGTTGCCTGTTAGTTGCATCGTCGTCACTTTTTTGCTGTATTTCTTTTTAGCAGTTTCTGCTTTTACTAACCTTGATAAGAATGTATTGCTTGGATGTTACCATAAGTGTTGGACGTTTTTTATTTACATCCAGTGAATACAACAACACGTGTCATGCTAATCAAGAAGTTATTTAGAATTTATTAAAAAAGTCGTATAAAAATTTAAAAATTTATGTAATGGTTTCCATAGATGTGAATAATAATAATGTCAAGAATAGCAACTGTCTTTTTTATAGAATAGTGTATAATATTTTTACGAGTTACATTTTTATTTTCAAGTTACTATAAAAACTCCTCTGTTAAATATTCCATCTATATTTCAACTATATCCTCATAAAGGAAGCGATCCCAATATATAAAATCTATATGTTTAACCCAGGGCCGGCGAGATCAGCTAGTCACTACCTGACCTCCCCGGCCCTTGGGTTTAACCCTTTCCTAATAATAAGGACCCAGTTCTTGGTAAATAAAGATTTGGAAGACGATAAGCAAAGCCTTACTTTATAATTACTTTGAACATTTTTCTTGCCATAGCATCCTTAAACTGGTATTTTCATTTCAATTGATATTACTAAATTATTTTTCAGTGGAATTTTTGTAAAGCTCATGGCACGACGCGACGTTATGAAGAACTCAAACAAGTATAATATGATTTTGAAAACCCGATCGACCGCAGTATAGCATGTCTCACCGTTGTCATCTAACCTTATCGCAACTTCACCCGTCATGACATAGTTTAACCTTACCTAACTTAGCATAAAATCAAAGTATTTTCACCACCAGAATAATCCTTGTCAACTACCTAATTTTGTAACGTTTTCCTTAACGAAACATTTAACTTTTGAATAACTTGACACCTATAAAAATCCAAGTAAAAATATTGATAAATTTAGTATACATTGAAATGTTTCATGTCATCATCATACATTTTTTATCGTAAATAACCAAGTATTTTAGTATAATGTCTTATGTATTTGTGTAATGCAGTAAAGAATAAATAATAAGTGAACGAATACCATGATTGAATATAGATACTGATCCTTGAACCCCATGATACTTATGATATTCCTTGATAATTTAATTTTGCTTGTATAATTAATATGTGTAACCACCCTTAATATGTTTATGTGTAATCACCTCTCAGAAAATCATTAATCATCTAGTATAATAAGTAATTAATTTTATTAAATAAATAATTTAATAATTCATTCTTGTTATTAAACTTGTCCTTAATCATGTTAAATAAACAGTTACTGAGTTAATTAATTTCTTAAGTTAATATCATAATCATATATATATAGTATGTACATGGAAACTACAATAATATAAATTTATCCAAAATTTACAGCTTCATAATAATCTAAATTCTAGTGATTTTGGTGTCAAGAATATAAGTGATGAGTATTTTGTGAACCCCTAGTGCAACAATAGTTTCCCCAGCTTTTTCCAGGACTCTTGCAGCAGAAGCCAGACTAAGAGGATGTGTAGAGTCATTAACTTAGGACATTGTTCCTAATTTTAAAATATCCCAAGTCAGAGGACTGGAATTGCATGGCCAGTACATAAATTATCAGTAGGGAATTCTGCCAAGTACATTTTTCGAGTCAAACCCTTTTGTTCCTCACTCAAGATTATTATATTTAGTACTTGGTGAAGATTGTTGTAGCAGCTTGGTAAGACCCAACCATATCCTTATATTTCCTACTAGCAAGTGTAGAGAAGAAGAAACTGTTAAATAATTTAATAATTAATCAAATATAAATTTAAAGAAGAATATTTTGATACAAATTTTGAACTTTAATAACATTTCAGCCTAATTACTTCAAGAAGTGAACATTGACCTTCTACCATTCGGCCATCTTATTGTGAAGCTGACCATTGGCTTTGCATTGTTGAACACATTTTCAAAAGTTAACCATTTGGACTTATTTATGTTTTTATAAACTTTATTTCAAAACTGAATTTGTCTAGCCGGCACGATACTTCCCCCTGAGAAAGGCCTATATCTACCCTGAGTATAGCCTGGAACAATATTTAATTGTTATTTATAGAGACATTTTCAATTTTGATCTGGCCTTCAGCCTATTTGTAAGACCCATTATTGTACTATCCATGTGTCCCCTTTTTAATCAGATACTCTTGTATTTCTCGAATAAATCATTATTATTATTGTAAAATTGTTTTCTTAAAAAAACATAGATAATAAGATAAGGTTCAGTACTTACTGTGTCAAACACTACATGGTATCCCTTGGTGAACTAAATCATCGAACTACTGAATAAAATCAAATACCTGGACAAATCACTAAGAATCATGAAAGACAACATAGTTTTAGAATATTTATTTATTTATTCATCAATATTGTTTATGCAGCAAAAGTGTGTGGAGTTTTATAACATTGTATTACGTTCAACCTCAAAAAACGTTTAAAAACTAAACTCACAACTATTGATAACAAGAATAGGCTTGCATAAAAAGAACTCACCGTTGTAATGCAAAGACGTCCTTTCTTCCTCAAGCGAAAAGATGCTGTTCTAAAATATTTCTACACTTACGATTGTTACAGTTTTAAACATTTTAAAAGCTATAATGTTTAAAACTGCATAGTTAAATTATTGTGGTTGTTCATTTTTAAAACAACTCAAACATTATTTTTAAATACGGTAATTTTAAACGAAATTGACTAGCAACCAGAATTTAAAATATTTTTGAGCCAGTGTAATTACCATAGTAACAGTTAATTGAACATGTATGATTCCTTTTCTTTTAACGCTATTTAAGACCCATTATAAAGCGTGAGGTTGATTGATTGGTTTAAGTTTTCCATCTTTTAATATTCAGTGGAGTGAATAAAAACAAGTAGGCCTATTTTGCTTGCGAGTGAATACTTACACGTTTTCATACCGACAAGTTAAGTTGTGTGAGTAAAAAACTAATCTTTATTTGCAGGTAAGTATCCTTTTATAAGTGAGTTTACAAGGCTTTACTTGCAAATATTTACTTTAGTGTAGGTATACTCAACAGTGCAAAAAACGTTATTGGCTCCTCATCACTGTTATATTGGTTCTATGGATTTAATTGCTTGGCAAGTCTTTACTTACGAGTACAAGTAAATACTTGAGCTCATTCACATCTGCTGGAGTTAAAATCTCTGCCTTCTTTTTATTCATTCCGCTGATTGTCAACTGATAGTTGGATAGTTTAAGCTTAATTATTAGGTGCATAGGATATTTATTTAGACATTCAAGTTATTTGATTTTATGAGTGGATTCGTTTTCGCACTGTAACAAGAGGACTCCCACTCCACGTTGTAGCCAAAATAATCCTCATAGAGTTATTAGTCAGATTGTAATGTTGCGGATCTTTGTTCAACCTCTTGTCACCCTAGAATATAATAATATAATTTGACGTCCTTATATTATTCTTGCTTCCCCTGTAAAAGCGAGCATGATACCTTAAATAGTATGTAGTACACCCTCTTTAGGCTTTAGTCCCATAACAACTTCATACATTTTAATCACTTGTTTTACTCTCGTTTATCAGTGAAAAACAACAAAGTTGGTGTTAATTTCAAGGTATTAAGAATATCTAGTGAATTGTGATATTAAAATGTCAAATTAAATAATAGGGAGTTTTAATTAATACCAATATACATGTACAAATTAAAAAAATTCGCTGAATTTTTTAACCATATAATAATCATTTGTTTTGAAAATTTTTCTCTACAGATCACTGCTGAATAATATGAACAAAAAGGATATTTTTGAGTATAAAACTCATAAGTTTTAAATTAATTCAATAGTATGTGTTTAAAACCATGAATAATTCAACGGAATTGCGTTGTTCTTGTGAGCCTAGAAACCAAGACTGCGGGAGGTACTGCAAACTGCGAGAGGTACTGCAAACTGCGGGAGGTACTACAAACTGCGGCAGGTACTGCAAACTGTGGCAGGTACTGCAAATTGCGGGAGGTACTACAAACTGCGGCAGGTACTACAAACTGCGGCAGGTACTGCAAACTGTGGCAGGTACTGCAAACTGCGGGAGGTACTACAAACTGCGGCAGGTACTGCAAACTGCGGGAGGTACTACAAACTGCGGCAGGTACTGCAAACTGTGGCAGGTACTGCAAACTGCGGGAGGTACTACAAACTGCGGCAGGTACTGCAAACTGCGGGAGGTACTACAAACTGCGGCAGGTACTGCAAACTGCGGCAGGTACTGCAAACTGCGGGAGGTACTGCAAACTGCGGCAGGTACTGCAAACTCTTAAGTTACTCAGCCATTCAAAAGCTCGAGTCAAATGAATTGGCCCAGCCCGCCTTTAAGACTAAGGTTAATTTTAGCATTTAGCTTACGGACGGCCTGGGCCATGTGATTTGACTCGGGCTATACCACCCTTGGTTTACCTTGTGTCCACGGCCGCTTAGGCTGAGGTCTGGGAAAGCAAGGGAGTTGCGTGAGAGGCTGTGTCACCTGATACACCTTCTTTACTCTTTCGGGTCCTCGGATTTCTTCCACTTTTTGCTACACTTTAATCATCCTTTACATATTTGAAAACATCCCTAAAGTAATTGGCTTTTCTCGTTAAAAAAGTTGTAAGCCTACTTAAAAAAGTTAGGTAAGGTAAGGTTGTAAGGTAAATTGTTAGGTGAACCACTAACGGTGAGTAGGTGTAACTTTTTTCATTTTGACAGAAATTGCATGTTTTAAAAATATAGCAGAAATTTCCATGGAAACTAAATCCCAAAATATTTAGAACACGTGAAAATGTAATTTGTAGTGACTCAGGTTGGTTGTACAACTTTTAAAATAAATAAATAAATAAATATAACACTGTTGTATCAAAAGAGGCTGACATATAGTTTTACAATTACTATGGTATATAAATCGGTTTAAATACCTGCTTCTCGTAATCCAAGTGTTGTAACACAACTAGTTTCGCCTTTTTTAAGAAGGCATCATCGGGTGATTCAAGGATGTGTCATGGCCTAATCATTCTTCATTGAAGAAAGTCGTCATGTAAAACACGTAGAATTATGGACAACGTGACCAACACAATTACTATGGAAGGAAAACTAAGTTTTATTGAGATTATAAAATTAGAAAACGAAATGTATTTTCAACATGATATTGAATAAATTACCATGAGTAAAAATTTACACATAGCAGTTTTTATATTTTAAATTTTTATTTCGATTATCTGATTAAGTTTTGATTGGGATTAGTTGAGGAGAAAAATTATTACTGAAATAAAGCGGACTAGGAAGTAAAAGCAAGATCAAAATTCAACAAAGAAATCATGGAATCTGCTTAGTAATGTAATAAAAACTACTGTAATTCAAAATAAGAAACATAAATCAATGTAAAAAAACCTTTATGAAACCCTAGGAATCATATTTTATATCAATATTCGTAATTAATTATCTACATTAGATAAGTTACTTACTGCAAATAAACCAATTTGCCTTTCATCGTACATTGCAGTTATAAAATATACGAATCCCTTGCCTCTAATCAAGACTCGTAACAAGCCGACATAAGATGTTGCTGTGTCCGAAGGAATGTGGTGTTACAACGGCACGAATATTAACGTAATCAGTGTGAGTGTATGTGTATATAACGGAGGCCCACAAGTCAGATAGCATCAGTTCACCGACTGACAGCAGACATGAAGACCTTCCTACTTCTTGTGGCTGTTGTCGCCACTGCCTACGGCGAAGACAAGAAGCAGAGCAAACGGGGCGTTTACGATTTCGGAGGTCACGAGTTCGAACACGACTTTGGCGGGGACTTTAGCAAACACCACCACCACGAGGTGAAGACCATCACGATAGAGAAGGAGGTGAAGGTGCCGTACCCGGTCCACGTGGAGAAGAAGGTACCGTACCCTGTCAAGGTGCACGTCGAGAGGCCTGTACCCTACCCTGTGGAGAAGCCTTACCCGGTGACTGTCGAGAAGAAAGTGCCTTACCCTGTCAAGGAGTACATCCCTAAACCTTACCCTGTCGAGAAGAAGATTCCCTACCCCGTGAAGGTGCCTGTAGAGAGGCCAGTCCCCGTGCATGTTCCTAAGCCTTACCCCGTTTATGTCGAGAAGAAGGTGCCCTACCCTGTAGAGAAACACATCCCTTACCCGGTCAAGGTGCCTGTCCCCCGGCCTGTCCCCTACCACGTTCCTGTTGTCAAACACGTGCCTTACCCCGTCGAGAAGAAAGTGCCTTACCCCGTCAAGGTGCCAGTTGAGAAGCCAGTCCCCTACCCTGTGGAGAAGCCTTACCCAGTCGTAGTGGAGAAGAAGGTTCCCTACCCGGTGGAGAAGGTGGTGCCGTATCCGGTCAAGGTTCCAGTTCACATCCCGGTCCACGTCCACAAGCACAAGCATGAGCATCATGAACACGAGCATTTCGAACATGAACATCACAGCGGATTTGGATATGGTCATGTATTCTAGCTTTTCATTGTCTTACGCTGCTTTGTAAACTATTTTTTTCTGTCAATAAAGACTTATCTGCTAATATTTTGATGATAATTTTCAGTTCCCTAAAGAGATTACAAGTTAGCTTTTGGTACAAAAGTCAAAAATTATATTACTCACATTTGGGCATAGGAGGTAATATAAACGCCTACTGTAATTAACGATTGCATAGCACATTTTGAGTCCAAACTGTATTATGTTCTGGGAACAAAGTGATGATTTAGGCTGTACAAAATCCCTATTAAGACATCATTATGACTTATTAAATAGTTCCTTATACAGAGAAACGAAATTATTGCATTAAGTCAACCACAGTCTTTAAATAGATATTGTACTAATCTCGTTAATATTAAACAAAATATCAGATTTTTATTTAGTTCATAGTTATCTACTACACATTGTGGAAAAATAGCTACAAATTATTGTAAAAATTTATTCCTACAAGTTTTGCCAGGTAATAGGCTTATTATTATAATAATTCGCAAAAAAAGTTGTTCCCACCTGGTCAATTACGTAATATTTGCTTTGCTACCAGGCTTTCAAAGGATCGGTTCATTTTTGTCTTACTACTTTACACTTAAATTTGACCTTTTATGTAAAATTTAAGCAAGACCCCAACAAAAAACTGAATTCATATGTGAAGAGGAAGCGGGGGAGGAGTCCGGAGATGAAGGGTCTTGAAGGTATCGCACCTGAGGATCTGAGGGCTTCGACACCGGAAGCGCTCTGATGGGGGCTGAGGGCAGTAACATATGTAATATTTGTTCATGTAACTTCCGTCGACCTGTAAAAAATAAATAGCCCGCTTGGTGCAGCCGCGTGTTCCCACGCTGGCGGAGTACCGAGTGTCTAGAGTCCCTACACCTCGTGTACACCCGCCACTCGCTTGTCAACTAATGGACTGCTTAATCGAGGCTCGGCTGTTATAACCAATTACTTGTGGAGGTCACAGACACTTTCTATTTAATTGCAGTTGACTTTAATTGTTAACAATAATCCGAACTAGAGATCGGCTATTGGCCGAAATTCAACCAGAAAATATTTGGATTTACTTAAAATATGTGATAGCGTTTGTTTACTTATTGTTGTTATTCAGTTAAACATGGCAACTCATTGAGTTCATATTGCATTTTTTATAATTTCAAATACATTTTCTACAGTAAAAAAAAATTAAACTATAATGGGATTGTGCAATTCTACAGGAATGTACTATTACACGAAGTGCTGTATAGGTTTTCCCTTAGTTGCACACAAGATGAGTAAAAGGGATAAAAAATCATGCATGTCTACTACTTACATGAATACAATATACTTTTCAACTTAATATGAACCGAGATACTTATGTGTTTTGCATAAGTATCGTTTTACTTACTGAAGTAGAGAAACCCAAATAGCAATTATAATACTATCACTACGGCTTTTGGGCCCCAGCGATGTCGCGACCGACGACGCCGACGTCCTGCCACCTGCCACATGTTAATGCTGCGCAGGCAATGCTGTTTGTTTGAAAAGCACTCACTGTTTTTTATATTTTTTTATTATTACCATTTTTTATATTACGGATACAGACTATTTTTAACGTTATCAACATCTTTACACAAATAAACTCTTGAAATACTTGATAGTTTGCCCTTCTAAGAATTTACTAAAACTATTCAAAGAATGTAACATCCCAAAATAGTTTAACCGTATAACCACGTTAATAAGTGTAACATTTTTGTCTATTTTATAACTAGCTGATCAGGTTGATGTAAAGGTTCCATGCAAAGTTTCAAGGTTATAGGTCAAGTAGTATAGTACTATGATTGTACTCATAGTCAGTGGTATTTGATAAATATCTCGTAGAGATAATATCGCAGTAACCTTGGTAATAACCACTTCTTAAATTTAAAGTCCTATTTTTTCCAACATAACTAAACCCTAGAATTTATTTTAATATTTTTTTTTTATTTTACAATCGCTCTGGCCTCTCTTTTTAAGCACGGTTTTTACTGAATTTCAAATGTATTCATTATTATTGTTAAAACGGAGTTTTTACCTCGTAGAAACAAATCCGAAACGGTGTTGTAAATATATATTTTTTATATTTACGAATTATGCTGGCTAAATAATCAGTTGGTAGCAAACCAGCCAGTAACCGTAGCAAAGCTACGCAAGGTATCACACATGTTACAGGCTACATGCATTTTTCCTTATCTTCTTAAATTTCCACCACCTCGTCAGAGCCTTAGGCATTGTATCTAATTGATTCTCTAGAAATAAAGAAATGATATATGAAAATCTGTATTTTATTCAAGGAGAGTCAAATTAGAGTACGTCAAAACAATTATTACTAGAGAATGAGTAGCATGTCATTCTCAAACTACTTCACCAACTAATTGCCACTTATGGGCAAATAAAACTTTTCAGGTAATTTTGCAGTCAATCAAAGTTAAATAATGTAAGCATTTCGATTAACCCTGGAAGAAAAGATTCTTCAATCTTCATCATCCAGAATATTTACGGTAGGCCTACGTTATTTGGAGTTAGCCCTCAAAGTAATGCTTCCAAGGAAGAAAATCAACCAGATAATCCCACAAGCATCTCGGGGGAAGCTGTAAAAAGCGTGAGATGTCGTGATGGACGATTAGTAGGTGTGATAAGAAAGTCTACCTAATAACCCCAGTAACTAGCGACCAGCGACCCGCGCCCGTGACTCACATCGAGCCGACCCTGAGGAAGCTGTGAGAATGTTCGAGCCGCCGCAGCCTCACACTCCGGCTGATTCATATCCAGTCCGAGATTTAATTGGTTCAAATTGCCAGGACCATGGACTCAAGTCTGGACCGGAAGGAAGCTGACGCTGGCGCCGCCGGTGGGAAACGACTGAATCAGCGACTCCCAAGTTGACCAAGGTTAGCGAGATGGTGAACAACCGAATGATTATACGTGTGATTTGTTTGCCAACGTTAATAACGAAGATTTGAATGGGGTTCCCAAGGGTCCTGGTCACGGGCTCCTTCTGCCCGTACCCAGTGAGGATATAAACAATTATAAGGTCATGCAAAAAGAATACATCTAGAATCTGCTGCAAAAAAAAGGAAGTTTAACGAGTGAACGAGTAGGCTGCTTTCAAATGTCTTTGATATCATAAATATGAAAAGTACAGTAATAAAACTGATCGTCTTAAAAAAGGTGACACTCGAGACTGTGGAAACTATTTCAACCACTGTAACAAGTTATATGTCATAAGTCAATACCATTTTAAATCCTGCAATGACTCATAACAAAAATTACGGAACGTGTTTTGCAGTAATTGAAACCTCTACTGTGTCAAGTGAAAATGTTGTTCGACTTAAGAAAGCTCAATACAGTTATTTGTCACAGTAAGACCTAAATACGCAACTCGATCTATTACAATCAGATTTAATGGGGTGAAGCGCAAGTAGTTAATAACAGAAGATCATTTGCCCTTGGGCTATTTTCTCAGAGGTTCTACATAAAATAAATTGTGTAACAAGGACAAACACTGCTTCCTTATATACTTTTAATTTTAATATACAGTGAAAAAGTAAAAGCCAAAAGCTGTATTCAAGTTCCACCGTAAATTCATATTCAACCTAAACACCAATTTTCCCATTAGCCCAATTAAACCACCACCTCCAACCCTTGCTCCACTTTGCCGCATTCTGTTCACACACCCCTCCGTCCCGTACCCTTTTCCCGAGCGTCGACAGGAGGATGGAATAAACATATTATTTACGCCCTCGGTAACGCTCGGCTCCCCTGGAAGCCGGGGGTGTAATCTACCATAATCACCCGCCCCGCTGCAATCTACTGATGAATGTGTGAACGGTGTAATCGGCCGTGCGTGTACAGGGTGTGGGGCAAATCGTGGCTTACCTCGCGGGGTTGTCCACCACGGTAATTGTTGGGGGTGGCTCATCAATAACGCTGAGGTGTTAATCGATAGCATGTGTATAGCACATGGGGTGATGTCTTATTCTGACCGAGCTATTTAAGGGATGATTTATTTCGGGTGATTTTGTTCGTTATGTAGATGTATGGAGTGGAGAAATGAAGGGCAGTTAGATTATAGTTTGAGACTGTGTGTGAGTTTGATGGGGTAAAGGAATTTGTTTGAAATGAACGAACAAAACATTAAATTTCAAACGCTTATAGTTATCCAAGGGAGAGTTATCCAACGCTATAGTTATCCAACGCTTATAGTTATCCAACGCTAAGAGTTATCCAAGGGAATTAGAGCGTACAATGTAATAAATTGAGTCACGTATTTAGGTCCCGCTGTCAAACCGGAATATCTTTATTTATGGTTTATATGGGAAAGCAACTACCAAAACGTTATTGGTAGTACCAACAAGAAAACTGTGTAATCGTGTAAAATATTCATTTTAATAACACATATTTTAATCTCACCAATTATTTTACTTGAAGACTTAAATATATTCTAGATTATGTTATTTATTCAGCTTCCAGGGCTGTTAAGGCCAAATTCGACCACCGTGCTCAGTTAGTGTGTTGGTTTTGACAGGTTTCTGACCACCATGCTCAGTTAGTGTGTTGATTTTGAGAGATTTCTGATCACCGTTCTAGTCTAGTGCGTTAGTTTTGACAGGTATCTGACCACCGTTTTCAGTTAGTGCGTTGTTTTTAACAGGTTTCTGACCACCGTGCTCAGTTAGTGTGTTGGTTTTGACAGGGTGTTGGTTTCTGATCACCGAGCTCAGTTTGGGTTCGCCTACTGAAAGGTATTCTCATGATCGGAATAGGTGTATTGGTTGAGGATATTTTAGTCCATTAAAACTTCAGAATTTTTTGATTTTTGTAATCCTTGTCTTACGACGAGGTAGTCTCGTCTACGAATTTTCACTTCAGTTCCTAGTGGTCCAAGCAAACATCCACTAGTCAAAACTTGAATTTCTTATCTTGTTTTGCTTTTTTGCACACTTAACTTACCGTATTCCCCGACTATTTTTGTTTTGTTCTCTTCAGCTACTCCCCAAAGGATTTCAATTGGATTTCCCGAACCTCTGGCATCAAAAAAACTAACTTTCCCTTAGAAACCGATGTGTAGGCTTAACCTGTTGCAAATCCGTTGCACCGTTGCACAACCTGGGGCCGCGTGTGCCCGGTGTTTGCCCAGGTGATGTACGTGTGTTGCCGGTAGATCACGAGGTCGGCGCGGGGTGTGATTACCCGACAATTAGCCGTCTACAGCGCGGGTCTAGACGCGGCGTGCCGGCCAAATAATGGGGCCCACGCGATCCACCGAAACGCCGATCATATGTGTAAACTGGGGATATCGGGGGTTACCGGGGTCCTGTTGGAATAAAACAGAATCACGCTGATTTAACAGTGTTTATATTGGTTGATTCAGGTGTGTATTTTCCTTATGGTGTTAACTATTTATCTCATATCGATCGTTACTCATCATTGTAAAATATATTAGGGCCTATTATGAACAAAGTATATTTCAGGCTGCAGTTATAGGCCCATCTTCAGTTATTTAAAGGTAAAAAAATCCTATTTTCAAACATATTTCTTAAACTTAACCTCGAGAAAAAGTGTGCTTGGGCAACAAACCTTTAACGCACCTAATACGCTTTTGAGGCTGGCGAAGGCATACTAAGGAGTTTTTGCAGTCCACCGTAAAACAACACAATAAAGGTTAATTTGATAAATCATCTAATTTTTACTTTCTCCCCCCTATACAATGTATATGGAGAAAGTATTGTTTTCGTAAATATTTTCGAATTTGAGTTGTTAGTGGATATATTCGTTTTAGTGCTCCCTGAATCCAAATAAATGGTTTTTGGCATGGTGTCTGTGTGTGTGTGTGTGTGTGTGTGTGTGTGTGTGTGTGTGTGTGTGTGTGTGTGTGTGTGTGTGTGTGTGTGTGTGTGTGTGTGTGTGTATGTATGTGTGTCTGTGTGGATGTAAACAAAGCTAGAGACGACACCAGTGGTCCGATTTTCATGAAATTTGGTATGTAGGTATAAAGCCGTGGTATCTCCAGGCGTATTTTTCATTTTCTTGAATCTTTGTTGTTTAAGGGTATTTACCCCATAAAAATCCATAAAAATGACAAAAATCCAAATTTCTCAAAAACGGCTCTAACGATTTTAATAAAAAATTCAAGGTTTTTAGTGCTTAAGATGACAAACAAATTCATTTGATACCACCCGCATTCTGTAAAAAATCCGGTTCAGAAGTTATGGGGGTTTAAGTGTTAAAAAATTCATATTTTTCAAATTTCACAAAAACTGTAACTTTTAAAGAAAATATACTTGCAACCATTAAATTTGGCTTGAAAAACTAAATAATCTAGTATTTTAAATCATTAGTCTATGTAAACTGGTTAAAATATCAATTATCAAAGATAATTGATATTTTAGTTCGGTGGTAAACGCAGTACGTTGTCCAATGTTATTCTCATGGCAAATATTCAAAAACCGATATCTCCGTTGTTTACTAACCGATTTTGATAAAATTTGATATATATATGTGTGTGATAATTAACTGTTAATTTTTTTTTATTTCACCATATATGTTTTCTGGTTTTAAATGACTTGGAGGGAGAAAGTATGTGTCAGTTTCCTGATACCGTTTATTTACATTTATCTTAATGTTAAAAAATACCGTGTAAAGTTTAACGTATTGTTTTACCGTGGATGGCAAAAACTTTCTATCATCTCATGATATCTCGGTAAAAACAATTTATGTTGCATAATTAGAAAGTGTGTAAGTGTGTAAGCACATTATACACAGCACAGTATGAGTTGAGTTTTATTGTTTAAAGTTGCTTACAAACAGAAGTAATGTTTTCAGTATACTATATTTAATTTCTAGATTTTGTCACAAGAAATTCCACTATAAATCAAAAGATAAATATTATATTTCTCTTGATTTTTAGTCAACGATTCAAAAGATCAAATCGAATAGTGTTCAAAGAACATCAGGTAGGGTTACAGTAATAAGATATTTAAAAAAAATCATATTTTTCTGTTTCTTATCAGGTGATTTATCTTAGTCTAATGATTAAGTAATAGTATATTTCATTTCTAAGGACTAAAGTGACACTTTTCCAACGAGTTCAAGTTTTTTTGAGCAGAGGTCGAAAAATACAGAGTAACGGAAAACAATTGTTTCGCCTTGTGATGACCTATATTTTTCGATTTACCGCTCAATATATTCCACTAAGTAATTTAAAAACAAAAAAAATTACAGCTTAAAACCTGTACTTTAAAGATCCTGGACCTGTAAAAGATCTCTCCAATCGAAGCTTTCAACTTGTTCTTTTTATTTCAACCGGCTGATTGTTTGTTTCATTTGTGTTTAATTTAGACCATTGATTAAAAAGAAATAAATAGATAGTCCAGGCAATGTTAAATTTTGAAGCCAAAACACTTGGCCATATGTTACAAAAATTAGCATTTTCTGTAGAGAATCTTGGTAATAAAGAAATTAAAATATTTTTTATCCTCTCTACTGCACTCCTAGTTTTGACGTTTTTTTAAATAAACCCTCTTTTATATTCCCGTACCCTCTTTTATTTTAGCCCGGTAGAAGCAATAATGTTCCATTTCAGGGGGAAAAATCTTTAGCGTGAAATCACATTCGTGGCTTAATCTTTAGTGACGAGTGCCGAACTAATTTCGCGAGTGCTCAATTCCTGGCTTCAAAACATCCATAAAGCATGAGCAGCCTCCTTTTAGTTATAAAATCATTGATTAAACTGATATAGTAACCCAAAATTGATGTATCGAACACATTGAACTATCATTTGGTGAAATGAGCATCGGTTTTCATCTTGACCAAGCAGAGGGAAAAAACTACTGATACCTCGATTCAGGTTGAATCTTTACACCCAATAAGCATTGACGTTGACGTCACAAGCTTCATCTCAAAAGGCCTTATGGAAGTTGGGTAACCTTAAATTATTGTTCTCCTCTTTCCAATAAACCTTGATTTTACTACAGTAAACACCGAACAGCTGAAGTTCTCGACTTCAGCTGATTCTTTTACCCCCTAGGGAGAGAAAAAGCTTCTTTAGCCCCGCAATACATGAGATAACTGCCGTTTTCGTAGCGGTACAACGAAAACAAAATATTGTTTCGTATTCCAGATTTGGTACTCCCTTTTTACTTTTCTCTGAACATTTGTATAGCGGTATAAATCCTTGAAAGATAAGAACTTTCTGCAGCAAAATACCTGATCCTTTTGGGCAATACTCGTTCAGTGTCATTTCATAGGTTACGTCAGAAAACAAGTGTCAAATGCCTGACTTAGCAGGTTGAGAAAAATGATCACTCACCAATGCTAATGGAATCTACCCATAGGATTGAACCAAACAAAGCATTCAAGAGGCAATCTATCTATACTATTATAAAGAATATATGGTTTATGTATGTTTAGATGTGGCAACTGAACGCGAAAAATACTGAGCCGACTGGGTTGAAATTTCACACAAAAACCTAGAAAAAACCCGATCCTCAATATCAGGGACCCCCCAAGGTTATTCCCCCAGGTTCCTTGAACCTGGGAAACACATAGGCCTATTCACTTCTTTAAAATCCCCTCGGGCTACACCCCGTGAATGATGTCTTCATTTTATAACTATAAGAATGTAAACATTCAAACACAGAAATATAAACAGCTGTGGGTACTAATTTGACAGTTCTAAGAGCAGTGGCAAGATCAGCTGTGTCAAGCTATCTATCGTGAGCGAAGCCACGGGCAACTTCTAGTTAATAATAACTTTGACTTTTATTTAATCAGGCAAACAATATATTGAAACTTAAATAACATGTATAATGTCGCTAGGCTGCAGTGAGCGAGGCGCTCCGATTCTCCGCACTCTCGCCCCGTCCCGGGATTACGACCCTCGGATCGTGGGATAGAGTGGAAACTGCGCGGCGATGATGCACAATGGCGAGTAACGCGGCGTGTTAATATTCAGGAGCCGGGAAACTAGGGACGGCGGATAAACGGTGGGAGGGGGAGATTCCGTTGTTACGGTCAC
This sequence comes from Flexamia atlantica, assembly GCA_035578135.1. Lineage (NCBI taxonomy): Eukaryota > Metazoa > Arthropoda > Insecta > Hemiptera > Cicadellidae > Flexamia > Flexamia atlantica. Next base: position 61,456,590 of record JAQJVK010000002.1, read on the forward strand.
CGCAATTAAGCCGCTTTAAAACAATATGTAGCAGCTACAATGGTTTATGATCCATAAACCCGCGGCCGGTCACTCGCGAGCGTTTTGATTCTCATCGCATAAAACCGGCCAAATTGAGGCCTATGGCTATACAATTAAACCACATATTGTTTTCTTTGCAACCATTTTAAGTGAATCTGTTATTGTTTTTCGGTGCCGCTACGAGTTTTCTCTGAACGTCTGTGGGTATATGGCGCGACATTAGTGGCTTCTTTGAAGACGATGTCGCGGTGAGGTCTTAGATGGGTTTGTACAGCCATAAAAGTAAGGTGCATGTCTTTGCTATGGAGATAGGCAGTATCCAATAGATATGACAATTGTTTTTTTTCTTCAATTGACAGCTCAGAAGACTCAATCCAGATCAGAGGTTAAGAAGTAGACATAAACTCAAGTTTCAAATTCATCTGAAATCAGATTTTATTAAGACAGTGGTGTATAAAACTTCTGCTTGCAGATAAAATAAAAAATCAAACCAATGGTTAAAGATGCTCTATTAGTTAAAGATGAATCTACAAGATCCTCTGGATGCTTAAAATCAATGGTCTTTAATTGTTACAATATTCTAAAAAACACATGAACTTCCCAGCAAGTCTTTAGCGATGGAATTGAGCTCTAACATTTATTTTTACTGGATGTAAATAAAAACTACTTACAACACTTAAAAATATATTTACACTTATACTGTATTTACATTCAAGGTGGCCATTTTCGATCGCCATTTTCCATAAACTTGTATAAGTGAAAATATATTTTTAAGTGTTGTAAGACGTTTTTTATTTACATCCAGTGAATAAAACAACACGTATCATGCTAATCAAGAAATTATTTATTCTTAGAATTTATGGAGTGTTATAATATATCTATTGAACTATTGACTATACTGATCCAAACAGCCAACAAATGTCCATGTTCCTCTTGAATATGTACATCATATCCAACCTCACCCACGAAAGGAAAGAGAGAGGAAAGAAAAAAAGAAAGAAAGAAAAATTTATTTCAGAAAAGCACATATACAAAATATAATACATAAAAGAAAAGGACAAGAATCCCCAATACTCAGACACATGGAACACATCATGACGGTTCCATACACAAAGAACACTCACATTTGTTCTTCCTCTCCTCTAAGAAAGGAGGGAGAGAGAATCATAATAACGTGCAAGTCGAAAATAATACATTCATGTCTTAGTTTGATGGAATGTTTATTTGAGAGAATAATGGAGTGGTTTTAATGAATCAACAAAAGTCTTTGAGTCTTGGAAAGGTTTTCTTGGTAACGATGAAAAATTATGAGTTCATTGCAAACTTCTGGTATTTGCATCTTGGGAGTGGGAAAAGATAACTAAAAATCATTCTATGGTATTAGTAAAGCCATTGACTCAAATGGCATTTATGAATCCGTCATAAAAATATATAATACTTTTCGTACAATTATACCGTTGTAGCATGATGAACGTCGACAAATTTATACTTGGTTGGTATTAATTCCCCCCCCCCCGGAAAACTTCTATTCCGTAAGGGTATTAGAGCAAAACAATTAATTTGAAACGCATAAGTAATAATTGGTTCCTTAAGTTAACTATATTTAATGAGCTATATAGCAGTAGACGCCTAAGGTGATTCATTTCATATCATTTCTGTACATAATAGTAAGGGTGCTGCATCGGAAAAAATAGATCTATTAATCCAGCACGTCTTCCTCTATAGGCGATAAAATAACTTTATTCTCTTTTGATCTTAGAGCTTATTAGCCAACTCTCCAACTTATGTTTAATCCCTTTTAACATGGGGAAATTTCAAGGTATGAAAAGAAAGAAGAGATAATCTCAGAACCCAGACTTGTCCATTATCCCTCATTTATCAATTACTAGCTGATAACCCCGGCTTTGCTCGGAAGATTATTTTTTCTTCTCGTATTCTTGTTGTTTATAAAGAGTTACATTCTCTTAGTAACCATAGTAGCTATTTCTAATGGTAACCGGAGCAACTATTTAAAAAACTCCTAAAATCCTTGACATAGGTCCTTTTAGGACGATCCTGGTACTACGCATTTAAAGATATCAAAACCAAACCATCATAGTGCACATTATGAGATTACAAGCTTTAATTTAACACCAAGATCAAGTGTCTACGACATTTAGTTTTGGCTGTGGCTTTAGCCCGAAATATACCAACACACAACTCTTTTAGATGATGATTAATTGATTGATTGATAGAAAAAATGCAAATATTTCATGATTAAGGCTGAATTATATTGAAAGTGGAGTAAAGCACATACTATTGAGGAGGACACCCATTACAACTGTTTATTAAGAGAGGGTGGAGGTTTTATATAACAATATTTAGAGCCTTCCATAAAAATCCTAGCGCTGAGTTGTATGACATATTTTAACGTTACATTGAACAAAACGACTAGTGACTCGAAGAGAAGTCTTGGGGAAGTTTTAGTTAAAACATTTTTCTTTTAGTTATATTTTTTCAATCACAGAATATGAAATGCAAAACTTATATTTATCTTTTAAAATGTACGTGTTTTCCGGTGCTGAATTTATGGTAATAAGAATGTACTAGCGATTTGCAAGGACCAGCATCAAGGGTCAGACTTTACTTACAAATATTTTTTAATATCACGACTATTTTTGATGAAGGACTGTTAATATCTTCATAATTTAATTTTTGTGAGGCCGTTCACCAGCGAAGTGTCGTCAGAATCCTCAGTTTGTGGGCAATCGTCATTCTGGCTGGCTTTGCTGGTAAAAGACCTAAAAGAAATAAAATTATTATAATATTGGTATGGTTTTTAATTTTAAATATATCACTTGACTAATTTAAACGTTTTACAAGAAACATAAGCAAATTAATTTCTCTTACAATAACTTTTAAGGTAGCTCTATAGAAATAGATAACCGTAAACAAAGTTTTTTAATTTCAAAACACCTTAAAACTGTTACCTTAAAGTACCTTTAATCAGGAAAAGATCAAGTTCACGGAGTTCCAGCGGCGCGGAGCGGCTACCGGGGAACTAAAGCGTGTAATGCACCGATTTAAAGTCAATAAAAGCTAAGTGGCCGGGGTTTATGCCACTGTCGCTCAAGAATATTGATAACGCAAAAGGCAATAACTTTGTTCTGACTTTAATCTGGCATAATCACAAGCGCCGACCACAATGGCACAATGCGGCTCGCTCGGGTTTACGAGGAATGGACAATGGACTCGGGGAAATAGATACTTCAGCCGTTACTGTCAAACGGAACTGTGGACCGGGAACGCCACTAATCCGCCAGAGGGAACTGAGGACCGGGAACGCCACCAATCCGCTTAAGGAACTGTGGACCAGGAGCGCCACCAATCCGCCTGAGGAACTGTGGACTCGGGAACGCCACCAATCCAACCGAGGGAACTGTGGTCTCGGGAATGCCACCAATCCGCCTGAGGGAACTGTGGACTCGGGAACGCCACCAATCCAACCGAGGGAACTGTGGTCTTGGGAATGCCACAAAACCGCCTGAGGGAACTGTGGACTCGGTAACGCACCAAACCGCCTGAGGGAACTGTAGACTCGGGAACGCCACCAAACCGCCTGAGGGAACTGTGGACTCGTGAACGCCACTAAACCGCCTGAGGGAACTGTGGACTCGGGAACGCCACAAACCACCGCAGAGCTAGGCAAATCTTGATCTGAGAGAGATTTTGATTTCTATAGCTCACGAATAGAAATGTTTCCATTGTGGAACTCAAACATAAATTTTGAGCTGGCGAAATGCCTGGCAATATGTCGTTAACTACTCCGCATTTTTATCGGATGATCTTAGCTGCTTGTGCATATGACATAAGTAAAAATTCTATTTACATGTTTATTTAAGAACAACTCTTAATTAGACCACGTCTAAAAGCACCAAAACATCATGGATTAAATCCATCATTCCGTTTTTTTCATTTATTTAAATCAACATGGGTTTACAGTATTCCTGTACGACAAGTTAGGGAAATAAAAGTGATATCTCTGTTTTATGCATTAATATAATGTACTAATTTAATATTTATTTTGAGGGCTATGTATTGTTAAAAGAGAAAATAACTTATTTTCTAACTACTTACCCTGACCATCACCTTGGGTCCTTTGTAGATCTTCTTGACCCCTAAAAGTTCTTCAAGTGTATCATTAAATACAATTTTTAACATCCTTTTTCATGTGAAAAATTTTAATTTATTAGTGAGTTTAGTTTTTATTATGAATATTTGATTAGTAGAATTGAACTGTTTGAATATTAATATTAAAAAGCTTTATAAACGGTTGCCTAACAACATTCAACAATCGGAATAATCAAATGAGAAAGAATACTAATGAGGGATCAACGATGCTTTGATAACATTACCCTTACAACATATTTTCAAATAATGTAAAGTTTGACAAATATATTGTTTTGGTAGAGGTCCAGTTAATTTAGTAAAATAAAAATAAAATGTTGATTTTTAAGGCTATTTAAAAACGGAAAAACGTGAAAATATTTTCATGTTGTTCCCATGAAAAATGTGAAAGAATGTGTGGTAGGGGGTTGGTGACTCGATTCTGCTGAATAATTATAGTTTTGCTCGAATCGCAAAACATTTTTGCTTTAACTTTCTTACAAAGCCAATACTGACCTTAAATGGTATCCTTTTTTGGATGATATTAATTAATTATAGGCCTCACTATATTTTTATTAAAATACGATTTCAGTAATAAGGTGTTGAGAGCAAACAAATTTAAACTGATATCACGATAGTTAGCGTAGACCTTATAATGAATCGTGTACAGTAATACTAGTCTAGGCACATTTAAATTTAAAAATCATGCAAGAAGCAAATCATGTATCAGCTCGGGAAACAACGTTTTTAGGGTATATCGACCCCCCTCAGTACGAATCTGCCTGTTGCCAAGCCGGATTTTGGACCGGAAGTATGTAATCCAAGATGGCGGCCAAAACTCTATTTTCCTATATCTCCCTTGTTCATTGGCTTAAAACCATGATCAAAACGTCTAATTTGGGGTTTTTTTGGGATGCCTAACACATTGCAACACTTAAAATTTAATTTTACTAAAGTTTCAAGGCATAGGTTTCAAGATGGCCGCCAAGGCTCACATTTAAGAAATTTATTTTCTTTTAAATATAGGAAGCATTTTATGTTTCACTTGGGGGAACAACGTTTTTAGGGTATATTGACCCCCCTGAGTACGAATATGTCTGTGGCCAAGCCAGAATTTGAACCGGAAGTGCGGTATCCAAGATGGCGGCCAATATATGAAGCCCTATATCTCCCTTGTTTATTGCCCTAAAATAACGATCAAAACGTCAAATTAGGGGTTTTCCGGGTGCCTAGCACATTGCAGTGCTCAAAATTAAATTCAGCATAAAGTTTCAAGACATAGGCTTCAAGATGGCTGCCAAGGCCCACTTCTAGACGATTTTTTTTTTCAAAATATGAAGCATTTCATCTTAAAAATAAGGCAACAAGGGCATTGGAGTATTCAGATCCCTCCCTCCCCTCCCCCCCCCCCACCGAATGCGGATTTTTCTGTAGCCAGGCTTAATTCCGGACAGGAAGTGCCTTATACAACCAAGACGGTTGCCAGTATCTGTTAAGACGGTGACACACTATCACTTATTTCATAGTACAAGACATCACACCACACATCACACAGGATAAAAGGGAGCATGTGTGATAGTTTGTCAGGGGTCCGCGAATCGCACAAGACATCACACCACACATCGTCGCGAGCGCTCTGGAGGCGGTTTTTTGGCGAAAGATCAAAGAAAAGTCTGGTCCGGTGTCTTGTATGATGTGTGATAGTGTGTCAGGGTCTATTTAGCCCCGAACGTCGCTCCGTACGCCGACGCGAGCGCCGCCCCGCACGCGTTGACATTAAATGTTGCAATACCCCTAATTAATTGAATTAGCAATTAATGTTAGTGAAATATCGGCATGTTATGCTGAGAGGTTGTGTGGTGTAATTTTTGGATTAGTTGGTTTAAAGTTTAAAGTTTATTTTATGAGTTTTGAGTACTTAATTATTTATGTAAATATTAGTCAATCGTTACCACCAATGTAATACATTTAATTCTCTGCTTTTGAAGAAGTGTTCGAGTTTTTATAAACCTTTTCTCACTTTATGTATTTACAAATGAAAGCCAGTGATCCCTTGAATAATTAAAGTCCATAACATTAAACTTATAACTTTAATAGAACTGTAGATATTAAACTTTGATTCAGGAAAAATCTTGGATAAACCAAAATTTCAGTTTTTTGGAGTCATATAACTTGCCTTGGCCTCGTCCACTTTATACGCCCTTCACACCATAAGGCGCAAATATTTCACGGGCAAGAATCTTAATAACTCCATTTAATAGTCTTTTTTGGCCAGGTGTACATAAATGTACCCAGCTGCCGCCCCTTACACATCCATGACTGTCACACAATAACTGAAGCACAACAGCAAAGCTACAGTCGATCTTTCAGTTACTACTGGTAAGCACCGGACCAATTGTGCCAGTAGCCGAGATACTTACGCATTATTAGCCGGTTGGGAGCTCAAATAATGACGCAGGTGGTTTCAAACAAATCTAACTTTATTAAAACAATTCAACGGTTTAACTTCAAATTAACATGCGAGTATTAAACATTTATGAAACGTCATACAAAACTTCAGATTACTAATTAGAGGCAAAATTAATTTTGGGGGACAGAGAACGCGAACAGAGAGATCGTTATTTAAAACCGATGAACAAGGGAGATAAATGGTAAAGGCGGTGACACACTATCACACATTTCATCATACTCGCCAAAAATTCACATATAATCCAAGAATTACACCACACAACCTCTCAGCATAACATGCCGATATTTCACTAACATTAATTGCTAATTCAATTAATTAGGGGTATTGCAACATTTATTGTCAACGCGTGCGGGGCGGCGCTCGCGTCGGCGTACGGAGCGACGTTCGGGGCTAAATAGACCCTGACACACTATCACACATCATACAAGACACCGGACCAGACTTTTCTTTGATCTTTCGCCAAAAAACCGCCTCCAGAGCGCTCGCGACGATGTGTGGTGTGATGTCTTGTGCGATTCGCGGACCCCTGACAAACTATCACACATGCTCCCTTTTGTCATGTGTGATGTGTGGTGTGATGTCTTGTATTATGAAATAAGTGATAGTGTGTCACCTTCTTAACAGATACTGGCAACCGTCTTGGTTGTATAAGGCACTTCCTGTCCGGAATTAAGCCTGGCTACAGAAAAATAATCCGCATTCGGTGGGGGGGGGGGGGGGAGGGGGGGAGGGAGGGATCTGAATACTCCAATGCCCTTGTTCCTTTATTTTTAACATGAAATGCTTCATATTTTGAAGAAACATTCGTCTAGAAGTGGGCCTTGGCAGCCATCTTGAAGCCTATGTCTTGAAACTTTATGCTGAATTTAATTTTGAGCACTGCAATGTGTTAGGGCACCCCAAAAACCCCTAATTAGACGTTTGGATCGTTAATGTTAGCCAATCATCAAAGGAGATAAAGTACATCATATTGGCCGCCATCTTGCATACCGCACTTCCGGTCCTATGCTTTGAAACTGTATGCTGGATTAAAATTTTAGCACTGCAATGTGTTAGGCACCCGGAAAAAACCCCTAATTTGAGATCGTTATTTTAGGGCAATAAAGAAGGGAGATATAGGGCTTCATATATTGGCCGCCATCTTGGATACCGCACTTCCGGTTCAAATTCCGGCTTGGCCACAGACATATTCGTACTCAGGGGGGTCAATATACCCTAAAAACGTTGTTCCCCCAAGTGAAACATAAAATGCTTCCTATATTTAAAAGAAAATAAATTTCTTAAATGTGAGCCTTGGCGGCCATCTTGAAACCTATGCCTTGAAACTTTAGTAAAATTAAATTATAAGTGTTGCAATGTGTTAGGCATCCCACAAAACCCCAAATTAGACGTTTTGATCATGGTTTTAAGCCAATGAACAAGGGAGATATAGGAAACTAGAGTTTTGGCCGCCATCTTGGATTACACACTTCCGGTCCAAAATCCGGCTTGGCAACAGGCAGATTCGTACTCAGGGGGGTAGATATACCCTAAAAACGTTGTTTTCTGAGCTGATACATGATTTGCTTCTTGCATCGTTTTAGAGAGGGATTTTGGTTCAAATGGGCCTAGACTATACTGTACCGTACACAGTTATAACAAAACACACTATATGCAAGATTTTTAAACGATATGCAAGGTCTTTTTTAAAGCTGATATATTCTATAGACCCTCAATGACTAACTCGAGAATTTCCAATCAGAAAAGACAAATTGAAGGGTTGGTGGACGGTCGCCAAAAGTGTTATCGTCCGTACGCCGATAAAGGGCGGGCTAGATGAAGCACCAGCGGATCTGCAACGCACCGTGTTTGACAAGGGTTGCCACTAATCGCTCCGACTTGGCCCCTCCTAATCGGTTTGCCTTTCAATAATTACCGACGTCCAGTAGGTTGTAATTAGCTAGCGATTGTCTAGGAATTCCGGCCCAGCGCACCGGTGTATCGCCGTTTTTGCGGACTTGTCTAGTTTTTGCCCGGCTTGATGAGTCGATTGCTTTAATCGCGAGTCGCTTTCTCTGGCCGTTTGATATTTTAATGAAAATGGTTATATTGGTTGGTTGTAAAACAATCTAGCAACTTTGGATACACGGAGCAAAATGAAATGCAGTAGAATTGAAAGAAGTGATTTTCTAAATACAAATACTGTACACCCCTAGAAAACATTTGAATGAATTATGAATGTAAAATTAATATATCCGTTAAGTTTCTGAAGGGGTGTTATTTCTGGCCTTCGTCTGTTGTTGGCGAAGAGATCGTCAAGACATGAAACAAATCTAGTGAAACTACAAGAATAACAACCCGTTCGTACTGTTATTTATAAATTTTATCACAGCGGAATTAATACAATTGTTAATACCCTATACAAGATCTGTTCAGCCCAGAAGTCCAGTGGGATGCGCATGCGCAGTGAAGATTTCCCCTACCGCACGTGTGGGGTTTTTTATTAAATATGTGTACTTACCGACTTACCCTGATTTGTATTATTTTTATTTCGAGATTTTTAACTTTTGGGGAGGTTTACCCAAATTATTTGTCACACATTTTTAGTAAGCTCCTATATTATTACACGTATTTTTTTTTGTAACAACTGACCATAGTAAAGCAAGGATGAGAAACCACAACGTAAATAATTATTACACCAAGCCTACCCATAAAATGAAAATAATAACCGAAGCTTGTACCGTGAGCTGCGGAAACTATCTTGACACCCAGCGAATCTCTCACACGCCATAAATTTGCTTGCAACATTTAGTATCCATCAAGTCTCATCTCGCCCGGAGGGAATAAATCACGTGACGGTACAACCGGGATCGTAACTATAATTGGCGTCGTCGCCGCCAGAGGAGACTGCGGGATGAATAGTGTTACATTCTCCTTGCCTTGCCTAGGTCAAAATTCGTCCGTGAGAATCAAGAGATTAGAGCCTAAGGAAGGACATTACATTACATTACATTACATTGCTTGAAATGGCGACCTACCCAGGTAGGTATTTTAAACCAAGTGAATGATAGATGAGTGAAAGATGATTGTGGTGCGATCTTGTAGTATTGCTACTGACTAAGGCCGACATGTTCCTTAGACAGGACTGTTAATTTATAGCCCAACAGCCAATGGCAACTTAGGGACTTACATTTTAATGTGGGATCCGAACCACAATTTCCCCGGTTTATAATATTACGAACTGGTATGATTATGAGGACGGTCCAATGAATGTAGTATTCAAAAGTGCGGACGTTAAACCCCACTAGGGAACACCGCGTCCACAAGCTATCGCTCATAACTATCCACAATTTGTTATAGTAGGCACGTTTGGAAGATTCGCCCCCCCAAAACAGGTAGACGGACAGTCCTAATCTCCTGTTGACAAACAATGCCTTAGTGCCTTTGTTACGGGAGGCCGGCCGGGACTCTCTGCATCCGCCTCCAATTCCAGTTACTGGCATAACAATGTATATCCCAATATTCGAGATGCAAGTTACGAGGCATTTTCATGGAATGCAGGCAGGTGACCGGCCGCACAACGGTGACCACCACTAACAAACGCATTGTTTGACAACAGGGGATTAGGACTGTCCGTCTACCTGTTTTGGGGGGGCGAATCTTCAAAACGCGCCTACTGTACCTCCAAGTAGCTGGATTGCAGGATACGCCACGTCGTGTACGTCGTGTACGTCGTGTATGTCGTGTGTTTAGCTACAAACAAAGACTTACCAGGATAGTTAATTTTATTTTATTTTAAATACAACAAGACTTTATTATTTATTTATCTGAATTTCAACAAAATCTAACGTAGATCAAGATGTAGCATATTTTTGTGGCGGTTGTTCGATGAATTATGTGATGGTTTATTTGTATGAAATTCATTATTGGCCATGATGAGTTTTTTTGCGGAGATGTGCTATCACTGATAGTAAAAACAAGTTTCACGACGTTTCGGTATCTGGAATCTGATCCCGTATTCAGAATGAAAATAACCTAAACATAACAAGATTAGTTACACACACCCAGGAGAAGCTGGGCAAGCAATCAGTTAACAGAGAAGTGTAAAAGCAGTCACGAAACACTGATAAAAACAAAATAAGAACACAATATAGCATTTGTGATTTCTGTGAAACTTGTCCGGGTCATGTTTTGCCCGCACATGCGTAGATCCGGTTCGATATAGCGGTGACTACCAACTGCCACATCCAGGTATAGCTCTGCAATGTGATTTGCAGTCATATCGACATGGATCAATCAACAAAAGAAGTACATTCTCGCCCGCAGTTTGGTACACTGCTCTAGAGTATTGAGTTATAAGTAAACGCGGTTTATAAACATAACCTTTTAAAGGGCAAGGCTTATAAATAAATCGGCCAACTTTTGTCAAAAGACATGAAGTAGCCTAGGTCATAATTAATAGTAATAGCATATCTTATAAGTAAATTATAAATTTTTAATAGATGTTAAAGTGAGATAGTTTATTCAACCAGGATTTCTATCGGTTTATCTATACGGTTTTTAGCTATGGTAATTATATACGATTTATGTCACATTTTATGATGCAGATATTGCGAACGGAATGAAGATTTTCCTTTGAAACTACGAAATCGTATCAAAACTTATCCAAAGACAGAATTTAAGAAAATAATTTTTAGCCGGTTGGAAATCTTTGTGTTGGAGACAATGTTAATTATGCGTAGGTACTGGCGGCAATCGAGGCCAGTGGATGTTTTGAAAACATCCATCCTTCCAGTGGATGGATGTATGAGTGGTGTGGAATGGCCTCCAGTAAGAAGTTAGTGAACGATCTCTAAAAATCCCAGGAACGATGCAAGGTACGATGTACTTTGGCAGGAAAGAGTTGAAGGAGAAGGAGGAGCTGAACCCCTAATCATCTCTGCTTAAGCAAAGATTAATTTAATCAATTAATTTCATCTGAACCAATTACACGAGTTCCACTATTACCTAGTAATCTGAAAGAAACTTGAAACTTTCGTACGCTCCGGATTGTTTTGGAGCAACATTCAAATGAAAACAATCTAGGCTAGATAGTTCCGTTTTTTCCGGTCGGCTGGTCACCCTCCCGAAAAGCGGGGTAGGACCTAGCCCTAGCGGTGTATTAGCGAAGCAGACGACGCGGCGAGACGCTGGGAGGACATAATTAGAAGATGCATTGTCTGTGGACGTGCGGACAGGAGCCCAGGAGGCTACAATACCGCCTGATGGGTTCCCACAGACCCCGACCTGGCCGTAGCCCGTGGCTGCGACAGAGACGGCGACGCTGGCGCTGGCTCAACAATCGGCCATCAGACTAACTGTCCCGTTTGTCTCCGGTAGTCATGAATGATTCTGTGTGCTCTAGAAAACATTCAGTGGTTAACTGGGCGGACTTCAAGGCTCATGCTAGGAAATGAGTCGTAAAAGTGGCGACAAAATGTAATGAAAAAATGGTAAAATGTGGTAATGTTAACAGAACAGATTAGTTACCTTTAGCGCCGTGTAGATGATTTAAGGACAGATGTGTTTTTATTTTAGGTTTATCGAATATCAAACAATGTAAGAAAACACGATGACCTTGATTCAGAGCCCAATTAGAAATGTATTTTTATCTTGTTAACTTTATCAATTTTGCTGGGTCCAATATCAATATCCTGAGGAGTTTTCACGGGTTCGATTTAATTATAAATAGTACATAACAAATTTCATCATCTAACTGAATCAAAAACAAAAATACGAGCGATAACAAATCATAATTACAAAATTTTACTGTTATCAAAATATAAAATGGAAACCCAACCGAATCCTGTAGTCGTTAGTTTCAGCCAGCGTTGGCTTTGAATTTTTTATTAATTATTTATAGGTTTCAGTAACAAGGTGTTAGAAAACAGTTTGTAAAAACCAAGGTGCTGAATTATGTCGATCTTTTTTTACATGATTCTTAGTTTTGACGATACCGTGTAAGGAAAACATCACGTTTCTTAATCATATTCGTAGGGATTATATTGAAGGTGCCTCAGTGTGGAGAGGAATGATTCATCAAATACAGTATCTTGGATTATTCCTTATTTTTAAACTTATTTCCCCCAGAGTTAACCAATCAAATAGACCACCTCCTCAACACAAACCAATCTGTAAACAATCTATCCGGATATTTTTATTGAACCCACCCCAAAATCAATATCATAAGGGAAATTGTTTACTCATCACATTTTTCGGCCTCTCACTTCTTGTCTTCCCTCCATTACACATTAGTGGCGCTTCTTTCTTTAAACCAACTTCCGGTTCTCGTCTTTTCGTTGTTTGCAAAATTCGATTCTCCGCGGCCCAAAGTTGATGAGTTTGAAGAAAAGGTAATGGTGATTGTTTGATCAGGGCGGGTTCTTTGTAGCTGCGGAAGCCGCTGCACTGCACCCGATGCGTACGAGTTTTACTGTTTAAACTAAAAGAGTGACAAGTAAAATTTTTAACGCGCAGAGAAGACATCATTATCAAGATGTTGTTGCAATGTTGGCTGAAATCCCAATCCCACCTGTAAACTATAATTATAAGCTTTTTGTATTTAATAAAATAGTAAAAATGAAATACCCCCGTTGCAGCAGACCTGCATATACTCAGCGAATTTCAAACAACATATTTCAATCCAAGATTTGACATGTTTTTGTAAGCTCCGTAAGAATGACATGGAGAATGAGTGTGTAGGTTTGCTGCAACAGGTATGTTAAAACTGGGTAGTTTTAATTCAATATTTAGTAGATCTGAAGTAGAAGAAGCCATAAACCAAGTTTTATTGATATAAGCGAGGTATAGAATTTTACCTATTTCCCAAAAGGATAACATTGGAACAACGTCTTTCCTATAGGGGAAATTCGCTAAAAGCGAGAAATATTGTTCCTTACCGCTGTTTTAGGCAAATACATGCAAAATATGAACATAAAATTAAACAACAGAATAATTATATTGATTCTGTGTGTTCATTCATTTGTAAAATCCAATGAATTAGTAATTACCCAAGTTTAACTTCATTGTAGTCATTGTACGCATTAGAAGAATAGTTCAGAAACTGCAATTAAACATCTTTCACAATTTGATAGACCATAAAATCTATATGTAATGAGGCTTGATACTAGGGCCACTTAATATTTGTTTAAGATTGTCTAAGAAACTTCCAAATCACACTGTTTATTAAATTGTATAAAAAGTGTATATTTGAGTTTTAGAGGATGTTTTTCATCGTAGGAACAATTTTACAATATTCCCATGTAAAATATTATTCATCATTGCATCTGTGGATCTATTTAAATGTTATTATACTACTGAATGAATACCTTACTTACTTGTTAAGTTCAAATGTATAAAAAGTCGTTCATTTTAGTGTTTCATATTTTAATAGAGTAGTGCAAATCTCAACACAAACTCATCGTACTTCGCAAAACGAGTTTCAACCTACCTTTCTAATCTACTCTACAAATAAGGAAGCGATTAAACAGGACAAATGAGCTATCGTGGGGACAAATAACACAATAAATTCGAAACGACAGCGTTGTAAAACGGGCCGCGCTCTCGAATTTGAGTGGCAATACAGGCCGCATTGTATTCAGACGACGCGCACCTTGCCTGCATCTGCCTGAGTTATGCGCGCCTGTTGCGAACCTTGTCACCAAAGTTATTTATTGTTAATTTTCTTAATACGTTACTTTCAGTTTCTCAAAACCGGTATTTTGTCAGGTTTGGCAACTGAGGAACTGACAATGTTTTATGTTTGGTTGTATTGGCTCATTTATTGATTTGCCTTATTGCATTAGTGTGTATGGTAATACGATTATGATTCCACGATAAAATTCTCTCCCACAGATTGTGTGAAGGAGACTCGCCTTCGGCTCGCTGGAGGCTCTCGGAAGAGGGGCGGTTTGCATGTTGAAATCAACGGACAGATTTTTATTGAACTGTTTATAAACCTTGAGAACCTTTTGTTGGTGTTAAAGGAGATAGTTGTTGGTCGGGGTGTTGTTGGTTGAGTGGTGAGAATTCATTGTGGCCTTTGCCCCAAAACAGTGGGTGTATATTGAAAAGCTATAAAATTTCTAATAAACTCATTACAAATCCTCAGCAAAATATATCATTTTAATATTTGGAAGGGAAGTAGTGTGGGGTAGTTAGAGAGGTAATTTAGGGGGATTTTAGCGGAGGGAGTGGGGTGAAGTTTTAATTGTGTAGGCGCCGCAGAAAAATAACAAGGGAATATCTTATTATTATATTTTGCATACTCCGTTATTTTCACACATTCCAGTCTGAAAATTGAAATATCACATCTTCGATTGGTAAGTTGTGATAAAATAATGCAATTTTAACGTTGAAACTAAGATAATACGTTAGTCGCAGTTATTTTCAAATGGATAACAGTAGGTACTGCTTGAATAAATAAATACAAACAATTATTTGAAATATTGAACAAATACCTCACCAATACGTCAAAAACACGTCCCCAATACGTCACAATTACGACACTATTTCATCATTTTGCCTATGTCAGCTGAGCTAGCTGAATCAAACAGTACCTACTGATAACAAATTTGAATTAAGCTACTTATTTACTTACCAATTGTTGTTTACCAATTAGAAATTCTGCCTTGTAAGTTAATTCAAAGGAAGGTTTTTTTATATTTTAGTTTAATAGAGGGATTTAAAATTGTTATAGATACTGAATATTTACAACCAAAAAACTAAATTAAATTTTCTGTACAAAATTATTTTAAAGTATTTTAACAATAAGCTGCATTCTTAGTGAATAAACTAATAGGTACCTTTAAATCGTTTTAGTACACGTACACTCGTTTTCCAGGTTGTGCGTAAACTCAATACTAAATTAAATGGGTGGACATGTTCACATAATTTAAAGCAGTTATACTGTTGTAACTTATGTACTGTATCCATTGATCTCTCTGAACTTGACGTCACTCTTCCCTTTTTCGTCGTTGAAGTAATTAATTTTGAATTTAGTGAAGAATGAAATAAAAATAATATTATAAATCAAATTTAATGCATTAGATAGCATAGGAAATTTTACCAAATCCAAAATCAACACAAACAATGAAATAAATAACTTTCCATACTTGTTTTGCTTAAGTATACGATTGCTGTAAATAACCTGGAGGAGAATATTCAAAGAAACCATTTCTTAATTTAAGTTACCCAGCTCCAAAGTTTGAACAACACGTTAAAGCTCAACCAATTCAGGGAACTGTCCATAAGGCACTAACCAGCATGCAAAAAATCCGCATCAACTAAAGAACCACCGGCCTCAATACCTATAATCCATCAGGCCGACACCGCTAATCAAAAACTGCCAGCGGCGCGGCGCGAAAGGAGGGTTTGCGCGGAAAATCGGAAACCGAAAATGGCGTTTAATGAATAAAAACTACAATTAAAATGCGGCACGAGGGTAAGTGGCAATTTGGGCAGTACAGGGGTAATTCGGCAATTTGGCAGTCAGAGTGCATCGCGGGTGTTTGGCTTGGCAATCACCATGGCGACGGTGACGTGCAGCGTACGCCCTCGCCCCCGCATCACCGTAATCACCGCGGTTTTGGCAATTCGCCGATCCCGACTAAACACAGTACCGAGTGTGGATGCACTTATGTAATTGGAAAATTAGCGAGCGAACTCTCGACTTCTCAAGGATTCGGTTTCTTGGAAGTTAATTGGGGACGTGTTTTTCATAGGGTTTTAACATGGAGGAGCGCTTAAGAAAGATTAGACCTTAATTTTTAATTTTCTGCGTGATTTTACATAAACCGATAATTTATTAAACATGGTAATGTTTATGATTGGAGAAGCACGTTTTGAATAAAGTAAGTATGTAAAATAACATAATCCATGTAGTTAGAAAAAAAAAACTAAATACAATAGGAATTCGACAATGCCAAAACTATTGTTCAGTAACATAATCATTATTATTATAAAGATTGGCCACAACCCGTCAAACACATTTTATTTACTAATAGTACATTTCACTTTCGTTACATTTGTGACGAGTTGTGAAAAATACTTTTCATTGCGATGCAAGTAAGTGACCAAACTTATAAAAAAATCCTCCGACATTTCATAATTTAGTCATTTTTCTGAAAGCAAACACTTTACGGCTGTACAAAGTCAGCTGGTTGAACTCTCAAAATATAGGAACTTAATTTGTTTGGGTACGGCAAAATATTGTTTGGGCTCGGGAAAACAGTGGTTGGGTATGGAAAAGTAATGTTTAGATCCGGGAAAGAAAGCTAATCATGATTTGTTTTGATGTAAGGAAAACGAGGATTTTCGTAGATCTCAGCTATACGGTAACAAGCTATTTTCATGTACAGAGTGATGAAAATAATTTTAATATTAAACAATTTGATTCCTGATGCAGTTTTTATCATATTTTTCAAATATTAATTTTCTCACAAGATAACGTTCATCAAACATTGATGTTGAGTAATAGAAACATCGTCAATCCATTCTTTAAAAATTAAAAGGCATCAAATCGTAACAGAGAGTCACACAACAACAGTCCATTAATGCCAAATAAAGAAACACGAGCGAGGCAGTGGACCAGGAGATGAATAACTCAAACGGACAGAACAAAGGGGAGGAAGTGCCCTAATTCTTAACAATTTGTTCACTATTCAACTCGGATAATTGATTACAAATGGATATTTGATCCAATCATCCCCGCTTTGTCTCAGCGAGAAGAAGAAGAAATTGAGGGGATAGGTCACGAGGTCGCAGTCAGGGGTTGAAGCATCCCCTACCCTTGGCGGCGGGGCGATAACTTCGGTTAATTAAGCAGAAAATGATTCTAGATAGTAAAATGTTTTAGAGAATCGCGATTTTCCTTTTCCGGTCGGAATCGGCAGTGACATGGAGACTAATGGGGGATGCGACTGGGGTGGAACTAACCCGACCCAACAGCCACAGATATCCCGTTAATTGGAGATCCTGCGGCGAGGGATAATTCACGTCCATTCAGACAGAAAAGTATCGATCAAAATTATTCTTGAGATTCCGGCCGCAGTGAATGCCGTTATTTTTGGTATTGTTGGGGGAGGAACTACAAAATTTGAAACGCTCCTGCGTTTTGAAACGGATTCGTTAAAAGAAACTTATTATGCCCGATGAAATTTTTATGATAGAAATACAAAACCTGGATGATTCATCTTTCTCTAACTAAAGTAACTGTCGAGAAATGAAGGAAAATTAAAAACGAAAACTAAATAGTTATTAAAAATGATATCATTTATTTTGTTTTTAAATTATGGTACCCAGCAAACTGTTTCACCCAAAGGCGAAACCCAATAACATTTGTAATAGAGAGTACAAAAAATGGGGTTTTCGAGTAAAGCCACAAGATACTTAATAGGAAATGAAGTCATCGCAATTTTCCTATGTATGTTTAAACTCACCTATGGGAAAGCTAGAGTTGATTTTATAATTCAACTATCCAATCAAATCCTGCATTAATTTGACCATCAAAAGTTAAAATATCGCAGTCACATCAGTCAGTTCATAACACGACCACTTTATATCTCAGTCAACATTCCCACTGATCGCACGCAATGAAGATACACACGTATCCCATTAGGTAACCGGGGATGCAGCACTGCGCTGCACGCTGCAGGATGTGTGGACGCATCCGTCCGTGCGTTACGTAACGCAGTGTAACATAGTACGTTACGTAACGCACACGCTAATGAACACGCGTCACGGTCCAAATACAGGGTGTCACGCCGTGAGCACAGATTCGGGGCACTATTACTCTGATTAAGTTGTTCGTTGTTACACGTGCTACGAATTATGTCGTGTGCTTTCTCCTGGGTATGGCACGCGCGTGTTAAGTTAGTCAAATGTGTTGGAATAATTAAGGTTAAATTAAGGTTAATTAAACTCAGTGTAATAACAATAATATCGATGCAACGTAATGAAATAGTTATGATGTTTACTCATGGATAAAAATAACAAAATTAAAACGTCTTAGAAGTTGTATATACCGAAGTATTTTACCATATGTTTTGTATATATCATTTTGATTGTGTATTTAAAATAAGTTAAAATATCTTATTTTACGTTTACTGGAAATCATTTAGGCTGACATCATTAATAGTTTAGTATTCGTATTCAATTGCAGTTCTAAGGTAAGTGAGGTACTGTTCAAGAGGCGTGCGAGCATATCTGTTTATAGGCAATAAACTGTCGAGGGTCAGGCAAGATAGTAAAAAGGCATAGCGAATTCACATAATAGTTTTTAACTGTCAACAAATAGATGAATATCTACATATGTACTAACGTTTTATAATTTTCATTTCCCAAAGTGTCCTCAAATTATGCCATAGAATTAAATTATGCTGCTTTCTAGAAAATGCAGAACTTATTTTAAGTATCATATTTATTGGTGTATGATTTAGCATCGGATTTCAACTTATTCTATCATTACGAGCTGGTATGCTGCACAACTACAAACAATAAACAGTATCTAGAGAGAGTTTGTTATATTCAAAATAACAACAATAAAAATGACAAAATCCAAATAACCGATTAGGTTTTTGTTTTATATAAAACTTGAATAAAACACTCTTGATGATGTATAATTCTGTCTGGGGGTTTCAGAATTCGTGTCGGATACTTTAGGTTATTGTTCCTGGATGCTTAGTAAGCTCATAAATAATAATACTTTTTTAATGTGCGTAAACGGCTGTCTGTCTGTCTATCTGTATGTGTATAAAATAAAATAATTTTTAGTTACAATTATGTTTAAGATAAAACTTTGAAATTCGGTACTAAATGAAATTGGGTTCTAAGTATATCAATATACATAAGTGGAATTATTTTCAAAATTTTTACTTTTCAAAATTCAAAATAGCGGCAAACTCAAATTATCTTAGAAACGGTTTATTTTACAAAAATAACAAGAACAACTTTTTTATAAATTTAATTCTACATAGGTACAGATAATTTTCACTCCAATTGGTTGATAAATAACAACGTTATTCCTGCTTGGTTGATTCATTATAACTGGTTTCAAAACATAAGGCCCATGCCACGGCGTCCATGAGCCCAATGCTAAAATTAACATTAGTCTTATGGACGGCGTGGGCCTTATGTTTTGAAACCAACTATACTACTATTACTACTGGTAAAAATTAGAAAAACTGTTTTGTTTTGCTGATTTTTAACAGTTAAATTTACAACAGTCAGCCGGTTGTATCAGTAATGTTTAGTTGATTAATTTTAAAATACCATTTTTAAATGCATTAATACATTCATCACTTTACTTAACATTAACAGTTTCTTAATTTTTGTAGCTTGTTTTATTTTTCGTTCTGCTTTGTAATAAAGAAACATCAAGTTCTTACTCAACAGATTTCGGGGGCTGTGTAAGCTGATTCAATGGTTTGTCAGCTGTTTTTATCTCTCTTGTAATTGTATCTATTGCTTAAAACTAAACAAACCAGATAAACTGCTCGCTGTTGTTTTATTATTAGGTTTCTTTTTTATTATTCGGTCTCAGCTGACAAAATCAGCTGTTAGTTTCACCGTCCCCAAAATCTGTTGAATGACAACTTAATTATCAACCGATTGGAGTGCATGTTATATGTAACTATGTAGAATTAAATTGAGAAAAAACAGAATTAATTAACAACGTTATTCCTGCTTGTTTGATTAATTACAACTATTACTACTGGTGAAAATAGGTAAAACAGTTTTGGTTTGCTAATTTTTAACAGTTTAATCACAATAATCATAAGTTGTTCTTGTTATTTCTCTGTAAAATATATCTATTTCTAAGATAATTTAAGTTTGAAAATTTAAACTTGCTGCCATTTTAAAAATTGAAAAGTAAACATTTTGGAAAAAAATCAATTTATGTAAATCGATACTTAAACATTACTTAAGCTTATACCGAGTTTCAAAGCTTTATATCTAATATACTTAAAACTAAAAATTATTATATTTTAAACACATACAGACAGACAGACAGCCACTTACGCTTATTTTTCTTAAAGCTTCTTATCTATGAGCTTGCTGAGCATCCAGGAACAATACACTAAAGTATCCAACACGAATTCTGAAACACCCTGTATATTGGTCAAACACTTTTAGTAGTGTCAAAAGAGTTTCAATCACAAATCAGAGAGCATGTTATGTTTGAAATCAATCCAAAATTATACATCGCATATGAAAATAAAAACCTAAATTGGATTATATTTGTATAAATATGTTGAAATAGACAGTAATATGTATTGAATTTGTATATGTATTTGAAAAATTCTGTAATAAATCGAAATGAATAGTGAAGTAGTTGTCAAATAAACTGTTTTTAATTGCAACAGAGTTCTATAAAATTATATTTTGACTGTTTTTTATCTAAATATTTTTTAATAGCTTGCGGTATGTTTATCGGCTATTTTACTATTAACATTTTCATCACCGACTAACATCCTGATGTTATCAAACAATTTGTTTCTATTTTGAGTTATTTTTTGTATCATCAGTTTAAAATAGTTGACGAAAGGCTTTTCATACTCGTAAAAGACTTTGTTGTTTTAAGAGATGGATGCAAAAAGTGATTAGTCTAAAATCCGTTAATATTTGGATTCAACCCTGAAAATGAGTTGCACTCGCAATGAACAGCGGGATCAGTGAGTCAAATAAAATAACTGACTACTAAATTTTATAAGTGTTTAACAAATCCCATATTTATTCATTCATGGCAAGGGTGTAAAAAGAGCAGAGAGGTGTCAGTTTGTTAAGAAAAATTTTATTATTTTTACACTTTACAAGTATTTTGTACTTACAGTCCCATTCTTAAAATCCATGGCCATGACCAAAGCTGCCGTGTTCGCTGATGCCGTGGAAACCCTCGTCCCCGCCGAAGTGGTGGTCTCCGTGGTGCTCCTCGTGCTTGTGGACGTGGACCGGGATGTGAACCGGAACCTTGACCGGATATGGCACCTCCTTCTCCACCGGGTAGGGGACCTTCTTCTCCACTACAACTGGGTAAGGCTTCTCCACAGGGTAGGGGACTGGCTTTTCAACTGGCACCTTGACGGGGTAAGGCACTTTCTTCTCGACGGGGTAAGGCACGTGTTTGACAACAGGAACGTGGTAGGGGACAGGCCGGGGGACAGGCACCTTGACTGGGTAAGGGATGTGTTTCTCTACAGGGTAGGGCACCTTCTTCTCGACGTAGACGGGGTAAGGCTTGGGGACATGCACGGGGACTGGCCTCTCTACAGGCACCTTCACGGGGTAGGGAATCTTCTTCTCGACAGGGTATGGTTTAGGGATGTACTCCTTGACGGGGTAAGGCACTTTCTTCTCTATAGTCACCGGGTAAGGCTTCTCCACGGGGTAGGGGACAGGCCTATCAACGTGCACCTTGACAGGGTACGGTACCTTCTTCTCCACGTGGACCGGGTATGGCACTTTCACCTCCTTCTGTATCGTGATGGTCTTCACCTCATGATGATGGTGATGATCGTGTCCACCGAAGTCATGTCCACCAAAATCGTGTCCTCCAAAATCATGTCCTCCAAAGTCGTGTCCACCGAAGTCATGACCGCCAAAGTCACCACCGCCGAAGTCGTGCCCACCGAAGTCTTCTATTCCTCTCTTATCGTGCTTCTTCTCGTCAGCCTTCTTCTCTTCCACCTTCTTCTCCTCGACCTTCTTCTCCTCGGCGAAGGCGGCAGCCACCAACAGGAGGACTAGGAGACGCTTCATCTCTGCTGCAGGAGGGCGAGTGTGCCTCGGCAGCGGTCGGCCAGTGTTTTATCCAGCGCTGGTTTCCGCCGCGGAACACACACGCCGGTGTGCACTCAGTGTGACCGCTCGGCTCATTCATGTAAGATGTTAATTATCGCCCATATTACATCACGACAGTCGCACATGCCGGGATGTTTCGTTTGCCCCTGTTTTAGTGAACGCATCATTTAATCTTCTAGCTCATTATTCTTCCGTATTGTAACATTAGTTGGAAATAACACAAATGATCATTTAGTAACGTACCTTCATGTCCACCGAACATCTGGTCTGGTGGACCAAGCCTTGCTCGGTATCATTTTATAAAAAAAATATACCGAGAAAAAATGATTTTATAAAGAAAGATAAATTTACCAGTTCATCCAATGCAGTCCTCTATGCAGTCTTTATCCCACTCGCTGTATTTTTCCTAGATTACTGTCGTTTGCATACAGCTACTTTCCTTGTTTATTTCGTTGCTATCATGGCAACACATAGGGCCATTGTAAAAATTTTATAATTTTAAATTTAATTTTATTACGTTATTAGATTTTCTCTGGCCAAGTAATTTGTACAAAACACGTTTTTGAGTCATAAAAGACTTATTTCCAGTATTTTAATGAAATCCTTGGGGCTGTTTTTAAGATAATTGTACAAACAAGCACGCACGCATGCAAGATAACATTGCTCATGAAAGAGAATTGGATTTTTTGTATATTGAACACAAATAAATTAAAATTCACAAAGTAAAAGTAATATCCAATGTTAAAAATTGTAAGAATGTCTTTAGAGAAACATTTTTAATTTTGAATTTAGAATCTTCAAACATTAAATGGGTCTTTAACTTAATGCTAAGATGCAAACTTTACGATGTAAAAATATAAATTAGTTTGGTATATGTGTACTACTGTTTCAATAAAATCTGCTAAACATTTGACTCCTATATTTTTTTAAGAAAATGGCTTTATTTATCAGTTTAAGTGTATATTTTAATGGCAAGTTTAAAAAAACTCAAAACTCTTTTACCTAGCAAGACTATTAATCAAACTTGTGGCTTTTCAACCTATACAAATTAGTAGTGACGGTAACAATATATTCAATCGTTTCAAAATATTAACGGAGAGGGCATCTTCTTCATTAAAACATGTTCTTGATAAATGGCCCTTTCTTACGTTCGCATTTACTAGAAATGTAAGATTTAAAAAATTGAAATTATTTCATTTCAACTCTGACACCAGCATAGCTTTAACATAAAAAAGTCTCAAATGAAAAACCGAAAAAGATTTCCCAATATTGTTAATTCTTCACAAGTGTCATGAAGCCACATCACCCACGAATATGAGTTCTCACGGGATTATAAGGTTACGTTTACAGAGCTTAGTCCGCCGCGTCGGGTTTTCAAAACCCACCGATGTTTCGGCTAGCCTCAGTAGCGATTATGTTCGCTAGTTTGCTCCCCAAAACTAATCCTTTAATGTAGCCCGGGCCACCCCCGGCGCGGCGGCACCCCTAGACCGGCAAAGCTTTTGGTTTTAAGTTACAAGGCTCAAAATGAGCGACGACCTTGTCGGGGTCATTTAGGGGTTTCACTTCCCTTCCTTGGTCAACCACCCCTGAGCCGGGGGTTTGTAGCTCTGAGATGTTTCTGGCGATTTTATTATTCATTAAATGAGGAGAGTGTTACTTGTCCACGTTGAGGTTCAGTAATACATAGATCTGGAGGTGAGTTTTTAAACTTTAATTTCAGATTTGAGAATCTGAGATACCCTAATGGGTACTATAGATTAAAGGTAGGATAATCACAGTATATCACACAATAAATATTCTCTCAAAGCCGGCGGATTAAGCCCTTTATCTGGAAATTTTCCAAAATTTAAGACTCATTCAAAACCTCAAAAAAATCTCAATACAATACATCATATCACATGGTCACGAAACCTCATATTCATAAGTAGGGTTTTCATGTATTTATACCAGAAACTTTGTTTCTTTAACGAAAATAAATAAATATTTCCCGTTTACATAGGTCTTAAAATGCTCAGTTACTCCGTGTATTAATCTGTAAAATGTTATACATAGTTTCTTACATCCTCCAACCGTTGGAGCTATAAACAGGAAATAGAGCGTTAGCTAAAACGTACTGATTAAAAAAAATCAAATATTTGATAATTTTCAAAATATTTTGGCAAACTGGTTGTTTAAAATTGAAAGAGCAAAAGAAAGTACTTTTGACCGTGTTTTCCGATCATTTAGTTTCAACAATTCCGACCCATTGTAAAAATTGTTATGTGCTTCACGCGTCTAAGATCATAAACACATCTTAAGAAGTGGTTACATGTCTATGACATGTGCTATGTCTCTTGAGCATATTAGGAAGAGACGCAGTCATGTCATTGATCACAGAGGTACATCAGTATATAAAGTGGTGTAGCACAGTGATTTGACAAGTGTATTTTAGTGAGCTGTAGAAAACCTTTTTAATTTTTTCAGTGAGTGGATTGGTGACAAATACCTTCCTCCGGATATCTACTATAGTATCATCCTAAGTAAACGTTGAGTTAAAAGTCGGTGCAAATTTTTTCACTTTGTTATAGTAAGGAAGTTTGTTTCCATTTATTGTTGTGGAACTGTTTTTCCATTTACTATTTTCAGGCGAATGTGATTCTGTATTGAAGTGATCAAAGACATATTTTTAATTTATCAGTTATTAACAAACAAAACACAACACAAAAACACACAAAACAAAACACACAAAAAATATATACCGAAATGAAAATTAAATATCGAATTTTTTTGCAATGTGGCAATTAAAAAAAATCTATATTTGAGATATTAAGCTTGCAAAACTAATAAAATGGCCTCCATTTAAAATTGTACAAAGAAAAAGATTGATATATAGTAGGTCATATTTACTTCAAAATTTAAAGTTTACTTCACAAGCATTTGGAAAGTTGGAAGTAATTAAAATGGCGTACAATATCTAACCAGATATACCGGAAGAAAACAGATCATCTTAAGACTAATGTTTACTGGAATTTTTTCCTTTATTTTTGTCGGAGGTTTCAATTCCCAAAGTTTTGACAAACCTTTATGACCACTCTACATATTAAGTGTTGATGTAATGATATTTTACTGGTCTGCAAATTGGAATCCAAAATTGAACATCCTATGTATTTTTAAGTTGTTTTTAAAAATATCTTTCAATCTTTTCCTTGATTCTTATTGATGAAAGAACATATTTTGTTTTTGTGTTCAATTTGAATTTTGATTGCCGATTTTAAAGGTACAAGTTGGAAATTTCGCATTGGATGTAAAGATGTGTAATTTTTGCTCCTCAATTTATTCACATAATGAGGAATAAACAAATGATATTTAGACATTATACAGATATTTAGGAATGAGGAATTAAATATTTAAAAATTAGGCAAATGGTATTTAGACGTAACATAAATGGGAAGGTTTTGAAACAAAATTGTATTTAATTTTAAGGCTAATAATCAAGACCAAAACAATTTGCCTCAAAAATTTAATAAATAATCATTCCCCAAAATATCATCCAACAAGTTCAAGTTCAAAATATGATTCCACAAGCAGTGGCCCACTTTAGACTCCTCTTTTCGAACTTCCCGAACCGAAGTTCCAAACTGGCTAACGATCTCTAAACGAGACTCTACTTTTGAAAAATTACCGGTGGGCGTTGCGAGCCACATTGACTTGCAACTTCTCGGAGGTCCGCCGGCGACACTACCGAAAAACAAACAATTTGCACCAATACTGTAATCTGGCGGTCGCCGACTTGTGATTAGCCTCTGGCCAGGCGCCTGGTCGATTGACACGTCACTGGCCAGTGGCCACACACCGCCCGATCTTTACCGCTCCGTCCCGTTGTTTTCCGCTTAGTCCGTTTACTTTTTCCCCTTTTTTTGCTTTAGAGTTTTAGGGAGGTGTAAATGTCTTGTTTGTGGCGAAATAGGAAGAAGCCTCCTGGTTAATGGCTGAGCGAGCCGCTGACATAGTTGTAAACATGTCGGCTCTTAGTTCCAGCTTCTTTTGAGTATATTTAATCTAGTAGTTATCTAGTATATCTAGCATTTTAATACTTCAGATAGTGTTGAATATCTTTGCTCGAATGCAACTTTTTCATTAATCAGTCAGTGATGATATTGATTAAAGGAAAAGTTGAATAGAGTATTTTACACTGAAAAATTAATAAACCTGTGAAGAGGCACGTTTTCCATGAGGTGCAGGTTTTGTATGTGTAACATTTTGTTATATGTTGATTTTTATTTTTGCCGACTTTTGCCATCACTGATTAGTAAAAAACAAGTTTTACATTATCACTGATTTATTAAAAAACGAGTTTCACCCCACCGAATGGCAAAAGTCCGCGAAAATAAAAGTAAAAATATAAAATCACCATCACCAACAATGAATTTCAAACATAGAATTTATAAGGAAATTTATACAAAATGTAGGAAAAGTTCACCTTTTTACACTTGTGAACTTTACATCCTTTAATATGATAAATAATTACTAAAAATTTAATAGAGTATGCAGTTAGTTACAACCGGTCTAACGATTACCCACTTCAATATTAAGTAGGAAATGACAAGAACTTAATCTTCGGTCACCCCCGACCGGACATCCAACTCCCCCCAAATTCACTCGAGATTATAATTTGTTGTTATCGTTCCGGTCCTTATAGTGCGGATATAAATAGTTAATTGGAGGCAGGAACAATAGCGGGGCAGGCAGCTGGGCACGCGACCGTGCCATGTGGCAAGCGGGTGCCACCGCGGCTGCCGGCGCACAAATCAGGACATGTGCTACTGATACCAACGCCTCTCGTTAGGTGCGGGGTTTGTGGACCATCGACAGCTCGGGGAGGAAGTCGCGACGGGGACACGTGGTGAAAAGTAACGTAAAAGGGATAAAAGTGAGTTGCACTCGGTGGGTTGGAGTGTAGGAAAAGAAGCTTGAAGGAGGAAGATTGCAGGATTAGCGGATGAAGATTTCGTTGATGATTTCTGTGTTAAAATGTGCCACTCATCATGTCGTTATATTTCAAGAGTTAGGAGCCATGGAAGGCGGAAAACGGAGGTTTGGTGTTGAGAGGATCAAAATAAAACTTTTGCAGATATAGAAATTTTTAAAATTATTCTTAATCTTGGAATACTCATAGTTAACCTACATAAGGGCTATAGATTGATGATGCTTTCTAACAAAGGTTTTTTGTTAGATACCTACCGTATAGCCTCGATATAAAAACCTCAATATAACAAATCCCTTGATATAACACTTTTTGAAAAATCCCCTATAATTTTCAAAACATGTAAATAGACCTCTACATTATATATTCCTTGATATTTTTATTTGGTCCCTTCAGATTCATTATATCAAGGTTATACTATAGTGAAAAGACCAGAGTTTGGACTGTTGTCGGTCAAAACGTTAAAAAATGCCACTGACGTAGAAACACAAAATAAAATAAAAACAGAAATTTTAATTTTTCATGGGCAATGAAAATCGCTCACAAGTTATAAATTCAAAGAATGTTTTTTACAACTGCAGTGGTTATGAGGTAAACCTTTTAGAGATGTGCAACTTCGGCACTAACAGCTCCCAAATTGTTATTTGTTGAGTTTAAAAATCTCCAGATTCACATCCACTGACGGTCAAGAGCTTTTGTTTGCTGCGTAATAGGGACCACAGGAGGTCTTACAATTAGCCGGGACCAAGAGAGGGTGGTCAGTTGCAAAAAAATCATGACTTTTATTTTTGCTTTCTGCCTCAATCTAGGGTCATCGAGATCTTTTGACAGATCTGTATAGTGTTGAAAAACATCAAATTTAATTATTCTCTGAGCTAAAAAAACTGCTAGCTCTCAAATTTAGTTTATTTTGCTTAATTTTAAGATATGCTTTCTGCTTGAAGAAAGATAGAAGTATTTATTTTCTCTTAGTAAGTTTATGATTTCATAAAAAGCTTAAGCAAATACCAAGAATTACCTTGTGTAGGTTAGCCAATGACTGGGACGGCTTGGCTGGCCGTGTTATCAATAATTGTTTGTGAACCCATAAGAACGTAATATCATAAATTACCTTGTATAAGTTAGCCAATGTTCTAGAAGAGAAGTCATTTCCTGATAAGCATTTCGGGGCTTAGAGGATTACTTCCCCAGAAGATGTAGCACTAACGGCGAAATACATATCGGGAAATAATTTCACATCAGGAATATTGGCTTAACTACACAAGGTAATTTATGACATTACGTTCTTGAAACTGGGTTCACAAACAATTGCAAATACCAAGGTTCTCCTTGTATTCAACTTCACTTTCTCTAATTACCAACTATCAGGCCTAATACCCCATTTATCTATCACCCATAAGCATATTCTTCCCCAAAATTCGTAATCACCCAATCATATTTTACAGCCAAAAGAATCTCTTAACGGGCCCTTACGGCCGGTACGGTTACGGTTTTTACCTAACGGTAATTTCGGCGGCGAGCTGAGGGCGTCGTTACGACCCTCGTTATCCTCCCTTGTAGCGGGGGATGATCACAGGGCAGGCGGTGCGTGACCAGACACGGGAAATGGAAATCACGCACGCGTCCGGATCTGGATCACATTCTTGTGACAAGTTGCAAAAACCCGGGGCTAAATACAGGTCGGCTCCACTCGACACTCGGGGTGTCAACCTGGGTGTCGTGATTACGAGGGTGAGTTTCAGCCTGTCGCCCGGTGACGAGGGAAGGGCTCACACCTCGACCTGTTTTGATGATCCAGGTCAGGAAGAGAGTTGGAGATATTTGGATGTTGGGACATTGACGACGTTGTTATGATAAGAATCAAGAATGGAGCACTGATATATAATGAATTTTTCCTTTTTCAAAATGCAATGACGCGTAAAACTCAGTAACGCAATGACAGTTTACTTGTAAATCATTTTTGATAATGTTATTCGGAGGATTTTACAAACCCTAATGCATCTAGGTCTTACTGAGTTATGTGATGCAAAACTATAAAGAAAATGCAAATGCACATGGAAAGGAAAATGCACATGGAAAGGAAAATGCACATGGAAAGAAAATTAGCTTAACCTTAATTTTTAATCATATTTAATGCTTATAACTTAATCCCTTAAAAAATACAGACATCACAGCTGTGTGACACGGGCGCATCAGAACATTCCCTAAATTGAACCACCCTAATCTTCAGGTGGCTGAAGAACGTGACAGATATTTCTAATACCAATTTCCTCTTCGCATCTAGCATTTTTTTCTCCGAGATATTATTTCAAGGCGGGATCGCACATTAGACCGCAATGGCTCGGAACTAAACACACGGGGTGGCGGCGCTTTGACTCTCACCTAGGGGCGCATTCGTCGCGCCCGGGGGTGCGCCGGTAAAAAAGACAATGGTAATATTACAAAGAGACGTGGCTTTTGTCTTCGCCCACAATTAGATCGCGGCTTCCGAAAACAACTGCGAATTAATTTACTACGGGATTCACCGGGGTGGCAAATTGTTTTCGCACGTTCGGAAACTAATTGTTACGATTCTCTATTGTGTGGATTATTGTGGAGGTTATTTTTTACTATTCTTATGCAACAGAGAGCGTTTTCCAAATGGACTTGCCTTTTCATCCCTACTATAAACTAATGCCACCAGGGAACGACATCGCAGTAATCAACTAATCGTCAAAAACACAAACCGAGTGGTAGGTTTTCTTTCAAGACAGTGGTTTATTGAAATTTATTGAGTCTACTACAATAGTATTAATGTGATGTCAAAAATATAATTTATTTATTAATAATAAATAAATAAACTCTTTGGTATCAAACCAAAAGACAAATTAACAAGAGAATAATTTTTTGGGGAAACTCAGACTTTAAATGTAAAAGTACTGAATAGACTACTTTTAACGTTATTTATTTGTAAATGATATGTAAATATGCCCTTCAAACGTTATCTCAGACTCTATTATCCATAATTAAATGAGATTTCAAGTCAATATCTCAAGATAAATGCACCAATAATATCCTATTGTATAATAAATATTTATGTATTTTGTAATATATTGTCATGCCAAAGTCTAAAGACTAGTTAGTTGTTTACAAGTTTAGCCTGTGAGGGAAGGATGTCCGCAAATCAAATGATCCGGACATCCAGGAAGCAAACGTGAGTAATGGAGTGCGAACCGAGACTTGGCGACCCTGGCAACTCGAGTGGAAAAAGAAGGCTCCCCATAAACCACCCACTCTAGTCTCCAGCCTAGTCTGACGTACTAGGGCGCCTGGGCTAGGAAAAATTTGCCTTTTTACATTTTTTCCTCTTAACATCAGGATCATACTTTACATCTCATTTTAATTGGAAAACCAGTTCCTCAGATATTGGTTTACTGTTATAAATATGAAAAATACGTTCAGTTTTAACAAACAATAAAACGAAATAGCTTTAACTTTAAAATCAAAAATTCATGTATGTTTAGTCAAATTACGTTAGTTGGTGAACCACACCAATTAATTTCGCCGTTATTGCAATCCTTCCTTACTTGTTCCAAAGAATTCGATTAAATAAATGGCTCCGGTTTATTTATATTTTAACAAACCTAATAAATTACACTATTCAATAGAGCAGGTATAAAAAAGACGTAATGCCTATTTCGTACTAAATTCACCAAACTAATTATGAGAATTTACTTGTAAACTACTGTTTCATTAAATCGTATGTAAGCATTACAAAAAAGTGAGCTTTAAACGACATTACATTCTGCTCTTTATACATCGCAAAAATCAGGATCCATCTGAAACAAATGATGATGATTTGTTTATTAATTAAATTAATTTTGTAATTTTCCGGGGAGAGGAAAGATCGGTATTGCCATAAATATGAAATTATTCATCGTAATAAAAATGTATGTTACACGACTAAATCACGATCGAAGAATGTGATATGTATGCAAACTTTCAATAATGTTTTCATATTTTAGTTGTAATAAACATTACAATACCTAAAGAGGATTGAGGGTGAATTAAAATTTACTAAGAAAAAATGTAAAACACTATAAGCAATTTTAAGTACATAATCTATTAGCAATACGTGCTCTAATAATCCCACCATACAAAGTTGATAAATTGCCAAGAATGTTCACAATCGCCTAATTGGGGATATTACGTAGGAGGTATGCGTTTCGCCTCCTGTTTACGACGCTCCTGTACGAGTATATAACGTACTCTGGGTACTGCTTGAAGACACATCACCATGGCTCCTCTCCTGGCAGCACTGTGCCTTCTGGCGGCGGCCTCCGCTGAACATTTCCACCTGGACGACCATCACCACATTGGCGAGCATGTCCAGCATCATCACGAGCACGTCAAAGCCATCACGATAACCAAGAAGGTGCCTGTGCCGTACCCCGTCACCGTCGAGAAGAAGGTACCGTACACCGTGGAGGTACCGGTCGACAAACCGTACCCGGTCCACGTGCCCAAGCCGTACCCCGTCTACGTAGAGAAGAAAGTGCCGTACACGGTCAAGGAGTACGTCCCACAGCCGTACACGGTCTACAAGAAGGAGCCGTACCCAGTCAAGGTGCCCGTCGACAAGCCGTACCCCGTCCACGTCCCTAAACCTTACCCCGTGGTCGTCGAGAAGAAAGTACCTTACACAGTGGAGAAGCACGTGCCGTACACTGTAAAGGTACCTGTGGACAAACCTTACCCCGTCCACGTGCCTGTCGTCAAGCATGTCCCGTACACTGTAGAGAAGAAGGTGCCTTACAAGGTGGAGGTGCCTGTGGAGAAGCCCTACCCTGTGCCTGTGCCCAAGCCTTACCACGTCGTTGTGGAGAAGAAGGTGCCTTACACTGTTGAGAAGAAAGTGCCTTACCCTGTCAAGGTGCCTGTCTACGTGCCTGTACACCACCACGAGCACGAGTACCAAGAGCATGAACACCACGAGCATCATGGGAGCTTTGGCCTGTAAAGGTTTGAGCTGTATAATTCAGTTTTGTAATATCAAAGCTGTGTACAACCATGCATTATTTATTGACAAATAAACATGTTAAGTTTCACTGTGTGATTTATTTATAACTATTGGCACAAGCCCCTAAAAAATTAAATGGGAAAGCTGATTATTTTTTGTAAAACAATGAATGATCAACCTATGCGCAATGGGGTTTCTTCACTTTGATAACTCTTTAATATGTGAATGGATTTTAACGTTTGAATTGTCAAGCTATATATAAATGTATTTTTTAGTAAAAAAGGTCTGTAGAAAAGAAGTAAAGAGAAGAATAATTGTACTCAGGTTATCTCAGTCGAAAAAAATGTGATGACTTTTGTAGACCGGAAACCTAAACTATAGGCTATAGTCTACTTTTACCCAATAGGCTAAAAGAGCTTACTTAAAACAGTTTAGAATTGACGTAATAAGCTTTGGGTTCCACAGGCTGTCTGGAAGTTACGCAACCTAACAGCTTTCTGATATTATTCCTCTCTGCTAATCTACAAACCCTGTTTTTGCATAGCCTACATTTGCTATATTTTTGCAACCAAACGCTGTCTCTCGACATCTGAACAAACTGAATTTTCATTATTTACAACTAATCATATGTACAGGCCGATTCAAATTATAAGGCCCAGTCTGTCCGTAAGACTAATGTTTATTTTAACACTGGGCTTATGGACGGCGTGGGCCTCATGTTTTGATTCCAACTGTACATGATTTGGAAATGTTCTAAATGTTAACCACATTCAGGTCCTATTTTCCACACTCAGCACTTATTGTTTATATGTCCCGGGCTCAGTCGTGTTAAATCACACAAAAATACACACAAATCGTGACGTCACCAAGAGACCGGAAGAGTGTAGCTCGTCTGTAGCCTTCAGCTGGTTCAAAAGTATATATTAGCCAATCAGAGGGGACTAATTATTGAAACGTCCGATTGAGGCTACATTTTTAAACCAATAAGGTAATAGGCTAGAATTAAATAAGAAAAAGTCTCTTTGACGTCACAAATTCTGACTCCACAGGCCAAAGTAATATAATTCTATTAATAAAAATATAACTTCTCCTAGGGATTTTACCCTGTCTTATAAGTTTTTATGGCAGTCTTGGAATAAATTAAGATGTACCTGTATTAGCCAAATTTAAAAGGTGAACATTTTTGGAAGGATAAGTTTTAAAGTTGACGGCTGGCTTTTTCAACATCTGGCTTTTTTTCAGCCGGCCTTTCATCAACATCTAGTATATGACTTTGAATAAAATATAAGCAACACATGTTTTAATGTAAATTAAGCAGACTTTTTTCAGTCCCAATGCATTTAAATGGAAGATATTTTACGTTATTTCTCATTTTCTGGTAAACTTCAGTATTTTTCCCGAGTCCCTGGTATCAAAGGACCTTCAACTGAGCCCTCTTTTATCATCCTACGCCGTGTAAACACCCACAATTTCGGCGAAACTTTTCTCATATGTATTTACAGTACACTGTCGTTGGTCGTGAACGGAAAAAAGAATAAATCAGATTAAAAATAGGTTTGTGTGGTAGAGAAATACTTTTTTCAAATTGAGTCGAGTTAAAAAAAATTGTTACGAGTTTGAGCTTTTTTCTATTCCAGTATTTTGAAGATAAAATTTTATTAATTACATTCAGGCTTATTCTGTATAAACATGATATCTAAAATAATAATTATTAATGAAATGAAATAAAATATGTTTATGTTATTCAACTTGAAAGAGTTCCTAAGTGATCCTCAGGAGATGGTTCAGACCATCTTTGATATGTTTAAAAACCTTACGCAATATTTCATTGTTGAGGTACACCCCAGACCCAGGCAACTCTTCCACTTGTATACTTATAAAAAATCTAGTTTTTTTTAAACACTTTTCATAGGTTCAAAAATAAAATCAGTCTCGTTAAAAATGAGTAGGTAAACATCTCAAATCTGAAAAGTAATAAATAAGTGGTATAAATTTGTTTACCACACAAACAAAAGCCTACCACCATGCGTGGTTTTTTTGTTAACATATCTAAAAACTATTTAAATTAAAGTTAAGCAGCACCGATGTTATGAGGGCGGGTAATTTTTTTATAGGTCAACTTCGTGTGGAAAACGCCCATGAAGTCCGATCGCTTGTATAGTTTTGGTGTAAATGAAGGTAGTAACTAACTAATAGACTTGTAATTACGAGTATTGTACAAATCTTCGAGTCGAGTAGGGTAAACTTGGCACGAAAAAACTCGTTACTTAAGTACTCGCTCACCCCTAAAAATATTAAAGTTATGGCAGAAAATAAGGTAGAAAAAATGCTTTTCTCGAGACGACTGATTATTTAATAAAAATAATATGGATAAACCATATATCAGATATAATCTGCTTAAATTGTAGTCTTTCTTAACTCTGACACAGATGATTTAAGATACAGAACAGCGCTATAGAGTATTACAACATTCCTTTTCTGTATTAATTATTTCGAACTGTAGTAGATTTAATAATGTTAAATATTACAATATATTAAAAAATTTATTTTTTTAAAAACCTACGAATCAAATGAAATTCTAAAACTAAGTAAATAAAAATAAGGTAAAATTGTATAAAACATAATTAAAATAACAAAATATAATGTATTTTATCAATCATGTAAACATCATATAGGAGCCGCGGAACCATTCGTCGTACCTCGTCCTTAAGCCAACAGTTTATTAGTGAAGATCACATTGTACACGTTTAAAATGTTGTAGTGTTAAAAATTTAAAACCATCTTTGTGTTATGCAATTAAGTAATGACTGCATAACACATAATACTACATTAAGTACTTTAAGCAAATTTCCCTCTATAAGGAAATAGAGTGCCATAGGTGGCATGGTAAGAACTAAGCCCGGGACCACCGTGGCTTGTCATTTTGTGATCCCTAGACCCCATAAAGATCGATAGTCAATTTTCAGATATGAACATTTTTTAAATTCAACATATCTTTACTAATTATATGTAAATTGAATAGTTGGAATTGAGTTCAACCTAAAAAATCAACAGATTAGAATTTAAAATATTCTATTAATATGAGGTATTGGAAGAGCTAAATGCAGTATATTGTATTTTTAATTTTTCATAAGGGAGTACAGTCATCCATATTCTAGAATAAATCCCCAAACTTTTCATTAAATTACCTTAAGAAGAGATTTTTTAAACCAAACTAGCCATATAGATACATTGTTATGTAATTATTGTTTTTATTTTGATTGATTTGACCTTTTTAATTATATGTTTGCTGATATTAATTTTACTATAACTAGAATAAACTTATCAAAATTATTATTTTTAACATATTTTTAAGAAGTAAAAGAAGTGTTTTTAAATGACTGTAATGAAAATCAATTAGTCCAGGCAATGAATGCTCAAAAAGAGGTATAGAGGGAATTGCATGGATCACAATTTTTGACTTTGTAACTTTGTTTGGACTAGTTAGGAGTAAAACATATTAAAAGTCCCCGCCCTTAGCCCTTGAACCGGCTGGGCTGGAAGAGCCTAAAGGTACGATTTTTTGGTTTTTCCTAAATATTTCCTATTAAATTTGAAAATTAAAGAAAATTAAATTTCTTGTGAGAAAAATATATATAATGTCTACTTTGGCCCAACCATTTACAAGTAAGCACTAATTTTGTTAATATTTAAAAAAATATCCCTTCCATAAGGAATACATGTAAATTTGTGGGTAGCATAGATGCCCAATTGGGCAACGCTTTTTTCACCTAAAGGAAAATGAACATCATTCAGGAAATATTGACAAAATTTCCAGT
This sequence comes from Flexamia atlantica, assembly GCA_035578135.1. NCBI lineage: Eukaryota > Metazoa > Arthropoda > Insecta > Hemiptera > Cicadellidae > Flexamia > Flexamia atlantica. The sequence goes on from JAQJVK010000002.1 coordinate 61,492,826, forward strand.
AATTTGGCACCTCAATCATAAAAATTGGTCTAAAATTGAGGCGTTGGCGAGCTCACAAAATACGTTATTTTTCAAGGAATTATAACAAATTGTAATAATTCCTTGAAAAAATAACGTTTTTTGTGAGCTCGCCAACGCCTTAATTTTAGACAAATGTTTATGATTGAGGTGTCAAATTACTGGAAATTTTGTCAGTATTTCCTGAATGATGTTCATTTTCCTCTAAGTGAAAAAAGCGTTGCCCAATTGGGCATTTATGTTACCCACAAATTTACATGTATTTCTTATGGAAGGGATATTTTTTTAAATATTAACAAAATTAGTGTTTACCTTGTAAATGGTTGAACCAAAGTAGACATATTATGTATTTTTCTTACAGGAAATTTAATTTTCTTTCATTTTCAAATTTAATAGGGAATACTAAAAGTTGATAGTTTTCAAGATATTTAGGAAAAACCAAAAAATTGTACCTTTAGGCCCTTCCAGCCCAGCCGGCTCAAGGGCTAAGGGCGGGCACTTTTGATATGTTTTACTCCTAACTAGTCCAAACAAAATTAAAAAGTCGAAAATTGTGATCCATGCAATTCCCTCTATAACCTTTCGTTGCCTGGACTAAATGTGATTCTCTGTAGTGTTAAACCACATTAATTGAAAAATAATTTTTAAGTATATTACTTAAATAAAATATCCAAAGTAATATTTTCCCTTACATATGCTATTTATACTAACATTTGAAAAATAATTCCTTTAGAAATTCAGTGAGTTCGAAGGTCTGCTGTGACTGGGGTATTAAACCTAATCAACATCGAATAACTTCAAAGACTTAGCTTGGCTTTTCATTATTTTTTACTAAAGTGGAAATTACAGATCTCTGTATCATTGAAAACAATTATGACTGGTTTTTTTGTTAGACTCAGCGAAATTGTACCATGTGGACATCGCAAGAAGATAATAGGCTTCATTTCAAGTAGATGGAACCGAATTGGAATGATATGGCTGGAACTCCAATTAAGGGTTTTAAAAATGTAAGGAGGAAACAAAATTAATGTTAATAAAGCAATAACTTCTGAGGAAAACAAATTTATTTTTAAAGGTCAACAGGTACTAATTGCTTAACATTTGTGTTGGCAGCGTCCAAAGTCAATGAACATATTCACCACTGATGTTCGTGATCATTCTCATGGTTTTCAAGATCTTGGAGTTAGTGTTCGTGGTGACCAAGCTCGTGGTGTCCAAGCTCGTGGTGTCCATGCTCGTGGTGTTCATGCTCGTGGTGTTCATGCTCTTGGTACATGTGCTCATGGTGGTGTACAGGCACGTAGACAGGCACCTTGACGGGGTAAGGCACCTTCTTCTCTACAGTGTAAGGCACCTTCTTCTCCACAACGACGTGGTAGGGCTTGGGCACAGGCACAGGGTAGGGCTTCTCCACAGGCACCTCCACCTTGTAAGGCACCTTCTTCTCTACAGTGTACGGGACATGCTTGACGACAGGCACGTGGACGGGGTAAGGTTTGTCCACAGGTACCTTTACAGTGTACGGCACGTGCTTCTCTACTGTGTAGGGTACTTTCTTCTCGACGACCACGGGGTAAGGTTTAGGGACGTGGACGGGGTACGGCTTGTCGACGGGCACCTTGACCGGGTACGGCTCCTTCTTGTAGACCGTGTACGGCTGTGGGACGTACTCCTTGACCGTGTACGGCACTTTCTTCTCTACGTAGACAGGGTACGGCTTGGGCACGTGGACCGGGTACGGTTTGTCGACCGGTACCTCCACGGTGTACGGTACCTTCTTCTCGACGGTGACAGGGTACGGCACAGGCACCTTCTTGGTTATCGTGATGGCTTTGACGTGCTCGTGATGATGTTGGACGTGCTCGTCAATGTGGTGATGGTCGTCCAGGTGGAAATGTTCAGCGGAGGCCGCCGCCAGAAGACACAGTGCTACCAGGAGGGAAGCCATAGTGATGTGTGGTCAGTCGGACGGTTAGTTAGGCTTATATAGTCCGGAGAGTGGTAGGATTGTAAATTGTTACGTATCACTCTCTCTCCGTGTAGCTGGGATTACTTCAGATTAGATATGGAATAATTGGAAATACTTTAATTGCTCATGCAACATTCTGATTAATCCGTGGATTTGAGCGTATTCTTTAATTGTGGTGGGAGAAGTCTCTTCATTCTCAGTAAATAGGGTATATCAATTAGTATCAAGCAATATACAGGTCTATTTTAAAATCTGTTCACATTACCTGATTTCTTATATGGAATCAGGTAAAAATTTGACCTGTTCATTGCACAAGTTGTGGTGGGATGGTTTTCAGTGATAAAAATTCTAATAATCACTTTCTTAGTAACAATAAATTTAAATATATAAAATTACATTTTAAACTTATTACATTTCACTTTTTCTAAGTTTATTTTTTTCACACTTATGCCACTACATGATGTAAAATATATAAATAATCGGTCGAAAGATAACAGCTCTTGAGACATATTATCCAAAACTCTTATTTAAACAACATTTGCTTCCTAACTTGCATGTTTGTTTGATTGTGTGCACAAGTCTGGAAATAACTAAATTATGGTTCTTAAACGTGTTCTAATTATGTCAAATCGCCAATAAAAATCAAATTACAAAAAGTGAACTTAACAAAATGTTGTAAACCTTTAACACAAGGTCAAATGTATTGCTTGATTAACAACCAATTAAAAACAGATATTGCAAATAAACAAAACTAATGCTGTAGAGCAATATGGTAAGAGAGGTAAAAACAGGTAAAAATTATGAACTACCGAGTAGGCCTCGGCCAATAGGTACTGTACTTTAAAAGCCAAAAAATTAGATTGCCTTTATTTTACATACAAACATTAGCTCTAAAAGTGCTTTAAAATTATGAATTGAAATAACATTAATTGCAATGTCGTAAACATTACTGTAAATTTTATTTTGCTCATCTTGTTACATTCAAGTTGGGATATTTTATTTTAGCTATGTTCATTGTCATCTTATGTATGGTGCCATCCTTTGGGCCAACTGTAGTCATACTGACCCTTTGTTTGTTTTACAAAAGAGAGCAATTAGATTGATAAGTGGTGTTCCACCACGCACCCATTGTAGGCCTATTTTTAAGAGGTTAGGTGTCATGCCTTTGGCCTGTATTTATATTTTTCAGTGTATTCTGTACGTTAAAGATAACATAAGCCTTTTCTTATGCAATAAGGATGTGCATGACTATGCCACTAGAAATAGGAATCAATTAAAGACTGAATTCTGTCAATATGCTACCACTCAAGCTAGTTTTAAATATACTGCAAATAAGCTAATAATAAGTTACCGATGAAAGTTCGAGAGCTACCATCAAATGATTTTAAACTTGTAATAAAAAATTTTTACTTGAAAAATGTTTTTATGAAATAAACGAATTTTTGGTATCAACTTTTGAATTGTTTTAGAATAATATTAAATCTTGAATATGTTTAAATAATTTCAACTTAGCCTAATTGTAATACAGGAACTATAGGCTAGTTTATCTTGACGCATCCAATACACTATTTGTATAAATTTTTGTACAAATGTGTCCAGGAATGAAGAATATTTTATTTGATTTGATTATTAGTAGGAAAATGATAAGTGTTGCACGAAAAATTACTTTTCTGGCACACAATTGTGTAGATAGTGTAGAAAAAAATCCTTAATTCAGGTACCGACGACAAGAATTTACTGCAATAATGGTAACTTTAAGACATTGAGTCTATTCAAAATTTTGTTAATTCGTCCTCACAAATGCTCGAAATGTAATACAATGTTTTTTTTTCATTGATACCAATTGTTACTTTACTTGCGAAATGGTTCTTTTTACATAAATAATCTTCACTTTCAAAGCAAGACTTATGCAGCGAAGAATAAAGTTAATACATTCTACAATTCTGGTCTTGGTTATGACATCAGCTTCGTATCATATAATCAGAAGTTGTAAAATATGAAGTAATCTATAAAGTCTGGAAAAAAGTTTTACTGAGGGACAAGTTTTTGGTTGAATTTTGTCAAAAATAATACCGTTACATGATATGTTTAAAAACTATTTAGTATCGATGGAGTGTTTGGAACAAACAACCCAAGTGTCTCATTGGTTAATGGTCTTAATCAATAGTTTTAGCGATTGTAGATGTTTTTCCTTAGGCTACTCATCATTCGGCATTTAAATGTAAGGTAACATTGTTAGGCCTTGTGTCCAAAAATGTTAGGCCTTGTAATTACGATTTCTATGTGTCTACAGATATTGTTTGATACCAAATTTATTTTGAATATACAAAACAACAATCAATTATTTTTATTTCCTATTGTTGTTGTTTTTGTCTTGCCCTTAACGCTTGAAATTCGTAGTTTTAATTCATCTATTTAATCTCCTTTATGTAAATAGACTATGGAATCTTTTGTATATAGTAAAATTAAATTGTAAACATCTCACACTTTGTACCACAAGTTAAGTCTAAGAAAGGGGCATGTGGCCCTAACTGTGTCTGGTTTAATAAGTAATTTTTCATTTCATTTCATCGCTGGAGTTAACTATGTTTGTTGCTTTGAAATTTTATTCATAAATACCATCAATTACGCCACTTTACTAGAAGGAAAGAAGCACTCACTACTCTTCACAGTGAGTGCTTTCGGCTTGTGCACCTGCCAGGTTTACGAGATTCCTCCTTTAGATACCCAGAGACCCACGTCAGTTCGGTAGTCCAGGAGCCTCGCCCCGAGCTACACCTGGCGTGCGCTATGGCCCGTTACCGAACTATGCAGAGATGCATTTTAATATTAATGTCCGTTCACACCTCGTCAGCGGCTTGACGAGCGACCACCGGCGGCACGCCGCTCCGCACGCACTCTAGCGGCACGGCGCGGCACGCGGCACGCGGCACGCAGTGTAGCGGCACGGCGCCGCCGGACCTTCCTCAACGTTGCATCACCGCACATGTAACTGTCTGCGGATCTGTTTGTCTGAATCACTTATGTATGCTTCCGTACGTGTGGAGTAACCGTTGGTAAGGAATGTAAGGAGTTGTTTGCGTGGATGGGTTGAACCTTTCCCGATAGTGTATGAATAAAATCAATAAAAAGTCTGCAGTATCGCCCGCCTTGCCGAAAGGCGGCAGGTACTGCAGACTCTTTAGTAATATTTAAAAAAAAATAGTTTCAATGCTTTGAATTTTTGAGTTGATTGCAGTTTTACTTTTTTATATCATACATTGATATGGACAGTATTGATTCGTTCTAACGAGGCTTAACATTTTACAATTAAACAATGGTGAGCGTCCGCAAGGGTTAGGGGGTTTTCGTTAATTAATTCAAAAGAATTAACTACAATCCAACACAAACAAGTGTCAGTCGACACAGATTTTCTGTTTCGATTTCAATTTTTGCGGTTATTTTCCATCGTGAAAACACGGTGTCAGATTCCAGATCCCGGAACGTCGCGAAACCTATTTTTACCAATAGTGATGGTAGAGATGGTAAATGTCCATAAAAATTTAATAACATAAACTCACCATCAACAACGAATATTTTAAACAATGAAAATTTTAAAGGATGAATATTTTATTTCAAACTACACCACATCCCTTAAGGACTGATCCACCCCAAAGTGTTAAAGGACGCTTAATTTTGCATTATTTTCTACGTTGGTCATTATTATTGGTACTTTTAAAGCATTTTTTTAGTACTAACCTAATGTAGTTTATGGAGAGCATATAAAATTGCTCATATATAATTTTGTTTAAAATAAACCGCTATCGGAAGGAAACAAAATCTAACCCAAACAACTTCGTCTAGACACCATAAAATACCTTTACCACACACAGACAGTACGGAAGCACCTAAGTGATTTGGCCAAAAAAAATCGCCTCTGTTAAAATATAATTAACGAACCAGCCACAACATAATTAACGGCAAACGGGGAAGGCGTGGCGCGCGGGTGTGGGGCCGCCAATAAACTGCTGTTTAAATGTTAATGCGCGGGGAATCTGCAAAGCTACGGGGGTGGAGATAAATCATCCGGAAGAGTTATGAAGGAGTTAATGACTCAATAAGTCGACACGAGGCGAAGGGGTAGTTCGCGGACCACCGGCGAGAGCGCCATCAATCCCGCCCCTGGGGGTGCGGATTCGCCGGGGGTGGACGCAGCCAGAACCGCCCTTAGCCCGTTAGCCGCTGTAAAAATGTGATGTTTATTGCAGTTTTACTGCCACGGCCCGGTTTATGGTCTTTGTTTTAAGTAGTTGTTGTTCCTCATTCAAATGAGATTCAAATTAGCAATCAAGGACGGTTAAACCGCAGGAGGGACCGTGTTATTGTTGTAGGGATAGTTCGTTAGGTGTGTTTCGCTGGGTATTTACAACTTAATTTACGTTTTTATTTAAATTTTGGGTGTGGTAGGGGTCGTATTGCTAGAATCCTTTTATTGGTTTGCTGCGGGGAGGAAATGTGATCCTTTTGTACAGAGTAGTTCCTTGCTTGTTGACTGAAATTTGTTATCAATTATATTCATCAAATCAAAAACATGAGTGCAAGTATTAAGTCGCTTGGTAATTAATAAGGATAATTGATGGTGTTTCTAAACTGGAGGACCTCAGGGTTACAAGGCGCAAGGGCATTCAGTGTCATGCCTTGGATGGAGTTACTGGTCTGAGCAGCGTGCTCTCTCATTGCTGCAAGTATAGCCCCTGTTGCAACTGGTCTGTGTACTCAAATGCAAAAAAAAACTCAGTAAAGTTCAAGTGGCAAAAAATAGTTCAACAAACCTTTGCAATCAATAAATTATGTTTTGTATTCTCTATAAGAAACAAAAAATCAAAGCTAGAGACGAGACCAGTAGTCCAATTTTTATGGAATTTGGCATGTATGTATAAAACCTTTATATGTCCAGACGTTTTTTTTCATTTTTTCATTTTTTCAATTTTGATTTTTAAGAGTATTTATCCCTTAAAACACATAAGCCCATCTTTTTCAGTATACAGTATAAGGTATGAATGCAGGATTGCTGCTTTTATAGAAGAAATGAGTTGTTTTAAGAATAAAAAATCCGTATATCTCAACTAGAAGCAGCCTTTCAAGATATGTTCATGAAAAAGGAAGATATATAACTTTGATAGTTTTTTATAAGATTAATATTGTACTGGGAAGGGAATAGACAGGTTTACCGCCATAAAATGCAAATATAGTCTAGTTTATGCCTAAGTTAATTAAATCTCAACAAAAATGAGCTTCATACCTAGTTTCCCTATAGGGTTTAAAGAGGAATAAACTGTTACATCATAAACAGTATAAGTGTCATTATAAAGTATCCTTAAAAAAGAATATTTATGACGATTCTTGTACGTAAGAGCGTGACAGCAATAAACCCTTGTTAGCCAGCTTGCTATAACTGAAACCGAAGCATACACTCTTTACTCTATCTTACATTCATTCCACTCACATAATGTGTTGCGTAAATTAGCTCATACCGACCTACATCTTAATGGTCTGAGCATGAGGGGCTTACACGCCATCTGTGGCTAATTTAGAGTCCATTCGAAATAGCAAAAACGTACTAGAGCAGTGTTTACTAAAGATGTTTGCCCGCTGGAACCGCGTGGCTAACTAATTTCCTAAAATTCCTACAAGAATATCCTAACACTAATTATTTTCTCAGAATGAAATTTTCCAATAACGTAGATGCAAGTGAAACCTCTGGTTTCAATCCCAGTTGTGTCTACCTTGGTTGATTTTTCAGGAGATAAGAAAAACATTATATGTACTATGAACAGCATATGATTCTTAAATTTGTGTCAATAAATAAAAATCTCCAAATTTATTTTTTGTAACTGTTGATATGTGCAATCAATTTTTATGAGATAAAATTACAATGATCATTTCAAATATGGAGATAGTCATGTTTAATACAAACTATTGGACATAGTTATGTTTGAAACTTACTTTTAAAGTTTTACAGTAATAAGAGTGAAAAGTAACTCCAATACTTTACTTTAAGAATTCTAAATGAATATTAAACCTTTAGCTCAGTGATTTAACTATATAGTGGAGGCAAATTTAATTATAGATTTTAATTATATTTGCGCTTAGCACTTTAGAAATTGAAAATTTCATATGCAAAGTAGTTTTCCCCCTTTGGAATAATAGTTTAACAATACAATTCCTAGTTAAAAGGGTGCCTCTACATTCATTCAGGGATAGGCCTCTATTACAGTAGGTGGCTGAGCGACGTCACAAAACATCCCCCTATATAACACAAAGCACTGAAGCAGGCCGGGTGTTTCAGCTACACAAAACAGCCATTCTCAGCAAAAATGTTCGATAAAATTAAAGTTAAAAGTTACAAAATAAGTTGTTTATACTTAGCTCAGGGGAGACATGAAGTATTTTACAAGCCCTTGCCAGTTTATTCACCACGACACACAGACCCAGTCCCCTCCCCTCCCCCCTGCCTCTACCCCAGTTACCCATAATTACCCACCTCCTTAGTCGCCGCACCCTCGGGCCTTCCTCATCCCTCGCCCTCCAACCACACCGACTGTAACGAGCCCTTCCAGAATTCATTCTTTCCCACGTGAATGTCATTTTAATTTGCCCTTTCACATTCTTGTTTGGATAACAGGTGTAATTTTCTGTTTGTAAGTTAATTTCAGTTTCTATGAAGATGGAATGACATTCTGAACTAATTTGAATGATCGATCATTAGACTTAATTTAGTGATTATTGAGCCAGTTTTGTATCCAAAATTTGAATTAATTTGCCTAATGAATTTATCAATCATGTGAAATAGTTCTTAATTTATTTGTTACTAGCAGTTGCCCGTGGCTTTGCTACCGATAAAATTACAGATCTTACCTCTGCTCTTTGAACTGTCAAAGTTTAGTATCCACAGCTGTTTACATCCCAGTATTTGAATGTTTATATTCCTTTAAAATGTAAACATTGAAACTGAGGACGTTCATGGGGCGTAGCCCGAGGGGAATTTAAGGAAGTGAACAGGCCTATATGTTTCCCGGTTCAAGATCTACCTCTGTGTGAAATTTCAACCCAGTCGGTTCAGTATTTTACGCGTTCACTTGTCCCATACATTCATACATACATACAGGAACCACCTCTTCTTTATAATAGTATAGATAGATAAATGTCAGCTGGACTCAAAAATGCTCAGTATTTAAGTTGTGATAAAATTTAATATTATAAAATTTCCAACATCGTCTCAGTTCGCCAACTTCCTAAATTTATTCTTAATGTTTGAGCTAATTCTTTTTATTGCAAACTTGATTGGTCAGAAAATAGTTTTCTTCGAACTCTGTGAGAATATTTACATTCAATCGGAGGCAAATATTTTAATCTATTTTGGTTTACACCCCAGGTAAACAAAATAAGTTTCACTCTAATACAAGCACTCTCTCATCTTACGGTTTAAAAAAATAAGCGTTTGCTGTGTTTGGGGAGTCCGTTCAACAAATTGTATTTGTAAACAACCAGATATTCTCACAGTCTAATTAAACAATACCAACAAATAGACAAGGATAAAATAAACTCATTGGTACAAAGGGAGTGTAACGATTCATTGTACAAAGCCAGGGGGCGCGGGTGGTGAGGCAGCGCGGCGCGGCGCCTACCTACTTATAGCAATGTCTCTAAGCTCGTTATTGTCTATGGGAAGCCAAAAGGATAAAATGTTTTTACAATTTTTATATTTCTACAGTTTTGGATTATTATATTCGTTGTCTTTTAGAACGTACAAAATTTAATAGGTTTATCACATTATGTTCAGGTAAAAAAAGCACACCAAGTTATAGCTTACTTTCAGCACAAAATATAGTAAGTTTATATTAGGTTAGGTTTATGGCCGGTTGGTTTAGGTTCCTATGATAGGTATATATGGTCTCTAAGGTAGCCCAAGTTTTCCTACTAATTTCCCGAAAACTACATTTTTTTTAGTTAGGTACATGTAACTCAGGATCTAACAAATCTACAGATTTGTAGTTTTGTACAATCAATTTGGTCACCTTAGGTAATATTAAGATAAAATTTAATAAGTCAGCGTACTTATATTTCAAAGGAAAAATTATCAATACTAAAAAGTTTACATTTTACGGAAAACCTTTTCTAACAACTAGGCCTAAGTTAACAGCCAACGTAAATTTATGAAATTGAGTCTGATTACAATAAAGGGTATGTTAAAAATGACCTACAGGGTATGTTAGTCGTACCAAAGCGTTGCAAGCCTACTGACGCTTTCAAGCTGCACCCCAAACGCTTTAGTAAAAAAACGTACTAACTAAAGTTAACAAATTCAACATTGGTTGAATAGGCCACACCCGCTCCCCTTTTTAACGATTCATTGTACTATACAAAGCTAGGAGGCGAAGAGGCGGCGCCGCGCCGTGTCCCACAATGTCTCAGCTCGTTACTGTCCGAACTGCTCTATTTGGGTCTAATGCGTATCCATTACACAAGGGTACAGACATATTATTGACCTCTGGACTCGGTTTATATAGGTCGTGGGCTATTTACACCGTCTTCACTTGTAATTTACTTGGCAGCTCCACCCTGAAATGGGTACTCGAAGGGATTTTCAGTTGGGCATGCGTTTCTGTGTTTGAGGCGAAATCGCTCCTGACACAGGTAAGGTATTTACTCAGTGTTTAGTTTCCCACGCATGGTGGTTGAGGGGTGAATTTAATTGTTTTAAAACGATTTCGGTGAGATACCTTTAATTAATGTCGGCTAAAGCATTCTACAAAGATTTTTTTGGTAAATCGTTTTACTGGAACCAATAATGGAAGGTTTGTTTTAGTTTAAAAAAGATAAAAGAACGAAGTTTTCTAAGAGATCCAGATCTCAAAGTACTCTATGTTTAAATAGTGTTAAAAGTGATGTAAACATTCGTTGCCAATGCTTACATTTGCATCACTAAAAATCATCAGCTCATCATAAGCAATTTAGGTGACTTGTCATCCTTTTATCAGCCATGGTTTAAGCATTGCGACTTTGGATCCAGAGGTTTAAGGAAAAAATAGTTGGATACAGACTTAAAAACAATAGTTTAAGGAAAAAAATATGACTTCATAAGACTTCGTATAAATGTGAATGAATATTAAATATTATTAGGGGTTTTGAGTGATAAAACGTGTACACTTCTGAACCTTATTTATTAAGGAAAAACTTAGGGAAGAACCTTGAAATGTATTTGAAGTTTCGCATTTCTAAATAGAATTAAAGTGGGAAGTGTAATTTCAATTTATTGAGCTATTAGAACTCCAACCACTTAATATGTGTATGTTTTAAAGTTGGAGGCAGTGCACATTTACCAACACTTATGATACACGATAGGTTTTTTTAACGGACTCCTATAGTTGTAAACCGATTTCAGTATTGCTAGATGTCGTTGGTATAATAGATTGCCGTTAAGTTTTGCAGGACACACAATTTATAAAGGTCACAACAAGGAAAGAGCCTTGACACTGCTATCAGCAAAGCCATATGTAAGTGTTGTGACTTCAACCATTGAATATGTAACCTCGAATGCTACATTGTAGTGTTGTAGTGCATGATTACCGGTTCTAATTCATATTTTAAGAAGGTAAAGAAATATGTTACTAGGTGCACCTAAACAATCCGCTGTCACGTAATGCCGACTAACTCACTCCCACAGGCCATGAAGCGTCACGCAGCCTTCCCCATAATTACGTAACGTAACACCGCCTTACCGTGACGACTAACCCCCCCTCCATCGTCCGGGACTAACGAGACTGCAGGAATTAGACTTGCAGACTAATCGTCCGTCTAACCAATTTCCTTCACAAAATAATGCGTTTAGAAGATATTTGGCAAGGGTTGGACCCGAGGCGCCATATGCAGTTATTAAGCGGTTCCGGGCCGGTAGGCAGCACGCCGGCCAACTGGCAGCAAGGTGCACCCCCCCCCCCCGGTGGCGCGTGCAGCCGCGCTCCCCCTCAAATTACAAGGGGAGGGGACAATTTTCACCTTTTGTTTAGCAAGCTTCTTTGACGCTTCGATTTCCCTTCGTCTTGTGTGTTTGTAGGTTAATACGTGTTTTTACGTCGTGGTTTTTCTTGTCGCGCTTGTTGAGACCGGTTGGATGACCTATTTTGAATTAGGGATATTTTGGTGGAAATAAGTAATAAGGAGAAAATATAATGAATATTCGAACAACTGCATATGCCTATTGTAAATTCGTAATCTCCAATCTAGATCAATCATAAAATTTACGTTGCCTTCATATCAAATCAATGTTTTCTTTTAACTATTCCAAAAGTTATCTTAGTCTAAGGATAAGTGGATTATCACGTTTATGTACCCGTAAAAAATATCATAACAGTTAAAAGTTTTTACTTCCGTGTAGTATATTTTACGTACTAGCAACCCAAGTAACGTGAAGTGGCTGTAAAAATTCTACACTTGTTCAGTGCACAGTACATAAATGATAAAAGTTCGAACGAAAGCAAATAGTTTCAAACTGTAGTTAGTAACGCTTTCCTTTCTTTAAAGGTTTTAAACGTAACTTCCTTAAACCAGAGGATATAAACTCTTTAATTTCCTTGGTGGTATATAAACTGCAATATTCAGTGCCAAAGACCGGCAGTAGTGACTGGATAAATCATGAATTACGTTTATTACAGTTTAATTTTTACATCTACTACACTCTTAATTTGAACTCGGTGATCAAACTAGATTGAAGAATAATATTAGTTTTACTCTGTTTAATATAGCTGATTGTGTTATCCACAAGATAAATATAACTATCCTCGGTTATAAAAGAACTACTGTATATCTGCAGTGTGTGTATTTTTTTAAGGAATGGAACATTTTTACTTTGTAGGCTGCGGGCAAGTAAAAGGCGAATCACGAACGAATATCTATATATTAACGACTCATCCATTGAAAAAACGCTATTGCTTAACTAACTTGAACGCCCACATTTTAGAATCTGTCAGGCAAACGATTTGAGACTTTACGGCCGAGAAGTAACCGCGACAATTATTTCAACCTCAGTAAAACCGAGGAATTTTATTGCCGAAAAATGACCGATAATGTGAGCAAGAGCAACGTCTGATTCATCGAGATATTGATCTTCCAATGTAACTGACATTTGATGACAGCGAAACGACCAGGAGATTCGTCCGCCTTGATACGACCTTTGGTTAGCCGGCCCCACGATACTACCAAGATATTTTTGTAATGCCAAGATGGAATCAGGAAATTTTCTGACAGTGAAAGATCAGTAAATTTAATCACATATAAGGTAATGTAAACATGTGGTAGTTTTTTAAATCCTCGAAATGTCGAGAGACTTTTGCTCACGCCACGAAACAACGATATATTTTCCGGCTGAGATGACTTTGTAAGGACAATGCGACCTAGATTTTCGTCATGCTATGCGACCGAGGACTTACGACCGCAATACAACAGAAAGATATGACGATCCCAATATGCCCGTGAGACTAAGAAACGACCGAGGTAACCCCGAGATTTATCGACGGCAAGGAGAAAGATTGAGTGGCCGCGAAATAACCGAATCACCTCTAAACGAAAGATTTACCGACTACTATACAACCGATATATTTTCCGGTATGAATTATTAAATAGTGTTTAATATGATACAATTTTGTGTTATGCTATGTTTTTTTGAAAAGTTTTTCATGTTTAAGGTGGAGCTCAAGCCCCCGAGGCCCTCTGGATGCGCGCCTGCTCCCGCACCGACTCCCGGAGGACCCTCGCCGCTGACCCCTGACCCGCCGCGTGCGCCGCCGGAAGGAAGCCGCGGGTCGCGAGTGGCTCGGGTTACACCCCACTTCCGCCACGCATCAGGTGTAAGTCCTGTGGCAAGGGTTGGTTAGGCGTGATAGCTTAAACTGCGCAGTTTAGTAACAATTTGCAGGTGCGCAAGGTGTGGGGGGAACAAGTAATTGTTGTACAGCCGTTAAAGAATTGTAGGGTAGGCCTTGTCTTTAGTTTAACGGCTACTTAGGACTAACCATCTTTAAGGTGGCTAGTGTCAATAAATTTGTAATATGAAGGTCTATTTGTAAACAAAAAACCTTTGAGCCGATTTCGATAAGATATTCGGCAAAAGCCTTTTTAAAAAAGCCTTTGGCCATTAGGTAAAATAGGCAAAGAGTATCTACAATTTTTTTTAGTGACCAAACTATTGTCTTTTGCCTTCTTCAAACGAAAGGTGAAATAAATATGCATTTGTTGCTAATTAATCTGATTAAATATAATTTCCTACCCCACCAACATGTTGAAAACTATTATGAGTCGAACAATGACATAAAAATAAAATAAAAGATTAACACTGACATTACTCAAGTTGGACATTACTATTCAACGTGGATTAACATATAGTATATATGAAACAATCAAAATACATTATGTTTTGAAAAAATCGTATTGGTTAATACGTATTGCAATACCTTAAGTTAAAACGTATGGCAACTAAAATTAAAATAATTATGCTTTTTAATTCTCATCTTTATTAGTCTGTTGCCTGATTAAAAACACTCAAATTCAAATTTGGCAAATTAATTAAAATGATAGATAACTTGGCAGAGGAGCAAAATGTAAACTATGTGTTGAAAGACTTCAGTGATAATAATTTAACCCTTGAATGTTTTCGAACAAATTGAATGCTATCAAACCGCGATTTTAAATATACTAAAATTGAAAAAAATAGAAAAAAGTATATACTAAAGAAAGCATTCACCAAATACGTCAGTACTATTTACTAGCCAGTAAAGGTCGCATATTTTTGAGATTTCATTAAAAACTATAATATGAAACTTAATTAAATAATTAGGTAATTAACTAATAATGTGTATTAGGGCATGATTGGTCATAGGTATGAGGATGAAGATAAAACCAATTATCTTTTTTGTCACATAAAATCGGGGAAATAATGACTATGTGCTTAGTATATTTCATGTTTTTCCAAAATTTATTTTAAATTAAAAAATATTAACTGTAAAATAAAGAAAAAGACAATATTTGTGAGAGGCAATCTCACGAGTCGTCATATAACGTAGCGTGTCAAGAAAGCGAGTGTGTAGTATATAAGCCACCTGACCACTACAGTCTGCACACTCACTGGCTAGCACCCAACGAGAGATGAAGCGTCTTCTAGTCCTACTGTTGGTGGCTGCAGTCTTCGCCGAAGAGAAGAAAGTGAAGGAGAAGAAAGCTGACGAGAAGGTACACGATAAGAGAGGAATAGAAGTCTTCGGTGGTCACGACTTCGGCGGTGGTGACTTCGGAGGTCACGGCTTCGGTGGACATTTTGGAGAACATGACTTCGGTGGACATAATCATCACCATCATCATGAGGTGAGGACCATCACGATAGAGAGGGAAGTGAAAGTTCCATACCCGGTCCACGTGGAGAAGAAGATACCGTACCCTGTCAAGGTGCACGTTGATAGGCCTGTTCCCTACCCCGTGGAGAAACCTTATCCGGTGACTGTTGAGAAGAAAGTGCCTTACCCCGTCAAGGAGTACATCCCTAAACCATACCCTGTCGAGAAGAAGATTCCCTACCCCGTGAAGGTGCCTGTAGAGAGGCCAGTCCCCGTGCATGTCCCCAAGCCTTACCCCGTCTACGTCGAGAAGAAGGTGCCCTACCCTGTAGAGAAACACATCCCTTACCCGGTCAAGGTGTCTGTCCCCCGGCCTGTCCCCTATCACGTTCCTGTTGTCAAACACGTGCCTTACCCCGTCGAGAAGAAAGTGCCTTATCCCGTCGAGGTGCCAGTTGAGAAGCCAGTCCCCTACCCTGTGGAGAAGCCTTACCCAGTTGTAGTGGCGAAGAAGGTTCCCTACCCGGTGGAAAAGGAGGTGCCGTATCCGATCAAGGTTCCGGTTCAAATCCCGGTCCACGTCCACAAGCACGAGCATCATGAATACGAGCATGAGCATAATGAACACGAGCATGAGCATCATGAGCATCACGAACATGAGCATGAGCATCATGAACACGAGCATGAGCATCATCAACACGAGAATGAGCATCGTCAACACGAGCATGAGCATCATCAACATGAGCATCATCAACACGAGCATGAGCATCATGAACACGAGCATGAGCATCATGAACTCGAGCATGAGCATCATGAACACGGGCATGAGCATAATGAAAACGAGCATGAGCATAATGACCATGGGCACCATGAGCATGAGTATCTCGAGCATCAACATCATGAGCATCAACATGAACACCGTCAGCATGAACATGAACATTATGATCATCAGTATGAACACCATGAGCATCAGCATCAGCATGAAAATCATGAGCATGAGCATCATTTCGAGGTACAACACGATCACAATCCGGTCCACGAACGCCAACACGAGGAGCATGGGGCACACTACTTCTGAGAAGAAGTGAAAGGAACTTGGAATTGAGGCCATTCTTACATTTAGTCATGCGCATTTCCAAAAATTGTTTGATATCCTATTTATGTATCGATGTTCAAGTTTTTGTTTGTTAATAAATTATCACTATAAGTAAACTGTAAAATTTTTACCTTGGTTTCCTTTTACTACTACTTTTCCAGACTTTTTTTATTTAATTCTTTGTAATATGAACTTAGGTAATTTTACATTCAAACGTTATGTAAAAAGTAAAAATAAAATGTTAATAGTTCTATTATCTTGCATCTTTGTTTGATAATTATTTTAATAAGTTTTATAAATTTTAGTTTTTTATTTCATAATAGTCGCGATAAGCGGTCATATTCTTAGATAACCTACTTCAATATGCATCAATCATCCCTCACAAATTGGACAATTTAACGAAAGTACACTTTTTTAGCCACTGGTTTGCTAAAATAAACTGTCTATTTCATATGTACGTAGGTACACAATTTAAATATTATATTTTAGATTTTTTATTTCAATCTCAAATGGCATTAAAAGGTAAATTCATAGTTTTTAATGATATGTTTGGGAATACGTCTTAGCTCAATATGGATTCGAGTTTTGTAATAAGCTCCATAAGCATAAGCTCGTTGATTTTGACGATTGCAACTGTTTAACAGTTCTATAACGCAGTTCTTGCACATGATATTGTTGTTTCAAGGGTTTAAAATGAGACTTTTCCTTAAATACTTGTATGACATGGCGTCATGACGAGGAATCCAAAATTCTTTAAATGTAATGAAGATTTTTTTAATTACTCTTAAATCCAAAAAATCTTAAGGTAGGTTTAATTTGTTTTGCAAGGTTTTTTAGGAATTAAATGGTGGACTGACACATTTTAAATCAGTTTGATTTGTCTAAAAATAAGCCAAACATTTGAATTTTGTCACAGTAATAGTCTAACATTTCAATAATAGGCTTGTTTCAAATTTTAGCTGCTAAAACATTGATAGACTTTTCCAGTATTTCTGTTCTCTTATGCCATTGCCAACCCAATTACTCTGTGAGCTAAATCGAATTAAAATTGTGTACTTATATATCAAATACCCTGTAAATAATTATTTTCTAAGAAATCAATTTTTATTTCTGTTTGATCTTTGGTCTATAGACTGAAGGGTCATACATGGTCAAAATCATTGTAAAACATAAAACCTTTGACAATAATATTGATGTTGTGTGCGATAAAGACGAAAAACTGTTTCTTTATAAGTATATTTTAAGTACATTAAATTACACCTTAAATATATTAAATACGAGAATATTGCACAAATGAAAATATTGAATCGTGTGTGTATATTGAGCAATATTGTGCAACATCTTACCAGCTCCTCCTCTGAAGCTTGTTCCGGTTCCTGGCTGGGGCTGGGCTTCCGGGCCCGAAATCGGCTTTTAACAAACTGTAAAAGAACAAAATTTGATTGCTAAAGTATGACTTGATCACACAACAACTTTATTACAATAACAAAATTAATTTCTTCAGGGAATTTCTCTACAGTATCTGCTAAACATATTGTAAGCGTGTATATTTAAGTTAATTCACAACGTAACTTTTGGTTTAACATCAAGAAATAGAGTTTATTCAATTATGATGCTTGTTTTTTCTCAATCAAACAATTAGATAGTTTGTTAATAACTTTGATTTAGTACTTATTTAAATAAAGATAAATTGAGGGGGTATTATGATCTTGAAAACTCATAAAAAACAATTAAAATTGGTACGTTGACCATTTATGGATTTAATTTACTTCGATTTTCTGGACCCTGTAACAGATAAAAAAGTTATCAAGGAAAAGCGAGTTTAATGGTCGGTAGTGTTAATTCATTTGAACGTTAAAACTCTTGTTGCTCCTATTTATTGAGGGTTACTATCGCATTGTGTGTTAATTTTAATTAAACGTCTTTTAGAATGCCATAATATTTTCTAAGTAATTTACTAGTAAGAATCAGATACCCTACCTTTTTATTCTATAAGAACTTGTCGAGCTCACGAGAAACAGGGGAATTTGATTATAGTCAAACTGAGTGTGAATATTCTTTAAAAAAATAAAAGAGATCTCCATCATAAATAATCCATGTAAGATAATGAACGACCAATTAATTAATTGTTTCATAATAATTACGATGATTATGTAAAGTCACAGGAAAAACACATATTAGTGTTGGTCATTGTTACAATATCTTAGAGTATACAATACAATACAATACAATACAATACAATATCTTGGAGAACTATTAAGACCTACGTATATTATTTAATAAACATGCGTATTGGCCAAAAGAATAACGCTAGGTTTATTAAAACGGTTGCGGAAAATTCTACATATAAATTACTAAACGAAATTTACTGAGTTGTTTGATTTTACAAGTTCAAATGTTCATTAATTGTTAATTAATGTATCATTATGTTCTGTGTATCTCGAGTTTAAAAACAGCAGATATTTTAAATCTGACATCATGGTTGTAATGGTTTCGAAGTATACTAAGGCTCTTTGAAAGAATAAAAAAATGTGTCCATAATGTTGCTTAAGTGGGACCCAATTGTTGTAATATTAATCCGGGAATTTTAGGCATAAAAATCCAATCGACCTGACAAATCCTAACCAAGTTGAGTTTCGCACAGATCTTAAGTAAACCTCCCTAATTTAAATCTCAAAACTCCCCGGAAATTTTCATCTCTTCATCTTATTTAAGCGATTAGATTTTATTTTCTCCCTATGTAAAATGGAACTAATTTCAATCTTCTTCAAACAGTCCTGATTTAAATTAAATTCTATTTTCACTCCATGTAGCCTGTATGTTTTTGAAAAATAAGATTTGTTCTTAACTTTGTTAGATTTATCACTGGATAAATCAATTGCTTTAATCAAACAGATTGTGGTTAAATAAAAGTTTTTTACTGTTTTTGGTTTTATATTTCAACAGATGACAGAAAAAACAGCGTTTCTGTATATAATCTTTACTCTAAGAAAAGCAGCATATGATAACAGCTATATGTGATGAGAAATGTACAGTTCTGTTTTGTTATTGCATCACCAACATAGCAACTAACAAATCCAATGTTAGTTTTTTTATTTTAATTTAATTTTCTAATTGGAGTTTTAATGTGATTGTGTACATCAACAGGAATACTTAATTGTATCCGTATGCCTAAAATTGTTTTTCTTCGTTGCATCTAGGCTGGGAAAAAGGGATTACAAAAATAATGCTTGTATATTTATGTATAGATTCAATCATAACTGAGTTGTAAACGAAACGATTTCATAACTTTCGAGTCATTAAACTATAGTAAAAATTATATTTCTTACAGTTTTTTTATTTAGATTTCGTTAACATATGGGGTACGTTGTAAGTGTTCCCAAGACTTACTCAGTAAATTCATTACATAAAACAGTTTATCTGCAATTCAGCTCTAGAATAACATGTAATTACTTTGAAACAAATTGAAAAAACACAGTATAGTTTCCAATATGTTTGTCATACACTACTGTACAAAATTAGGAGTAAAAGGTATATTAGGAAATTAGGAAAAAATATAGATTTGTAAAAATATTAATTTATTTACACACATATTTACATATGTCATTACAATTAGTTTAAGTGTAAGACTAGTTTTCATTTATTGAATCCAAGGCCCAGGCATTAGAGGATAAAATGGTTCATTGTTTCATTAGTGTTAGCGAATAAGGCCATCAAACTATGTAGATTCACTAAAAACATAATAATGATATAAAAAGTAATACAGCCAAAACTATATCTCTAAATCCATAGCCTATTTCTCATTCGAAGTGATGATCCTCAAAGTGATGTTCATGCTCGTGTTCATGATGCTCTTGCTCGTGCTTGTGGACGTGGACCGGGATGTGAACCGGAACCTTGACCGGGTACGGCACCTCCTTCTCCACCGGGTAGGGAACCTTCTTCTCCACTACAACTGGGTAAGGCTTCTCCACAGGGTAGGGGACTGGCTTCTCAACTGGCACCTTGACGGGATAAGGCACTTTCTTCTCGACGGGGTAAGGCAAGTGTTTGACAACAGGAACGTGGTAGGGGACAGGCCGGGGGACAGGCACCTTGACCGGGTAAGGGATGTGTTTCTCTACAGGGTAGGGCACCTTCTTCTCGACGTAGACGGGGTAAGGTTTGGGGATATGCACGGGGACTGGCCTCTCTACAGGCACCTTCACGGGGTAGGGAATCTTCTTCTCGACAGGGTAAGGTTTAGGGATGTACTCCTTGACGGGATAAGGCACTTTCTTCTCCACAGTCACTGGATAAGGTTTCTCCACAGGGTAGGGTACAGGCCTCTCGACGTGCACCTTGACAGGGTACGGGACCTTCTTCTCCACGTGGACCGGGTACGGCACTTTCACCTCCTTCTCTATCGTGATGGTCTTCACTTCGTAATGGTGGTGGTGGTCGTGTCCCCCAAAGTCGTGACCTCCAAAGTCCTCCAAGCCTCTCTTTGCAATCGTCCTGTTGTCAGCTGAGTTGTCTCCAGCAGCCTTGTCCTCGGCGAAGACCGCAGTCGCCAGCAGCAGTAACAGTAGAGTCCTCATGTCTGCTGGAAGGTGGAGATGAGTGTGTGAGGAACATGGGGCTGGGCGTGTTTTATATATCAGCAGTCACATAACACAGTGGTCTGTTGGTCAATGCAGGACACTCTCTTCCTAATTCCACACGTCTGTAATCCGACGTTATGCACCACCATCCGTTATTTCAAGTCGTTATATATTTATAATTACTTATGTATACTGATTTTGCACCATAGCGTCGCGTATTATTACAGTTGGCTTAGATTAAATATCAATTTTCACAAACTGGTTTTGCTTTGAATCATAAGGAGTGCTGTATGACTCGTACAAATTCAAATTCAAGTGGTATATTACAATATATTACAAAGTCATGGCCTCGCCAAGTTTTTCAAAACGTGCTGGCGAGTTCCATGTGTTAACAAAATAAAAAACTGAATTTACATTTGTTTACTATTCATTAACGTTATTGAACGAAAAAGTGACGATTTATTATAGTTTAACATTCTAAGACATTAGATCAGGCACGAATGCCTTAGTTCTTTGACAAGCTTCCAATTTTGATAGAAACACGTTAGCGACCTCCAATTTCCACCAATCGCCTATTTTTTTAAAGCTATTTAAAATGAGGGGTCACTCGAAAGGGGTTTGCATTTGAAAATTTTGAGGTGCCCCCAAAATCCCCCATTTTTGGGGGACACTCAAAATTTTTGGTAACTTAAAAAATAATTTAGGTTGAGTTAGAATCATTCCCCAAAGGTTAATTGTTTGTCTTAACAAACAAAAAAGTTAAGGAGGGGGGATAGACTTTTTTTACTCACTGTATAATAGTTATGACATGTCAACAGCCCATTTATAATTAAGTAAAAAATATACAATAAATAAACTATCCAAAACAACAAGTGATGAGCCAATCGCTTATCACAACAATGTATAAACCATAAAACAATTTGATATACAACCCAACCATCCATCAATGGATAAATTATGAGTCATAACAACACTAAAATACTGATCACACCAATATTAAAAATTTGGATCGCAATACACTGATTCACACACCATCTAAATATTAAAAGAATGAGATGATTGTTGTGAAGAAAATTATGGCAATAGTATTGAGTCGAAACTGATTAGTTACGTTTTGTTTAAAGCCCTTAACATGTAGCTACTCCTTTTGAGAGTCTGAAGAGAACTCTTTGACCCCATAAACCCTACGGAAGCCCACTAAACGGGTTGGCCCATTCGAGTAGTAATGGAAATAAATCAAAACAAAAGAGCAGCGATTTTGAAACAAATAACAAACATATGATTTGCTCGTAATTATTTATTACTCTATGTTCTCTATGTTGTGCTGTATAATAGCTGTATTTTCCGTCCGACAATAATAAGAGGCTTTAAAGGAAACAAAACACAATGGCGTCGTTATTTATCACAGATGCCTATAATATTTACATCTTATTGTAACCACCCGAGCAAGATTAGTATGATGAGTATCTGATGTTTTAAACGTTTGTGTTATATAAGTAAGCCATGAAGATTTGAAATTCCTCAAGTGTTGAAGCGCTGAATTATAAAAAATTGTACCTAGGCCAAGTTATAAACAAGAGAAGTACTAAGGTAGCAGAAAATATATAAATTATCAACCGTAGGAAAACATCACAGTGAACCATAAAAGGTTTAACTTTTCCTTCGTACACTTAAATATGGACTTCTCAAAAAGATATCTGAAGAAATATGGTTGGGAAGAAGGTGAAGGACTTGGGAAAACAAATACTGGCATTAAATCAGCCATTAAGCCAACAATGAAGTTCGATAAAGCTGGAATAGGTTTTAATAAAAGTGTTGAATTTACAGATAGTTGGTGGATGACAATTTACAATAAGGCTCTCGATAACGTGAATGTTGAAATTAAGGAAAATAAAAAGAACAAAAAGAACGCTAATAAAGACCTAGAGGCAACAAACAAAAAAAAGGAGAAATTGACAGAAGAATTCTATTTAGATATATTTAATGCTTGTGACGGAAGAACGGCACATGGTGGAGCCAGACAAGGTTTTACGTTCAGAGGAAAACTCCAGCGCCTCGAGCAACAGGAGCGTCAGTCGAAGCCGAAGGAGGAGAAGAAAAGAAAAAGAAAAACTAAGAGAAATGTAAACGATGTTGAAATCGGAGCGAACAACAGAAAAACCTAAAATAAAATGATACAAGTGGTATAAATTAGAAGACGTAATGTAAATAAAAATAATACCAAAAGAATACCGTTGAAATATAAAACTTGTGCAACAATATGGAGGTATTTATTTCAATGCACTATTTAGATATTAATAATAATAAAATGTCTTACCAACAAATGTTTACAGCTTTTAATAACTACAACACAGAAATAATTTAATATTTAAATTAATTTCCTTGGTAGATTCCCTGATTCTTAGCCTTAATTTTGAATGCTTCGACCAAATACTTATTGTTAATATAACATTAACTGGAAATGTTTGCTTGTTATACATTGTGGTTGGATATATAAACAGTTAGCTGTCCAATATGTAACATGATTTTCCCTTGAACGCAATCGGTTTACGTTTAGTTATTTTTCTCCAATTTCGCAAATTTTCATCCTATACTCTAAAACGAGCAATTTTTGTTTGTTTGAAATAACGTGCTTGCTTGATTGATTGATTTCACAATTATTTCGAAAACAGCTCCGAGGATTTCATTCAAATTTCGTAAATTCAGTAAGTAATTTCTGACTTGAATACGTGTCCATATGCGGGCAGGTCAGACAAAAATTAATAACGTGATAAAATGGATTTTAATGTTATAAAACCTCAGCATTGTGAGTTTCCATGATAGCACAAAATAAACAACGACTATTAACAGCTGTTTGCAAACTATAGCCGTTTAAGGAAAATACAGCGTGTGGAATAAAGATTGCATGGAGTAATAAAAAAAACGTGTTTATGAATATTATTGAATTTTTTTATAGCGATTGGATGAAATGGTAAATATAAAATAATACCGAGCAATAATGAGTCCACCAGTGCCCCGACTTTATTACGACAGCAGTCATCGCACATTACATCATTAGTTCTTGGGCTCCGGGTCGGGCCTTTTTCTTGGGGTGGACCTCCATTTCACGCTAGATAATATTGTGGCAAAAAACGTTTATATCCGGTTGGAGAAGATCTAATTTTCCCAAATAGAACCGAATCAGACATTAAGGTTGACAACCTTATCTCCGGGAGAGGAGTGAAATAGCCACAAATGTAAGTGGAACAGTAACTCTTCCGGCCAACAAAATCAATCGTCATAATTTCAATTTATTGAATGAACTTCGTCTTTAAGATATTAAAATGGTATATTATTTAAATTTATTTAATTGTTATAGATGAGAGAGGAAACTATTAGCTTTAATTATTGCTATATTTATACAAATTACTTTTTAAAGTGTAATGAATATTAAATTACCATTTACATTTCATCAAGTCAATCTAAGCTGTTTTACTTTTTTTACAAACGCCATCTATAGTTAATGCAATGAAAACTTATGAAGTACTTGTAAAATACCTTTAGCAGGCCAAAGTTAATCCGTTGTGTCTTTTGTAGCGTTTAATTTAAAATTCTTATTATTATGTGATTTTTTTAAGTTCTCAGTCGTTCAATAATAGGTATTATTTTTCATGATAATTCAGCGTGATATTTTTCTATGATAATGATTAATCATGATCAACATCCCATTATGTTGTCAAACGTAAGATATTAAAGCAAAAAATTTGAAAAAGGGAAAATATTATGATAATTTAAAGACTTCCAGACAGAAGGAATAATTTAATACAATACACAATTTTCTCCTCGCCAAATTCATGTTTAATTTTTCAAATACTACCACCAACAATTTTTATTGGTTGTTTTCCTTACTTCTGATATATTTTTAACATTTTACAACGGACAGAGGAAAGGAAAGAGTCACACCGCTAAACACTAAACACTCATCCTGCTCTGCTTAAACTCACTAATCTTGTCATTTACTCCGTCAAGTAATATGGGCTATTTACCCGTATCCACTCATTTCACCAGGTTTAGGGTTCGTAATAGTCTAAGAACGCTCTCTCTTGGCTACGAGTGCGCGAGACGCGGCTATCAGGGTAATAGCACATCGGCATTAGCATGGCTGGGTACGTTGAAGACCTATTGTTGCGTACGGAGCCGCCGCGCGCCGCGATGGGCAGTCGGTCTCTAATGCTGTAATGAGCCTCGCTTGCCTTCATGGCTCGCTCTGATCGATCACCTATTGAGGTATTGGCGCCTCCTGTTGAGCTTTTAGTGGGAGCACTGAGCTTTATAGGGAAAATAGACTGAACAGATTCAGCTGCAGGAATGACGAGTCCAGCATAGTATAGTTTAAAAAATGTATTAAAGATGTTTCAAATGTTAAATCCATTTATTAATGCACGAGAGGTTTTTTTCACATTCATAACTCGAGAAAAGCTTGACGGTTTCTATAGTTTCTTTCTTCTTCTTTTTTTTCTTTTCTTTTTTAAAAATAGGGTGGCGGCCTCTTTTTACCTTGAATTTGTGCCAATTTTTTATGTGTTGAGGCTCCCACATAGGCCTCAGGCCTGTGCGTGGGAGTTATCAAGCAAACCCAAGGAGTGAGCCGGTACAGTACAAGGATGAACAGTACTGCTAAAAGTATGCGACATCATCGGGACTCGATCCTGCGACGCTGCCGCCTCAGAACCGGGGCCGAGTGCGCTACCAACTGCGCCACCGACTCACTAGTCGGTTGTTTTATCAGGCTCTAGTTTGAGGTTTCAATTAAAGGTATTTCTAAATAGACTTGCCAATACGTCTCAGAATTGAGAAATGGGAATGACTAAAGTCTCAGAATAAAAAATGGGAATGATTAAAATACAGAAAAGGGCTGAAATATTGGCGCAGTTACGCTTTCCATCGACATTTTGATAGACTCGATTCACTTTGATCATAACTAGACATATGGACATGGAATGAATTATTAATTATAAATGTTAACCACAGATTATAGCACTAATTATCTACCGATTTAGCCGGGAGTATCAGCAGCTAGTATTAATTTACAAGCGCTATAATGTAAAAAATTAGTCCACTAACAAAATGTGGTCGGAGTTCACTTATTTCTGCCCAAACCAGTACACACTGGTAAACCTATATTTTTTTAAATTTGAATTTATGTACTCAGGTCAATGCTTATTTAGGTTTATACATTTTTATTTTCTTCATAGGTTTTATGATTACTATGAAGGGGGTTATGATTACTAGGGGTTGTGATAGGGGTTATGATTACTATGTTTGATTCGCTTGATGGTTCTTCAAAATATGAAATGAACGAAACGTTTTTCCCAAAAAAATATAAAGCTTTTAACAGTTCATATTACCATTGTAATTATTGCAATATAAAAAATGTTATAATTTATATTAGTCCTAGAAAGAAGAAAAAATATTTTTGGGAATCATCAGACATAGGCATTTTACATGTGCATATGCTGAAATGCAGTAAAAATATATAAGTTTGACTCAGTTACTAACAGAAAAAATTGCAAATTATATAACTAAAACAAAGGTGTGCGAGAAAATGTATACACGTAAAAAGTATATACTTTTGAGCATTTCATTCCACTAACTATGACGTTCTTATAAGTAGCAAACATTGATCTTGATTTGATTTCAAACTTTTAGTCTGCATTTGAATGAATTTAGGTCTTAATTATTAAACTCTACCTAATTCGTCTTATTAACTTGTATAAATATTTATGTTAGCTAAATAACGGGAATTTTGCCGGTAAAAAATCTCAACTCAAGCTGGTACGATCAAACTGCTCTCCACGAATTGTTTGCAAACTTGAAAAAAAATGCACCTCCTGCAGGCCATTGGTACTGGTATGGTTTGATACAGCGTTCATACATATTTTACGTCCTTGCACTACTACCGCTCCTTCACTCTTACCACCCGAGTTGCCGCTCAAATACCAAACTACTCGAGTGACATAAACATATTGCATCTCAACACTCGCTATTAGTATTAAAAACGTCACATCCAACACCCAACTCTGTTCCCGGTAAGGGGACACAAAGTCGCGGAGCGGGCGGGACATTTGATTGTCGCACGGCTGTCGTTACTAGGGTCGACAAGGTCAAGCGATAAACCAGCTAATAGAGCTCAAATTCGCGTGTAACTTATGGGAATTGAGCGGCGCATAACTCCCATCACACCCTTATGGTTCGTCAGTCACTTTATGGGCATTCATTTGTCGTCACTCTCGGCAACTCGTGCGCAGAGTCGTTGACGCTAAACGATTGCATTTCAAGCGAATGTGATAGCCGAGTATAATGTTGACAAGTATTGAAAACCTATTCGTTCGTTGGGTCATGGGTTAATCATTTAGAGAAATTTTCTTTTCGAAACTGAAGTGGTGTAACAGGATTTCATGGGGTTAGAAAACATAGCATATCTTTTAAAGAAAGCACTTTTACCTTAACTAATTAAAAACATGGAAAGATTGTAACTGCAGACCCGCTTTTAACTGATGGTCTAGGCGCATTACATTTAGAGTGGCCTGGTGAATCATAGCAGAGATCGTATATCTTAAAAATTGATTATTAAACTTTACATTGTACCTCTTATATGACGGTAAGGGGCATGATATAAACAAATTATAATATTAGTAGGATTACATAAAAAGCTAATGTAAATAAAAATACTTACTTATTTGAAATCAGGTTATATTACCTACGTCTTCAGCTTTTTAATAAATCCTATGCAAATTTATGGTTTCTGATAAACCGTCTCCAACTTCAGGCACGATTTCATATCTGAAAATATGAATTTTTTTCCCGAAACCATGTTGTACCAATCCTGCATCGGATTTATTAAAAGGTTAACTGTTTTGTTTGTTCTTTTCAGTTTTGGGGGCTGTGCAACATCAATAAATCTATAATTTGACATTAAGATTGATATGAGATTTTTTAATAAAGTTTAACTTGAATATTTATTTACAATTGATTTTTGACGTTTGACGTAATATATCCGTCATCGATTTTGTTTAGTGTCTGTCCATTGCACGTACAATGTGTGTGATGCATTCAACTTCCACAGCTTAATACCAAATTAAGTTTTAAGCTTCACTTGAAAAAATCAACCTCAATTCACAAAGTACAACTTTGAGTATTTCAGTAATTTAATGCAATCTATCTTGTCTAATATACTAAAACACCAAACGTATTTCCAATCTATTTTCTGATTCATTTGAACTAGGACCAGTCTCATAGGTTTGGTCCAGACAAAGAACCAGTAAAGTGAAAAAGTCCCCAATTAAACAGTTGGTTTAGAAATAACCAAGTCCACTTAGAAGATGATTTAGGCGAGCGTCGCGCCGGGCTGGTTGGTCGGCCTTTACCCTCCAGCGAGCCGAGTGCATTACGAAATGCTCCCTCAAATTGGTGGTGTGAGCCTCCGAATATCAGGAAACATCACTAAAAAGTAGTTTTGAGCCTGTGTGGTCCGCCCCGCCCCTCATAGGGTTAAACCAACAAATGAATTGTTTCATAGTCATTCATTAAAGACGCATTAGCCCCCCTGGAGTATGACATTTTTTACGATTCTGTGAGAACGGGCCGAAGTCACGAGAACTGGTGACATTTCCTGGACCCAACTGGTTCCTGCTTGAGACGGTTATGATCTCGCAGAGAACATGATGATCTCTTGAGCTAATTGTGAGAAAAATAAAGTAACTGTAAAGAGAGTAGGCAGTCTACATTTATTTGAAACTAGGTTAAGGTACATATCGAAAAAATATATTTTTATTGTATGAACGTTGGGGGCAGTGATAAAAGCAGGTTGGTTGATAATTGTTTCCCGATATTGTGATTTTGATACAACTGGGGAATATCAACGCACTGGTACATCAACCATATTAATTGAGCGACAAAGACAGCGTTGGTATGGTCCGTAACCCCTTTGTTGTCTTTGACAAACACAATGTCTGTGTAACATTTAGAAATCTACATCGCACATCTCATGAAACGTTAGGTTTCTTTAGTTGGTTACTTATTGCCACCAGTAAAAAATCCTTCAGTAAATAAAAATTAGGTCTAGGGTTGCGTTTTATGTAATGGAAGTTGGAGTTATTTTGAGTTTTAAATTAACTAGGCCTAGGCTAAATTTTGTCTTAATATTGAATTTGCCTACAAAATTACAGCCATCTGCTACTGTATAAGTTATTGAAATATTAAGTATGAATAAATTTTATGTTATTGTTACCCTACATCAGTTACATTTTAATTGGACTTGAAGTGTTTCTTTAAGAGTAGGGCCTAGTTTTGATTTACAGATAGATGATGTATAGTTATTCTATCTGACCACATCTGGTCAAAACATAATTTAAATAAGCAGTCGGGTTATTTTTTAAGTACACAGGCTTATTCGTAAGTCAGATTAAACGTACAACGCTTTCTTTTACCAAATAAAATATGATACACACTCAGAAAGAATTCCCGAGTGGTGTGGAGCGGTATGGAGAACAGAGGGGTGTTTCCTTCACACCCTGTCATTACTGGTAATTGTAAAACTACAGACCACCCCTGGTGTTGCTTCGGATCCACCGGTAGGGAACGTTTAACTCTTCAGCCCCTGAGTGCCCACCATCAACCACCTCCTACAATCAAGGGAGGGTCGCACCTTCGACCGTACAGGCTGCAATTTCAATTTCTTGAAATGTCTCAAGGTTTGATACAGTTCAAAAGTCTCGAGTTGAGGATAAGAGAACTTTAAAAATAATACATGCAAGACACTGGATATCATCCTAATTGTTAATCAACTACAGGTCAACAGTAATAATTTTCATATCGCAAAATATATTTTTGCGATATTTTTCCGTTCCTAATTTGTAACAAAATTACTCGTGACTGGATGGTGATGGCAGAGAAGTAGCGCAGAGGCTGTGATCCACCCTCGATACTGTGCACAAGTACAAGCAGCTGATCGCTCCAGCAAACGCGCCGTCGATGGCAAACAATGTCTGATCGCAGATTATGAAGTGGAGCTATCAAAAAAACAAAAACACGGACACAATGGGAGCGGACTGGAGAGCCGGACCAATTAGAACATGTCGGCCGGCACGCGCCGAATTATTCACGACCGTGGCTCCCGATTATTCACGACCGTGGCCTCCTGCAACATGCAAACATCCCCGGGGTAGGTGGATTATTGAGTGACGCCCGGGGGTCGGAGCCTTTTGTTGCGCCTGTGTGAAAAACACACTCCTCCATCGGAGAGGAATTGCGACGGATTAATTTATCGGGTGAATCGTGATGGGGATTGATGTTATGACAGAGATTGCTTGATTTTAGCGAATTTCCCCTATAGGGAAGAAGCTATTACCGTAGGTCTTATGGTAAGACCTAAGCCCGAGACCATGATAATTTTTCATTTTGGGGCCCCCAGAAGCAAAAAACACCATTCGTTCAAATTTCTAGATATATATATATATATATATATATATATATATATATATATATATATATAATAAATTGCATTCACTTGTTAGGGCTACTATTATAATTATAGAGATTATCATTTCTGAATAACAGAGTACCCTTTTTTGTACATAATTAAATATTTATTTAATTAAAATTGACAACATGTTTCGGCTCTTGGCCATTTTCATAGTCAAAACAAAAACCTAACATAATACAAAGTTCAAAATCATAATGTTTATGAAAACAGATGTTTCTTATTTGTAGTACAGTATACAATATTAAACATCCTTGATGCTGTTTTCTTGCATATGACTCATTTTTTCATATATTGGGTTGTTCAATTCAATGTGAGTATTTAATAGGTTTTGGGGTTCTTTTTTGTAACCTAAATATATATAATAGTTTTCTTTGGAATTCATTTTGTCTCCCTTTTTTAAATATTCTACTATTTTGAGATTTTTTTCATACTCTTGTATTCGTGATTGGTTTTTAGTAAATGTTCTGCGAAGGTACTTTTCATAGTGGTGTTATTGTTGCTTTTGAGCGCTTGTCAATTTTATGTTGTCAATTTTTTTTGTTTTTATGTTGTCAATTTTAATAAAATAAATATTTAATTATGTACAAAAAAGGGTACTCTGTTATTCAGAAATGATAATCTCTATAAATATATAAATATATATATATATATATATGTGAGTGTGTGCGTGTGTGTGTGTGTGTGTGTGTGTGTGTGTGTGTGTGTGTGTGTGTGTGTGTGTGTGTGTGTGTGTGTCTGTAAGCACGATAGCGCTCGTAAAAATGGTCCGATCGGAATGCAATTTGGCACAGACGTGTAAAGTAGTAATTATTCGGACGAGTTCGTGAACCGGCCCGATCGGACCACCGGAAGGGGGGGTAAAGGGGGTTAAAACCCCCCAAAAATGGATTTTTGAGTTTTTTACTTAGAAAAATAAAATTTATCGAATTTTTGTTGGCACGATTGAATTCAGCTCAAAAAAAAACAAACGATTTGGTATCTTGAATCACTGCTCTATGTCCATTGGTTACCGAGATATTGAAAATGGTAAACACAGTACGTTGTCCCAATGTTAACCTTATGGGAAATAAGAAAAATTCTATATCTCGGTTATTTCTCAACATATCTTGATAAAACTTGGTAAATAGCTTCTTTTAGTTCAGATCTACTAAATATTGAATTAAAACCATCCAGTTTTAATATACCTGTAGTAGCAGACCTGCATACTCATTCCCCATGTTATTCTTAAGGAGCTTATCAAAACATTTCAATTCTCGCGATGTTGGATTGAAATATGTTGTTTTGCGTTTGTAATTCGCTGAGTATGCAGGTCTGCTGCAACGGGGGTATTAAATAAAAGGTTGGGATTATAATTATTAATAATATATATTTTAAGTAAGATAAAATATCAATATCTATCGAGCCTTGTAACATTTAAAAAAATACATCGGAAACCTCATGAATATTATTTGCAATTATAAAATGCCATGTTTTGTATTAAACTGTCAACTTTTTCAAAATTGTAGCCAAACAGTAATTTTATAATTAAGAGTAGTTGTCAAGAAAGTAAAAAAGGATCCACAGTGTTCAAGTTTTCTTTTGATTGTATGATGTTAAAAACCCAACATGACACAAGCATTTAATGTATAATCTGGATATAAAAAGTTTTTTCATACATGTTGTATTAATGGCTTTCCAGATTACCTCTAAGGAAAAACAAATAACACATATTTAACGAAAACATATTTATTTGACTTAGAGGTACATTGTTTTATTCTGCAGAGTTTTATGATTTGAAACAAAATCAGTCTGTACAACTTAATAGACAACCAATCCACTACCCATGGTAACTCTCGTGATGACTAGCATGGTCGAAGTCATGAGAAATTTCTTGGCTTTCATGGTTTTCATGGCTGAACTCTTGCTCACTCTCGTTGTATTCATGCTCGTGGTGCTCGTGGAGGTCATGCTCTTGGTACTCGTGCTCGTGGTGCTCGTGGTGGTGTACAGGCACGTAGACAGGCACCTTCACGGGGTAAGGCACCTTCTTCTCTACAGTGTAAGGCACCTTCTTCTCCACAATGACGGGGTAAGGCTTGGGCACAGGCACAGGGTAGGGCTTCTCCACAGGTACCTCCACCTTGTAAGGCACCTTCTTCTCTACAGTGTACGGGACATGCTTGACGACAGGCACGTGGACGGGGTAAGGTTTGTCCACAGGTACCTTTACAGTGTACGGCACGTGCTTCTCTACCGTGTAAGGTACTTTCTTCTCGACGACCACGTGGTAAGGTTTAGGGACGTGGACGGGGTACGGCTTGTCGACGGGCACCTTGACCGGGTACGGCTCCTTCTTGTAGACCGTGTACGGCTGTGGGACGTACTCCTTGACAGTGTACGGCACTTTCTTCTCTACGTAGACAGGGTATGGCTTGGGCACGTGGACCGGGTACGGTTTGTCGACCGGTACCTCCACGGTGTACGGTACCTTCTTCTCGACGGTGATAGGGTACGGCACAGGCACCTTCTTGGTTATCGTGATGGCTTTGACGTGCTCGTGATGATGTTGAACATGCTCGTCGATGTGGTGATGGTCGTCCAGGTGGAAATGTTCAGCGGAGGCCGCCGCCAGAAGACACAGTGCTGCCAGAAGAGGAGCCATGGCTGAAGTGTGCTCTACCGATGCACGCGCGGTGTTATATACCACTTCATTTCCTTGTTTGAGAGCTTTAGGTCACGCTAATACTTCCTGTCATGCTACATTCTACTTTTACACAGTGCATATCTTGCTGACATAACTTTAACGCACTAATTATTATTTCTCATTTTGTACCCCAGAAACCTTTAATTAAGAATACCCTGTTTTCCTCTTAATCTATATTCTCCTATCTTTCATATTCGCCTTAAATTCTCTAGAGGTCTGCATCTTATGTAGTAATCTAATCTAGTCTTTATTTATTCCTTATTCAAAACAAACATAGCATAATTTATTTTTTATCTAAAATAATAATGTAAACGCATTTTGAGTCATTAAGATTAACACCCCTTACTTTTTAACATGTATATATATTGAATGTTAACAAATACATTACTGTTTGAAATAACATTCCTGTCTGTATAAAATGTGTTCTCTTTTAGGTAGCTGTTATCAACTCAAATTACTAGGTGTACAGGCATCTATTATACTAATTTGCTAAGGAATTTCTTGACTTTATAACTACAAGTTTTTTTCCCTTTATAATCAATGGTAAAGGTCAAGCTTTTAGTGTTTTTTTAACTTGTAAAAATTCATGCAATTTGTGTTTTCAATTATGCTTTTAAAGAGCCTTAGTTTTCATATTTCATTCTTAAACAAACTTCCTTGCGGGCGATTTCAATGAGGGATCATTTATTCAGATGGGGATAAAATAACAAGAACCAAGTTCAACAAAAACGTTTTTCTTTTATATTAATAGCGCTTTGATTAACCGGCCGAGGATCAATTATGTATCAAAGGGCAGGCGCGAGGCGCGAGGGGTGTAGTCCGTAGTCTGGACGCAAGAAGCGTGGCGCGTCCGACATATGGCGATCCGCCCTTGACCTAGCTACGTACAAAACACCGCTCATGATTCGCCTTTCCTCCCCTGTTTTACCGGGATGACTCGACATCTGACGACGGAGACGAGCGGCGCGTGGATGGTGCTCCGCTCGGTTCAGTTCATTTTCATTAGTCTCGAATGTTTGAGTGAACGGTAGATAATATGAGAATTAGTGTACTGGTAAAATATAAAAATATATAAATGTTGTTTATGATTCAATTTCATTTTTATTTCATCACATTGGTTCTTAGTGAACGTAATTACTTGATGTGTTATGAAAGTTCAATAACGTCATTGGTTCATTAAGAGTATTAACGAGTATTTTTTATGGGAATACTGTAATAGAGAAACGGTAAGAGTCTTTCAGTGGCAAATTTATCCGTGTTTCGTGCGCGATCGATGTGTTTGTATGGTTTGTACTCATACTTGTATGTTTGGTTGTTTAAATTTGTTAACGTATACAGTGTATACGAGACGTGTAATGTTTTGTTATGAAAATCAAATGTTTAAAAGCATAGCGATGGTATGGTACCACCGTTGTGCCACACTCAGTTCTGTTCTTTAATGTATCAAGAAATTCATAGGGCCTCTCAAAATTAGCGCTGTTGCTCAATAAATTAGCTTACATAATTATTTTAGTTACTTTGAGTATGTTTGTTTACAAAAGTATAATTTTCGCTGATATCAAAATCAAACTTCAAATTAATTTCAGCGTTAAGACTCACAAGCATTTTTATCAGTTAAGCTTTTAGGACGCTTGTAGTAGTTCGCTTTTAGGAACTACATTTAAAGTATACATTCCTTTCATCGAAAGTTACAGAGAGTTTCAGAGAGAGTTACAGTCGGTTTTACAGTATAATTCAGGAGACCAGTTTTAGGGCACATCTTGAAAATATATAATTTAGTAATTTTCAAACTCAGAAGACCTAGGGAAAATCATCACCTAACCTCACTATTTTTCACCGAAAAATTACAACAAAGTTTTTACATTTTATTGTTGACACTTTCTTCTTATATTCGAAAAATCTACACTAACTGTTTTGGCGGCGAAACAGCACAATTACCCAGATGATTAGAGGTGGTAACACCAACGTGCGGCCGGAAGTGGAGGTGGAGCGGATGGCAGCCAATACAAACACATTACATCCCCTGTAATCAGGGGTTGACGATCGATTTGATCGAGATCAGAAAATGGGGAGAGAGCGGCGCCTCCGCAGCCCGCCCCTGCACAACCCTTGCAGCCCCTGCCTCCTGCATCCCCTCTGGGCCCTTCAATTCTCCGAAGGGTACTGTAGTTAGTTTATTCAAAAATCTTCCCTATAGAGCTGCGATATGTGCGTAATGACACAACGGCGCAAGTTTTAAATGATTGTATGTCAACAGTTATATAATGTAACGGAACCTACCTACATAAACAATATTTTGGCTCCTATTTCCATAAAAAAATGCATGCTTTATTTCAACGGTTATGGCAACTTAAGGATTAAGAGACTGTGCTTGCGAGACAGACGGTTCACTAATCCGTAAGGTGACATGGCTGTGGAAATGGAGATATATTATAACGTTTAATTAACTTCATATTTTTTATCTTTGACATAATCAACTATATACTTTTGGAATATGGACTATTCTATCATCCAGAAGCCAAAGATTTATTTTTCTTCACAGTAAAAAATATGAACAGATTAAAAATTTAAAAAAACTTATTTTAAATATATTTAGAAACAGTAAAATTTAAAGCAATTTCATGCACGGGGATGCACTTTACAAAGATGCAGTTATTCAACAAGTTATGTAAAAAAGGGTATCTCAATTTTAAGCTACAAACCAACAACCATCTTGGATGGCAAGTTATCATGTTTCGCAAGCCCCGATTATACCATAAGATCATATTTTATTTTGTAATACGTCGTTACCAGAAAAAATCTAACAAAAAGAGGCAACACGCCGCTATTAACGAGAGTTTAGGCGAGATTCCCTTCGCATACTGTCACGTCCACCGTAAAAACCGGTCTCTAAACACGCGTATTAAAATAAACAAGTGGCCAATCAGTGTAACCGCTTGTTCAAACACCACAAACCAGTTGTTGAATTACCCGGCGAGAGGTTTAACTGGTTCAACACCTCTCGCTGGCGTGTGCCAATAATCTGCACAGTGGGGTATTTGCGGAAGCTCAATTACTCAATTACCGTCTCGGTACTCGGTTATTGAAAGTAATTGAAGGGGTTACGGCCGGCTGGCTACGTCCCCCGTGACCGCCCGAGCGTGACAAACTGATTGAATGCGCGTACCTGTCACGATCGCGTTTAGCGGGGTCCTCTTTAGTTTTTGATGGCGATGGAAAATCTATTTTTTGGCATTTTGAATCATTATTATTTTAGTATACTCCTTCCCAAGCCCTATGCATATATGTTCATTGGTCTGTTAATACGATAGTCCCGTTAAATTTGGTTCGATCTTAGTAAAATTTGTTACAGAGGTGTAAAGTGGAGTTCGGAAACCAGCAAAATCAGACCTCAGCAAAGACAACCTCGCCTCTAAAAAAGATTTTTTTTTAGTTTTTTTACTAAACTTTTTTTTATAAACATTAAAGTCAGCTCGAAAAAAATAATTTGGTATTTTTAAATATCGTTATAAGTCAACTAGCTAACGATACTTTGGAAGCTCTAAACATACTACACTATCCCTTTACCATCCGTATGGGGAATGTCTAGATCTTGTTTACCTCCCAACATATCTTTTGGCTTCCTTTAGCATCAGGCCAAGCGTTTGGTTTATTTTTATTAGAAATTTGTACATCTGATATACCGTATGGGCAGTATAAAAATGCCGATCCAAAATAATAAAAAAATGGAGTTTCAAGCAGCATGATTTAAATTTAATTTATTTTTTTAAAGGAACCTAATTTTTATTACATTACTATTACAATTTTGTTGATGATTCTGTATTAAGCCTTTTATAGTATTCATACAAGCCAAAAATAGTCAATTGGAGTTTCAATTAAAAATCAACGTTACTAATTGAATAATATAAAACAATACCAAAGTGACAAATACAAGTTTTACAAATTTTTGTACGAATTTTCACTTAAGCCTGACAGAGAAATTGTATTTTACTAAAAGAACTGAAAAAGAAATAGATACTATTTTACAAATCTTGAAACTCTCAATACCATCTAAATATGCAATCTTGCTTTTTTGACATTTTGAATATTACACAGAATACGCTCTTTCCGTCAACTGTTAAAGAAAATTTCTCTGATAACTTTACCCATGCATAGATCTCCTCCACTACAAAGTGCTATTATAGACGAATAGACTTTGAGCTTCGAATATGAGTAATTAATTGACCTCCCATACTTATGGCTCAGCTGCACCTAGCTTTGGGTGACCCAGAATTTAAAGTTAACCTAGTTTTATTAATTACCAACAGAGGGTGCTTCTATCAGCCCCTTATTTTAGCTATTTACTTAAACAATTTGTATTCTATATTGCATAAATCAATAATTAATTGAAATGAAATGAAATGAAATGAAAATTCTTTATTTCACCATGCAAAGTTAGGGCCACATGGCCCTTTCTTACACTTAACATGGATTAATTAAATATATACAAAATAATAAACAGAAGGATGAGCTACTGAATAACAAATATTTACATAAAAATATAACTTAAAAATAAACTTGTCTGATATTTACAGAAAATATATACAAAATCAGCAAATAAAAAAAAAATATTTTCCAATCACACACTCAAGCACACATGCATCAGCAATCGCGCAAACGCGGAAACCCTAAGACGCGCCAGCCGAGACCATCCGCTCAAGGTAAAGTGTTTTCAGTGCCGCCACAAACTGGGAGCGCTTATCATTGACTGTTACTTGTTTTATGTGTCACTAAATGACATATTACCTGCTCCTGATACCTAGAGTAACAGATAACGTCAGTACACTCTGTTGGGGATTCACTATAACTAGGAGCTCTTTTAATCCTGGGTCACTCAAAACCTGGTACCATTGACTTTTATGGTCAAAGCTGGTACAAATTTTATAATACGTTGGAAGGTCTGCTTCAGATTCAAAGTCAACGCTTTGAGGGAACGAAAGCCCCAGTATTGCCAGCAGGATTCAGAGACTAGTGATATTGTGCAGCTTATGGAAGGAAGGGATTGTCAGGCTAGCAAAGGTATGATATGGTCAGTCAGCCTCGCCCCTGAAAGAAGAAAGGCCAAACTTCCAACCCATCCTCCAGGCTCTTCCGGGGACGACTCGCCATCCAACCCGAGACCTAGCAAGCATTCCCAGGCAAGGAAATCTAACTGGGAGCTCTCCTTGTTGTGAAGAGTCTCACCCAGGTCGGTTCGCCCTCTAGACTAGCAAACGCCTAGAAGATTGTCTGGTGAGGGTTTCATCCTTTCCCAGATGGACAAGCCAGGATATACAACTTCCTTTTGGGCTCAGACCTGACTGGGTATCCAAACTCGGCCAGGAATCAAAGTTTCAAAAGAGACAATGGGTAACCAAAGTGAACAGAAAGCTGGTCAATCCAAACAGCTGATAGAATTATGCAGTACAATAACAGTTCAAATTACTTTTCGATCTCTAGACTGATATAGAGCAGTCAGAGAGACGTCTAGAGCCAAGTGTCGTACTAAAAATTAGTTTTCCTACCACTGCATGGATATAATCACACCTATAAACAGTACGCAAAACTGTTCCGCTTTCATTTCATTCCCGCTCGCTAAACAGGGTTACTTGTAATGTAGAATAGGTTAAGGTGGCAAACAAGAGAGATAAATATGCCGTCAAACACCACAGACCAGTTTCTATTGGTCGGAAATCCCATGACACTCACCGTGTTCTAAATTCTAGTTGCCTTGTTCTAAATCAGCTGATTTCATTGACACCGTTTCCATCTCAACTTCTGGTTGTTCCAATAGAACAGCCAACGTATTCCGACGTGTTCAAGCAAACGTATTTGCAAATAAATTTGATTTGATTTGAATCATAACTTCAATGAACTTTATTGTACAGGTTAGTTAATAAGTTAAACAGTTTAAATAATGGTGGTAGGAAAAAAATTGTGTATTTGAAATTGTTGAATTGTATTTGTACAAGCACAAATACTCATTGCCGCTCTGAAATGTTTCAGAGCGGAAATGACGTACTTTGCGCTCTTAATACATAAAGAACTATTTTACACTGTCGGGTATCGGTAGAGACGCCCAGGTAAGGAGGGGCTCCGCGATGCCTCCCTCCAATCGGTCGATCAGGTGGCCCAATATCGGCCTTCGGTAATTCACCGCTGAACAAACATTGTTATAACCCGAACCCTGTTGTTCGATACCGGCCTCTTTGCCCAACACTTAACAGATAATGTCTCAATTTCCTCCCGCGATCGCAGGCCCGATGCGGCGACTCGTGCCGCCCGGATTGATCTAATTGACTACGTACTACCATTACGGAACTGTTATTTTAATATGTGGCGTATGCCGTGATCAAGGAATGTTTGTTTTAGGATTTTTCTTATTCCGAGGGGTCGTTGAACTATATATTGTGTTGGCGTGAGATTTACTCGACTTTTTTAAATAATGGCTGCTTTGTGATTAATTAGAGAATCATTTTATACGATCGTGTTCCCGTGACTGATTAATAATAATTAGGGAAGACATATTTACAGGAGCTTGATATGTTAACAAGCAGTTTGTGGTATCAAATACTTAATAGTCTATACTTTTATCAAAAGTTTTTATTCTGATTCAACTACTAGCTTTTGATCAAAATAATATTTTATGATCGGCTGAATTATTTTTAATCGCGCGAAAAATTCACGAAATACAAAATGGGCTGCCATGTTGGTGAAATGAAACAAAATGTAAATAAAAGGGATGATGATTCAGCTTTTTTTTACTGAATAATAATAACCGAACTTGAGCTGTTTCACTATGTAGCATTTAAACGTCAGTCCAACGAAATTAAAAAAAGCTGTTCTTAGTTGATTAATATTTTTTAGATAATTATTACAGTAGATAGTGTTAGCTCTTTAAATCGAGCCGTAAATAAAAACATATCATACTTAGTGGTTTTAAAAATATCATCTTGTGGGGAAACCACGATCTTGTATATCTTTCTAGTGATTGTACTTAATGAAGAAGTATTTTACAAGAATCTGGATATATTTTTTTAAACTAAAAACACGCAAACAAACCTCTAAACATGTTGTGCACATTAGGTTGCCATAATTAGTTTAAACGGTAAAATTATAATTAACGGTAATTATGATTAAAATGACTTCCTATACCACTTCAGCAAGTGTTTAGTTGGGATATTGTTTAGCAGCTCATTAACAGATTACATTTGTAATTTTCTTGCATACATAAAACAGTTGTGTATATTTTATCATATCATGTTTAATTAAGATCTACCTATTTATCACTTCAATGTTTATTGCAAGTGTCGTAGTCCAAGAACTTAAAAAATTCACGAAGTACAAAGTTAAATTCGACTACAGAAGAAGAGTTAGAACTCTTGGAAGGTTTCTAAGTGTAAGTAAACGCTCTTAAAATTAAAACTTCTACAGAAAATCACATCATCAAATTCGAGCTAGGAAAAGTGGATAAGGCTGTGGTCACGATAGAAATGATGAAGATTATGACACTGACATAAATTTTACTACGTCTACATTGAAGATTCAAACAAACTAATTACTATTCAAACGCTTACAGACACTGGCGCACTGTATCTCAAGAGAGTCAGGGAAATCAGCGACGAAGGTGTGGTGGAAACTACTACACATCCCAACAAAGAAGTCACAAATAGATACTTCTCTCTTATGAAGTGAACAATATGAGAAGACTTTGTAGTTTTAATTTTGCCAATAATTATACTAGGTTTGATCTATTGCCTTTGTTGT
The DNA here is from genome assembly GCA_035578135.1 of Flexamia atlantica. Lineage (NCBI taxonomy): Eukaryota > Metazoa > Arthropoda > Insecta > Hemiptera > Cicadellidae > Flexamia > Flexamia atlantica. The sequence goes on from JAQJVK010000002.1 coordinate 61,533,847, forward strand.
TTTTTTCAAGAGCCGATTCTTAGTAATGTACAGTAGCACAACAATACGAAAACTCGAACACGTTTTCCTTGATTTTAATACTACCACGAAGACGAATCAACTTATGATTTGACGTACTACAGTTAGGGTGACCAGACGTCCCGTAAAAACGGAAAAGTCCCATTTTTTCACGTTGCGTTTCGTTGTCCCGAAAAACTTTGTTGGGACGTCAAAATGTCCCGTTTTTTTAAAAGTAGGCGATATATAACATGTAAATACAGAATGCAAATACAGAGAAAATATTTTCACTTATGAACATTCAGTGGACTGAAGAAAGAAACCGAATGGAAGTAGAGACATTTAAAGCTCTTCTTCAAGTAATATGGATTGTTACTTCAAAATGGATAGTTGCTAGTTCTACAACTATATAGTATATTTCTCATTGAGAAAAAGGACATTCTTGAGTTAGCTGGAGAAAACGACAAGTATAACAACACTTAAAAGTTTAATGAACTCATTGTTTAATTTTTGTTCAGTTTTTCCAGCATAACAATTAATGATAAGAACTTAAAGTTCGATATGATCATGATACTTTTTTGATCCTACTATTTTATACGTATTACCACTTACATGATTTATTGTAAGAAAATATTTTTCCTTTTATAATAAGTTGTTAAAGATCTTAAAAATGTGACTTGATTATTTTTAATCCTCAGCATGTGGCGATTCAAAAAAATTACCTTTCATGGCTGCATGCCATTTATTGCATTCTTAAAGAAAAACTGTATCAGTCGTGTGCTGTGATAGTTCAATAAATGAAAAATAAAAGTCATGGTCTAAAAGCTTCAAAAACAGTTTGATATTCCTTCCATTACAAAATTTGTAAATTTCAGAGACCCCCGTAAAATTAAACATCTTGTTGTGTGGTGTATTGTATTGGGGATTGAGGGGGGGGGGAGTGAGTTTTGTTTGTGTCCCGTTTTTATTTGGAAGCAATCTGGTCACCCTAACTACAGTACATTTGGAGAGACCTCGCCAATACAATCCCCACATTGCCTTAGTTGCGCGTAATTTTTGGCAGCTCTAAAAGTTGATTTACAGTCCTATCTAAGGAACATGTGGGCCTTAATCAGTATCAAGAGTAGAAGATTGTACCTCAATCATCATACACTCATCTCACATTCATACTTGGCTTAAAATACCTACCTGGGTAGGTCACTATTTTAAGAAAGATTAAGCAAAGTATAAAGACGAATAAACCATTATTTTTTTGGTAAAAATATTATCCATTGAATATTGTTTCAGAAAATATATACTAACTGGTTGAAAACTTGTTGCTTATTAAATCTCAATAAAAACATTTGATGCATACTATATTTACATTTAATTTCATGATTATGATATCCAACGCAGTAACCAGACAAAGAGGGTGGAAGGCGGGGGGAGGCTCTGTCAAGGTGACACAATTCAAACTCAGGCTTCCTCCCCTTCCGGCCCGGGTCCCGAGTCATCAGAAATCCTGAAACTGGACCCCAGGCCGGGAAGCCACCCAACGTCCCGCTACTAAATTCCAAATTATGGGAGCCTTACGACCCACTTGCCCCAATAACACGTACTATCAATATTGGGGCAAACTAAGAACCTTGGTAAAATAGTGTAAAATAGTGTTTGTAGGGTATGTCAATTATATAGTGATGTAATTTGTTATTTGAAAGGTTTTTAACACAATTACTAAGCTAGCCATGAATTTTTTGTCTTTGTTAATTTGTATTTTTATCATTTGGTCGTGTAATTAATACTCTCGATAGTTCGACACTAGTGAACTTCGGGGTTGTCGAAGTATCAAAATATATAACTATAGGATATGTGATTTCACACTAATAAAAGTGTTAAAAATAAAGGTGGTATACATGTATATCTCCTAAATTTATTAAATACCATAAACCTACAGTATTGCACAGCTACTTTACAAACTGTTATCATAATAGAGGTCCCAGTATATATCACTGGACAAAATACTTGGGGGTCTTAGAGTGTTGAGTGTCAGCAGGTGTCGAACTAAACAGACCGTCGAAGTATCGAGAGTCTACTGTGCTTTTATTTTGAGCAATTGTTCACAAATAAGCAGTTGAAATTAATTCATAATTCTGCATCTGTACATATGCAATTGCAAAGGCAATATGGATTAATTTAAAATATGTCAGTGATGAAAGAAAATGCAGCGACTGAAGTGAATATCTTAATGACATTTAGACACCATCAATTGGAACTTAATGGAAGTGGCATTAGCCATTGTGATAAAATATTCCATATAGAATTGTGCTTTTCAACATTCCTTGTTAATAAAGCTTCTTATACTTTTGTTGTGACAAAACTATGATAATGAAATAGTAAGATTTTAGGAATGTCTGTTTTTATGAAAGAAGCATTGACGTAGTCCTTTCCTCTACCGAATATAACAAGAATAATAATAATGAATTTATATTGGAAATATTGGAGGTATACCGAGCACTAATTTAAAAAAATCTAATGGGATCGTTTTTTTATAGTTACCAATATTGCTGAAATCAATGTTTGGGAACAATAATCATGAAATATAAACCTTCAGCGCCAAACTGAACTTTTTTTAATCCCCTAAGAATACTGTAATATATGACGCCATCTCCTTACAGCTAGCTGACAATGATGCAGAACCTTTCTTCTGACAACGCACTCACCTCAGCCATGCACATACAGGTCTGATTTAATTTCATTAATAAAATAGATACCATTGTAGGCTGCTTTAGAACAAAGAAAAATACTAACCGATGCATTAAGATTTTATTAGTGACTAAATGGTGTTTTAAGGTGGCTAGTAAATGTTTACCGGCTAAACATTCTCTACGCAAAAGGAGCCTTTTGTGTTGAAATTAATTCCCCACACGGAGGTCGCGTGAGGCCTGACCGCAGTTTTCGGCGCTGGTGCCGCCCGCTGCGGTTTGGGGGCTTTTGAGAGTTTTGCCGCGACCGCAGCCGCTGCTCGTGCCGGCTCCTGTAACAGGGGCACAGCGGCCCTTGGTGGTCAAGAATTTAGTCACTTTCCAAAAAATACGTTCATTCCGTAGGTTACAGGTTCCACAGCTATAATAATGCACGTTTTGGCTACAGAGATGTGAAGTTTTATTTATAACGGAGGTAAGATTAATATACCTTTACGCAATTACAATTAAGTAATCACTTAAAATCTGAAGAAAAAATTGAAACTAGAATGGTAGTGAGAAAGGCTCGGAGCATATTCGTTTAGGCGTTTTTACTGCACCATGATGTCATTCTTCGTTCACAAATGAACGGGGGTTCTGATCATATGATTTTTTTTAATTGACTTCATTATAGGCCTACTTGACTTCAATTGCTGGTTTAATCGTGCTCTTAATTTGTTTCATGATGTCACAATTAGCATAAAACCGCAATATATGTTGCGTTATTTGTGTCGTGAAAAAATGTTTAAAACAGTTACATGTCATGAAATACGGCTTACAGAACTGCATTCAATTACAACCTGTAAAGGAACTGTCACTGTAGATCAGACAGATTTAGGGCCACTATTTTGAACCATGCATGGGTCAACGTTATTCTCTTCAAGGTTGTAGCTAAGTCGATTTGTTACTCAGTGTAAATGTAAAACCCTGAACATCGTGATCCAAAATTGATAACGATAAATTTAAATGACAACCTTGGTTTTAAATAGCAGTGAGTACCCAATGGCAGTGATATTTGTAGTGTATTTTAGTAATACACAAATAATTTTCTTCACACTAATGAGTGTTCAGTAGTAAACGTGAATTTCTTAAGCAACAAACCAGACCAATTTGGCAACTTAGGCACCCGAAAATCGCTCGTCCGCAGCTCGTAAATTTGAAGGAACCGTCATAATGATGCGTTTGAGTATAGTATTTTTTCAATAAATAATTTACGTTACCGGTCCACAAGCCCGGGGTAGGGGAGTCTAAAGGTAAACACTGCCTAAACACACCCTTGCCTCCAATCATCCCCCGGGCTGAATATCGAGTGACCTTGCGAATCATCCCCTTCGGTAATCATCCCCAATCATTTATAATTTACGGCGGATCTATGGGACGGCGCAACCCTCTCTAATGATTGGCAATTTCCAAAACACACAATAGCTTCTGAATTGATTTAATAACTTTATTATACCGGCACGAACGCTGTGTACTTGATTGGGAGAGGTTGTGTTAAGAGGTTCAAGGTTACGCCACCCAGGTGAGAAGATAAGTACAGAAATCCCACTGGCCAACATAAAATATATACTTTTTGCTACTAGAAGTTATATTTATTTTTTTGGAGAATCCTAACACCTTGGTGGGTCTCTTTCACTTTCTTGGTCCATCAGCCATTTCCATTAAACCTATTTCGAGTATTTAACAATCAAATTAATCTCAATCGTGATTTAACTTAATACGTTGATACTTTTACTTGAAATGGCTACCAATTCAAGTAAGTAATATAGCAAAGTATAAATGAGAGATGAATGCAAGATGACTGTGCGCGATCTTGTAGTCTTCTTGCTGACTAAGGCCGACATGTTCTTTAGAGAGGACTGCTAAATAACATCCTAACAGCCAATAGAAACTAAGAGACCCACAGTTTAACGTGTGATCATAACCACAATTTCACTGATGAATTATGAGCTGGTCTAATTATGGACGTACGTAGTATTCACTGGTGAGGACATTAATCCTCACCAGGTAATATCACACCACAAGCCATCGCTTGTAACTGTCCACAATCCGTGACTTCCAAGTAGCTGGATTAGAGGACACGCCACCGTCCTAGTCGAAATTTGAATTGAACTAAGCTACTGTAATTTTGAATTTCCAAAAGCGTTGCAAATTTACATCTCCATCTCCAATAGTTATAAACTTTTATCCAAAATATTACTAATAAAAGACGTCTGCTTGGAGAAACAAGAGTGAAAGTCAGTTTATAGACGCGAATTCACGCCATGCCGGTTCATAGAAATAATGTTCAAACTCTGTTGAACCTGATAAACCTGTTCGTTAAATTCTGTTGTTGTGGATTCATCGCGATAATTTAAACTACATCAACTTTGATATTCTTCAAAACAATAATTTTTTACAGAATTTTATGCGCCCTAGTATTTTCCTGAATGAGAAGTCTTTTTAAGACAAGCTTAAAAAGACTTCTCTTTGTAGATCTCTCTACAAAAGATCCATCCTTTGTAAGAGAATGATAACTTTAGGTTATAATCCATTTAAGTAGTGATATGAAGCTCCTGGTTCATGGAAACCTACTTCTTCATAGTTGAAATTCAATGTAGAATACGATGGTAGTGTCAACGTTTGAGGAATGTATCAAAGTTATCGACGCGAGCTGTTGTCCCGCGACAGCTCGTGTCTTGCAGGCTGTAATGACAAGGCATGAAATGACCCCTTTGCTGCTATAATCGACTGGCGGCGGCGTCACCGACTTCCGATTGAGTTCTTTCAGTCCGCACCAGATGGCGCGCACCCGCCCCCATAAACATAGTCTAGTTTTTAATGACTATCCGTCTATTTCATCAATATTTTTTATCCTTCCGGGAATAAATTTCAAGTATTATTTGTCTGAAAAAGTGAATGTACTGTTATTTTTACAACAGAAATACTAGTGCTTGGTTTCTAAAAAATTCGTGATATTTTACTGAAAGGTTCAACCGAATACAAGAACGTTAGGCAAAAGTGCAAAGTAGAGGTCTTGTAAGATTGAAGGTAAATAGTTCATAAATAATTATCAAAATAGAGGTAAAATACCCCCGTTGCAGCAGACCTGCATACTCAGCGAATTTCAAATCCAAAACAACATATTTCAATCCAACATAGCGAGATTTGACATGTTTTTGTAAGCTCCATAAGAATAACATAGGAAATGAGTATGCAGGTTTGCTGCTACAGGTATATTAAAACTGGGTGGTTTCAATTCATTATTTAGTAGATCTGAACTAGAAGAAGCTATTTGCCAAGTTTTATCTATATATGTTGAGAAATAACCGAGATATAGAATTTTACTTATTTCCCATAAGGTTAACATTGGGACAACGTACTGTGTTTACCACTTTCAATATCTCGGTAACCAATGGACATAGAGCAGTGATTCAAAATACTAAATTGTTTGTTTTTTTGAGCTGAATTCAATGGTGCCAACAAAAATTCGGTAGATTTTATTTTTCTATGTAAAAAACTCAAAAAACCCATTTTTGGGGAGGTTTATCCCCCTTTACCCCCCCTTCCGGTGGTCCAATCGGGCTGGTTTACGAACTCGTCCGAGGGATTACCACTTTACATGTCTGTACCAAATTTCATTAAGATCGGACCATTTTTACGGCCGCTATCGTGCTCACAGACACACACACATATATATATATATAAATATATATATATATATATATAAATATATATATAAAATTTCGAACGAATGGTGTTTTTTGCTTCTGAGGGCCCTAAAACGAAAAGTTATCATGGTCTGGGGCTTAGGTCTTACCATGAGACCTACGGTAATAGCTTCTTCCCTGTAGGGGAAATTCGCTAAAACCCAATTTATTTAATTAATAGAACATAACAATTATTACATGTTTTTGCGAAAATCAGAACCCTCAAAAGGCTTGTGCGCAGTATGGGTTATTAACTATAAAAATATTTTCACCACACTACGGCGCGGCGTAACCACGTAAGCTTTTTATAAAGGAGCAGTTTTTCCCAATAAATTCAAATTATATAATTTATATGGTTTGTCCTGTTTTTACAAACGTCATTAGTAGGCCGAAACCAGCTCTCTTCCGCAGAGGGCCGAAAATCAGCTGATCATTTATTTGCTTGAAACAACGTTAGAACATTACATAATAATACGGCATTCAATAGGTTCCAAAGGCAGGATAATTGTGATCATGTGATTTTCATATCTGTGTTTGCTTCAATCATGACAAAGAAGTAGTATCATCGCTCAACCTAAGTTTTGTTTTCAAGTGTTTCAAATACATAATCAGATTTTTAATGCTATGTATATGGTGAATTTCATTGTTAGTTTGATGAAAAATAACGCTCGCACCTCGGCCGAAAGGGGTTTGCACCTCTCGATCGTTTCAAATTGTCCAAAGCCTGCAAAACCTCATTTTCGGCCCTAGTTGGGAAATTTACAATTGAAATCATATGAAAGTCATATGTTAATACAATAAAATAAAAACTTGAAATAAAAAATCAAGATGGCAGTAGAAAGCATGGCTATATTATGATTAATTAATCATTGACTGGTCATTGATGAAGCCCTTTCCCCATACTCACAACTCAAGAAGAGTTGTCTATACTACTTTAAAAGTTTTTCAGTCAAAGTTTCTGTCAGATATACGACTGATGTAAGTCTTCTCAGTAATTAAGCTATTGTTACTCTGTAAAACTGAACATTACAAACATTACCATGAGGCACACCAGTGTTATTTTTTACAATTGTTTTTTTTCTAGAGTTTTTTTTTCAGTACCCTATCTAATTATATGTACCTTGCTGTCCTTAAGTGCCAAAATCCTATTATTTTAAACACATTTCGAATTTAAACTCTGTAATCCAAAATGAGCAGTTTACATTTCGCATAGAAACCCTACTTTGAATTCGTTGAGCGATTCCAATATGATGAGTCTCATATTGAGACCCATATTTCCCAGATGAGTAAATTTCACTTCTGACTCTAAGGACAAGTGTGTTAATTATTGTTTTGACAACTGAATAACTTCACGTGCAAGTTAAACGGTATCGACCATTATTTCCCAATTAGTATGAGCTGAATGAGTTGTATCCGTTTCCCGTGGTTGTATAGGTTTGACCACTCGAGCAATGTTGAATATTGGTGTCTGAGTAGAACGGATTGCCCGGGTCAACAGATGTGTAAGTTAAATGGTACCGACGACCATTCTTTCCCAATGAGAGTGAGCTGAATGAGTCGTACCCGTTTCCCGTGGTTGTAGGAGTTCGACCACTCGAGCAACGGTCAATACTGATGTGTGAGAAGACCGGGTCCACGGATGTGTGAGTTGAATGGATCCGACCGGGCTGTGTCGGGAAGGGTAGCGGGTTTGTCTGCGCTGGTTAGCGGCTTGTGACAGGCGGGACCCGCGGCCGCGACACCGGACCACACGCACCTCCCGAAATACTCCCCTACTCCCCTCCCCCTCCATCCCCCAGCCTCCTCTCCTCTCCTCCGCTCTCCGACACAGAGATTTGCATAAATTGATTTGATGTTAGCTTAACTTTCCTTTTTCTTAAGTTCTTGCTAAGTTACATAACCGACTCCACTAAACCTGGTTGAATGCTATCAATCTGATTCTAAGTTTATCAATACGGTAATACTTCCAATACGAAATCGTAATTAATTAAACACATAGAATATCGGGTTGAAAAGATAAATTTTGCCACCTAACATGTCTATATTAACCTTTGTTATCATTTGATTTATCTGCAAATCATGAATGTATCATGGTTCAGTTTCAGACCCATGAAGAATATTCTCAAGAACTCTCATAACTATTCTAGATTTTTTTCAGTTTGTAAGTGAGGTAATATTTTAGCAGAGATGCACACAGATAACTGGGCAGATTTATAGTTAACTTATAAAACCAATAACATTTTAAGGTTGAGGAATTGGTACTTGTAATCTGTAAGAGAATCATCATGGGAGCCAGTACTTTACGTAGGAAATTGAGCAGAAGAACAACAGAACAACTATGGAGGCTATTTATGTAAGTTTTTCCATAATTCTCTACTTTACTCTGTTCCTTTATGTAGTTTGATGTCTAGCTTATGTACCTCAAGGTAAATCGCCACATCAAGGAAGTTTACAACTCTTTAAGCTGTCAAAGACCCGCAGAGCAGAGCCAGCGGCCAAGGCCGTGGACGTTGTCCAGCGCCGGCGGGGAAGGGTTGATACCGGGCCCGGCTCCAGTTACATCGCGTTTCGGCCACCCTCGGCGGACTTGCCTACATTAGGCGGCAAAAAACGCGCCGGTGGCCGCGGCTGATTATGTCGTCAATGTAGTGAGAGGGACAGACTCCGCCCGTGGTCCCGTGGTCCAGCGGGGTGACCGTCTGGGAAAGTTGTGTCGAGGAGTGGGGGAGGGGGAGGAAATGGAGCTGAAGATTGTCGACAGCAGCTCAATACAGAATGCTTTATACTAAGTTAGTATGATCTAAGTACTTAACTTAACGTCAAGGAAAAACAATACTGCAAATTAGGAGATTTGTATGTAGATCACTACATGTTCTATAACCCATAAACACGTCTAATGCTTTTCAATAGGACCGTAAGAAAACAGCATAAATAGATACACTTTATCTACCTCTGCTTGGATTTGAATGTTTAAAACACTCATGTGAACGGTGCACCAAGACTGAAGAATAGTTGTAGACAACGTGAATGTGACTTGCTCCATAAACACAATTGCAGTTACTGTAATTTATAATTTTATCATCTTCTTCGAATTTAATTCAATACGAGAGAATTTACAGATAGTCTCATTGTTTATGTATTCACAAATTTAAACTTGAACTATCTTCTTGTTACTGAAATACAATTCCTTGGTGTTAACTTACTGTTTACTTTAATTCTTATCTTTAATTATTTATTATCAATTATAACAATGTTTTGTAATTGTTGCTGAATAATAATTGTTATAGATTAAATACGTAATATTTCAGGTAACCTCCCCTGTCTAAAATGTGTCCCATATCCCATTCTTTTTAATCCAGCTCAAATAATGCACCTTTGTCCTTCACCTCAAATAATGCAAATGCTCTTCACAAAATTGTTAGGACATGGTGAAGTTCAACTGCCAATCAAGTCGTAAACAGTTTATGCCAAGTTAAAGAGTAATCCCCCAGTTCCATCAAGTCTGTGGATATCAGAGCGGTGGCGGGGCTGTGGCGGTGTCGCCTCTTAAGCCGATGTGACTGCCCAGTCGGCCGGCAAACGGTCGCGCACAGTAGACGAATTCCCCCTCCTGAAATTAGTAAGACGATACTTCACGAAAAAACAAAAAGTTAATCCAGTTTTTCCTCTGGCGTGTCTGTTGACTGAAGATCTCAATTTACACCCTTTATCACCGGTCGGGGACAAGCGCTTACACCGGTCATCTCACAGGTTTTAGATAACACTCTCTCTTTGTACCCCGTTTGTCCCGTTCACTGCGTGCTGTAAGTATAACACGCTCTCTAAAGCATTTAAGTTTTACTGGGTTGTTGAACAAGAAAACAAATCAAGGAAAAATAAAGAGTCGCTTTGGGTCTGGTTTTTCTATTCAAGACTGTCAAGTATAATCTTTGGAAATCAAAGAAACTAGTATAATCCTTCAAAACTATTGAGAAGGTTTTGCAAGTTAGGTTCTTGCAAAACCTAACTTTGAACTCCAAAATGTAAAATAATATTTTGATTTTGACGTTAATTTATAAATACTATTCAATGAATATGTTTATGAATATATTTATTTCAGATGTTTTATTCAACATCTGAAGAGGTTTATAAAGTCTAGTTTTAACTGGCCAAAAGTAATTTCGAACGAAGCATACAAAAAAAGTAGCTGTTCCAGTGTAGGTTAACGCAACATACCTAATATAAATATCGAAGTAATTGTGAACCTTCTTTGACCGACTGAAAATTGATTAATCTTATTTCATTTGGAGCTATAACGTACTTCAGCGATTTTAATCATGTATAATTTTTTTCATTTTTATCGAAAGGTTTAAAAAAAATTAATAAAAGAATTGAGTTTGTCATTAACCAAAGTTGGATTTTGTTGTTTCAGAAAGGATTTTGAGGGAGAACCGCACAATGGTAAAGCGATCCTCTGTCGTCTCAAATACAGTTAGATTTTTTTAACTAGAAGCGGTCAAGACGAGGAGGAATATCTTTGGTGATGAACTTTTTTGTTTGTAATATAATCACATGTTTCTACCTGTCAAATATTGAGGTTAGATTTAATCAAAACAAACAATATTCTAAGCCATTTCATACAATTGTTTATTTTTTTTAATTGTAAACAAAGGCGTTACAAGATAAACAGAAACACATGATTTTACTTTAAACAAAAGAAGTGCATTGCCAAAGATATTCCACCTCGTCTTAACAGCTTCTAGTTAAAAAAATCTAACTGTAAATCACAAATCAATGAATAAGTGACGATTGAGACCTCTTTATATGTATATTCGACTATCCCTTCAGCCACCAGAGGAAATTTTAAATGATTGATCAACCAATTTCTCACAATTTCTACTATAAAACTCTAAAGCTTATTTTAATAGTAAAATCTAAAGAAGTGCCAATGTTACTTGGTATCATTACTGATACAAACGGTCTGGCTGACGTCACGTGCGCCGCTGACGAGGGAGTCTCGTGCCAGTGGCAGCTGACGGATGATGAAGGGCTTGACAAATGAGCTCGGCCCGAGGCTAGACTAACCGGCTATCCTGTTGTGACTGGGCTAATGAGATTAGTCTATCGAACTGTGACGAGCCCGCCAGAATAAATACACCCGCTGACATGTGGAATTCTCTGGAAATGAAAATAAGGGTGGAATGCGACCGGGGTTGTAACGGTGTCACTGTGGGGGATGATGGCAACGGCAACCCGAGGGCTCCAAATAGATTGGGGCTGCCACTGAGCTTAGTGATGGAATAATATTCGGATTAAAGGATGAAGGAAGAAAATGGTCATGAAGTAACTGTAGTGTTAAGGCTGAAAAGCAAAATCACAATACATTGTGTTTTTTTCTTGTTCAGTTAATACTCAGACTTATAAAATAAAATACCTACTACAAAATAGATTTCTGCTCACCTGTTAGAGATTAAAACTGAGATTCGTCTGATAATGAGTAAGTCTGAAAGTAAGGGTTGGTCTTTGGCCTAAGTGGTCAGTGCAGTCTGTTTAATTTATCTCCCTTCTCTCTTTATTATCTTCCATAATCAGCTTTCGGACTTCTTTACGTCGGCATAGAGATAATATTTTTCGTAACATTCTACAAACCTACGCAAAAATCCTAAGACTCTTCCATTATCTGTTAATAAGAAGACTATTACATTTTCCGCACATCACTGTCTAATATATTTAGAGCTGTAATACTTTATGCTATTTAATGTTAAAAAATACTATTAGCCTTAAATTGGATACTCTTTTATTTCTTCTCACAGCTTTCTTTCCAGCAAAAAGGGATTTGAACTGGAGTAACAATAAAAAGCAAAAAAACTGTTATTACATTGACCATACATTGGCGTCTTACACCTGATCACCCCACCACTTCAAGGTCCAGGTCCCGATAGGTGTCAATACAAGGCATAAATCAAGGGTGTCCCACACGACCGGAAACTTATTCAAGGTAGACAATCGCGGCTAGGGGTGGGTGAATAAATCACAGGGGTGAGACACTCGGGCGATTGTGTGACAATCACAATACGGCCGCAACAATCACACGACAGGCCGCTAATGATTGTAACGTTCGCGACAATACCGCTTGATACGGGAGTGCACCTGTAAAGCGTCTGACAAATATCGCAGCCCCTCGATCGATTCGATAATGCACTCTTGTCTATTAAGACGTGATAAAATTATTTACGATTCGATTGTTGCTCTTGAAGATTCACCTTGAGGGGGGTCTTCGATAAAGTAGTTTTCTGGGAAGGTCTCAGATCTGAAGTAGGGGAGTAGGAGGGTCTCCAATAAATCAGTCAAGGTATGAGTTCTTTAGTGGATTTTGTGATTTGATTTAAATAAGATCAAGAGTGGAATTGTATGATTTGGGTTTGTTGAACAATTGTTTTATTGGTAATACATTAATTAGTTGGTCTTTGACAGAAAAAATACTTTCTCGTGAGTGGAAGAAGGAATTTCAAGTTCCAATACGATTTTTAAAATACTCATAAACTAAACAAACATTGTTTTCATTTTTTAAATATTTATTTATTTAGTAATATTTGCAGAAATATTGCAGTAATTATTGCACTGAAATTAACTGGATGTAAATAAAATACGTCTTACAACACTTATAATATAGTTACCTTATACAGTATTCCTATAAAATACGGTAAATATACATAAAAGATGGAATATGGCGATCGATTTCGATTGGTCACACCAATAATTATCAAGCCCAATGAGAGACTGGCAGGATGAATATGGCGGCCTTCCTTATATCATGTTGGTCGCCCGAGCCGGAAAAGTTCCGTTTGAGTCGAAGTTAACTTGTTCGTTCATTACTGAAACTAACGAAATTATACTTGAAGATTGAAAGTATTAAGTGTTATACGTATTACAATAATGTACAAAGTGGAATTTTTTATGTTTGCTAATGAAAGAATTAGAAAACTCAGTGCTTCTACCCAGATTACTTTCTGCTTAGTACGCAAGCTCATGCCTAAACCTTATCTGTTGTATCTTAAATCCCTTAACAGTGAGTTTGTAGACTCAAACCAGTCCGTTTTATAAAAGCTATCAATTAGTATTAAATTTTAAATATTTCCTCAAAGCTACCTAAATTTCAACTTCAAATCACTCCATTGGGCTTAGTCGAAATCTAAAACTTGAACACCCAATCATAGCCAATCCACTACAACTGAATGTTTACTCTTAATTCTTTGTTTGTCACTTAATAGTTAAATAAACATTGACTATTGTTGTCACCCTTATGCAGCCAGCTGATCCATTGTTAGTTGTCAAACAGAACACTACGCCACTAGGCGGCAACCGAACCCTATTGTTGTAAAGTGTTCTTGTGTCATTGTTTTTATCTTGTACATCGCCCCTCTTGTAGTGACACCCCCACTATTAAACACAGTATACTATTGATTGGTTCAACATTAGACTGATTGTTTGTGGTAGGTTGTCGTTAACTAATTATTTGGGGATAAACTTTCGAAGTAGACAAAACTGGTTTTGAAAAAAAATTTATCTACGACCATTGCAATAAGCACCAATTATGGTATTACAATAAACATTATAATGATATACATTAAAACACCAAAAACCAAGCGGTACTCTAATGACGACTTTAGAGTACTGGAGTCACTTTAGAGTACTGGTTCTAGACCAATGAGAGCTCGGCATTTGACGGAAGTAGTGTCATAATAACAATTACGCAATTCGCACATCAGCTGATTGTTGCATTACGATTCATGTTTAAGTTTACTTATCCCATCAGCTGATTGTTCCACAACGATTCATTGATCAGTCTGCTTATTTGCCTAACCTCAAATTTTAGTTGACCTATTCCATCATTTGTAAAAGTCATGAGTTTTGTTTAACTTCGGGGGAAATTTTGTCGTATATTGTTGGTCGTAGATAAAATAGTGTATGCAACGATTGTATTATGTCTTTAAGCCACTCGTGAGATATTTAGAACACTCGCTTCGCTCGTGTTCTAACTTACATCTCACTCGTGGCTTAAAGGCATACATTATACAATCGTTGCATAAACTACTAATAAAAGAATATATTTTCCCATTCTGACTCATTGAGTGGAGTCCATGGAAGAATATTGGTTCAAAAGTAACAATATTATGAAACTGGCAGACTTTTTGTAGACATAAGTGCTCTATGTATGTTTGTTTACATTCATGCCTACATTTCGTCTGGAATGGACTATTGTCTTTATTGCTATTTAACCATTAGTTACATATTGAAGGGATTAACAATATTCCGCATGAAAACGCATATTTCGTTTTCTCTCCTTTAACCGATCCTTAGTCCTGTCTCAAGGGCGGTAAATTTTTCAATCGACATCAAACCGTGAAAGATATCAATAACTTTTGTCAAGGTGGCTACCGTGATTGCTGTTAATCTGTTCTGGAGGTGTAATTATAAAGGCGGCACCCTTTAAGGGACAGGGCTGTACCACCCTCCACCCTTCCGCACTGACAAATCGGGCGTATAGATTAAACTCACACCCTGTTATTAAGCCTTCGTTTCATTGGCGGGAGGGTGTTCCTTACTGACTTGCAAAATTTAATTTTCTTTAGAGGTCAAATAGAAATCGAACCTCATCTAAAGGTTTTGTAATCGATCCGCTTTAAGACTAAGGGGATGGAATTCGTCACTCTTACCTTCCTGTCCGCCCAGCACCACCAAAAGAATGTGGCAAATACCTTCATAATAAATACTGTGCTCTAGTAAATGTGGATTTTTATATGCCTGATGTCCATCAAGGAACAATGATATTTGGTGAAGGGATTATTTTAAATAAAGCTATGAAAAAGGACTCTGAATCACACTTTTCTTTGTTCCATTCGTTGTTTATTGTAGACGGTAAAATACAGTAATAGTCTGTAAGTAGATCAAGATAGGACCTATATCCACGAACGGTTTTTTCTACTTATTTAGTCGTTAGAACAAAATTGTAATGTTTGGTGATCCTTTTAAAATACAATGTAAAACTAATTATAGTGCCGGAACCATTAAACTAGCTAAAACTAAAGTAAGCGTTGGTGGCCAAAAGAAGATTGCCTCAAATTTTAACACACTGTTGTCTAATAATTGTTTCTAAATAGGGCGAAATTTGAAGTAGGGAGGTCTGAATTGTTGTGTGGTTTTATTAGCACAATTCAAGGCAACGGAAGTGATTCCAAAATCTCAAGAGCAGCAGCTCCCGACCCTTCTCATCTGAAGAGTCTGTTGCGCTACATGGAACCTACACTAACAAACATATTGTAGGCTTACAAAAAAGTGACACGATTATTCTCTTGAAACAAACTCCTTCTATTTAAACCCTTCTCATGATATGAATATTAAGGAACAGTGTAATCAAAATAGAAAACCTCCGATATTGCTCATTTACATTTAAAGCACGGTATTTGTGTTTCATCTTACATTGCCTACAGACTCTCCCAAGTTTTGATAGCTCTACTATGTTGCCTAAATCGTTTGTTTTTGGGTGTCTTGCATTTGATTGTCACTTTCAATTGGCAAAAGCCTAATATGATGGCAAAACCCCCTGCAAAAATATTGGGTTTAAACTTTCTTATCATTATCAGTTTGGGAGGGGGGCAGTTAACAATTGGAGGCAACAAATCATTTATATTTATTTACATCACCTATTTAACCAAACAATAGATGGCCATTGGGTATTTTATAATTTAACCCTGATTATTAGTAACAAACTCAGATTTACAACTCTAAACCCATGACGAATCAACCATTTTATTTTTTTATCGATTAACTATATTACTAATCCAATTAAAAATCATTTTAGGAACTATAGATCCAGATCAATCTCAGACTCCTAATGATCATCCCTTCAAATCAAAGCGTGGTGGGATTTAATCAATACAATCTCAATCAATCAGGGGCGGCGCGAGGAGCTCTACAATAGCGGCAGCCTTCACAGACTTGTGGGAATCCCAGGTTTTTACTCGTGTATTTTTTTCTAATCGGACAAATCTATTTGTGCGATGTCTTCTTTTTGCCACACACGGAGATGTCTGTCGCCCGAACTATTAAACCGTGTCCTGCAATCGGCGAAGGGTGCAATCTTCCTAATGGTTCAGAAAGCCAGCTCAACCCTACCGTTTTGTATTTAGCTTTTTCCATTTCCAGAGTTGACAGACAATAAGAATTAGACTGTAAAGCAATCAGACAGTTTCATGATTTATGTCATTCTAATGTTAAGTTAATGGTATTAAAGTCTAGTGTTTCTAGCATGTAGCTCTTTAGCGAATTTTGTTTAAGTTAATAAGCTATTTAATAGTGAAGAATCGTATATATTAGCCTCAGGGTCATTTTCACCTTTTAATTTATGGTCCCCGTGTACTAGAACACCATTCATTTTATGATTTTTACTGATGCCTCCGATAGAAGTTCAAAAGCTTGTCTCTTTCAATTTTCCATTGCAACAAGGCTCGCGTTTAAAAAGTCAGTCAATGAATATGTCACACTGAAATTTTTTTCTGTAAGGGTTCTAACATATTATTAGTTTTTCCTTCAGGGTTTTTGTATTCGACTCTAAGTAGTATTTTTAGGGGTTTACGGGAAAATTGCCTCAACTAAAGTATGATTACTGATTAAAGAGCTTGAAGAAAGCATAATTTATTCATCCTCCTGAAGTCTTCTTCGGTCGGGTAGGGATAAATCTAGTGATATTCACATATTATGAAATGAATGCTACGCACATCTAGCCGATTAGTGTAATTAATATATCACCTTCCTTTACAGCACACTTATACACCTAAAAACCGCCAGAATTGGACAGTATTTTAAAGAAATTATTGCCAATAAAGACAGAATAAAAGTGTCATTAAGCTCGTCCCACGTGGGTGATCAAAGAGTCGTGTGTAGGGTCGGGACCCCCGCGTAGTGGACTGATGACGGGTTCCTGTGGCGAGCACGACAGCGACTAAACGGCCGTCAACCCTCCGATACAGTCGCAACCACCGCTCCTAAGGGGTAGTTTTTGATTAGAACTTCATAACTTTTTAAATGTTTTATGATTTGTAATGTAGAAAACTTGAATTACCCTCCATTGATGATGTTTTAGTATTTTATTGCATTTATCGATCAGACATTGGTCATTCTGATTAACCTATATTTCAGGATGATAAGTGGAATACTCAAATCACAGTAGGCTTGTCTATTCATACTGTTTAGTAACAAAATGACGCAGGGTTTGGCTACAGTTGTTCGTAGATTTAATATCTCATCCAAATGGAAATCAATATTTGGTATATCAATTTCAAACGAAAATTATACTCGGAAGAGGTAAAAGAAAATTTATAATATTTCTGCTCGATAGCGAATTGAATACTGTTCACTTAAGTATTAAAGTAAAAATTAGTGAGGTTTATAAATATTTTCCAGAAACATTTTGATTCAATGGGTTCATCTGAATACTCAATAACCCCGTTGCAGCAGACCTGCATACTCAGGCGAATTTCAAATGCAAAAAAATATTTCCAACCAACGCAGCGAGATATGACATGTTAGTGTAATCTCCTTAAGAATAACATGGGGAATGAGTATGCAGGTTTGCTGCCACAAAAATGGAAATTTTGGGGATTTTAGACTAAAATACATTACATCTCATATATATGAAGCCACAAACCAAGTTTTATTAAGGTATGTTGAGAAATAAGCGAGATATAGAATTCTACTTATTTCCCATAAGGTTAACATAGGGACAACGTACTGTGTTTGCCACTTTCAATATCTCGGTAACCAATAGACATAGAACAATGATTCAAAATACTAAATTGTTTGTTTTTTCGATCTGAATTCAATGGTGCTAATCAAAATTTTATTTATTTTATTTTTCTATGTGAAAAACCCAAAAACTCCAATTTTGGGGGTGTTTATCCCCCTTTACCCCCCCCCCCTTCCAGTGGTCCGATCGGGCTGGTTTTCGAACTCGTCCGAATAATTACTACTTTACACGCCTGTGCCAAATTTCATTCCGATCGAACCATTTTTGCGAGTGCTATCGTGCTTACAGACACATAGATATATATATATCTAGAAATTTGAACGAATGGTGTTTTTTGCTTCTAGGGGCCCCAAAACGAAAAGTTATCATGGTCTTGGGCTTAGGTCTTACCATGAGACCTACGGTAATAGCTTCTTCCCTAGGGGAAATTCGCTAAAATTTTAATTTCTAAAATTAAAACATCATAAATTCCTATTAAATAATCCGAGTATCTTAGCTGTATTATTGTTAATGCTTGTCATGTCAGTTTCTCCATTGCTTACTTCTTACCAAGAGATAAATTATTACTATCACTGATGTACCTACAATCTCTTAAAAAAGAACGGTTACAGTTCATAATGAAGGGACTAAACGCAATAGTTACATAAATTACTCCAATTTATTTTTCTATGACTAAAAATTACCTTTAATATATTTATCAGCAATGAATTGTTTATCATTGCCTGATAGTGAAGGATTAAACTAAATCAGTCTAATAAAAGTATACGTGAAACGTCACCATCCTGCTATCCACGAAGCGCATCGGTGGATTACAGAGGTGCGGAATTAGGAAGAGAACATCCTGCATTGACCAACAGACCACTGTGTTATGTGACTACTGATATATAAAACACGCCCAGCCCCATGATCCTCACACTCATCTCCACCTTCCAGCAGACATGAGGACTCTACTGGTACTGCTGCTGGCGACTGCGGTCTTCGCCGAGGACAAGGCTGCTGGAGACAACTCAGCTGACAACAGGACGATTGCAAAGAGAGGCTTGGAGGACTTTGGAGGTCACGACTTTGGAAGTCATGACTTTGGAGGGCACGACCACCATCACCATCACGAGGTGAAGACCATCACGATAGAGAAGGAGGTGAAGGTGCCGTACCCGGTCCACGTGGAGAAGAAGGTACCGTACCCTGTCAAGGTGCACGTCGAGAGGCCTGTACCCTACCCTGTGGAGAAACCTTATCCGGTGACTGTGGAGAAGAAAGTGCCTTACCCCGTCAAGGAGTACATCCCTAAACCTTACCCTGTCGAGAAGAAGATTCCCTACCCCGTGAAGGTGCCTGTAGAGAGGCCAGTCCCCGTGCATGTTCCCAAGCCTTACCCCGTCTACGTCGAGAAGAAGGTGCCCTACCCTGTAGAGAAACACATCCCTTACCCGGTCAAGGTGCCTGTCCCCCGGCCTGTCCCCTATCACGTTCCTGTTGTCAAACACGTACCTTACCCCGTCGAGAAGAAAGTGCCTTATCCTGTCGAGGTGCCAGTTGAGAAGCCAGTCCCCTACCCTGTGGAGAAGCCTTACCCAGTTGTAGTGGAGAAGAAGGTTCCCTACCCGGTGGAGAAGGAGGTGCCATATCCGGTCAAGGTTCCGGTTCACATTCCGGTCCACGTCCACAAGCACCATGAGCATGAACACCACGAGCATGAACATCACGAGCATGAACATCATGAACTTGAGCATCACTTTGAAAATCATCACGAACACCTTCACTCATAAATCTATTACTGTAAATCTTATGATTTTTGCAGCTTAAAACATAATTAGACTATTGATTTATTTATATCACTAAATAAATCATTTAGGCTGCAATAATTGGTTGTATATTTTGTACATTGTTTACTTTTGTTATATATTCTGTATCATAAATTTCATTCACTGTACAAATAAACCGACACTATTTTAGAGAGGCCGTCTATCTCGTCCCTGATTTCCTCTCACCCTGATTTCCCCTAAAATAATTATTTTTACTTTTTCACTTTTATCTTTACTTCTTTGCAGTTTCTGAAAATCATTGCCTAGTGCAAGGACTATAGTTTTCTGGTTAACCAGATTAAAAATAAATATTAAGTAAACGATTCCAGAATGACTTTTTGGTCTAGAATTCAGAATTGGTACAATAACAGAATATACACCGATACTGTCCACAGCAAGCACACCCTTCGACTTGGGAAGAGATAAGTGACAGACTTTGGAGCTAAACATATTCCGTTCACTTCCAATCTCAAGGAAGGCGGAATCATATTTACACATCAGGAGGAGGCGGGAGGTGTTGGGTGTAGTACGTCACGTTACTCGTCTCATCCAATTAGTGCACGGTAAACACAGCCGATATCTGGCGAGTAATTATGCCTGAGGTGTTATTACAGACGATACGATCGTCCCACCCTTCCTCGCCTTTGTGGCCGCCCCTGCTGACCCTTGTAGCTTGTAGCCGCTCCACCCCCAATTAAGGTACTGGAGCCCTTAAACAGCCTTTAAGATAAGATAAACAACCCAACAACCCTTCTCTGTTATGCGGTAGGATCAATCGGAGTGAAAAAAATAATCGGAATGTTAGGCGGGGTTGTATTGAAATTCCGTTTGTTATTAAAGGTGTCAAACTAAATTACATCTTTGGGTTAACGATTTGAACGTACTGAAAAGGTAGGGATGATAAATATTTTAATGCGCAATCGTGAAAGTAAAGTTGAAGTACACGGTAAACTGAAATACTGATGGTAGATTTGTAACCACTATAGATTTTTAATTACTACTATTTGTAAATAAGTTTTATCAACGAATGGATGTTGTTTACTTTTTTTATAAACAAAATGTTGTTAGTTTTTTCCGAATTCGGTATTATAGGCCTATTAACCCACATTATAATCGTATTAATGAATTTAATTTAGGATAATCATATATTATTCATGTCTTCCTAACCATGTATTGAAAATAAAAACACCAACCTTCAAACTACTGTTTAAATCTCCTTTCCATATTTGTAAAGATCCCCCCAACATTGCAGATTCTGTGACCGCCCAGTTATATCGGCGTCGCAAGACACGGTGTTTTTAGTTTTTCTGTTGACAAATCACCCACAGCCGAGGGCGCCTGGGTGGCCCTCACGCGACGACTATTTGCCCAAAAGAACTGCAATAACTTAAATTCAATCAGCCGGCGGAAACGACCAGTTAAAGGGCAAACAAGCCTAGCACTAAATAACCCATCCTTGTCTTCGCCGCTCCTTTCCTAAACTTATGTTTCCTCTGCTTTCCTGACGAAAAGAGAGGTTCTTGAGAAGGAAGAGAAATTTCTGGTGTACTATTTTGAGAGAAGATCCAACGTTCGTA
Organism: Flexamia atlantica; assembly: GCA_035578135.1. Lineage (NCBI taxonomy): Eukaryota > Metazoa > Arthropoda > Insecta > Hemiptera > Cicadellidae > Flexamia > Flexamia atlantica. The sequence continues at coordinate 61,555,420 of JAQJVK010000002.1, forward strand.
CTTTTTTATATTTGATTTTTTTACCTTTAGATAAATAAATATGCAACGCCTTAATTTTTTTCATCGCTGAATCTCCTAGCTGACTATGTAAGTTTAAATTTTGTACATTGATTCTTTATTAGGTACAAACAAATAAAAAAGAACTTGTTTTGATACCGATCTGGTCTTAGAAATGTGTCATTGAAAACAACCTCAGCAAACATTTACGCCCCATATTTTTACTACTCTATGTAATATGAGGATTTAACCACTTCCACCTTATAAACATCTTTTGGTTAAAGTTTAGCAATCTTTTGGTCTCTCAGTAAGAGTTTTCTTACTTTAATTTGAACCTTTTTTTAATTTTTTTGACACTCATTGATCATCTCTTTAAGGCGATTCAACTTTACTGTTAATTAACATATTTCTTTAATAATTTCATTTCAAAACTAGGGAATGGAAAACTAGATATCATTAACAAATTAAATACTTTATTACTATATCTACTTACAAAATTTGTGACAAACAATTATTCAGTGTACAAAACATTTTATTTCTAATTAACGTGACCTAATAAATATAGGAATTTCCCTGTTCTCATTAAGTTAGGAAGACTGAAGAACATGGAACACTAGGAAAAACTAAATTTGTACGACCTATTTTGGTTTAAATATCCTTTTTGGATTCCTTATCCAACTTCCTGAATTTGTCTGGTCCTTCTTATGTAAAACTGGAGACGACGGACAGCTTTTACTAGAAGATGGCAAAGAGTCACCTCCATTTTGGTTCTTTTTATGTATATCTACAACTAAACTTTGTCTGCATAATGTTGAGACCGTATCAAGTTTTGAATGATCTTTTTCTTTGTGCCGTTTCAAACGAGCTTTCCTGAACCTAGACAGTATCCCAGATTTGGATTTAGGAATAGCACCTTGTTCACTATTGTCTAAATGGCTCCCACTAAATACCCTAGAGCTGGCAGACGAATCAATATTGATCATGCCAGCACTGGCACTCTTCACTAATAAAGCACCCTCTTGCTCACGAGAAGAATCCTTCCCACTAACCAATATCATTGGCACATTCTCATAGCTAGATTCACTTCCGCAACTTATTTGACTTAACCTACTTTTCGAATCAGTCCAATGCATTCTTTCACTGTGTGAAGAGGTATCAGGGGTACTTGGCAGAGAATGAGGTCCACTATCCCTGACGCAACCTCGTAGCAGGAATTCTTCTTTGGCTTTTTTTATTTTTAAAGCTCGAAGTCTTGTCGACTGAGGGCTGTTTTCCAAGTGATCTTGGTTTGTCCTGTCATCAAGTAACATTGTTGGTATTGGAGGTATATGTGATATCTTCATTTTATCAGATTCCAAAACAGGTGCTTTACAGTCACTAGTCCTACTGTCACTGTTTATTTTGTTTTCTTCATTTATTGGAGATCTGGTTATTCTATTTTCACTGGTTACTTCTGATTTACTCTGAATGATGCAAGGGGTTGAGGAATCTGGTATTAAACTTACATTTGAACTATTTATATTTTGGCGCCTGGGTGGAACTGGCGACATGGATTTAATAGCACCTACACTTGAAGATTTTAAAATACCATGAGATGTCTTAGATAGACCTTTTGCTTCTGATCTACCATGTATATTATCATTTGAGCATCCTTTTTCAAAAGGTCTAATATACCCAGCACTAGCAGACTTTTGGACTTGCCCCAGAGCAGCGTATGGATAGAAATCTGTTTTTGAACTTGTTTGAAAAGCCTTTCTGACCTCCTCTTGATACTTCTCCATCTGACACTTTATTCGACGTTCTGGAATTGGAGACCGCCATGCAATAGGGGACTGTGTTCCACTATCAGGAGATTTGGTACCAGAAAGTTCTTGACTTTCATGTACTTTCTGATTGTACTTTGCTATCATCATTCTAATACTTGGCGCTGTGTCTTTCATGACTTTCATTTCTCTTCGAACCGTTAAAGGGGATATTGGGGGGAATCCTGCTTCTGATCGAAGCTTTAAACTGGAAGGTATCGAATTGCTCTCTTTGCGTATTGATCTACCAGTTTCTACAGATTCACTAGAAGAACTGTTTTTCCTACAGTTTTCTCTTGATGAAAATGCATCTACCGAATTGTTATCTCCTTTTTCTTCAACACTCATCGCCAAATCATTTGATTTGCTAGTTTTATTACTACCAATGGCATCCCCTTCTTTTGATACAGCCGATTTAATTTTGGTATCTTGAGCTGTTATTTCCGTACTATTTTCAAGTGCACTTGAACTTTCCAATGTTTCTCTATCGGTAACTTTTCCTTTACCTCTGGAATATTGAATTGCCCGTCTCTGAAGAGCCGGAGATGCCGACTGTGCTCTAACTTGTTTAATAATCCAGCATGGAGGCATTACAAAGTCAAATTTCGGTCTTTCCTCGTCCTTATTCTGGTCATTATTTTCTTTATTTTTATTACTTTCTTTAAAGTCTTGATAACTGTTATCACTTCCTTTTGTACATTTATCCTCTCCTTTTTCTTCATCGTTATTATTCATTCCGTAACAGCTTACCCTATCATTCTTTTTTTTAACTTCTTTCTGTACATCAGAGACAGTTGTAATTGTCTTGTCACAAGAGCTGCTTGGTAGAGACTCTTCAACTACGTAGCTAATAACTGAAGATGCTTCTCCTTTACTGTCTTTCCTTACTGGTGAAAAGATTTTCCTCGTTGTAGGCACAAAAACATTGACAGTCATCACTTGGTTGTTGGATACTTCTTCATTCTGAGCATTACAGCAAAATTTGTAAGACATACATTTGTTGTCGTTTACATTCTTGCTTTCCTTTGAACTCTTAGAGCTTTTTTTTAATCTCCGTGAAACACATGTTGGGCTGTGCAAAGGTCTAATATTTCCCTCAGTGTTCCCAATCTCGGAGTCTGCTGTGACATTCATTATTTCTTCTTTTTCTTCAGAAGTACTACCGCCAATTTCAGTGTCTCTAGATATAGGTTTTCCTTTTGTACTCGACTTCCTGTACCGTTCTTCATAGTTTATGCACTTTTTACTTGAACATGACTCAAAAAGCCCTTTAAATGCTGATTCTTCATCACTGTTTTCATCTTTGCTTTCTGTCCTGCTCCTTCTCCTTTCAAGTAAACCTGAATTATTTCTGTTTCTCTTGTACTTTTTCACGGTGGTAGACTCTTGAACATTTTCAGCTTCAGAATGTTTTTCTGTCGAGTCTCTTTTGCTTATCTGAAGGACCCCTTTCGTTGGAATGTTGTTCTCAGAATCAGTATCATCTGAATCTGTTGAAACATGACTAGACTTTTTCTTAAAGCGTTTTTCTCTGATATCTTCTTTGAAATATGTTTTTAGTGGATAAGTAAACTCTACAACACTTTCGGTGTTATGACTACTATTTCGTTCCGTTCCCTTTTGCGTCCTGTCGTAATTTTGGGTCCAGTAGTCATAAGACGTTGAAGCTTCTTCTTCTTCTGCTGGTGGACACGAGCCTAAATCCGTTTGAATATCTAATTGGAGGTTTCGATTGCAAGGCTGTGTTTCATTTTCTTCTTGAGGTATTTCTGATATCGAGGCTTCATTTTCATGCATTGTGTTTGCTGTTGAACTTTTCCTTCGAATGTTGAAAACAAATGTAGTCTCTACTTCTGGGCTCTCTGGGTTAACGATATTTAAGACCCTCTTCTTTGAAAAAGTTGGCTGAGTCTTCGATTCTAAAAAATATACAAAAGTGTATTACAATTTGCTTAGTTTTATATAACTACCAAAAAAGGGAATATCTATTCCATTATTCCTTTATGATTTCTATTTATAAAATTGACTGCGTCATACAGATTATCTTCAATGTATTGCTTTACTGGTTTTAATATACCATGCTTGACTAATCATTGATTTTGATTCCTAAGCGGTGATGGCGAGTTTGAATGGTTTAATTAAAATAATCTAAAAAATGTTCATTTATTCGTGTTATATTTTTTACTAATCAGTAAGAACACAAATTCTATCAACAAAGACAAAGTTGTAAATTATAAAATACATGTTAGCTGGAAAAGCAAAAAAAAACTACAAAAAAATCGGCAATTAATATTTGTAACCAACATAAATCAAGAGGCTTTACGTTCATAAGCGATGTTTATTAGTGTTAATTTTTGTAATAATTGCATGTAACTTTAAACATTCTGTGGGCTCCATATTATTTTATAAACATTAGTTTTGGCTCCATATTTTATTTCCTCCTAAATATTTTTCTATAAATTACATAAAGTCAAAATCATAATGTAACCATCTATTTATGAATTTGTATATTCATTTATTTATTATTTATTCATTTATTCATTTATTTATTTATTTATTTAATTACATCAACCATTGACAATTTCATGAATTGCATCTTCTAACACTTATGGTCATAAAGTTAGCACGACATTAAAATGTTTCTTCCTGGTATTTTTAAATATTTTAGTTTCATTTTCTCCCAATTTATAGTTTCAGTTTCATTAATAGGTAATCCTAATGTTTAAATTTCAAATAAATAAAAAACTATAACTATCTGTTCAGTATTTTAGATATTCAATGATTGAAGTAAAAAGATATATTACAGACGTTTATGAAAAGAACCGTTCAATAAACTTGGCCAGGTTACATTTACTTTGTCTTGGGTGGGCGTAATAAGATGTTGCTGTCCCTAAATAAATATTGCATGATTTTGTTTTGTCTTTTTAAAGTAAGGATCTGGTCGGCCTTATAATTCTTTTGATTCTTTGGATGATAGTTAAATTGTTTACATTAATAATAAAAATAATGATCTTTGTGTGTTCTGCCAAGAGGTATTATTTTTAAAATAACATCATAATAAAAAGCTTATTCATCACTTAAATTTATAAAAAGTATTACTTTTTTAAATGTGACTACCTGAGGTGGGAGTGAGCGACCCCAAACATGACTTCAGCTCCTGAAGCTTGTTGGTAAGGATCACCGGAAGCGCAGTCAAGTCCTCGGTACTTCGGCTTGGGAACACGTCTGAAACCTGTAACGACAATTAATTTATAAATAATAAATTGATTGTGGCACAAGGTTGAAAATAAATATTCCACAAACAATCATCTAATGCTCAACAATCATCTAGTTATCAGTAGCTCATCTTCTGTTTATTATTTTGAATATATTTAGTTAATCCATGTTAAGTGTAAGGAAGGGCCATGTGGCCCTAACTTTGCATGGTTAAATAAAGAATTTTCATTTTTTTAAATGAAAACACTATTACTGTTAAGTGATACCATAACACTACTGGTGCCAACTGCGTCACTGTGATGTTGCAGTTAAGGAAGAATAAAACCTTGATTTATTATTCTTAGTTTTAACGGTATAGCTTTACCTAATATTCAATTCAAAATGGAGGTGCTTAGACTGTTACTAGCTGCTTCTTCCCATCAATTGAAGACCGAAAATACATTTCATCATCTAACTGTCACTATGCTAAAGTAAAATAGTGCTTGGGAAAAGCGTTAGTTCAACTTCCAGCATTGAAATCGATGTATAAAAACTAAAAGCATTATTAAACCACTTGATGTTACCCGTGGCTTCGTTCACGTTCACACTTATAGTAAGATATTTTGATAGTAAGATTCTATTTAAAATGGTCCAGTAAATGTATACTATTTTTTATTTTTTTTATAAAGGAATAGTTTAGATTTGTTAAAATCAAGCAACTGGTAGTTAGCTTAACAAATGGTTAAGTTGTTATAGCTGACTTACATCATAATTATGACAAACAAATAAACTCACAAACTTTCACACTTATAATATTAGAAGTAGGATTGTAATAGTAGTAGGATTAGCAGTTACCCGTTACTAAATTATAAACACGTATGAGGAGGATTCACGTTTTTATAAAATTAAAAGTTATAGAATCATTTTTACAGTTAAGAATGTATTAATTATTTAACTCTCGCTCACCCCGACGGAGGAGACGGAGTCGGTGGAGAACCAGTGCTGGTGGAGTCGCAGCTTCTGCATGGCGGGCGCGCGGCCCCTGGGGAGGGCCTTCCTCAGGAGAGATATCTCCTGGTTCCTCTCGCCCACAGCGCGCTCTAGCTTCTCTGCCTGCACAAAGTTCCAGTGAACTATGTAGTTGTATGATAGATGTTTCAATAACTGTTTGTCAATTCCTACCTACCGTCATTTTACGCAAACTCGAAAACATAAACGCAAACCAATACGGGAACCAACATGAGGAGTGAACGAGGCAAAAGTTTCTACATCCTTTTTTGTAGAGCATTCATAAACTTAGAAATCTTTTCAGAAATCTGATTTCAAAAATATTCCTGGCAAAAATTGTTTTTTTTTCTAAAAGCACTAAAATATTAGTTAACTTTACATGTTAGGAGACAAAGCTTAATGAAACGAAGGAAAAGTGGAAATTTGTAATTGAAGTAGATAATTTTTTGCGTGCTTTATTTACAACAAAAGTTCGATAAATTATGTTATTTACATACTTCATATTATTTAATGCTTTTAGAAAGAAGTCATCAATGATAAAATAAGTTTTACAAAGAAAGATAATCTTTTTATTGTCTATATCTTTTGCTGACGATAAAACAGTGCAGGAAAAGTTAGTTGAATTAGATAATTGTTTTATCTACGTACAAGTATGACACATATTGCGATATTTTGCCATTGAGTTACCAAATTGCGTACACTACTTCTAAATACTAGGGGCGCCTAAGGATACACATTTCTTCGGGGTTTTCCGTAATACTCATAATATGTATCACCTAATCTAATAAATAAATAAATGCCCAATGTCATTTTTACCTTGATTTAAACACATATTTCCTGCATATTCATGTTCATTATTGTGTTGTGTTATACGGTTCGGGCCTGCAACCTGAATAGCTGCAACATGCACACGCCATTGTATTGCTAAACCTGCGCTGTTCAATGCAGGCGTTCATTATTAGCTCTGTGGTATTCTTGTGGGCAAAATACTTGAGGGACAATAACTAACTCTACGTAGACAAAGTAGCACCTTTGTGATTAAAAAATCCCTCATTGCAAGATGGTAACGACTAAATATAGTAGATGGGGGAGATACTTTTGTCATATTATTTATTTCATTCAACTAACCGTAACAGTGAAGTTTTTTCGTATATGATTTTTTGTTAGTGTGCTTCTCAAAACTTTATCACTAACCAGTTGTAAGAGCTGCGAAGTCAACTCCTGCACGTGAGACAAAGAGTCCGGTTTCCCCGCGGCAACGCTGGCCTCTGGTTGTTGGTTGATGTCCGGATCGGTTGTTCCAGTCGTGATGTTGTCTTGAAGCTGCTTCACTTTGCCCACCAAATCTTGGGCTATCAAAGCTTGTTGTTCACTGTGCTCAACAAATGAATGCTAGAATACAATAAAGATTATTATTCCATCATTATAGAATATTTACCAACAAGACTAGAAAAAATACAAGAGAGAAAATACTAGGAAAATATATTCCTATTTTCTTATTAGTTAACTGCAAGTTAATTTACAAAATTAACAGAAGATATTCAAGCAACATCACATTGATTATGGTCGACTTGTTCTGGCTGAATGACTTTAACTAGTCTACAATGCCAACAAAATTGTAAATTGTTGAATTGTTTTAACTCTTACTTTAATTTCACACAGCTTACACTAAGTTTGTTCTTGTTTTATTTTCAATTTTTTTTTACTTAACTGCTATTTGTTAAAATATTTTGTTGTTGCTACAGTTTTGCTTAAGCGTTTTATTTTTATATCAGTACATATTTTTACATCAGTATTCGTACATTTTTCAAATCCGGACGCCAGACCAGATAAATATTATTTTTTTATCCAGACCGTCCTGACAAAATTCGGACGTATGGTAACCCAAGCGTTTGTAGACTTCCTTTTATCATTCAAAAGTAAATAAGTATTATTTAGGCTATGTAACTTCCTACAATGGTTATATTCCCATGGGACTAATATATTCCTCCACAAAGATGCTACATAGCAAATAAATGCTTTGATTTCCAAGATGGAAATCTTCTGTTGTACCATGTGCCAACAAACTTTTTTGAAATAAAAACACACATATCTTTATTATGTATTTAGTATTAGAAAGTATAAAAAACATTCAATTTCAGTATTGCATTTCGACAAACCTGTAAAGTTACTTCTTCCTCAAGAAGCTCCTTCTGCTGAGATTCAAGTTCCAGTAGTTTTTCTTTGATTTCTTCCATGTTGTATTCTTTTCCAGATGTATCCAAATTTTCGTCATCATTGACCAAAGAACCTATATACAATTGTTTGGGTGTTATCACAATAAGAATACAGATTGACATGGTACCTTTTTTCATCTGCTTTGATTATACAAATTTAATCATAATTCATTCGCTTAGCGTGTAAAGTGAAGCCCTTCCATAAAAATGTATGATACAACAAACATGACTCTTCGTCATCGGGTTATATCCAGTAACATATGTAATGTTTTTTAGGGACCTGCTTCATTTTACGCACTTCGTTAAAAAAACTGAAACCTGTATGTAAACAAATATTCTTAATGTTAAGGGTAAGTTAAATCATTTCGTACAAAAATCTGTAATAGTCTTAATATTTTAATAAATGAAATAATTATTTTCCTTTTCATTTAAAATTTTCAACCAAATTAATTTATTCTATTCAATGAAATTGTAAGATGCATGTGCACTAACATATAAAAACTACAGATTAAAGTACAGATTCTTGGTGGATTTCTTAGCGTTTAAAATATTTGTCTACTAAAAATATCAAATAAAAACATTTATAAATAAGTTCTAAAGTTATTACCAAAATTAACATTTAGAAAGAGTAAGAACTTACCAAGATGTTCTCGGTGAATTCTCTCAGTAGTATGAAGTTTGTCTTCAACATCATCTATTTTGCACTCCAACTCTCTGCAATTAGATAACAGATCTTAACATCATTAGATAATTTCAAAAGTTAAGCTATAATTTGTTATAGATAAGAAACCTTATAGAAGTTGACTTTTGCTACTAAGTAATAAATGATCTTTACATCAGTTCTAACTCTAACTGTTGAAGTCTTCAGGTAGAAGCCAGATATTCTATTCAAATTTTCAAGTTAAGTTTTAAAATTTCTGACAGAGACTATGAGTTGACCCTTCCGAATCAAAGTGGTCAAAATTGGTATCTTCACATTCAAACAATATAATAGATAAACATAACTATTTTCCTTACTCTCGTTTTCTTTGGCCAATATCGTCAAGGACCTTCCAAAGAAAAAGCTATCTAATTGTAAGAGCTATATTATAGGGTTTCTGATTAAAAAAGACAGCTTCAGATCTACTCATTTGAAGCAGCAAAAGATGCCTCAGCAAGTATGCAACATAGAGATGCAGGCAAACTTGTTACCTCAGGAATGCATTTCCCCTTGACCAGGATGAAATATGTTCCTGAATGGCTGTAAGCCATGGAGGGTAATGTTGTATGGTTTGACAAGAAGGAGTGTAATAGTATATTCATAAAATGTCATGTAAAACATATAGCATTTAAATAAATTCAATATGTATTTTTTCCTTAATTTTCTTAGTTTGGCTACTAACCCTTTCTCTTCCATCCTTACTCCATCTAATCGTTTTTTTTTTCACGCATGCAAATATCCCCATCAAGGAACAAGAGACATTAGCCATCTGAGGCTACCAGATCTCATGATAAAAAATACAAAGTTCAAAAATGTAGAAAAGAACATTCCAGCAGCTTGGATTCCGATTCAAACACCATGAATCCAGAGACCATGTGAAACCTACGATCAATAAGAATCTAGTAAGAATCTACGATCAAGGAGAACTTACATGCTGAAATGTAGATCTAAGACTTATAGAATAGGGTTGGTGATAGGACTTTGAGACCGACTGACAGACGACTCCATTGTACTTGCAACACCTACCTGCAGATGTCCTCCTTCCGCTGCAGTCGGTCCAGCAGGGTGATGTTCTCTTGTAGAAGGTCGATGCTGGACTGAGCCTCCACCCCAAGCCTCACCTCTCGCTCGCTATCACTGCCACAACACTACTTCAGTTACTAAACAATTTATATGTGTGGCAAGTTTTTCATTTCAACTGGTAGAAAACTATCTTTAAAAATTGCTGACAGATATAGGCCTGCATTATACACAATTTGAAAAATGCAGAAGGATTTAGCTTACTCTTTAAAGTAGCTTTATTTTGGATTTAAAGTAAGCCCCCGTAAGATTGATTTAATCTGAAATTGTATTTCATAATCAACAAATTCAGACAATTCAATTTCAGTAATTTCTTCGCTGGTTTTCCACATGTAAAATTCATTGTTCTCGTTTATGACATGGATCATTGCTGCTCTTAAACATAATGGCTTGGATCATTACTCAACAAGAATTATTCTTTACATTTCACAAAGGTCCTTGCTCAATAGTTTAAGCTATGTTTAGGAGCTTCTACAATATACAGAGTAGCCACTTGGTTCACAAAAGAATAGTGGTGGTTGCAGTAATTTGATGTCCTATCAATCCTTGCATTTGTATCCACTCAAATCAGGCTCATATAAATCTTCTGACATTTTCTAGGAAGCGTCCTCACAAAACATTATTATTTAGGTAGCTCTTAAAGCGGTCTTTGAAACACGGTTTAAACAAAAATAAGCGGTCCTCAGATCGCTAAATCTGTACTCTGCTCATTCAACTCATACAACTTATACACAGAGTATTCCTTTCATTATTGGTCGATCCAACATTTCCCAACATTAAATTAGTAAATATGCTTGCAATATCAATGGTTTACTAATGTCCTTCCAACATTAGATTGGCTATCTTATTAAGAATTATTTCATCAGAGTCAGGTGTACGTGGCTACCTGCCGCTGGAGTCGACGAGCCGGGTGACCTCGGAGGGGGCGTAGCAGTACACGGGGGTCTGGGGGTCCACGGCGGGGGAGACCGGCAGCGGTGAAGCAGTCTCTTCTACAACATCCTCTATGTCCACGATCACGGCCTGGGGCTCCTCCTCGCCACACGTCTCCGCTGAGCCTGCAAAATTGAATTTTACGTAGAAACCAAAAATATAAGTTGTCGTCATTTGTAAGACGTTATTCTGTTAAAATCCAAAGAATATAAAGGTTTGTTATCCAATAGGCTAATCTCTTCTCCCTTTTAGGGTAGTTACAGGTTGGAGTCAAAGCTTGAGTTTTTTCGTTTTAATTGAGCTGGCTGTAAAAGTTCTTACATTTAAGCAAAACAAATTGTTGTTTATTGATGAAAGGTAGGTTTGGGGATCCTTTCCAGAATTTGTTTCTATGGTGGATATTTGTCTTTAATGTGAAAACGAATTGTGTTTGAGTTGTTTGCAGTGTCAAAATGTCGATGATGTACATTTAAAGTACAAAGTAACGAAAAGGTAAAATTAATTGTGGTTCGGATCCCACGTTAAAATGAAGGGCCCTTACTTGCCATTGGCTGTAGGGCTATTTTAATTAACAATCCTGTCTACGGAACATGTCGGCCTTAGTCAGTAACAAGACTACAAGATCGCGCCACAATCATCCTTCACGCATTTGTCATTTATAATTGGCTTACCTACAGTAACTGGGTAGGTCACCATTTAAAGAAAAATATAAAGTGAGTCAAAGTATAAAGTACTAGCTGATCAATACGGTTTCACCCGTGGAAAAACATAAAAAAGTCCTCTTGTCTTTTTTTAGGATCTAATCACTGTCTTACTTTTTAAGGTTGCCATAACAACCTTATATCCTTCCCTATAATTTAACATTAAAACTTTGAAGTACCATAGGGCGAAACCCTTTGGGAATTTTGTAAAACCGTTTCTTAGTGTGCATCTAAAACCCAAGGGGAGCAAATATGCCAAATTTCAACTCTTTAGGTCTTATAGTTTTGGAGATTTGCTGTCCGATAGAAAACCCCTTCTCCTTTATATATATAGATAGATAACATATAAAGCCATGTAACCAAACATTTTATTTAGATTTATATTTCACATAGATTTATTTTTCATGTTTTGAACTAAAAATACCTCTTACAGTGGCTGATTTTTGACTCGTTCCCCCAACCGCAGGCTTGACCCATGTGGGCAACTAATTGCTATTGTTAAATTATGTATTGTGAATAACTGTTGAAGGAATAAACAAATTTCATTTCATTTTAGTAAATTCCCTAAATCACCTATCCCTAAGAAAATCAAACAAGTATCATGATTGTTGTTTTACATGGTTTAGCTTCCATGTTGGTCGATAAATTTGTAATGACGTCTTAAACTACTTACTCCTCAGGGTGCAGCTAATCTGGTTGTTCTCCAACTGCTCCATGTGATTCAACGACAGGCTGGAGGGCTGGTGGGTCAGGCCGCCCTGGGCCGCTGTCATGGCCACAATGTCGACCACGCTGCCCATGGACTTGGACCTGGTCAGCTGGGATCCGTTACTGGCCAAACCCTCTGAAAAATCGAACTAATGTTACTGTTAATTTAAAAACTCAAAACATAACATTATATTAAATGTTTAATGAGAGGTTCAAGTTTTTTATTAAGAGGGGCATTGAGGATGGCTTACAAAATATTGTAACAACTAAATTGGACTAGTTTTTACATCTTTTTCACTATTTGATTATCGATTAATCCTATTATTCATTTAATAATTATTTAATAAATCATGTTAATTTTCCTCTGCACAATTTGAACAATGAAAGAGGGAAGTTCAGACCAAATCAAAAATATTTTCTATAGATAAACAGTAAGAATCTACATTATTAACTATTAAATACAAAATGGTGGATGCTTTTGTATTTTCCTTATGTAATTGCACGATATTCTTTGACTCGTCCATTCATTTTCTTAATAATGGATTTATTTATTCGTTTATTTAGTTGTCCAGTTATTGAAATATTAATTTGTTGTAATCCAGTATTTTATACTTGCCTAGACAAGAGCCCTGGGCGCCGGCCTCGGTGCCCGGAGGCTGGTATCCTGGGTCCAACAATGCAAAAGTTGAGGCTTCTGGTCCGATTCCTTTTGCTTTCTCCCACTCGTACAGTTTCCGGGTGAACTTTTGTGAAATCCCTTCAAATCTGAATAATCCTGTGGACGTTGGAATCAAAATTTCCTGTTTCTTCAGGTTTGCTCCTATTGCTTTCCTTAGCTTTTCTAGTCTGAATTGAAAGTTAATAAAATTAAATTAGTATTATATTATTAATTAATTGGGTGTTACATTAGATCTAACTGTTACACAATTTTTCACTATACATAGACGTTTATTTTTGCAATCAAGAATTTATACTTATTAAATACAAGGGTGAAATTCCTACAATTCTGAAACAATGTTAATACTTTGGGTGTCATTGGAACGAGCCATCATCAATTTTCACAAAAAATCCAAATCAATGAAGAGCAAATGAATAAGGTCAAGGAAAGAGCCCAATAGCCCGCCCTAAAAATTTCGTATTTGTCCGTGAGATTTAATATGGGAATAGATTTTTCCAATAAAACAATGATCACTGCAAATGCAGTTTCAAACTTAAATATTACCTTAGAAATAATAAAGAAAGTAATTATCTTAAAGCAAAGACTTAAAGCAAAAGACGTCCATAAGAATACTTTAAGGCAGTTTCATATTCTGAGCAAACCAAAGATAATTTTGAGATTGTGTAATAGTAGCAAACTTTGTGCTTACTTTTTACATTATTTTTGTAATGGTTGTAGTGGCTCAGTCACCGACTAAAAAGCAAAATCTAAACAATCAGCAAGTGCAAAATTACCTCGCTTCTCTCTCTAAATATTTATCTCTTTCTCTCTCCAGTCTTTGTTTTTCTCTCTCAATCTTGTGAAGTTCCTTCTCCAACCATGCAAGTTCTTTTACCTCATGATGGGACTTTGACTTTTGAATTCTCAACTGGAAACCAAAATCAGAACCCTTCTTGCTCGTTGGGCTGTGTTGCGTTTTGCTGGGTTTGTGTTCGCTGCAGTCTCTCCTGGAGGAGCTGGGACTCGGAGTTTTGTTCCCTGGACTGTCCAAGTCAGGATGTGTTGTGGACAGTCCATGCTTCAGTCGCTCCCACTCCTGCAGTTTCTTGTAGAAATCCTCCGGTAGTTCAGCTGGTGGTGTGGCGATGCTAGAAATCCCGACATCGCTTTTTGAAGACACTACCCCAGGCCGCCAAAGTTGCCAATCTGTTATCTTCTTCTTGAACTGAGGTTGTGAAATGTTCACGATGTCCGGTGTCTGAGACACTTGAGACGATTTCATCTTTTCCCATTCCTCGAGTTTTTTCTTGAAATCAGGGCTGAGATTTTCCTCACCGAGCTGCTGCAGTGTGACCGATTCCCTGTGCTTTGACGTGCTCGGACTTTTCATCCTCTCCCACTCCTCCATTTTCTTCCGGAACCCTTTGTCATGCGGGGAGTCGTCTCCGATGCTTGAAGTCCCGCTGGAGAACCCGCTCCCCCCGACCCTGGAGCTGCAAGGGGGAGTTCCTGGGCTGCCGGTGCTCTTCATTCGCTCCCACTCACACAGCTTTTTATGGAATTCCTGACTCAGTTTCAGTTGGAGTTCTTCGTAGTTTCGTTGAATCTCCGCTTGAATGTTGTCATTTTTTAAGTATGTGTCACACATGTCATCAGTTGGTTCGGGGAAAACGTCATCATCCCTGGTACTGTCATCCATGAACTCGCCACTGCTTAGTTCATCAGACTCTGAAAAATTATTTGTTTTCAGACAAAAGAAAAAAAATGCTTTCAGCATTTTTCTATTACATTTTAGTTAAGTGGATCGCTATACTATATTTGTTAACTGTTAATGGACATATCTAGTGATTCAACGTAAACTTAAACATATATACCATATATGTATCATACCGCTATCATAGAAAATGTATACAATTATAAGAAAACCGAAGATTAATATCAATAACGAAATATTAGATATCCCTGATACATTACGGAATGGCAGAATGTAAATTTTGGCGTGAAATAAATACCCATGACATGAATAGGGCTAATGAAAAACAAAAGTAAAATCTAGTTTAGCCAATTAATTAGCCGCAGGTTTGAGTGATTTGAAAAAAAGACTGTTATCCCTTAGCCATACTTTTTTTTAATTAGGAGCACTAATAAAAACCTTCAACACCGCATGCAAGAAGCCATTAATATTCAATGATACAGCCTTTCTCTTTTACATACTTTCTAAAACCTCATAAAGTCTTATTATAAGATGACTATAGTCATCACAATAGACTGATGTTTGCAATATCAATTTAATGATAGCCAAATAATATTTCGTCAGCGTATGCTAGAGGTGCAGTACCAATGTCGTAGGTGAAGTTGGCGGACTTATTATAAGATGACTATAGTCATCACAATAGACTGATGTTTGCAATATCAATTTAATGATAGCCAAATAATATTTCGTCAGCGTATGCTAGAGGTGCAGTACCAATGTCGTAGGTGAAGTTGGCAGACTTGACGGGACTAGAGGGAACCGAGCTGCTGCCCCTGTGCAGACAGTCCTCGCTCTGGGCTCCCGACGTCAGAAACGCATTCTTCACCTTGGACCACTTTGAAAGTCTTCGAGGGGTGGGAGGGGACGTCCCTGCGCTGCCACCGGATATCTGGGAAAATCCATGTTTTAATGTAGTTGAAAAAGTTTTTCTTTTATGATTGTTCAAAAAACATTTATAATGATTATTTAAGTCACCCAATCGTACCGAAGAACCTGCTGAATAAAACAAAGGCATCCAACTTCAGAAAATCTGACACCTCGGAAGATTTAAATACATTCGGACGTTTGAAGAGTCAAAACTTTAGGATGAGCCAAAATCAAAATTCTTCTTCTTGAATAATTCCCTAAAGTCCCAAGCTATAAAAAATGCTATTCATAAAGACTTTCAGTTACCTTTTCAAGACAATATTTTCTAGTACTTTGAATTCTTAAATACCTTAACTTGTAATGGTAACCTACCAAGGTAGGTATTTAAACTCAAGAATGAATGCAATACCAATGTAGGATGGTATTCTTGACTTTGATTCGACCAAAAGAATCTTTCCGATATAATGACTCCCTTAACTTACCTTCCGTGGGACGTTTTGATCGCTCCTGTCCCTCAAAGTCGCTTCCTCAGCGGCTCTTCCCTTCCCGCAGGTCCTGTAGTGTCGCTCCTCGGTCTGGGGGCTGGGGGGAGGCTTGGTCGAGACCTTGGCCGCCGGCTCGGGCTCGGCGCCGTGCAGCTCCTCCGTCGAGGGAAGTGTGATCGTCAACATGGGGCCGAGTTTCCGCTTCAGAGTTTTGTCGTAACTTTTTCCTAAAATGTCTTCGTTTCCCTCCAGCCCGTGGTCACTTGGTATCTGGAAATAAAAATAATTACATTGGGATGATGGTTTTGTGAAACTATTTTATTGCGATTATTATTTTTATATCATATACATCGTATGAATGCCATTTTGTATTTATGTCAATTTTTAAGAGGGTGGCGGCCTCTTTTTACCTTGCGTTGCCACCTCCCCTACAGGGCTGTGCGTGGAAGTTATGAAGCAAAGCAAGGAGTGAGCCGGTACAGTACAAGGGTGAACAGTACTGATGAAAGTATGCATCAACGTCGAGACTCGAACCTGCGACGCCAAGACATGGTGAGCGACACCGACACAGTTCCGAGGCCGAGTGGGCTACCATCTGCGCCACAGACTTACTAAATTTATAAAACAATTGACTATTTAACAAGATGAAAATTCATGACAATTCTCTAACTGACGAACTGTTAGAATGATAATATATTTTTAATTCTATCTATCGGTTATGCAGGGGGGTTTTCTTAAAACGCAACCCATAAAGTTTATTTTATCAGGAAAGGATTATACCCCCCCAGTATCTCCGGTTAGAGTATTTCCTTTGGGTATACGTAAAAATAATACCTAAAAAATAACCTACATGCTATTCAGCAGCTGAAATCAAATATAAAAATATAATACGAGAAATAGAAAGGTATTTTGCGCAACTTTATATGAATGTCAATGGCGAATTGTTTTAACACGTAATGCAAGCTAATTGTAATAGAACTAAAAAAGTGCGTTGTATAAAGTGTTAAAGATATAAAGTTGTATAAAGATTAACAAAACAACACTTGTTTTATCTAAATATGTGCAATATTCAATCTTAAACATAGGTTACGTTAAAAAAAAAACCTTTATTTTTAAATTTCATAACGATCTCTATTGAAAAACTGAGTCCTTGTTCTCTATAGATAACTTGGTTCTATATGTCACACACTAACACCCGTCCCATGTGCCCTGTATGTTGCTTATTCGACAAAATCAATGACAATGATGAAGGTTGGAATTGTTCAATTTAGATGTTTCCCCAAATAGAAATAGAGCGCCTTCCTTAACCCTTTAACTTTTGGCTGCTTGCTTGAATCATGGTTGACCTTATCAAAATGAAACCAATCAAAATACTGCCTCAGAGGTAATGATTAACTGCTGCGTTAACTTTTTATGATTAAGACTGTTTACGATGAGGTTATGTTTAATGAAATTGGTTAGTCAACCTACTTTACTATTAGACCCAGATGTTCACTAACCTCAGAGTCTTGGTAGAGGAATTCTTGGGTGTGGCTTTCTCCAGTTGAGATCCCACTTTTAGAGTCCTCTTCCACATCACTGTCACCCTTCTTCTTCTTTATACTTCCCGTTCTTGTCTGTATTATATCTTTCATTTTTCCCCATGGTGTTTTCATTCCTTTATGGCCGGATTGGTTACTTTTGTGATCCTGACGATACAAAAAAGGATAAGTATAACATAGCCTACATTACCTAAAACTTTGTTTTCTTTAAACCATCATATTTTTTAGAAATAAATAGTATAAAATGTCTGATGCGTTCATGTAATGATCTCAGATTCGGTAGGATGGGTTTTCAATGTGCTTCTTTCTCAAGAAGGGCGATGAATTAAATTCCTCTAAGACGGACACTCTATTGATAACAACAATCCCTCGAAAAGGTAATTCCAATCGATTATGCATTAGGCATTCCCGAGACTTCATGTTGTTCTTGGAAAATCATTCCAATCAAAATCAATTGTTATGGAGAACAGTTACAAGACAATCACATCACATCTACATGATATAGATAGAGTATGATGAAGTAAAAACGTCAGAGTTTTTCTTGGTAGAAAACAGGTTTTGAATCAGGCAAAACTACCGAGTAGTTGAATTATTTAACCTGTTTCAGTTACCTTCCCTCCGTCGCCCTGGTCCAGCAGTTCTGCAGACATGAGCTGCGCCTCCCCGTCCAGCGACTTGCTCCTCTTGGAGTCCATGAACTCCCTCCGGAACGTGCACACTTGCATTCCTGCACAACATACTACAGTAGTTACAATTGACGAGTTAGTCTGTCGTGATTGTTACTAATTTGAGAGAGCTGTACAGTTTTTTCTTAAATAAAGTCTTTCATAAATGAAGAGTTAGTTCGTTTCCAAATCGGCATAGTTCCAATTATAACTTTTTCTAGTAATAGGCTTTTTTACTGTAACCATTCTTTGTTATGAAACTATTATAAACCATTAGTATAAATTCTTTCTTTTGTATTTTAGAGAACATTTAAGTAAAAATTGTTGATTTAATTATTTTATTGGTACACTTTTTCCCACTTTTGATTACATTTATTTGGCTAAGGGACTTTATCTTATCTGCAAAATAAGCTTGGATTTAGGTTTTTTGAAAAAATCACTGGAAAGAAATTACATCAGACTTGGGTCTGCTTTGGGAAAGCACTGATATTTGAACTCAAGTTTTGTGATGAACAAAGACTGTTTGGGAAACCAATTTTCATGAGAAAGTGATGACAGTGCATTTAGAGAGAAATTTAATATTAAATCCCACTTTTGAAAAAAATAATCGTGACAGGTCGATTTGGAAACAAGGTCTTTGAATGTAAAATTTTAAAATTATCTAACATTATTTGTTGAGAAATGGAGTGGTGTAACGATGTTGTTTGAAACCACATGACCGCTGCGCTCCAAACAATAGTACTGCAGGTACAAAAGATCAAATACCAATTATATATGCTGACTATGCTGTTATGAATCCTGTATTTAGGCAACGCATTGGAAGGCTGAAAAAAAATTGTGTCTCCATGATCGAAACCAAATTTTCTAAAATATCGATGAGATAAAAGTGTTACACATTCCTTCCTGTGATAGATTGTTGTTATAGTGTCAAGATGTAAACAGTCACCCTGGCACTAGACACGCCTCCACAAACTCTAAACACGATCAACGGTAGATTCAACATCAGGAGTAATTAGCTGGTGTTGAATCGATGTTTGTTTGGAGTCGGCGACCAACAAGGATGCTTTACAAAGCTAAAAAACTTGTCCTGTTTAGATATGGAATTCCTGGTAGACTGCCTTGTACCAGCTTAGCACCTGGAGTTCACCTTGGTTGCAGTTCCAGTCAATGGTCTCTAGGGGTAATGGTGGCAAAGAGGCGAGTAACATAAAATGTCATATCGCACTTTTTCATAATATCATAAAAAATTTCATATGTGGCTTCATCTAGTTGAGATTCCTGGTTTATGGTCTGTGATCCAATTTTTACATTTCGGTGGCAGTAAACCTTCGCTCACTTTCTTTGTTAATGGAGTTATTTTGGCGTGCTTTTTTTATTCAGCATACATACATACCTATATGTTAATATAAATATATGTGATGATTCATTTACATTATCTCTTTAAATTTTTGAAATTCATTAAATATTCTAATCTCGTTTGCAAGTGGATATTTTTAATTTCTGATATTGGCAATAGTTGTACATTTGATCTTAAAAGGAAATTTGATTCCGTTATTATTATTAATATTAATAAAAAGGATTGATTAATGTTTATATTTATTTATTTTGTGGTTTTGTGTCCAAATTTGATACCTTTTTTTAACTGCAACGCATTAAAAAACTATTTCAATGTCAAGGACAGGTTACAAATAATTATTTTCCAAGTTAATAGACTGATAGAAAAACATAAAAATGTTTGAAGGGTTAGTGCACCAGTGAATGGCCGGTTAAGGACGCAGTGTCATGTTAATTTAACATAACTCTCGAAGTGCAACTCCGTTATTTCCTCCTTATAGTTAACCGTTAACCTTTAAAAAGCTCGTTTGTCGTTTAAAGTTAAGAATCATCAGTAAAAATTACTTTCAATCAGAATACTAAAGGCAATTTGCATTGTTAGACAACTATGTCAATGCTCCAGTGAATGACCAACGTCAACAATAAATAACAATAGCAAGTGTTTAATTGTAATATTTAGAATTAAATGAATTTAATCGAAGAGTATTGTGTTAGCAATTATTTAGTTATGAAAAATTTTTGAAATATTCATAAATTACAGAATAAACGTAAATTTTTCTTCCTGGGGAGCCACGACTTAAAGATGGATGGTTGGTTGGTCACTCGACATAAGTATATTAAAAAAAAAAAACATATTTTCGGTATCGGAAATCTGTATACTGATTGCAGAGAAACCATAAATAAGATTCAAATGCTGCATTTAAGCCTCTTATGAATTACTAGCCGAAATAAAATGCTCAATACAGTATTTTTAAGACGAAACGGTCATTTACTAGGGGTGGTCATTCAGTTGGGGATGGTCATTCCCTGGGGGGGGTGGTCATTTGCAGGTACACTCACCCTATTAGATTAACCTGAACAGGATTAAGCAAAAATGTGTAACATGTTTGTTGGGAACAAATTTCTCAGCTAATCATCAATCCATCTTCCCCGCTGAGTCACGTGTTGAGCTACAGTGTTGCATTCAGTGTTAAATCACTTTAGGATTGTTGTGCCGAGTGAGTGTTGTGGTGATAAACTCTCCAGTCGAAGGTTCAGCCCGGTTCTATTTCGAAACGTAAACAGCTTCTCCTCGGCAAAGCTCATTCTTCTACCATTACGGATTCAAGATACGACTAAACGCTAGAATCATTCATAGCATTGAAACTTGATTAGTGTACACTGGCCACACTTACCGGCAAAGTGGTCAGTTAATTCCAAGCCATTGCGTAATTGTATTTGTGTTTTATTAAGACGACAAAATCATTTATTCAATTATACCTGTGAGACCAGCCGCACTTGGATGGAAGCCTCTAAATGCCATGGGATCGATATTTTTAAAGATTGCTTGCTATGTAAAATCAATAAAAAGATTTGCATTTATCAAAAACTATGATTAGTTTACCAAAAAATAATGTATACAATGCAAAAGAATGTATAGCAATACACAATCAAGGTTTTATCCATTAGGTATATTTCATCACTTCTATGTTATACAATATGTTTTTCCCCCACTGCTATGTTTAGACGCTTTTTACTCCTTGCAATGCGTGTGTAAAATAATAACTTATCTCCCGCCGGACATTAACATAAGAATAACATTGAAATCAATAATTCAACAATTAGAGCGCCTTCAAATTTCTACGCACACTTGCAAACATGTTGCAGCTCTACGAATGCAGGCACTAACAGCTGATTTAGCGACAGGAATAATCAAATAAGAATAACATTAACGACAATCAGCTGTGCGAACGTCTTAAAATTAAGCATAAGAAAGTTGCCACAATCAGCTGATTGATCGCTGTTATATGAATGGTTGCAGCTAACCGGATGCAAGCGCTATGGCATTACGAAACAAAGTGGATATAATATTGTTTTCGTTATACTGCTTCAAAAACAGATGTTTTTAATGCATGTTTTCCGGACCTAAATACACTCTTTTTATTCTTAGGAATTAAAAGCTGATGTACTCGATACCAGCTGACTCTTTATAGTCCTAGGACTATAAAAGTCAAAAAGTGCCGAGTACGTCGTAATAATCCAACAATATTCATTCGATTACAAATAATCGAAACATTCATCGTTATTATCGAAACATTCATTGTTGTCAGTCACGATCAATTTGTGAAACTCGCTCATTTCACCAATCGATTATTACATGCGTTCGATACGTCGATAGTTGTTCATTGTTGTCAGTCTACCCTAACACAAATGAAACAGACAATCAGCTGATTGCTTCAAACAGCAAGAACAAGACGGTGGCATCTTTTGAGGGCATCTTTAAAGGTAAACAAGCTGTAACATTTTGGTTTTCTTAAGTAGTTTACGTATTGTATTGAGCAATATAACGAAAAATATAGTCATCACACGGACCTAAAGCTGCTTTTCGTTACTCGGTCATTTTTCAACCCCGGCTTACAGCCTCGGTTGTAAAACTTGACCTTGTACGAAAAGCGTCACTTTAGGTCCTTGTAATGAAATATACTATTATTTCTTACTAAGTTAATGAAATAGATGTTTATAGATTAGGTATTTATTATTGCAGGTGGGGGGGGGGGGGTTGTTGAGTGCACTTAGAGAGCAAAGCACATTGTCCTTTACTCACTCAACAAACAAATAAACTTTATGATTACAGATACATTTATGAATAATTATTTGTAAACTGCTCAGTTACTCACCAAATTCGTTAAACATTTAATTTTTAGATGAAAATATAACAAATGGCATTAATGGATATGATAAAATTTATAAATTTCGTTATTTATCTAGACACTGCTGTTCAATCAGTGAGTACTAAACATGAGTACTTAAACAATTTTAGGTGAGCTCCTTAATTTATATTTAAGATAAGTATACTATGAAAGTATCGGTTGTTAGTTTGTACTAACTTTTACTCAAGAGAAAGGCAAGCATTAGGGTTTCAAACTTTCAAACTCAAAATTTATCTCAAAACACCTCTCTTACTACTGGATGCCGTGTACCACACTCACTGCAACAACTTATATCACATTTCTCTAGGTGTATTTTAAGAATCATTCAGAATTATTGAAAATTCGCCCAAAAATAACATCCAAAGGTGCTTTGTGCACTTCTAAAATTAGCGCAACCCGTAAAAATCAAATTAAGGTTTAATGAGCTCGAAACTATTCACCGTTTTACTGCTCTGTTTCTAAACTTTGATAGGTACTTTTAGAACACGATCAGTAAGATTGAAATATATTTACATTTTGTGTAAAAATATGAATAATATTCTTGCGACGTGTTCGCATTAATTTTATTCAAACATTTATTTTGATATCCTGTTGTGGATGGTATGTTATATAAGTAAAAATTATAATATTGTGGTGTTTTACATATCGATACGCAAGAGTATTGCGTAGTGCTGTTTGAAAGATAATATACATTCGTATCTGTTCTAAACATTTTCATTTGTTAGAGGTGAAAAAAAATCATGTTGAATCTTTGGAGTTCGCACGCAAAGAAAAGTGTTTTAACCGGATTTTCGGTTTGTACGGTTAAGGAATGACAAAAAACGTTGGCGATCCCATGTTCAGACCGCTTTTGTTTGTAAACGCAGAAGGTTCAACATGATCATCGATAGTGTGAATCTTCTTTAAGAAATTGCGTTTAAGGCAATTTCACTGACAATAATTTTAACTGCTAATTAATTTGTAGGAAAGGACGTTCAAGAACAACATAAATGTTGTAGTTTTGTGTTTTATAGTTCTTACAACTGGTAAACATTACTTACTGTGTATAAATGTCTAAGGTGCCTGTATGTATTTTAAAATTAAAAATATGGGACAGCATATAAGTATTTTCATTAAAGAATAAAGTGTTATATTTTCCAACTTGGAATATTTTTCGCTCAAATCGAGTAAAGTTACTACATAAACCAAAAAATGTTTTCTGTCACAGGCGTGTACAACAAATTCCATACCGACTTATTTGTTTCTCTAGCCTGAACTAGCAAAATGTCCAGTACGGGAAAGTTTTCCTTTTGCTTGGCCTCATAAGTTACCGACATTACACCGTTGTCACGCCCACTACGAGCTCGGAGATTGTCAAGTTTTTAGCAATAACACGTGACACTCCCGTCATTTTGGGGAAGCCGGCAATGCACACATTTTGAGCGGGGTTTATCACGGGCAGTGCCAGTAAATACACGAAGAGCTTGTAATTCTGGCAGAGACCTGACAGTCTCGCACACCTCGGACAGTTATAAACGGGGCTTTGCACGTCGCATCAGCGCCTCGCCGCGCCGTTCGCACGCCCAAGCTTCTCAGAATTGAAGTCTTCTTTCAGCAACAAATTAATTTTATCAACCGTTTCAATGCTTGTTACACACTGGCATTCCATAATTAATTCTTGTAAATCATTTATTATTTGTTGTTTTTTTTATTTTTTTTGTTGTTTATTGTTTCATAATTATTTATTGTTGTTTGTTGTTATTTATTGTTTATTGTTTGCTATATAGTTATAACTGATATTTTTCGAATAGTTATAAATAGTGAAACAGTACATTTTGCAACAAGAGCCGAAAATGAGGTTTTTCAGTATTTCGAATTCGAGACGAAGTCGAGAATTTGAAACGATCGAGAGCTGCAAAACTCTTTCGTCCGAGGTGCGAACGCTATTTTTCACCACACTACACAATGAAATATACCCTATATAACCTTAAAAGTCTGATTATTGATTTTACACACTTAACAATACTTGGAGGTAATGAGCAACGATACAACTTCTATGTCATGGTTTAAACAAACACAACTATGAACATCATATAATCGCAACTATCATGTCTTTGGAACCGATTGAGTGCCGTATAGTTACGTGATGTTCTCAGGTCGTTTCAAGCAAATGAACTATCAGCTTTTTGGCCCTCTGGCGGAAATGACCTGGTTTCGGCCACCAAACAACGTTTGGGGTTGTAAAACAGGTGATTACGTCGTGGGCTGGTGAAAAAGATTATTATTTTCTCACGTTGAGGTATTCGACGTTAATGCAGGTTGAGACTCCTTAATTTCTGTACTTATTAGAATTTTTAAGTTTCAGGGATTCTTAAGAATTTCTTTTTAGCATGTCAACTAGTTTGTTTTTGTTTGCTTTTTTTAACCTCGGTAATCTGTATATGTTGAGTGCATCTCTAATATTTAGTGCCGAAAGGTTTTAAACAAATTTCTAATGACTCTATGGAATTATGCTAAAGCTTGATAGGTATGAGTCAGCAAGGGAACACTTTAAACAACTAAAGATTTTCACAGTATACAGCCAATATATTTTCGAAACTATACTTATTGCAAAAAATGAAATTCTAAACGTTGATAATAGGACACTTACGCATTCCTGTAACACTAGAGGAAAGAATTTGGTGTTCCAGGACCACAGACTAAAATTTTTTGAGAAAAAACCATCATACATAGGAAACACATTTTTGAAATATATTCCGAAAGATATAAAAATTGAAATGGGGTCTCCTAAAAAGTTTTAAAAAATGCTAAAAAACTTTCTTATAGACAAATCTTTCTATTCATTGGAAGAACTTTCCACCTCCCTATAAATTCAAATATGTTCTAGATTTAGGTGCTAGATAGTTATTATATATGTCAATGACTGTGACGCTATTTATTGTACTACATGTGCAAAAAATAAATGAAGAGTCATGACTATGACTATGACTATGACTAATGTACTAAACGATTTTCAAATTAATTGAGGGCATGGATCTATTACAGGGTGTTTTTTACGCAACCCAAATTTTTTTATCAGTGAAAGAACATACCCCCCAAGATCCCCAGATTTGACCCCACTAGATCACTAGATTATTTCCATTGGGGATACATAACAAGTAAGGGCTACGAAACAATTCACAGGATATTCAGCAACTCAAAACAAACACAACAAATTTAATATATAAGACAGTGAAAAGCGTACTTTGCAAACGTGTTCAGGAATCATATGGAGAGAGCACATCTTTGTTTGTGTATGGCGGATTGTTTGAACTCTTAATGTAAGCTAAATGTAAACTGCAAGCTTGAATAATAGGTCGTATAAAATGAAAAGATAACAAAACCATATATATATATATGTGCGCATTATTCAATCTTAAATATGGGTTGCGTTTAAAAAAACATCCTATACTTTTCATTATCTTTCTGAGATTTTACGTAAAAGTTCTATTACAACCGATAATTTAATGACTTCCTGAAGGTTAAACAACAAAGTGTAAATAAACTACGGTGCAAACTGGAACTGGAACGCGTCTGCTTGAAAATAGTAGCAATCTCAAAACACAGCATCTGGTCAAACGAGAATATTCATATATATAAATAGATAGAGTCAATAACCAAACCCCAGACTGGTCGCTTCCGAGATAGTAAACATAAACAGAACTGCTCTTCTCTACTCATACAGGGGTTATTTACCAAAGCAGTTGCTACCTTGAAATCAGAATTGTTTATTCCTGATGTGTGAATAGATTAATACGAAGTTTAAACTTCCCCGGCAAAACAACATGTCAATGGTTCGTTCTGTATATTTTTCTGTGATCGTTTTATTTTACATTGAAATTAACCACTTTACTCTACTTTACTTAAAACTATTTTAATTCATAAACAATCACAATCCATTAAAATAGCCATTTAAATTGCAGTTTCAGATCAGCTGAAAATCCATGAGGCCTGTACTGGAAGTTGAACTTGGAACCGAGTACAAACCGTAGTTTAGGCTGAGTATAGGGTACAGGCTTTGTACCGTGTTGGGTCTCAACGTGCATGCTACACCTTGTCTAGTTTGGTTTATAACAAGTTTTTTAATTAGGCTCACATGTTGTGTTTTAAACGTTCGTATTGTGTTTTATAGTCGGTCAACTTTAAGTTATGACGAAACTAATGTGTAAACATTTTAAGTTTTGTACAGGTCTAAAGATGAAAATAATTTGTAAAACTTATATCATAGATAATTTTATCTACGATAAACTTTTGTATTTCGTCAAGTCGCCTTATTCAGAAAACAACACAAGATAGAAGGACAATTTTTACTGACTATAGCGGGGCGCACCGAAATTGCGCCGCAAAATCCAGGTAGACACCGAAATTGCGCCGTGACTCTAAATCTTGTCCTAGGGATAGATACCGATATTGCGCCGCAGCCCTTCCTAGAATCACATGAGGGAGGCTGGCACTGACTCCTCGCCTCGCCTTCGAATTCGGAACACAAGGATTCCTTCAAATCCCTTCATTATCGCCCCTTGGAGAGAAGTGGCGAGTGAGTAACGGAGTTAGGCTAAATCTGAAAATTCATACAGATGGCTTACTTTAATGGCTGATATGGAGGTGTTCTACAAGAATTCAAGATAGGTTCTTCGGACAAAAATACTTCTACTGGTATCTTCTTTGCACCTGCCAAGTGGCTATAAGCTGTATCAAAAAGTGCAAGGTTTTTACGTTAACTAAAACTTGATTTCACTTGATTAACGTTTGATTTCTATTTCCGGTAACTAATTATTTTATTAACTATACCGCTCGATTTATTTTATATGGTGCTGGAATATAGCGACTCATAACATATTTTTCTGAAGGGCTATTTCTGCATTGATATCATTGATTTATATTTTTTTAACGAAGATTGCAAACAATAAACAACTAATTCTAAATAACTATAATGGTTCACTTGCTCGTGAATGGAGCTACCTATCGCTTAGGTGTCTTATGCAAAACTGACAAATCATTTATTTGTGGAGTACAAATTTTTTTGCGGTTCGTCAACTGGTCAGGCGGGGGGGGGGGGGGGCGTGGGTAACATTCCTGAGTCATTGCGTGGTGTTGGAGTTTACAGGTACCTGCCACCCTCGCGGCGCAATATCGGTTAGAGATTAGTGAACCTTTTTCGTCAGTTTGGTATGCGGCGCAATTTCGGTGCGCCGCTATAGCGTTGCATGCATCAGGGAATCAACACTGAGTCATCTAGTTAATATCATCTTCTTATTTTATCGAGTTCTTTAAGATGATAAACCCCACTTGGACGGAATGGGTGAAATTTTTCAAAAAACAGAAACTTCCATCCTTAATCATGTAGACGTTACCTGACAATAATCTTAATATCTCCACAAATAAAAATAAAGAAAACATTAGGGTGTACCCTCCATAGTTTAAAATCAGTTAAAGGAATTCCTTGAAGATTGGATTTTACTGTGTTCAATGCTTGAAGTAATCAGTGAGGTGTCATAAAACTAACAACGTAGAACTAAGAGTTCATAAAGCCTAAGACCAGGACTAAAAAAGGGAGAGTGGTTTAAAGAAAGATTAAAAGCGAACGAGAATCTGCGGTGACTGAACAACGGAACAGTTTATAGTTAGGAATAGAACTGGACGCAAACAGTCGACTGGACAGCAAAACAGCCGGAGCGAACGCGGTGGCCACTCCTACTCCTACTGTAGCTATCGGTGACTCCAAGCAAAATGGCTAAGAGAGGATTTTGTGCCCGTTTGTTTAGGTTAATATTAATTAAGGTTAATTAGTATATTAAGTTAAAATATTAATTTCATTAGGAAAGAATGTTACGGTTTTGAAATTGAGTGGGCTGTTTTTAAAAAGAACAATAGAAGTAAGCTTGGACCCAAAGTGGATCCACCGATACATTCGTATTTTGTTCGTCTTTTTATTTGTATTACGTTTGTCTTCTAATCGAAAATAAAATACAGGTACAATAACGCACATTTACAATGTATATTTGCAATATTGTATGTATATTTGCAATATATGTATATTTGCAAACTTTGTTGTTATTACAATTATTTTTGTACCGTACGCTTATGCTTATAAAATGCGTTTTAAAAATACTAGTATCAATTAAACTAAATCTTCTATTCAAATTTGTTAACTTACCCTATCAATCTTATTTTGTTATAATCTTAGTAGTATTTTCTATATGGTATCACGTGACACACTTGTACTATTTAATTTGGCTCGAAATCATTCGACAAAATCCAGACATTACAAAACAAACTTGTCCTTTCACGAAGCGGTTAAAGAATTTAGAATAGCATTACATTCATAAAATATATAAACTTAGTACTTAGCACATAATACGTGTAAGTCTATTAAGTTTTTAAATATTATAAGATTCATTTAACACTTTTTGTAGCCTTAAAGGTATTTAAATGAAATGATGATTTGTTCCTCTAATTGATATCAACGTAATCTGTAATTGCAAATTTCAAATTAATATGTTCTAAACATTGAAGATTAAAAATTTGTGATTTTAAAAAGAAAGTAAGCTCTTTTCTAAAAAAAAAACTGTTTTGAAGACTTTTAACGAGATGAGTAAATCGTTCCTCCTCTAAAATG
Organism: Flexamia atlantica; assembly: GCA_035578135.1. NCBI lineage: Eukaryota > Metazoa > Arthropoda > Insecta > Hemiptera > Cicadellidae > Flexamia > Flexamia atlantica. The sequence continues at coordinate 61,584,610 of JAQJVK010000002.1, forward strand.
TAAATCGGTTTGTATCAGTTTTTCCGGCAAGATGTGAGTTGTTTCGGATCTGTTCAGGATGACACGAATTTTAAAATTCTATTCAAGTGGCGGAACGTGACAAGGAAAGAGACAAACAATCAGTCACCTACTAGCTAATTGTTTCTTCAGTAAGCAAGTGATACTCTCGATTTGCAAAACACTAATTAATTAGTGTCGACATTAGAAAAGTTTCATTCATTCTACTGGCCCAAATCGTTATCATCGGTCTTGGTGGAGGGAGAGGGGGGAGATTGAAGAGAATCTAGAGGAAGAAAGGTGATAAATACTGAGAAGTTCTGGGGAGAGGGGAGATCGGTGGCGCGACGCCAGCTATAGCGTCCCGACGCCGACGCGGTGCTTGTGGTTCATCCATTCACACTCGGCCTATTATATGGCTATTGGACTGATAAACAAACGATAAGATACACTAGCCAGTATTTTAATGAATGAATAGGTAGCTTTTTTTTAAAAAAAGGGAATTTTAATTGCTGCCATTCATGGAGAGTGACTTTCCTCAAAGCTGTGGTTGTCCTACATTTACAATAGATTATTTAAAGTGTGGTGGAGGGCCTATTAAATGACGGTTATAATTTAAGAATGCCCGAGATCTTACCTGAAGTCCGTAGCTTCACGTTCATTCAAAATTATTCATTATATTAGATACATTACTTGAAATGGCGACAAACTCAGGTAGGTATTTTAAGCTAAGTATAAATGCCAGATGAGTGAAGGATGGTTGTAGCGCGATCTTGTAGTCTTGTTACTGACAAAGGCCGACATTTTCCTTAGACAGTACTGTCAATTAATAGCCCAACGGCCAATGGAAACTAAGGGATCTACATTTTGACGTGCAATCCAAACTACAATTTCCTCGGTTAACAGTTTTATACCAACAGTAATAAAAAACCAGTATCTAATTCATGCCGTTTAGACAAAAATCCAAAAAATAAACAACTCAATCTCGTGTTTATAAGGAGGCACAATAATTTTTATCCAGTTCAATGTTTTGTAATTTTTGTAATAAGTTACCAAAATGAGCCCATTAAAAACAATCTAAAGCTAAACTCACTAAGAATATTTCATGAACATTTTTACAAAAAAAAAATATTATAGTAAACAAATATTTCGAAAATTCTTTTAAAATTATCTTTTCTTGGCATCAAAAATGGTCAATCAAACAAATTCTCTATAACCGTGTTATTGATACTAAATATGTGAAATTTGGGGTATTATTGATAAATTAAGAATAAATCAAAATCATTGGTTTCAACAGTTGGGAGAGAAGGGCTTGTACATTCGCCACTGTCTAAACTATTGAGATGGTCAATATTTTTTTGAAATCCCTTCATCTCTAAATATCTTTATAAAGATTCAAGCTAGAGCATATGACCTGAAAAACTGTTAGAAACAGGACTGTTTACTGGGAACCAAAACTTTAACTACAGTTTTCGTCCATGTACATAACACCATCGATAACACTGATCGGTTGATTGTACCCTGCAACTGTTTCATCATTACAATTTTTATTTGTACTCAATGAGAACACCTCCAGAATGGGAAGTTTAAAAATATATAAGAATAAACTGAAAAAAACCTAACTAAACGGGACAGAGTCTCTGTGTGTGTACGACTTAGGACTATATATTGAGAATAAGAAATTTTCAGAGAGTGTTCCTTCCGATGTCAGATTTTGTACACGACCCTCAGTTTCTTGCACCATTACAACGAAATACACCATTGAAATATTGCTACGTGTCCTTAGAAAGTACTCATATGAAAACCTTTTGAGTAAAACTCTCCACAACAGAATACGATCCTCTATTGTGGACGAATTGCGAATGAAATCCTATAAAGTATACGAATAGAGTTCAAGTTTTCTGTGTTTGCGTTAACTTGATTCAAGTTAACGCAAACACAGAAAACGATTCTATTCAGCGCAGTGGACCGACATTATAGTCAGTTCTGGGTAGGAATAGGAATATATTTCATTATTGACCTCATGGTGAGATTTGAAGTCAATGAATAGAAGATACAGAAAATAGGAATAATGAGTTTTTATTCTTACAATTAACGTTTACAAAGAGAATTATAAAATGGATTTTATTTCAGTGTATTAATAGGATCGCGAGGGACAGGAAAAATATAAAGATGAATTTGTATAGAACAAATCAACTAGATCTAAAAAATTATATTATTGCAGAGGTGTTAAACCTACACTAACCATCTTTTAATACCAATTAATTTTATAACTACATTGCATTTTTTTCTTTGTACACTGTACAGTAGGAAAAATGTTAATTTACCGTAATTTCAAATATTTTTATTTTTATTTGATTAAATTTAATTTTATTTAAATGTTTTAAATATTTAAAGAAATTTTAAATATTATATAAGTTTATCGTAATCATACAAAGCCTTAAATCATCTTTTAAATTTTGCATTACATACTGATGTGAAACATAATAATATAAAGCAATATGATATTTGAAAATTTGTTCAATAGTTTTATTTATATCGTTATAACTACAGAAATTATAAAGCATGAAGTCTTGTATATCAATTATAAAGCTTTATTATCTTACTTTTGAATTTTGCACACAACAACATTAAGTATAACAAAATAAAATGAAAACGTAATACAATTTGAAATTTTGTGCTGTAAAATTTTTAATCGAGCTTATTAAAACTAAGGAACGTGCCAACCTTAGTCAGTAACAAGGCTCAAGACCGCGCCACTATCATCACGATCATCACACTCATCCTTCGCTCATATTCATTGTAACGTCCTCCATGATGTACCTGTCTCACCGAAGAATGATTAAGAAAGAATTATTAAGAAAGAATTATTAAGAAAGAATGATTAAGAAAGAATGATTAAGTTTCAGAAGGAATTCCAATATAAAAAAACCGTTAGGATTTTTTTCTTTCTTGTCCTGAAATGTGAGGACGTTGTGTTCTTAAATTTTTCGATGTTTGGATTATACACGAGAAAATATGTTCAATTGTTTCATTTCTGTCATTATAACTTAGGCACGTTTATTAGGTAAATCGACTCTCTTCATCATAAAAATCCTCTCAGCAGTGTGCAATAGCTAGCCAAAGCGAAGTCTGCAGATTGTAGCAGCAACGCGTCAATTCGGTTTTCTTTTTAATTCAAGCCATAGTTTATATGAGTGTTCGTTTTGGATTTTAATACCATTTTTTGTAAATGCAAATGTTCATTTGAACTGTTTGTCTTAATTCAGCACAGACATCATCATTCTTTAAGTTGAATCCATCCTACATAGGTTTTTCAACGTCTATGTCTTATATATTCGTTATAGTAAAACTACTTGAAATGATTCATTTATTTTTTAACAATAATAATAACAATAATATTTTGAATTATGATAGATCTATTTGAAACAAAGGAATATTGTGGCAACTTATTCTTCATCGAGTCAACATAAAAAGTCTAACAACGACTTGGTATAGCTCTGCTGTTATACAAAAAATTAGGAATTTTCATTATTTCTCTTCGTTACTCTAACGAGATATATCTAAACAGCCCAAACCAAGGAAATGAACATTTCACTCTTTTCAGAAACGTTCAATTTGATGTTTGAAGCGCCACTGTTTACTATCCCTCAAAACACTGTTTACCGTGGATAAGATTTAGAATCAACTATTTTATATTTAGCCCGGCGAACTTTCTGTTTTTATCAGGACATGTCTCAACCGCCTTGTCACCGCCAATTACTGATGGGTTTATTTATAAAAACCCGAACACCCGGATCTGCCTCCCAGCGCCTCGCGACGTTACATCTCCACGCCATTCTCCTGTCTTGTGCAAATTAAGGAGGTTATATTGTTATACTGAGGTGATAGCACTGACTTCACAAACTGCATTGTAAAGCGTGCCGATATTGTTACTTAGTCAATTCATTTGATTCACAAACCGATGTAATCATTTCGAAGAGATGAAACATGTTATTATAGTCTATGATTTAACGTTTTCTTTGCCGTTGGAATAGTCAAGGAGTAAGGTCAATTAAATATGATACTAAACTGTATAATGGAATAGAGAATACTATTTTGAACCTATGAATTAGGGATAATGAACTTTAATTTCAGTAAGTGTTAATAATATCCAGTAATGAAAACTAGTTTTTATTTTAGATTTTGTCATCAGACATATTCAAACGTTATCGTTAGTCCTACTATTTATGTTATTTACCTGCCAAGTTTTATATATATATACATATATAACTTCTAACTAGGCCTAGGTTATTTCTTTTTTGCTATATTTACTTTAGATTGCCGTTAAAGATATACCCAAAAATAAATTCATTAAAGTTATTTTCAAATAAAAATCACCTAAAGTACTCGTTAGCTGTTTATTATGAGCGTTGTTTCGTTGTTCGAAATAATATTAATTACCGGTTCCGGAATGAACCAAGCTCAAAATTAAGTCGAGATTCGACTGAATCGCTTGATTGACTCGTTAATTTTGGGAAGTCGGTGGAATTGAGTATTTTGCAAAGGTTAGTACTAACTGATGTACCACTTTTGCGATATTCGTTCTAAACAACCGGCACGCTGTTTTAATACAGAGTGCTGTCTCCAGTATAACAATATAACCTCCTTGGTGCAAATTCTGTGCAAATTCTGTTTTAACAAAGGTTCATCTTACGACAAAAGTGGAGGAAAAATAGCAGTTATGTATATGTGCATGGATCATGCTCGCTATGTTCACAATTATAGATAATTTTTCTTAAAAGAGAGATAATTTTTCTTAAAAGAAAAAGACACAATTAATTGAATAATGCATATAAGGAACATTTTCTTGGCAAAGCATTCACGCATATAAAGTCACTGCCTCATTCGGTTGAGTTTATTCAGTTTATTTTTTTGGCCCCATCTTGTAGAGATGTTCTCTTTGAGTACACCCGGACATAACGTAGCTATAACATGGTTTTGTTGTGCTCTTTAAATAAGTAGATTACCCAACGGAGGTGCCAAGTTCCGTACCGTTGTCATCCACCAAAACGTCTTCGCTTGGATCACAGCGATGATGATGCTAGGTGCAATGGTAATTATTAAATTTTAATGAAATGCAGTCGTTGTACAATTAATTGATCAATGTTATTTGAATGGTCGAAAACTCTATGTAATAACCGACGTTATAATAGCTGTAAATTATAGTTATGTTCCCAATGGATTTTTGTTCTAATCGCTAGCTTGAAACTTTTAAAACGCATGCTAACAGATTAATGGCTTTCATACAAAATATTATGACTCTAAATGTCACAATAGTTAAGACTTATCCAATGTTTGTACCCATCTCCTCTCTCTCCTCAATATTGAATCATGATTTTGATTTATTTTATATCTTTATAAGATGTCAAAATTTCACACATTTCAATCGATTTTTAACAAACCGCAATAGAAAATTGTAACACTGGCCACTTTTGATGCCTATAATTTTAAAAACAATTTGAAATATCTTATTCTTAGCATAGGGAACCCCCCGCGACGTATTCTAATGAGGAAAATATAAAACGTTCATTACCAAAAACCACAAAACACAGGACTGTTTTAATGGGTTACTTTTTAGATTTTTCTCAAATTAATGGTCACTTTTTCTAAACGGCATGAAGCAGAACAAATGTTATTTAAATTTGGCTTCAAAAAATAAATAATTCAGTATTTTGGATTATTGGTTTACGTCAGATAGTTGAGGAGAAAATATATACTTTTGTTTGGCGGTAAACACAGTACGTTGTCTAATGTTATTCTTGTGGCAAATATTTAAAAACTGATATTTCCGTTAACGTTGATTACTGACCGATTTTGATAAAATTTTGTATGTATTTGTGAAGTAGTTATACATTTATTTTACTTAATTATATGTATATGTTTTCTTGCATTAAATGGCTTTAAGGGAGAAAGTATGTGTCAGTTTGCTGATACAGTACCGTTTATCCTAAACGGCATGAAGCAAATATTATTTGTATCTTCCGAGTATTTTAAACGTTGGTGAAGCCAGGGGCAAAATATCTATTAATTTATAAGCGGAAGGGGGTTCAAATTATTGCGTTCTGCAATCCCGATAAACATACCTCCTTGAATGTGTAAATTCTCCTCCTTTTGACCTACTCCTGTGCTCCAGAATGCCGCGGCACAGGCCGGCAACAGAGGCGGCGATCCGCGTTTGGACCGCATCGCAACACCTGTGTTTGTATAAATCTCGCCGCATCTGCACTGGACGGTGTAGGCCATTCACCGCACCATTCCGTCTCCAGGATATATAATTCTTCTGATGACCCTTAGAACTTTTATGAAGTGTTTGTAAACGGTTTTGCTACCATAAAATTCATTTTTCAGTATATAACTTTTAATAAGTAGCCGTTGATGCATGTGCGAGGAAGACAGTATAATTTATAATACATTCTGAATGATTTATGATTGTTTGTATGGGTAAAATTAACTGTTCACGGGTTCTTTATCTTACATTTTTTTATAAATATACACTTATTGTTAAAATCTGTAATAAATTCGTGTCAGATTATAAACAAAAGCCAGATTCATTTTTACGTGTATTGGTGTAATCTGTGATATTGTTGAGTTATGATAACTCAGACATAATCAGGACTGTGCGAACTCGCATGGCGCCGCTTGGCCCGCCACACGATATTGGGCAATACTCCGCTTTTGAGCTCATTTTTTACGGCAAGTCTCTTTAACTAATTTCATTACCTCTTCGGATGCCAAGTTACGTACTGTGTCATCTAACGCTTGGCTCACAACGATACTCTATCCCATCCGGACCTCGGGTGTTGTCTGTGGTCTCACTACGAACCAAAGAATACTACGTCCATCCATAAGACCATCCTCATAATTAGACCATAACTAGATTCGTTGGTGAAATCATGGTTCGGATCCCACGTTAAACTATAGGTCCCTTAGATTCCATTGGCTGTTGGGCTATTAATTAACTCTCCTGTCTAACGAACATGTCAGCCTGAGTCAGTAAGAAGACTACAATATCGCGCCACAGTCATCTTTCACTCATCTCCTATTCATAATTAACTTAAAATACCTAACAGGTCATTTGATAAAAGTATCGAAAGTAAGAAGCTCTAGCCGCCCCGGAGGGTACCTCCCCGACAAGGTCGCCGAAGACGTCGTCGCGGCGGTGGCTGCAAGGCCGGTCTGGTGTATTAATACTCCACTAACATCGAGTCTGCATTCTGCTTTATGCCGTCATAAATCATTCCGTACTTTACTTGAAATCTGCACACTAATAGCCAATAGGACGCATTTATAGGACGTATTTAGGTTGGAACAGATCGTCTTGTAGCAGTTACTCGTATAACTAGACTTTAACTTACTGTATGATGTCACGTCTTGTTTATAATATAGTAAACATTAGATATAGAAAGACTTTCTAGAGACTTGCTTACAATTTACTTGAATTCAGTCTGAATTCGTAAAAACATTTAAAAATCTTATTCGTTATTAGTTTGTTGTGCGGGTGTTTTCACAGTTTAAAGATTGTCAGGTGTAATATTTGTTGTGAATTTGATTGCTTCTATTTTTGACCCGATCGTCCGTTCTTCAGATATGCGGCGGCGTTTCTGATCAAAACCGTTTCATTCGATGTAAATACAAACCTTTGTTTATGTTTAAGATTATTGAGAAACAACTTGAGCCAACCCCATTGAAGTTGGAAGTTGGTAGGTATATCAAAGAAAGATGTTAATCTTCAAAGTGAAAACACAAAGTATGGATATTCTAACGAATTTTGCCAAAATATATGCGGCTGTTTCAATACTTTTCAGCAACTAAGAAGAAGGTTATTACATTGTATGCAGTTTTCACATTACTGTATATTCAAACTTTGTTCTACACTGAATATTGTTTTGATTTAGATTTTGGCGGACATTTGTCACCACTGATTAGTAAAAATAAGTTTCAGGATCGGGAATCTGATTCCGTCTTCAGGTGGAAAAGGGCCTTGAGGGCCTTGAACATAACAAGATTAGTTATTAGATTTACTAAGATTTCTAATCTTTTTATGTCGAGGTTCTTTCCCACCTGAAGACGGGATCGATTCCAGATCCCGAAACTTCATCTCGAACAAGTGAAACTTGTTTCTACTAATCAGCGACGGCAAGTGTCCACGAAAATCAAAATCAAAACTTAAATTCATCAACAACAATGAATTCCAAACAAAGAACTGTATATGGCTACTTCACCTGACTCGGCGAAGTGTGTGTCGTCGCCGTCCTCGTCGGAGGTGCTGGCGGAGGAGGAGACCTGCTGGTCGGCGGTGTCCGGCACCCGCAGGTACCGCACGTCTTCGGCCACGCCCAGCCCGCTGTCCTGCGACTTGGCCTCGGGCAGCGCCCCGTTGGACGCCTTCTCCCACCGGAACGCCTCCTTCACCTTCGTCCACTTGGACACCTTCGACTTGACACTCCCGCGCTCCGACTCCCCGGCCCGGTACTGGCTCGTCGACTTGAGTATCTCCTCGACGCCCACGGACCTGCTTCGCTCCCGCGAGTTCTTCATCAGAGTCTGCCGGATCCCGTAGTGAGAGGATTTGCATTTCGCGCTCCTTTTGCTTCTCGAGTGCTTTTCCTCCTCTTCTTCTTTTTGTGCCACCTCCTCTTGAGCGATGTTTTCTAAATATTTCACTCGCTCTTGCAGCTTCGAGTTTTGTATCCTCAACTGACCCAGATGCTCCATGAGGCGGTATAAGTTGTCCAGATGTTCCAGCCCGCCGGTGACTTCGGAGGCCGATCTTTTTGACGCGGCTTCTTCCGATTTCTTGTAAGCTTCCACCTTCTCGCTCGACATTGCCGGGAGACTTTTGATGTACTCTAGAAACGCGTCCTCCTCCTCGATGGCTTTACTTATCCTCTGGTCGACCGACCTCTCCTCCGTGATCTTGCTTTCTTTAGACTTCCTCCTAACTGCTTTGTGAATCTCCGAGTCCACTTCTGACGATAACGAGCTCGATCGCGACTCTACAGACTTGGAACGTTTCCTCTCCTCCTTCGATGACCTTTGAGTTTCGGAGACGAGAGCTTCTTTCTCTTTTCCCTCACCATCCATCCTAACTGTTCTCAGACTAATGTTCGTTACACATAAAAATGAAAAAGATACACTCGATGATGTTTACAACTGAAATAAACCATATCGCTGACGAGAACAACAACACATTTCACATAATTTAAAAACTGCTTTCCCTTCTGTAAGGGAATTTTGCAATAAACGTTACCGGTTTCAGCAACAACCCTCTACGGATTTACGAATATCGTCGACTCTCCGGACTCGGTCCTGTATCGAACACAAGACCGACACAATGGCACCGAAGTATAAACACGAGCGACACGGCACAGAGGCGGACGCGGCGCAGCGGCGCTGTTCAGAATAGTCCGCCGCCGCCCCTCCACTTGGCAGGCGTCCCGACGCCGCCGCTCACACGCGCGCGCCCCTACACAAACACTGTGTCATATTTGGGACACATTTTTCAAAATTGAAATTCACTAAGATTACCCGACAGAGTAACGGCGTGGAGCGGGGGAACGCGATGAAGTTCTTTGAACGAAGCTTAGACTTGTACCCTTCAAAAACCATAATACTACCTCTGCACCTGTCCACAAATTCAAGTTCGGATTTTACTTTCTCCCCCCTATACATAGTATTTGGAGAAAGTATTGTTTCCGTCTTACTTTCGAGACGACACCAGTGGTCAGATTTTCATGAAATTTGGCATGAAGCTGTAAACCCGTGGTATCTCCAGGCGTTTTTTTTAATTTTTTTGAATTTTTGGTTTTTAAGAGTATATACCCAATAAAAATCTATTAAAAACGACAAAAATCAAAATTTCTCAAAAACTGCTTTAACGATTTTAATGGAAATTTTATGGTTTTTAGTGCTGAAGATAACAAACAAAATGACACCACCCGCAAGTCTGTAAAAATTCAGGTTCTGAAGTTATGGGGTTTAAGTTTAAAAATTCATATTTTTGGAATTTCACAAATTCTGTAACTTCTAAAGAAAATATACCTGCAACACAGATGAAGATCTGATTCGTCTGTGCCTGCAACCATTAAATTTGGCTTGAAAAACTAAATAATTCAGTACTTTGAATCATTAGTCTACGACAACTGGTTACGGAGATAATTAATATTTTAGTTTGGCGGTAAACGCAGTAAGTTGTCCAATCCTATTCTTGTAGCAAATATTTAAAAACCGATATCTCCGTTATTTACTAAACCGATTTTGATAAAATTTTGTATGTATTTGAGTGATAGTTAATTGTTGATTTTTTTTATTTAATTATATAAGTTTTCTAATTTTAAATGAATTTAAGGGAGAAAATATGTGTCAGTTTCCTGATACCGTTTATTTTATGTATTATTGATAATTGTTTTTGCAATTTGGTTTACCTGATAATTTTACCAAAGAATATTCTAAAAAAGCTTAAAATTCTATTATTTAATATTTGATCTTATCCTATGACCCAATATATGTATATTGGGGAGACCTAGGTTTCAGCACTATAATACCATCATCAGTCCCATTTCTTTTAGATTTATGGCATGCTACAACTTTTCATCTTCTCGATGTGAAATTTCGTCATTATCATTAATAGTATATTTCATTACAAGGACCTAAACTGACGCTTTTCGTACAAGGTCAAGTTTTACAACCGAGGCTGTAAGCCGAGGTTGAAAAATGACCGAGTAACGAAAAGCAGCTTTAGGTCCGTGTGATGAACTATATTTTTCGTTATATTGCTCAATACAATACGTAAACTACTTAAGAAAACCAAAATGTTACAGCTTGTTTACCTTTAAAGATGCCTTCAAAAGATGCCACCGTTTTGTTCTTGCTGTTTGAAGCAATCAGCTGATTGTCTGTTTCATTTGTGTTAGGGTAGACTGACAACAATGAACAACTATCGACGTATCGAACGCATGTAATAATCGATTGGTGAAATGAGCGAGTTTCACAAATTGATCGTGACTGACAACAATGAATGTTTCGATAATAACGATGAATGTTTCGATTATTTGTAATCGAATGAATATTGTTCGATTATTACGACGTACTCGGCACTTTTTGACTTTTATAGTCCTAGGACTACAAAGAGTCAGCTGGTATCGAGTACATCAGCTTTTAATTCCTAAGAATAAATACCCCCGTTGCAGCAGACCTGCATACTCAGCGAATTTCAGATGCAACACAACAAACGGTATTTCAATCCAACTTAGCGAGATTTTACATGTTTTGTAATCTCCATAAGAATAACATGGGGAATGATTATGCAGGTTTGCTGCAACAGGTATGTTAAAACTGGTTGGTTTTAATTCATTATTTAGTAGATCTTAACTAGAAGAAGCCATATACCAAGTTTTGTCAAGAAATGTTAAAAAATAAGTAAGATATAGAATTTTTTATTTCCCATAAGGATAACATGGGGAATGATTATGCAGGTTTGCTGCCACAAAAACTGAAATTTCGGGGATTTTAGACTAAAATACATTAGATCACATCTAGATGAAGCCACAAACCAAGTTTTATCCAGATATGTGGAGAAATAAGCGAGATATAGAATTTTACTTATTCCCCATAAGGTTAACATAGGGACAACGTACTGTGTTTACCACTTTCAATATCTCGGTAACCAATGGACATAGAGCAATGATTCAAAACACTAAATTGTTTGTTTTTTTGAGCTGAATTCAATGGTGCCAACAAAGATTCGATAAATTTTATTTTTATGTTTAAAAAACTCAAAAAACCCATTTTTGGGGGTGTTTATCCCCCTTTACCCCCCTTTCCGGTGGTCCGATCGGGCTGGTTCACGAACTCGTCCATTTGATTACCACTTTACATGTCTGTTCCAAATTTCATTACGATCGGACCATATTTACGGCCGCTATCATGCTGACAGACACATATATATATACCATGAGACCTACGGTAATAGCTTCTTCCCTATAGGGGAAATTCGCTATAAGAGTGTATTTAGGTCTGGAAAACATGCATTAAAAACATCTGTTTTTGAAGCAGTATAACGAAAAATATATTTCTTCACTTGAACATTTAAAACATAAAAGACAAGTAGAAAACAAGTTTTAAAGGAGAACAAATGGGGCTGATGATCGCATTATGGTGCTGAAACCTTGGCCTCCCTAATCATTGGATCGTAAGGTAAGATTAAATATTAAATAATGATGTTTAACTAGCTAGAGGCTTCTATTAATGATTCAAATTCTACTTTCATTATTTCATCATGGTAATGAAAATGTAATCCCAGGTAAAGAACCTCAATAAACATGACCTCGTCTTCTTAATCAGTGTCAACCCACTCTAGAAGCCCGCGACTATAGTGATCCTCATTGATTTATCCTCGCAGAAATATCCTCATTAGATTTATTATACTAAAGTTATTGCAATCAAATTATTTGCCTCATTCCAGAAAAATACCACCAGAGCCTAGGCCCTAAGAGAAAACGAGTGACCAAAGTACAATAATGCTATTCCTTACTTCATGCCAGTAAGGATTGGATTAGCATTATTTTCAAATTGAAAGTACCGGTAGACAATGTGCTGGCACGGATATCCTAATAATCAACTATATAATTTTTTGGGCTTTTCACCACTATTCGCTCTGTGTCAAGATCTTAATATTGCGTATCAGTATCATTAAGCACTTATAAAGCCATGTATGCCAAGGACAGGATAGGATTTGTTTACGTTTTTCAAGACTTGTTTTTTTGCTACCTAACTTGAAATTTCAGAGGCAGTCTGAGGGGTGGTCTTAAATCTATCTTTAGGGATCCATTTTGAGTTTTAAGATATAATTTTTTTAATTACAGCGACAAAATTAGAATTATAGAAGCTATTCTAGATCAAGCAACTATTCCAGTTTTAGATGGAACATTATGCATGGAACAATTTGATTCATTGGGATTTATGTTTTGCATATGAGGAGGTGTTTTAGGGGGATAAGGCAAAAGATAATGATTAAAAAGTTTGTTTATTATGGTAATCAGTTTGAATGAGGTTGATGACATTTATGTTTTCTATTTCATATTTTTCTTTGTAATGGTCTAGTTCTTATTGTATTTTTTAATTTTCTTTGATCACTTAATTATTCAGTTGTAACTTTCTACTTGGTACTTCATTTCTTTCCCATAACGTCAATCAGACCGGGAGCGTCAACATTCCTTCTCTGTGGAGGCTCAGAAAACTAAAACAGTATTTTTGTTGAAACATTTTCTGTTGAATGCGGCTTTATAACTCATCTCTGAATAGTTGTATTTAAATCATTAAATGTTCAAAAAAAAGCCATTAAATCACTGAATATTTTCAGACCAAAACGTACATCATACTGTGATTAGAACTGGAGATATATGAAAAACAAAACAAAAAATAGTTAAATTCAGAAGCATACATGAGGAATGAACGGGTAATTTTTATATTTGAGTATATCTCAAGAACAAAAAAAATTCAAAAACAGATTTCAGCATTGTAATTAATTAGTGTGAAAATATAGTTTGTAATAATGCGTCACAACACCACATTCATATTAAAAAATATCTTGTGTACCATTATAACATTGTTAAATAGTTATTATTAACAATAATATATAATAATATAGGGAGGTTATTTAAGTTGTAAATTATTATTGGATTTGAACTACTGAATTTTGTATCAGAGAGTTTCCAGTTGTCGATAAATACCATTTGTAAGAGGATGGCCTGAAGGTACAAGAAAATATGGCACGTGCAATGACTCAGACATTGTTTATAATCAGGTACATAAAATCAGTAAAATCATGATTTACAGCAAAATAAGTTATATAATAGGAGTGGGGGTAGGTACCAGTTGTCTCGGGGAGTAAATTGATCATCTTTAGCCTACGATGCATCGGGAACGCCGCACCTAGGGAGACAGCCAGAGGCAGCTTAGCAACATGCTTTTTCTCTGGAAGGGAAAAGTTTAGAAATAGAAGCACAGCCTAAAAAAAACTCATAAATTACCCAATTTACCCTAATCAATAATAATACTTTGGGAAAACAGTTTTACAGAAACAATTATTGAACATTTATTAATAATCTGGCATGGAACATGTTGAGAGCATTATCAGAATTTGTTTTACAACTAAGCCTTAATGATTGTAAGAAAGAACACACTATTTGTTAATTAAACAAGAATAAAACAGGATTATTGTTCGTTAGATTGAAGTAATATATTTAAATATTGTATTGAAAATGTTTTGCATTACTATTTTAAAGTTAAATTTCCGAAACGCCTCCTTGTACCATGTAGGACTCTAAAATTAATGACGGACTAAAAAGGAGTTTAGTATTAGATGGGTCCCGAAGTAAGTAATTTAGTTTGTTAGGGACAATACAGTTATGGTACTATTGAATCCAATAAGGTGGATCCAAGATGGCGGCTGAAAATTAGTACCCAATTAAAATGAAGTATTTACCATCCAGCAACTCTTGGCGGTGTGTTTAAATCAATATCTTGGGAAATAATCGTTTGGATACCATAACATTTTTTTTAATATCTATTCCTGTATTTTGGCCCCATGAACTTTTATCTTCGACATTCAAAATCGCCCAAGGATGCCACTCTGGCAACCCCCATACTCTTGCCCAGTCAGGTAGTACTAGAATCAGTGATAAATTTTGAGTCCGACCCTACTTCAAGGTCACATGGCTGGGCAACAGGACTAAAAACCTTTTTTCGACTTTGGATGAACTAACAAACAACAAAAAGCCGACTCAATTGCCATAAAATTGATATGGGATGAACATTGCTTTTGTCAAACCATGAAATAAAGACCATTTCAAATACAAAAGAAAGAATTGATTAAACATGCCTGGAATATTTTTTCAAAGAGTATAAATGAGCATAAATGCTATTTTTAACGATTCTCCAATTAATTTAAAAAGATTTTATAACTATTACTAGTTTAAAAAACAAAATTTAAACATAAAAAAGTGGCTGAGATTGGAAACAATTTTTTAAAAGTAAAGCCCCCCAGTTTTCAATTCATAACAATTTCTTGAATATCTTTCTTACCAAAACCCCAGTGTCATGGATAGAGCAAAATGGATTAAAAAGGAAGCAATAAAACCACATAATCATTTTGTTTCTAACATATTTTATTAATCCAAAATGGATTAAAGTACAGTATATCCAACAGTCTTCAACTAATAAAACGAAATAATCAGAGTGAATACAAAATTACAGTTTCACAAGTACAATTTGATTGGGAAACTAAAAAATTTGTTCACTCGGTATTTTATTTTATATAAAACTATCAATAAAAATCATAATACTTAAAATTGTACCTAAAAAGTTTGTGAAACTGATTCCAAATGTATAAAATAAAAAATTGCAAAAGCCTTGATCAACAATCAATGTTTTATAAAAACTTAACCTAACAGGCAAATAATTTACAAATTCTAGTTTATTACTATACAATTTGTATGTACATATTGAAGTGAACACCTCTGGCAGTGCTATTTTGGGAAATGTTGTTAACTCCTGCAATTTTCTGATTTTAATTTACAAACTGCAAAGTCCAAGAGCTTCATAACAATATCAATATGTAACTTGTTACCAAGTTCACTTATAAGTTCAGGATACTGCTCTAGTTTATTCTTAATGTTTTCAGCAATGGATGATACATCTTCATCTGAAGATCTTGTATTTGAGCTCTCTCCTTTTGTCGGTGTCAGATCTTCAGATCGTGGTGACTTTATCAGTACCTCAGAATTATCTTTATCTGAAGATATCGAACTTGTGGTCCTGCCACTTTGCAAATTAGGATCTTCAAAAGTTTGTTCGGATGATTTTATAAGCACTTCAGCACCATCTTTCTCAAGAGGTTCTGTAACTTGAGTCTTGTCACTTGGCAATACAGGACATTCAACAGTTTTCACAGGTGAGTGTAACTGCACTTCAAAACAATCTTTTCCTGAAAAAATCACATATATTATAAACACAGAACGTATTTCATTTATTCATACAGCTATCATTTGATTTTAATTAATTGTACAACAATCACTTAATTCAATTTATTTATACAGTTAACAAATAACAAAAATTACATTGAACATAACAACAGGTGTACTCTAGAATATGTCTAGTTAAAAACACGTCTGAATTTGTTACCTTTTAATTTTAGAAAGTATTATGAGCTAAGAGAATGCTTCTGACTTCATATCAAACAATGCATTATTCTACATTATTTAAGTATTTATTAATATGATACAAAGTTGTTGAAAATGCAAAGACAAAAGTCAAAGCAGTAATGCAAAGACAAGAGTCAAAAGACAATAGTCAAAGCAGTCAGCACTGGTGACAATACAAAGACTAGATATTATCTCAGCTGCAGCTTCGCTTGCAAACACTGCAATTTGTGGTTTACCTGTAGAACTATTACAAACCAAACAGACAGAGAAACAACGAACTATTTTCAGATATAAACAAATTGAACAAATCTCGATCAAGTGTCGGTCTCGATCATCACGGTTCAAAAACTTCAGTCCTTTACTGTACACAACTATTGTCAGTTTAGTCTTGGACTAAAATTAAATAGACTTCAGATTGAAAGTTTATGGTTTTGTGTTAAAAAATTAGCTCAAATTACTGACAAAAAACATTATACTGCTTCAATGTATTTCATCAGGATTTTTTAATGTGTTATTTATATCTTAAATTTTCAGATAACTTTCCCATTGAGCCATTGCAATGTGTAACTACGTGGAGGTTCGGTTTGGCATGAGGAAGGAAACCATTGAGGATTGTTATAGTAGTTACATTGTAATTTACATTATTTTTAATTTTCTATAGCTTCTAACAGAAACTTACCAGATGAAAGATCTTTCTCAGAGCTTGCCAGTCTTGTTTCGTCAGACTTCTCATTTATTTCATTGTAGTAATTCTGAAGAAATATACAATATAAAGTTAGTATTGGTATATGTTTTGTTAAGAGACCCAAAAAAGCAAGAAGTGTTCAAAATGAAAGCAAATATCGGAGGAAATAAAGCCAAAATGTAAGCTGCTTACAAATACAAGTAAGACATGAGCACTCTCATGACTACAGACATATACGTCTCCATAGACTCAGGCCGGGGACACACATGGCGTTTTTTTTATCGCGCGATAATTTTTCCAAGGCCACTGATGAAAATGGCGTTCATACACACGTGGCGGTAAAAAAAAACGCAACGGGAAAAATATCGCCAATCATGGTACCATTTTAATTTTGAGAGACGACAGTGGGTGTTTACCAAATGCATTTTAGCATATGCTGATCACAGAACTCCTGACGTCATCAACACGGTACAATGTTTAGAGTGTCTTGCCGGCTGACCATGGCAGCGGTAAAAAATCCGCCAAATGTGTTCGCTCCCATTTAATTGCATATACCACTGTGATGACAAAGCGGAAAAAAATCCGCTTTAGAGCGGCGGCAAAATGACCGCCAGCGGCAATATTATCGGGTGGTATTTCTTCCGCCCCGTGTGAACGCGTCCATTTAAATCAATGCACTACGGGCGAGCGACATTTTTACCGCGCGTTAAAAAACGCCGTGTGTGTTCCCAGCCTCACACCTATGTCTGTCGTGGATAGTGTGAGTCTACAGACATAGGTGTGAGAGTAATGTCTTTAGACATCTGCTCTTCTGCCAGGTCGCATTGTTCCTGCCTGTGTTTTTGTTGTTTTTACTTTTTTACTTTCATAACTGCATCATTGTGTCCATGAGTTTGTTATTTAGATTTTAAACAAATAAAACAGCCTTCAATTGAAGTGACATTAAGACACTTCGATGTCTCACCAGAGCCGGAACTAGTTGCCAAAGCAATCCTTTTGGAGGATTACTTGAAGCAGATAATTTAAACCACAAATAGTATTTCAATGCGTTTGACCGCTGAGGCCATTCTGATATGTCAGCTAGATCTCCGTCTGCCTTATCTGTGGATCCCCAACAAGTGATTCCCCAAAAGTTCACACACTTCCCCCTCATTTCCACCCCACCTTCAAATTAGCCACCCTCTGCCCGAGACACCAACAGTCCACAAACACTGTCCAGGGGCGGTACTGTCTAGTTACTGGATTGGTATTCTACAACATTGGACTCTTAGTGAGTAATGTTTTTTTCTTTACAAAGGCATATGAGTGCCAATTTTGATTACTTCTTCTGTATTGCCCTGTAAATCAACTCTCTGGAACTTAAGGGTCGAATTGTCAACCCAAACAAACTATGACAAGCACTTTCCTGACAAGCATTACTGACCTCATATTCTACCTGGGGCCTGGTGGTAGTACAATCCCTCAGGGGAAGGGAAAATAAAAAACGGAACAATTATCGTGGACCTACTCACTGTGGGTCTCCTGGGCTTGAACCTAAATAAAGGGGGGAGAACAGGTAATGATGAGGAAGTTGAAGGATACAGAGAGAAGGAAAGGTAGAGGTGATGGAGATTAAAATAAGTAAGAAAAAGTTTGAACCTGGACATGAAAAAAGAAGATGGCAAGGTTAATAAATTGAGAAAGCAGGAGGATGAAGGAAGAGTGAAGGAAAGATAGAGGCGATGGTAGATTCGGATGGGTTAAGATTAAACAAGTAAAGAATGCCCCCCAAATGGGAAAAAGAAAATATGAAAAAGATGAAGAAAATTAAAACCAAGATAAATTGAGAAATAGGATCTTGGTGAAAGACATAAATAAACAGGGAAAATGAAAATATGGGCGTGGTGGAACTGACCTGCAATATCTTGCGTAGCCGCTCCAGCTTGGGCGGGATAAAGGGCAGTCGCTGTATCGTCTCCTCGGGCAGTGAGCTCAGCTGTCCCACCGTCGTCACTCCCAGCCTCTCCAGCTGACCCTGCAGCTCCGACATCCTGCAACATCACTCCAAATTAGACTGTTGGATTTTGTATGGTTCAGCTCGCCCTTCAGACTAGCAAAACGCGTAGAAGTTTGTCGGGTAAGGGTCCCTCATCCTCTTTCCAGATGGACAAAGCACAACTCTTTCCAGGGCTCACACCTAATTGGGTATCCAAGCTCAGCCAGGAACAAAAGCTCCCAGAGAGACAAATAGGAACCAAGGTGAACAGGAAGTAGGTCAATCCAGATAGCCAAAAAATTACCAGTACAATGACAGTTTCTCATTACTGTACTCAATGTCAACCTCTGTATTGGTATAGACACGTAATGAGAGCCGTGTAGGGCCTGAGTTCATATTGAGCTTAGCTTCTTACACCGTACAGTAGTGACGGGCGATTTGCGAACGATTCGTTCAAATTTAACCCTCGAGCGGGCGCACGCGGAGTTTTCCTCCGCACGTGTTTTTTATGTTGAAATAAACAGACATAATGGGTGTCGGCGGTCGTGTCCGGCTCCGTACTTTATGCCCCTCATTTCAGGAATTTCCTAAAGCTATTTATACCCCACCCCCCCCCCCCCCCTTGGTACCTCGTTATATGCAATTCAGAGATGCCGTCTTAGTTTGCGGAGGGCCCTCACCCGTTACACAGACACTGATACCTATTTTCAAAATTCATAATATCAATGGATTTGTAATTATTATTAATTTTTTGGAGTTTTCCTTTTGCTTTCGAAAAAAGAAATGAAAGGAAAAGTCCAAAAATGTTAATAATAATTAATACATATTTTATACTAGAAAATTACTTACTATGTTTATTGAAATATTACCTATTAAGTTGAACAATTCATTTAATCGATGATGAAATGTGATTCTTAATGAAGTTTGTCAACATTTAAATACTATATTTCGTTATAAAACAAGTAAAATGGGTTAAATTTGTGCAATCTAGGGTTGCAGAGTAAAACTCCGCATGCGCCCGCTCGCGTTTTGCCAGTGAAGCGCCCGCTCAAGGGTTAACAACTCAAATAACAATCAAATAATTTACGATTCTTCTAGGAAACAAACTGATTCATGAGACAAATCACACAGATGAATCTATTTTATTCTTTTAATTTGCGAAAGAAAAGCAGCTTCAAATGCCAGTTTTCTTGCAAAGTTGCAGTTCAGTTAGTAAGAAATTTTTGTTATTTGAAATTCAGTAATTAATTAATTTATTTGCTAAGAAGAATCAAACTGCCCACCACTACCGTACAACTGGATTAACTCTGTAACTTGGTCAAACATTTCTTAAAAAAACACATTATAAGAAAACAAAGATAAAATTTAAATATCCCTCTAGCACACATAAGAAAGCATAATCAATGTTTTCCAAACGGCTGCTGAACTGTAGGGCTATAGGGGGTATTCAAAGGCAAGAGATGAGCAATTCATAATGTGCATTCACCCTCTAAAAAAAGCACATTACCTCAATTCCTCCGTAAAATCAGCAAAAATTATATCACGTTATACAGTAAAACTTCTCATGCACGACCTTAAATTGTCGCTTTAAAGTACCCTCATTTAAAAATTACACTTTTTCCAGCTTTTGAATTTTTAATCAGGAGTATAAATTTAAGCAAAGAGTGCCCTAATTGCAAAATTATCAGTGAATATTATTTATTTTTTTGTAATTTCATTTAACCTATATGGTTGGATCTTAAAAACTGAAAGATTAGTCATTTCAACAAAACCAATTTTTTGCTCTTTTCAGCAATAGGAAGTTTGATGAGATCAGTTGTTGTCCTTGGTTTTTTTTTTTCAATTCCTCACCTCTCAATCTTAAACCCAAGACAAACCTAACTTGAACCTAAGACGAATAAAAGTTGTAAAATTGTATTTAACAACTAAGAATATCCTAATGTTTTAAAATGTAAAAACTTATGAAAACTTAATTAAAAATGTTAAAAAATACCCAATGCACATCTTAGTCATGAGAAGGTGACTGAAAAGGTAGAAGGATAGTTACCACAGTGGATTGACGATTCTCTCCAGTATGTCGGTGAGAGGGCTGGAACACTGTTTGAGGGGCGAGAAGACTTTGTCCTCGGGGTTAGTCGCCTCCTCCACCTCCACGGCCAGAGATCCTTGTGACGGCAACTCTTCACTCTCGGTGTCTAAGCAAGCACATTCAACATCATTGATAACTTCATCAAAATCCTCTAAAGGTTTTCAGTGAACCGTTAATTTTAAGTCACAAACATTCTGCAGAACAATATCCCATTACGCATAAAGTAGTTTGAATGCCAAAATGGTTACGTTTATAATTTTTGTTTTGTATGGTTTGCCTAAAATAATTATCTTTTAATATATAAATATGTTTTTATCATTTCACTGATCTATAGTTGTTGGTGTACAATATTTAAATTTTTATTAATTAGAATATGGTAGAGCAGCTGCCTAAAAAAAATTTTTACAAGCAATTTGGTAATTGAAAACATCACTACAATATTAACTAAGACTTTTTTATGGATATTGCTCTCCAACAGTTCATTAAAAACATCATAAATTGTATCATCATTTGAGATATTTCATTTATTGGGAATTAGTATAAGAATATACGTGAAATTACCTTGTACTGGTTCAGGCCTTTGGATCTGCCCTTTGCCAGGGTTTGCTTTGCTAAATAACAAGCTTTCTGATACTGGAGGATCAAGAAAACTAACTCGTTTCTTCTGTGAAAAGAAAATAAAAAAAAAATATAAAAACTCATTTTATTCTTCTTTAAACTTAAGATGAGGAATAAAACACATAAATTAAACAGTTTTGTACTCCTATAAGAAAGCTTAGCGCTCAACTATTATTTGATATTTTCAGGCTGAGGAGACACAGTAGCAACAATTTATTACTGATGACATGACCTATATACCATACTTGCAGTCTTCCAAAACTAAGGAAACCTGAGGTATATCAAACTTTCCGAATTTATTTACAACCGAAGATATCCCCTTCACAATTCGTCTACATGCTTATTTCTTTCAGACAGAGTAGAGGGGCAATGTGCTCACTGTCAGAAACACTACCTTGAGATCAACAACAGATTTTAAACAGTAGAACCTGGTTAATTTGAACTTCTAAAACTCAAAACTTCCATAATTAGAATATATCTCCCAGGCCCCAGCACTTTATATGTTAACAATGTTAAAAAAGCGTGAATAACTCACATAAATTCTTAAAGTACCTCAAATTATGACAAAACTACAAAACAATAGTGGTTTTCAGTCTGAAAATTCCAAGAAAAGACATAATGACGTGGAATTAGCAGTCCAAAACCCCCTTTTCAGCAATATTTTCAAAGACAGCTGTACCATCTCATTCCGCACCCACTTAACATTACCCTATCAATGTAGTATGTCTCCGTGTAGACATACTACAACATAGACATACAACTGTCTGATCATCTTGTTTGTGTGCATTTTTAATGTCGTTGAACCTGATAATTCCCACCCCTATTGCATTATAAACATTAACTACTGCAGCTTGTCACTATATCATAATACGAGGACAACGCAGAACCAAGAACCCATTAGAAATGCCACTCGTGCATAGCTCAAGACAAAGTAGAGGTAGCACGAGAGTTTACATATCAACGTGTGCAATAACTCGATACTCCACATTTCAGCTATGTCATGTTTAAAACAAGAGCACCACAAGAAAAAGTTACACCAAATTGGTGTTGCTCTGATTTCAATGATCTTTTTTTCACAAGGCAATCACCGGATCATCATTGACAAAACAAGTTTATCTTTTTTGACATCACTGAGGATGTTAATCCTTCCACTTTAAAAATTGTACCTATTGACAAACAACACCTTCATTCATACTTTTAAGAAGATGCGCTAAATATAATTCTGGAAGAATTTCAGTTGCTGAGTTTTTTTTATAAGAATGTTAAAATACAGTACAACTGTGATTTTGCGGAATTTTTTCTTGAGGCGCTCATGTTTTAAAAGTTGATTCCCCTCAAAAATCAAGAAACGTATTACATGAGACACCCAGACAGTGATATGTAAATTATTGCGCTACCTTTACTTCTTCTGGAACTACACATGAACGGAACTTACTTTCTCCATGGCCCTTGTTATATTGATAACCGTAGAACACGATTAAATCGAAAACTTGCCAGTACCTTGGAGGAGGGTGGGGAGGAGTCGGGGCTGATCGGGTAACTCTGTTGGGTGCGTTTGAGGATGCTGCTGTTCGGGCTGGCCGTCGGCGAGTACGTCCGCCGCACCCACTCCTCGCTCGGCCCGCTGTGCGTCCGCTGGATGATGTGGCTGCGAACAATCAAAAAAGCGCATTCCAACGACTGTTTCCATCCATAACGTACACAAGCTTTATGCTCATTTGAAAGTTTTCGTGTTGGCCGCACACTGGATATGAAGTTTTGTCTTGAGATCAGATGTTTTATAAACAGTGTAATATGCGCTTGATATGACGGGCGCTCGATACGCTGTGTTAATGACATATTTCAATCGATGGACTAGGTTCAATATTAATGGGCGAATATATCTTCTCAAGACAACACTCAAATCCAGTATGCAGCCAACAGTACTGATACATTTTAAGTAATATATGTTTTTGGCTCCCCTCAGTCTTTCAACAGGTGTGAGGTGTCCAAAAAATGTTGGCAGGAGAATAGATGACATGCATTCTGTAAATTTACAATATCCTTATTAAACAACTTTAGAAGTCGATTTTAATAGACAGTAAAAAAATTATCTATAAAGAGCTGAGTTATTGATTAATTATACTCTTATGCTCTTATTAATTATGTTTAGAAACAAACATGTAAATGAAGATGCGCTTACAAATGAAGATCTATTTGCTTTATTTTCGTTAAAAATACCAAAGGTTTTGTTTGATTTGCTTAGTTGTACATTGAGGTTCCACGCAGATGTTGCAGATTGAACCAACAGCGTTACGCAAAAAAAGTAGACAAAATAAATTAATTTAGGAAATTCTTAAGTATGGTCAGGATTCTGTAAGGAGTTTTTTATCCTTAATGAGATTATCTTTTTAAAGTTATAGGTTAATTTTAAATGTTTGCTCTGATGAGAAGTTCCGCCACTGATAATTTTGTCAAACAAATTTCTCTTCCTCCCACCTGCTACATTTACACTCTTTTTACTCCTTGTCATAATAAAAAAATTCAAACGCTTTCAAATTTCCATGCAGACATGCAAATATGTTGCCGCTCAACAGACTGCAAGCGTTAACAGCTGATTTAGTTGCAGAAGTGATAACACAAGAATACATACAAGTGTACAAGAGTACACAAGAATAACATTGACAACAATCAGCTGATCACTGTTACACAATTAATTGCAGCTTCTCAGATCAAGCACTAATTGCAGATCAAAGCAAAATGAATGTAGCTTGTTAATTACTAAGTTAATTAAATAGATGTTTATAGATTGGGTATTTTTTATTGCAGGTGGGGGGGAGGGGGGAAGTGTTATGTTTTGAGAAGTCTCCCTCATGAAAACTGTAGCCCTCGGCAAGCCTGGGCGCCAATATTTTTAATCATAAGACAATGTTGTACTTTACTCACTTAACACACAAATAACTATTGTTCCCCTGGCAAAATGAATTTTTCAAAGAAATAAAAGCAAAATTAAAATAAAATAACTGACGTGTTTTACAATGCAAAGCCCCATTCACGAACAACATGCTAAAGCTCATTTGATTTAAGTCACAAAGTGTCCCGGGCTACTAGTAAAATTTAAAAATCCTTCTTACCTTTTCTGTGATCTTGACACTGGTCCTACTCTCACTGGTAGGATTCTACGTCTTTTGGCAGAGCCCATGGGTGACAAAGTCTTTTCTGTTTCCTGCTTGGCCAGCTCCATCATTTGACTCGTCCTGGAGTTGGGTGATGATATGGGACTGCCGTTGCTTTCGAACCTGAGTAAACCCATTGTTCTCTTTGGAGAACACACACTGTTTGCATCTGTTTCTACAACAAATCGTTTAAGATTTTTTTGTGACCTCGGTGAACGATCACTTTGAGCATCTTCTTCTTCATTTACTATTTCTGAAGTTCTATCTGACAACTGAGAATTGAGGTTTTCTAAGTTTTTAGTACTTTTGCTATCTCCATTAAGCAATTTAAAGTCGTCAGACAGTTCTTCTGAATGTTGATTGGTGCAGGATTTCACTTCAGTATTGGAAGGCAGACTATCGATCTCATTTGAATCTGGTGATTCTTCAATTTCAATGTCTAATCTTCGACAGACTGATTTTTTTACAGGAGTTACTGTAGATCGTGAACTTTCTGTTTTTAAAGGTGAAGATCTCAAAACCCTGTCACTGCTATTGATGGCATGTGATGGATTTTCCAACTTTTTAGGACTTTTACTAAGAAGCTTTAAGGAATTATTGCTGGAGTTTCTAAATGACAACAGCATACTTTGTGTCGAAGCATTCGTTTCCTGGGAACTTGCTATTATGTCCTCAGATTCAGTATTTTTGTCAGGTGATTGTTTATCTGTCTTTTCAATCACTTTATTTTCTGTTTCCTGTGCGCATATTGTCAACTGTACAGAAGAACTTCCTTTCTCAGGAGTTCTCTGTACTTCTTGTCTAGTCTCTGATATGTTATGTGAAGGTGATGGTCCCTTAGATTCTTCTTCGTTTGATCTATTTTTAATTGTATGGGAGTCTTGAGCAGGTTCAGGCTCATTAATTGTTTTATTTTCTTTTTCACGCAATGGAGGACTATGAATAACGTTTGAATTTGGACTATGTAAAGCCTGGTTTATTTCTGCTGTTCCCATTTTTACAAGAACCAATAATGGCAGTTTTCCATCTTTTTCCTCAGATTTTGATGTTGCTTCAGGATCATGGTCTTGACTTGATTTTGAGTTAGAGCATGAATCTAATTTAGAAACTAATGATTTTGGGACAGGTGTAAAAGGAAGTTGTGTCTGCTTCAACTGTTTCTGACCACTTTTAACAGGTGTATTTTCAGATGATCTTGGTTTCCTAGATGCAGAAGGTGAACTAACAGTGTCAGTAGATTTTAAATCAGAAATACTTGGTGGGTTTAAAAATTCTAAACAACTTCTTCTCTTCACAGGAGTACTTTTGACACCATCTAAGTCTTGTTCCTTTTCCTTGCTTTCTATGATCTTTCCGTCTTCAACTACATTCGTTGATTTTGTCCCCCCGATACAAATTTCTGCATTAGATGTTTCAATGTTATCCATTGATCTTAATTTTCTTGACAAAGGACTCGAATCAGCAGACTCAAGATTAATTTTTTCAGACATCCTCTTGTCATTTTCAGATTTTTTACTTTCACTGCCATCATTTCTGGACAGTATTTTATTATCTGGACCATTTGATTCTTCTTTTGATTCTTTTTTCCTCTGTGCATTGCATGATTCATCCAACTTCAGAATAATTCCATCCAACATGTTTAATAAGATTCCTTTCCCCTCATTATCATCACCACTCGAAACCGGAGTCTGAATTTTACTACTCAGATCAACATTGTTGGAGTTCAAATCATGATTATTGTCTTTTAAAGATGAGGAAATGTTTCTTACTGATGCTCTTTTTTTCTGTTCAACATTGCTTACTGATTCAGGTAAAGATTTTACTTTCTCTTCAACTTCAAACTGACTGGCATTCATTATCACTTCTGGGAGACGTTCCACTACAACTTTGACTGGAGAAAAAGATATATCAATACAAGGAACCTCATTTGCAAGAGATTTAAAGCATTTTGACAGTTGATATTTACATTTACAGTCCTTTGTTTTTGTTTCATTGTCTAAAATTGATTTGTTCCCATCTTTAAGTTCAACAATAGTTACTACTTCAATTTCATCCTTGATTTCCACAACATCACTTTTCTGGTCTGGAATCTCTGTGTCAAACTGAGTGGCAATTAAGTTTGTATGGGTATCCTTGGGAGTAGATTTACTATTGTTTTCTATACTTCTCAAGGTTGGTTTTTCAATACCCTCATTTTTGTTTGATTCCTCTTCAGCAGATATCATAATCTCACCTGTCAGTGGTTTATCATGTTTTCTCAAACTATTGTTATGAATGTTTACAGGTGTTTCACTCTTTGTAACACTTTTGTTGGTAGATGAATCCTTCAAACCGACAGGGCTTTGTGATTTTCGTACCTTTTTGTGAAACTCACCTCCAGTAAGCACTGGAGTCACTCCAGATTTCCTTTTCCTTAATCTTCTAGGAGAAACTTTTGGTGTGGTAATACTGTTTGATGATAAATTTGATTTAACGTTTTCATTTTGGTCTTCTGATTGGTTTTCCTGACCAATCTTTCTTCCACTTTTCTCAACAGAAATACTGAGCTTAGTTTTCCTTAAACTTCTCTTGGGTGTTTTGACCTCACTAGCAGATAGTTTGGGTGTAGTAACGTCTAGAGCATTATCCTTTGTTTTCTTTTCATTGTCATTGTGATTAGTATTTGGATTTGATTGGTCAATATTCTTGTCTCCTTTGTTCAGAGAATCATCTTCAGTCACTCTGTTACAAACTGACTTTATACCATCATCAGAATGCAATTCAGAGGATGCAGTTTTAGAGTTGTCTTTTACACAACTCTGACTTTTATTACTATTTGTATCACTTGCTAAACTTTTCCTTGATCTCGTACGTTTGCTTCCTGGAGTTGCTTTGGAAACACCTTCCGTCTCCAAAACATGATCCTGCTTTCTCGTTTGATCCTCCTGTAAAACTTTGAAAGGAGTATCATCTGCAACTTCAGAGACTTTAGTTTCCTGGACATTTGACTTCAGAGGAGATTTTTTATTACTAACACAGTCATTTTCTTTATTGTTTTGAAGTTTATCAACAGCATAGGAATCGTTGGCTTTTAGTGATTTTCTTGGTGATAAATTTCTGAAATTAACTTCTTTAAAACTCTGGGGAGAGCATATAGTGGATTCCTTTTCTACCTTCTGCTCCTTATCTCCAACATGAACAGGAGTGACAATGCTGTAACATAAAGTTTCAGTTAATATTATGAGTTTGAATCTATGATATTTTAAGTGTATGGTTATTCAAAAATTCTAAACAGTTAATGTTTGGATTACACAATGAATTCAGATACAAAACCAACAAGTCTAATATAAAATGTATCAACTGTAAGCAGCAGAAAATTAACATTTTTTCACATTCCTTTTTTAACTTTCCTATTATAGCTTATAATTATTCAAAGAAGTTAATTGCACATTAGACTAGTTTGACCTTAGAGACATATTAAACTTTTTTAATCTTTTTTTGTTTAAATTTTTAATAATAGGGTTTAATATCAATTAAAGGTCTCCTAGAAGTAAAAGCCAATAACATGACATTTGCATAGTTAAAGTTGAAGTAACAATCGCATTTAATCACATCAGATATACCAAATTAACCATTCATGTTACTCCTTACTGTCTCTTAAAAAGTCTTGGAACCATAACTTACGATGTTTTTCAAAATAGATGGGAAGTTAATTGCACATTAGACTAGTTTGACCTTAGAGACATATTAAACTTTTTAAATCTTTTTTTGTTTAAATTTTTAACAATAGGGTTTAATATCAATTAAAGGTCTCCTAGAAGTAAAAGCCAATAACATGACATTTGCATAGTTAAAGTTGAAGTAACAATCACATTTAATCACATCAGATATACCAAATTAACCATTCATGTTACTCCTAACTGTCTCTTAAAAAGTCTTGGAACCATAACTTACGATGTTTTTCAAAATAGATGGATTACACTACAGACTTTTAAATAATTTAACTTTTGGAATGCAAACCAACAAAATATTTTAAGAATAATGTAGCACTTAATAAATTAATTGAGCCATTGAGATCCATAGTGATATAAGTAAATTTATTTTTTAATTCAGTTTATTGATAGCCATGGATATCCCTTTTCTGGTTCTACTCACGGGCAAAGTGGTACAAGTCAAATGATGTCACCAATGATATCAGTGGTATATTTTGTTTTTGCCGCACAATAATAAGCTGGTGCCATTGGCAAACATAGTGGGACTAGTTGTAGACACAGTGTAAACTTGCACCACTATAGCCACCAACGAAAAAACTTACTTATACCACTCTACCTGCTGCATATGCTATAGCCACCAACGAAAAAACTTAATTATACCACTCTACCTGCTGCATATGCTAACATTTTTATGAAACGGTTATCAAGGCAGAGTGGTATAAATTACTTCAACCCCTGCAGAAACACTCCAACAAATGTCTCTTAATTTAAAGTAAAAAGTTGCTGTGACTATTAAATAATAAAGAGTTGCAAACACCAAAATAATTTTAATTAATTTCATCATTTGTGGTAAAATGTCTACTAGACGCATTTGTTTCTCCAAATTAGGGAAATGTGACTTGTATTACTTTGGATCTCAAGGGAAAATTTGCAGGCACTCCAAGTCAGTACAAGTTAATACGAAAATTACGAACAATGCTGATGATTGTAGGAAATAAATTTATGGGCATTTCAGTTTATGTAGAAATGTGACAAACCTTTCAAAAAGTGATTGTGAACTGTCCTGGGACAAATCTTGATATAAGGCCGGAATATCATGTTTTCTGGTGGCCAGACTTTCTTTCTGATGGTCAGTTAAGAGTATTTTCCGAGGCTTAGGTGGAACAAACACAAAATCCTGAAAACCACAGCTAATGTAGCATCAAAGCGGACGTATATACTTATAACATATGCTACAAATTTTTACATCTACATTAAGAGAATCCTAGATCGAGGCTCACATTTCCTAGACTGTAATTTCAA
Organism: Flexamia atlantica; assembly: GCA_035578135.1. Taxonomy (NCBI): domain Eukaryota; kingdom Metazoa; phylum Arthropoda; class Insecta; order Hemiptera; family Cicadellidae; genus Flexamia; species Flexamia atlantica. Next base: position 61,614,367 of record JAQJVK010000002.1, read on the forward strand.
ATTCAAAGAGGAATGCCACTGTTTCAAGCATTTCCTCTTAATAGTTTATTATTGACACGTTGTCCATAAAACCGCAGGAAAACTTGTGGTTTCAGTGGATAATTTAAGCTGTCTGAAACTGATTTTATGAATCTGGATTTTTTTATAGTCTGGTTGGTTACAATCCATTTTCTTAATTGACTTTACAATCGTTTCTATCTCACACTGCATAAAATCCCATGTCTATAATTGTTTAGGGTTAATGGCATAATGGTGCAACTAATGATTTCATATAATATATAGGACAAAAATTGGAAAGTAATGACAATTTCTGCTTAATTTTCATGGTACAAGTTTTATGAATTTTTAAAAATTTAACTTTTATTCCTTCAATAGCAAGCACAAACATATTACAAATACCCTACATGAAACTGATATAATCATAAGCGCAGTAAATTATACTTAATTAATTTGTGAAAAAAAATCTGAAATGGGAGTAAAGCAGTAAATATATTGACAAACTTGTTCTATAGGTAAACCATACTCTTTCAGCTCCTACAGCAGTTACTCATTTCTATAACAGAATTACGAGAAAATGTGGACCGTTTTATGTAGCTAGAACTAGTTACACATTATCAGTGGTTAAACCATACTGCCTCTTTCAGCTCCTGCAGCAGTTACTCATTTCTGTCACTGATTTATGAGAAAATTGGAATCTTTCTTGTAGTCAGAACAAGGCACAAAGAAGACTACCATGTAGATCACATGAATACTGGGTACAGCGTTAAATTGTTTTGTTAGATTTATATTACTGGCCCTTTTTAATGACCTTTTCTTGTATTTCATATGTACAAAAGAATGAATGGTGCTTTTGGAATGTGGGGTCCACAAAACAAAAAGTTATAATTGGGCTTAGGTTTTATTACGAGACCTATGGTAAAAGCGTCTTTTGTTAAGGTAGGCCTAGGTGAAATAAGCTAAAATATTACTCCTTTAAATAGAAAATTTAATTTCAGTTAAAAAACACCACTGGTGAACATTGTAGGTTTCCAATTATGGCAGCAATTTAAAATTGTAATGTCGCATATGACTTTTTCCTTTCCTCTCCCATCTACAGCCCAGCTCAGTGTTCCACTCTGGTGGAGCGGAGCGGTTGGCTTCACAATGGCATTCCCATGCATTCCCATGCTTTCATGTACTATAACCTCTGTTTCTTCCCAATGGTATGCTTTCATGTACCATAACCTCATGCTTCTTCCCAATAGCATGCTTTCGTACTTATCATGTATACTCCTAGGACCAGCTGGGGATCCTGACGACCGATTGATGAACTCAGCCACAGACCTCTCACTCGAGCTTCTTAAGTAATGCAGGATAGCTCATCCAACGGCAGTTTGCTGTATTAAAATTAAAATCTCCCTTGTGAGGAGAGTTTAAGTAATTCAGGAAGAATATACATACATCATTCCGAAATTAAATGCTTGCTTGCATGTTATGTTACACTGCTTTTTGTATCCCTGACTATGAATTACCTTAGATTCCGCGTCACATAACGAAGGAACTTTCTTCGAATTAGGTGTGTGACTTGGTGAAGAAGAGACATCAGATGACTGTGAGGGTGTTGGGGAACTGACTTTGGATTTGGTTTCTTTGGATTTAGCTAACCTGAAAAAGCATATTTGATTTTAACAACAGCCATATACAGTAGTTTCCCTCTTATCCGGACCCCTCGGGACTGAGGCCTGACCAGATAACGGAGTTTCCGGTTAGATCGACGTTTCCTAAAATAAAATATTCAATCGAAACTTTAAAAATCATACTTTATATTTCCCACAGGAATGGTCTATATCGATCCTCAATCACTCAAAAACTCAATTTTACTTATATTGAAGAAAGATTAGTATTTAGACACGTCATTACTAGTCTCAAATATTTTTCTACATGGATCGTAAAGTTAATTTGATGTTTGATAAAAAAGTCTGGTTAAAAAGATGTTACTCCCGCCAGGAGCTGTCCTGTTAAACCAACATCTGTTAAAACAATGAATAAGAGGGAGTCTACGGTACTTAATTAACTTCATTATGATAAAGCCTCCGAATCACTGATCAAAACATGTTCTGGTTTAAATACCTGTTGTCAAGTGATCCAAAAATCCTTAAAAAAGGCGACCGGTTAAAAGGTCATCCCGGGAAGACGTTAGCCTGAGAATGACCTTTTAAAGGTCGAAAACGGTCGCCTTTTTTAAGGATTTTTGGATCACTTGACAACAGGTATTTAAACCAGAATATTTAATTAAATTTAATAATAACTATTTATTAAAATTAGAAAAATGTACTTTACAGCTTGAAAAAAAAATTAAATCTCATATCTTGAATTTATACTATAATTATTTTAATCCATCAACTAAAAAATTAATTTATTAAAAAGTTTATCCATTAAACCAAGCTTGATAGAGCATGAGCTTTATGATGCTTGTAACTGATATAAGAATAAGAATGGATTTATTTTTTTAGAACTTTACATGCCACCACACAGACATAGACACTGACGAAGCCAACATTTAACTTCTGACAAGTACTTTTGTCTTCGTTGATTATCTATATACTTATTTATATTAATATAATTCCTTAAAATAACCTATTTAAAAAAAAAACATTCCCATAGTACTATTTATTGAAGTGACAATGAAACACATTATGCTCTTGATAATCCTGTTTTTGTACGCTAAAGAAAGCAAGCAAATTTTGCCTCAGTTTTACCGGGCCTCAGTTTATCCCGTCACTTCTCAGCAGTAAATAACTAAATGTATTTCCCATGGCTTACAGATTTCCAGTCCACTCTTGTGGGATCTCTCTGTTTATTATCTCTCTGATTCTTAACATTGTACCATGTTCACTATCAATAGAGCCTATAATCAGGCTCTAAACACTTTAACAGTTGGTTTTTATCTAGTGTGGTTTTCGTTTTGCTGTATTGATTTTACTAATATATGTATTTTTGATAGTCCAAAAAGTGACTGAAACACTCCGTTGGACTTTATTTATGAGCAATTCATTATTCATTAGGTTTAAATTATCAATTTCAAACTAGATTTCGGTTTACCTGGCCAAATCGCTATCCGACCCAGGACTAGACCTGTGATGATTGGATATGAGGGGTTTTATTGCACCACAACATATTTAAAAGATGGGAAGGGCCCCATTTAGCAATGGAGATTGGTTAAAAATCCAATCTGAAAACTAACTAATACTGCTCTGGTTATTTCCTCATAAAAAGCCCAACCATCTACTAAATTAAACAAGGAAATCTACTTACAACTGAATCTTGGAATAAGAAACTACTTGAAAAACATTTATGAGGAATGAATCGAGTAGAAAAAGAAACCCATAAAATGTTGACACCGCCTGGAAGAAAAATATCCATTTACCTGTGAAGGAAGCTGGTCATCGTAGGAGAGGATGCAGGAGGGAGGCTGCTAGTTCCGGGGGACTCCGACCTGTCCTGATTCCTGCTAGGCTTCAAGCCATTTAGCTGGAGCTGAGCTTTCAAAATCTGTAAGTACAAACTTTGTTTGACATATTGCACTTGAAATATTCTTATATAAAAACTTTTAGGAGATCCAAATCTAAATTGAATTGATTGAAAAACAGTTCATGGGGTAATGCAAGGCTCATATGCAAAATTATTTTTTGATTTGTAAATGGTATTTCGCATTGGTATTAATTGTAAAAGCAGATTCTTAATCTTAAAGTAAGTCTTTAGTCTTTGGGGAATTTGAAATTGGTGAGGGGATAAAATAATCGTGTTTGCTTTGATTTCTTGGTATTTCAAATCAAATCGGATCAAAAAAATTTTTATTCATCATCACAAATTTACAGCTAATTACAATATACAGAAAAAAAATCACATGGGTCGAGTGACCTGTCCGTGATCTGAGTCCTTATCTGACTGCATTGTAGTTATAAAACTAAAATATAAAATAGAAGCAGATTTTTTAAACAAAAAACCCAAATAATTATATTTAAAGAAAAACAACATAAAAATTATTAAGTAGAGTTAAAAAAAGGATTTAAAAAAGGATTTGGAAAACATTTTTGTTAACAATGTAAAAAATCTATTTGGTTTAAGTGTACGCTACAATATGTTTCTACTCAAGCCTATCTTAAAAGTTTCAAATTTTTTTATGTTTAATGCAAAGGTAGCATTCAAAGCAGAGGTAAGATAAACCAAACTTTTTAAACGGAGAACCTTGTTTTATTTATTTCTGATTTAAGCCCGTTCCAACCTCTAATTGTAACGAAAAAGATGTGACAAATTGGTCTTTTTATAAATACTAGACATTAACAAATAATCTTACCATGAAGTAAGGATTCTTGAAAAATATAAATTGTCTTAACTTGTGAGTTTTCAATTTTCACCCTCTGCTTCGAGGCAAATTCCTGGGGGCTCTTCCCCTAGCAAGCTGAAGACAAGTTTTTTAAACTATTAAGCGTAATTATTACATGAACAAAAATGCTTCCTTCACATTCCTTAATTGTATGTCCATAAGACTAAAACTAATGATGTTGAAACTCAAAAAAGTTTTAAAGTGAATAGCAGTTAAACCAAAAACAATAAACTAAAGTGCTTGTAGAAATAAGGGAGGAAAATCAAAGTACAATACCGCATTTCTAGTCTTTTCAAGATATTCGCCAAGTAGAGGTGAATCTTCTAAACTTTCCAACATCTTGTCAATAACAGTGAGTGTATCATTAACCAATGCTGGTTCATTTCGAGCAGCAACCAAAATGATTTTGAGGTACTGATTGAGCAATGCTAAAGCACCAGCTGTATCGATTTGAAAAGAATTCATAACACTCACAGCTACCTCCAACATTAATGGTAAAATGCTCGGTTCATCTGAAAAGTACAGGAGAATCTATGAATTAGGTTCATTACAATTAATACTCTATTATTTTTTACACAATCATTAAGTAACTTAACTTACACATTTTTCGAATTCTTTTATACTTTACTGAATTTAAACATAAAAAAATAAAAAGGCTCCATTGATAATGTTGATTCCATTAAAATTTAAATTTTTATCCTGCAACTCTCTGAAGGCATTCTTTTCCAAAAGTTCAGCACCACAAACATTAGGATTCACAAGTTTGTCAAACACTGGTAAAAATAAATAATCTGAAACTTCAAAGATCTTCATTAACAAAAATTAATACCTTTTTTTAATTAGTCGTAAGAAATGAACATAAAATGTTTAGACACGCAAATTTTAATAAACACTTCCTCAGAGCATTTAGTAATGACACTGTTACCAGAGACAAAGACCTAAACTGGAAAAAGTAGGACTGAAAATTATGTAGCTGGAACAAGAAAAACCGAACTTGTAAAAGTACCGAGAGTAGACATTATTATATTATATTAGTCGAGTTACAAGGTACAGTAGTTAATTATGGTAATGGAATTTGGGATGCAAAGTTCAAAGTGCAATGACCTTGAAGATGTTCAGACATAAGGCCATCGGCCATCAGTCACTTGACAGATACTGGTAAGGTAATGTTGAGAGGGGCTAATATTTGTAGTTTTGGTAGAAAAATTTCAAGTATCCTATCCAAGATTTAATTCCAACTATCCACGATTTTTTAACATTGTTAACGTAAAAAAGGACTGGAAGAAATACTCAAAGAAAATTCTGCATTATAGAACCAACCAGGTTCTACTGTGTTTCCTGAGGAGGTACCGGTATTATTTTGTTGTACCGGTATATGATAAAATCAACTGAACACTAACCTTTGGATAGATGAAATTCGAGAATTATTGACACCAAGTCCAAGGCAACATGAAGAGGTATTTTCTTGTCTTTCACACCTTCCAAGAGAAGTTCCACCAAGTCACTAACAAACTGTTCACATTTAACGTCTGTTGACAGTGAGAAGAACTTCACACATTCACTGTAAAGTGTTTTCCAAGACTTCATTTGGAGCTTATTCCACTAAAAAAATAAACCAACCCAATTTAGGAAAATAATTAGATGAAGCTGACTGACAATAAATTTAATGTGGAACAAAATGTAGATGCTGCTTTTAATTGGTTCGATTTTTTCATATATTAATGCACTTTAAAAAGTAAGGAAAGCAATGAGAATATTCTGCGAAAATCAAATCAGATACAGGGTGTTCATTTTTTACAGTTCTCAATTAAAATAGGATAAATTAGGAGATAAATGTTGACAAATTATCTTAAATCTTATTGTATTCTAACTTTTATAGTAATGATAATGAGAAGCCAAGGACAAGAGAGGAAAAATATGTAATTGAGAGTTGAAGCTTGGCTCTCTTTATTCATTTTTCCCGCTTAGAATTTGATGACAAAATTTTCAAAAATGATAAAAAATATGTTTTTTTTTTAAATAATATTAATATTTCAAATGTTTACATTAAAAATTATTCTATAGTGAGATTATTTAACTTTACCGTTGATGATAGGGGTGCAGCACCAAAAAAGAGCAGTTGGAGAATGTTTTGTAGATCCCTTTCCACATTTCCATTTTTGCCCATCTGACCATCATCCGTCATCCATTTGCAAATGATGTTGGTCATGGTCATCCACATCCCTCGTACAAATTTCAGTTTTTCATCCCTGCAAATATTAGGGTTCATGAACAATCTTCATCCACAGGGAAAAATGTAAATTACTTCCAAAATGTTATTTAGGAGGAAACGTTGATCAGGGAAAAAATTTATGCTTGTTTTTATCAAAATATATATCAAGCAGAACTGAAACTAAGACTGCTAAGCTGAGTAGAAATATAACGGTCATACTGAAAGTAAAAGACTAAACAAGACTTTTTTCTGCTACTTTTTTGCTGCTTTTTTCTAGCGCTTTTGCCCAAGCCCCACGACTGAGTGTGGAGCCGACAGCTCCATCTCAGCTGCACAGTGAACCTGTCTCGCCGCCGACCAATAAAGTATTCATTTTTATGTGTAGCATTTTGATTATTAGCGCCCATCCAAATTCTCGACAAATAAGAATAAACAGTGAGGGCAACAGTGTTTTGGGACCATACAAGTTCACTCCTTTTGAATTTAGTCAAGAGAAAAAAATCAATTTGAAACCTACTGTGAGACCCTTTAAAAGCTTGATCAATTCATGCAAAACAATTGACATAGAAATAATTTATTACACACAACAGTATGCAAAGGTGTTCCTGATTCACTACAAAAACTTTCAACGCTAAAGTGAGACATTTACTGACAATCCTTACTTGGCACCGGCCCAAAATGATATTACCTTCTGTTTTCCAAGATAACAGAATTTTCAAGCAGGGAGTGTTTGCAAATGATAAGGAACTGAAAGAAGCGAAATTCTATCAGTTTATTCACACTTGGCGGGATTTTGAATCAGTTTCAATTTACCATGTTTCAGTCTGCAAAAAAACTCAGTTCACATTGCGGCCTGTAGTGACGCTTCTCTGCTGATGCCTGCACTCGGTTGTGGGGGTGAGACTTCAACCCTAAACGTAGAGGCTATATGTCGACACAGCCCTCATATAAAGGAGGATAAATCTTTTATTTATATGATAATGAAATTAGACCGAGAAGAACTTTGGGACGGCCAAGAGATGAAGGGACCAGGTGGAAAGGACATGAAGAAGAAGAAGAGCAAATGCAAGTCAGGCTTAAATGGAGTAAATTGTTGGCAAAGCCAAAAGCTTTTAGAGTGAGTATTCAATCAGGTATGAGTTTTCATAGTTTTGACACTCCCTTAACCAACCCTACATTCTATCATTTCTTCTTTGATAGAAATGATTTCTTTTCACCCGCATCAAGCAAAATTCATTTTATCCTCTATACCTATCATCAGTTATTCACCCAATAAACCACGATATTTACTCTTACATTAATTTTCCAAAATGTCTTTTTCAAGAAATCTATTTTGGCCAACTTGGGAGCCGGCGATTAAATTTCAATTTACTAATTGATATAAATATATGTTGTAACCATAATCAAATCTGAATACAAAAAAAGTGAATCACTAACCTGAATAACTCAGAAATCGCAAGTACATTTAACTTGGCAATGATATCTCCCACAATGTTCTGAGGTAACTGGATTGGATTGGTTTCAGCAACTAGGTTTAGCAGTTCATTGCACCTGAAAACAGGTTTACTCTTTAATTCTGCATCTACTGCACTTCATACTACATCTAGATGTGCATTGTATGATTTTAATCTCATTAAAGAATATTTTACTCATAAAACCAAGTGTTTTAGGTATTAGGAAGCTAAGCCATTCTATGATATTTGTTAACATAAAAAGGCTTATAATAACTGCTAAAAACAGACAAACCAGTAGCAGATTAAAGATGAAAGCAATTATAAGCAAAATAACACTAGGTAAATGGCATTACCTAGTAAATTCAAATTGAAACATGTAATCTCGGATCAAGGTAATTTTTACTGAGTCGCTGTTCACTTGAGCCGAGTTAATTACGTTATAGCTACTCAAATACCACAACAATTCCCATGATGCTCCATGTTTGGAATACTCACCACTCCTCTGTGTAGTTGACCAAAACATGTGGTTCTAATGCCAAGAACAGAACATTCTTCAGATTTTTTATCAATACATTGTTCGGTAAAGCATGACTCCCCGAGTAGAGAGCCCTCACCATGTGGGCGAATGTTTTACTTTTACCCAACTTTTCACTCTTGGCTGCATTAAATATATGAACCATCAACTCCGATACATGATCATCTGACCACTGATTGCTCTTTATATTGTCTGTAAAAAAAACAATCACATGTATATGATACTAATAATGTTTAGACAAGTGTAAGACAAGTGTTTGCCTATAGGAACTAATAGGGCAGTGGTTTTTGAGAAAAGTGCAACCGATAGCAAAACTGCATTTAAGCCACATATAGCTCAGTTTGAAAAATGTTTAAATATATTTGAATTTTTATAGAACATTAAAAAACAACTGAATCCCTTGTTTTTTAAGTAAAGCTATCAACTTTAAATTTTTTTTACTTACTTTTTTATTTTTCTAACCAATTTTCAACTTATTGTGGAGAAGTCCTGGCGGAAAATATGGTATGATACAATAAACAATTTTTATTTTTGTAGGACTATTGTTATGCATCAAAATTGGGCAGTCGTTTCAATAAAAATGGGAACACTAGGTTAAAATTGGTTTTTAAAAACGAGAACCAGTATCCATCAATTTATGAAGGTCTCCCAAAAAGCATTCCATCGATTTTACCAGACATATCTTAAATTATTTAACTTACGTCCAACAATCCTCAGTTTTATTTTGGATGTACATGTTTCAGCCTAGGCCATCATCAGCATCCATAAAAAATATACTTGTACACTGGGTTTCCTGCATTCTTCGCTGCTGTGATGTTATAAATAAAACTCAGGATTGCTGGGACTTAAAACTTTATAATGTTGGCACCCCTGCTGTGATGGACGTAAGTTAAATAATTTAAGATATTGACAAAACCAATCCGTGCTACAAATCATAAATCATTTACCAGACATGACTGAAACAAAAATAATAATAACAGTTTACTGTAAATGGAGAATCTGTATTTCTAGCTATACTGAATTTCCTGAGGTTACTCACCCAATAACCCCTCCCAAATGTTCATACACAGAGCTAAATCTCTGTGTACGTGTTCAATGCATACAAACGTATGCTTGATGAAGAGGTTGGGAAGGATGCGGAAGAGTAGTGGCGTCTGGAGCATTCGAGTGAAGACGTTGGCGCAGTCGACATTGAGTGTCTTGCACGCCGGCGCGATGGAGCCCACTCCGCTAAACATGAACTCCAGGAAATGTGTCACCAACAGTTCCACTGTCATCTCATTGTGCTGGTCCAGTTTTGACAATAGGTGTTTCCATGTCTGTATTGAAAACAGAAAGAGTTTATTTCACTGCTCACAAACAAAATTAATTTAACTCAGATAAAACCTTGAATCATTTTCCACACACAATCCTAATAAGCTCAGCAGTAAATTATCTCAGAATAGAATGAAAGAGTTTGTGTTAGTGGCGTTTTAAATAAGAAATGAACTTTCAGTCCAAAGTTATATAACCTTGTAATAAACATGTACAAAGGCAACTTCCATGTTTAATTTGCCTATAGAATGGTGTAGCAGATTGAAATTATTTCCAATTTCACAGTTGATAAAAAATGTAGTAACAGATAACCCTATTTTCATGAATGATTTTGTTATTTAAGGGGATGGCACATTTCATACTTAAATAATCTTGAAAAACGAATTCTGTAATTTTTTATTTTACTTTAATTACTATTACAAGGGCTGCAACTAGAATAGCATTCGGTAGCCAAGCACTAGTTATGATGTATGAATAAAACATCTAATTAGTTAGAAAATATAGCCTAGTTCAGATATATAATTTAATATCATCAAGAATCACCTTCATTTTAGAAGCACAAAGTCTCGGTGTGTTATGGTTGTTGGCTTTAAGAGGGATAACCAGAAGAGCTAGTTTCCGCTTATTGTTGATCTCATTCTTGTTGATGGAGAAATTGTCAATCAGTTTGCACCAACACTCGAAACCCTTGTTGCGAACCTCCTCATCGTTCATCTGGAAATTCACATGAATTATACTGGTTATGTAGGTAAGACTGGAAAAAGTGAAGGCAGGGGATAATGATAGAAAATGTATTTTTTTCTTTTTATCTTTATGAAAATACACCTTTGTCCAAAACAGTAAGCCCATTTTATCGCACCAAAGCAAACTTCTTGTTGCTGACACTATATAACCTTTCTCTCCAGCTACCATGCCACTACCACTCCAGCAACCTACGACTGGACGACAATGACACTGTTGGCTTCCTAGCAGTCACTGAAATAAATCTCACAAATATCTCATTGAGATCCTAAATTTATTTAAGTTTAATCCCTTTTATAGACAATTGAAATTATATCATAACTTTGATAACTCTTAAGCAAACTGAGGTAATAAGCTAACTCTGTCACCAAATTTACCTTTGAGATCAAACTATGATATTAACCTTTGCTGACAGATGTTCATTTAATGTGTTACGTATTGATGGAGCTGCGCCAACTTAAAAATACCTGACCTTGGATATTACACCATTTGACTCATAAAATGAAATTATTTCTTACATTTTAGAACAGTTCAAGTCGGTTGTTTTTTACTACAAAAATACATTATAGAACAAATTATAATATAGTTATAATCATAAAGAAGTTGGCCTTTTGGGTCCATTCTGCCAAGTTAATAAATTTGGAGTTTGGGAGGCAGCACTTAATTTGGGCAGAATATCATAATAACTGAATTTTAGAGGAAGCAATTTAGCAGATTATTTTTAATGAACTAATCAATCATAGGAGAGTTAGGCACTAGCTTCATAGAAAATGCTAAACTGCAAAAATTGCCCTAATACTTAAAATACTTCAGTATCATTATACTGAACATTTTTTACTAACTTTAAAAGCCTTCTCGACGACTTTGAGCAGCCGGTTGAGCAGTTGTAGCTCGGACCTCAGGTCTGACCCCAGCATCACGACCACAGTCGCCCAAAGAGCCGCCCACTGGTCGTCTCCCGTGGACACCAGACTCATCAGCACGTCCACACTGTGCAGAACATGTCAATGTATACAATGTAGTTCGGACCGCAGGTCTGACCCCAGCATCACAACCACGGTCGCCCACAGAGCCGCCCACTGGTCGTCTCCCGTGGACACCAGGCTCATCAGCACGTCCACACTGTGCAGAACATGTCAATGTATACAATGTAGCTCGGACCGCAGGTCTGACCCCAGCATCACGACCACGGTCGCCCACAGAGCCGCCCACTGGTCGTCTCCCGTGGACACCAGGCTCATCAGCACGTCCACACTATGCAGAACATGTCATTGTATACAATGTAGCTCGGACCACAGGTCTGAACCCAGCATCACGACCACGGTCGCCCACAGAGCCGCCCACTGGTCGTCTCCCGTGGACACCAGGCTCATCAGTACGTCCACACTGTGCAGAACACGTCATTGTATACAATGTAGCTCGGACCACAGGTCTGACCCCAGCATCACGACCACGGTCACCCACAGAGCCGCCCACTGGTCGTCTCCCGTGGACACTAGGCTCATCAGCACGTCCACACTGTGCAGAACACGTCATTGTATACAATGTAGCTCGGACCACAGGTCTGACCACAGCATCACGACCACGGTCGCCCACAGAGCCGCCCACTGGTCGTCTCCCGTGGACGCTAGGCTCATCAGCACGTCCACACTGTGCAGAACACGTCATTGTATACAATGTAGCTCGGACCACAGGTCTGACCACAGCATCACGACCACGGTCTCCCATGGACACCAGGCTCATCAGCACGTCCACACTGTGCAGAACATGTCATTGTATAAAGTAGAGCTCAGGCTAACTGGTAGACAGTAGTAACAAGGTCTTAGTGCTGTGAAAGAATAATGTACTATGTGGGCAACGGATGACAGGGCAACGGATTACCTGAACTACAACAAATTTTAGAACTAATGGAGAAGCTTTAAAGTAACTATTAAAATGAAGTGGCATTCAAACGAAAGGTTTTTGCTTACTACAAACTAACTGTATGTTTTCAGTAATTATTACATGACCTTGAAATATTACTTGGAACTAGTGCTAACAAAATTAATCAATGTTGAGATTATTGATTTGAATGGCAAAAATTTGGATACAGAAATCAAAAAGCCTACTTATTCGTACTAAGAATCTCATGATAAGACTCAACAAATGTTAAAACATTGGGGAGGTTTATAATGTATTATATTCACACACTGTATGAGGTAGCATGTGTCACTTGGAAGGCACTATGTACACATTAAACTGTGGTTTATGGTGTCTTATATTCACACACTGTATGAGGTGGCATCTGACACTTGGAAGGCACTATGTACACATTAAACCGCTAAAACAGTGTTTACAATATCACGTCTCATAATTAATTTCAGGGAAGCTCTCCTGGATTAATCTGGGTCCTAATAGTGCGGGTAGCCTATAGATAATCTGATGTGTACTACAAAAATTCATCAGAACATCAATAAATTAGTACTGGTGTCCACAAATCCCATCGGAAATGGCAAACAATATAAGTTAATTATCTGACTGGAACATATTGCAATCAGCTTACAAATACCTTCCAAACATTCTTGATACACTTCAAACAATGATAAAAATTAAATACGTACTCGTCAGGTTAGGTATGAGTATACCAATAGAACTGAAATTGTTTCTAACACTTGCTAATGAAAATTATAGAAAGATACGCCTAGATCACATTTAAAACCATGACTAAATTGAGAACAAATTTTTATTTTTTGGTTGAACCTTTAACTCTTTATACTCTATGCCATCTTTTGTTAATATTTTTATTTTAGAATTGAACATAGGCTTAACATAATATTATTTCAATGTATTCAAAAATGCTTACACTCGAGGTGATGATAGGGTAGACCACTGAAAATACTAAATAGGCCTACCCTACCCTCCCAGAAAAAATATTGAGCAAAAACGCCTAGAATTATACTTAAACTGATCATATTGTAATTTCGGTTGATGGAATCTATCCTATTGATGGTCCTTGAGTCAAAAAACAAAATTACACGATTGGTATAGTCTCATTATATGTAGTTAATGTTCATGGGTTCATTGTATTTTTGAAATTTGGATGGTTTTACTGAGAAAATGTCTCGAACTGTATGGTAAGCTTGTGTATTAATAACCAATAAACCAAAAAAGTTACCATGTGTTAATGCACAAAATTTTCATCTTGTCACTCACCTTTTTAAAATGTCTTCCTTCATTACCTTCCACCAAGGTTTTTCTTTTAAGTGCTTGTTCAAATCCAGTAGTCCAGCCAATTCTTCTAGAGCAGGCAAAGCTGCTTCTCTAAACTTTTTATCTTCATGTACTGCATATTTGAATACAACGGGTATTATCTTTGGCAAGTCACTCACAACTGAAGCGTTGGTCGTTTCTTCTGTCAATTTTGTGCTGAACTGCTTTAAAACTTTCTCACTCATGTTCTTATCTCCAATAATAATTTTTTTTAGTTTCTCCATCCTGAAATCCCAAAAAGGATTTATTGAGAATTCATCTTTAATCAAATGACAGCCTACTTCCTAAAATAAGCCGTAATTTTTTTGATTAGCCCAGTGGTTCCCAAACATTTTCGTTGGCAACCCACAACCTATCAGAAAAATTGTTCCCAACCACTTCTATTTTCAATATACCTTTAGTGGGTCAGTATTATTCAGTCTGTATTAGTGATAAAGGCAGGCCAGCATATCTTAACTCCTGTTTTATTAAATGAGCGATGGAACTGTGGATGCAGTGTTCCCTAGAAGGGATTAATGTCTACACTATTGAATACTACGTTTATAGAGCCATTCTAATAATTAGAACAATTCGTAAGCGAAGACGGCAAAATTTTGATTCAGATCCCACATAAAAATTTAGGATCTGTCTACGGAATATTTCAGCCTTAGTAACAAGACTACACGATTGCGCCATAATCATCACTCATATTCTGGTTAAAATGCGCAGCCAGTGCTGCGTCCTGGTGTTAAAAATGTATTTCAAAGGTGTACACATTGTTGAAAAGATATCCGTCTTTATATAAAAATAACATAAACTTTGTCATGCACAATTTTGCCATACACTTCTACAAAATTCAATCAGAATCAGAATAACATGTAGCAGACATAGTTGATCGAAGTTTAGTGGGTGAATTCCCACCATTGCATTCAGCAAACAAGACGTTCCGTCTACCAGGGTGTCTACTGACATCTGATTTTAAATTTCCAGTACTTCAGGTACATTTTTTTCCAAAAATTTCAGTATCACTTGCCAATTATTTATCTAACTAAGGGGCACCATTAATAATTTTTTTATTAACGTGCCCGAGAATAATGTTTATCGTCAAAATTAAGTACCTGATTTACAGCATTAACAAATAAGAAAAATACGGTAACAGAATCAAAAGTCCTAAAAAAAACATATCTGTTTGATTTTTATCTGGGCATCCCAAGTCCCCTTGTAGCCCTACATTCCTTCCACTTTATTATCCAAGTAATCAATACAAAATTACAATCACAAATTAAAAAGTTCTAATTTCAGGGCTTGAAACAGTTCTTGAGGTTGAAAATAAAAAATGACTAAAATAAGAAAAAAATTACCAAAAAAATATACTTTTGTAAACAAAAAATGTTGTTAAAAATTTTAAAACTGGCGTTACGTTGAGGATAATACATTCTTAACCTTGGTAAAAAAAAAATCTCGACAGACTAATCACAAATCTGCCTAGATTTTAACGGCGAGATTTGGTTTTCACGCAATGTAGGATGACGAGATTCATCTGCCGTGATGCTGCTACAAGATCGTCTGACAGACGAATAGTGTGAACAGGGCTTGTACAGTTCTTGAGGTTGAAAAAAAATTCAAAAAAAATCACAAAAATAACCGAACTTAGGTGTCGCAACTTAGGTGTACGTTAGCTAGCCTATTGCAGAATTTACTCATACTTACTCCATTTTGCCTGTTGTTGCGAACTTCTCTCAAAACCAAACCTGAAAAAACAACCAACCTATGAATCCATTTTTAGTCTTTTTAGTCTTAGCTAAGTACTATCTATTTCAGGTGACCGAATAGATTACAGTTTAGCACTTGTGAGAAAAACAGTAAATTGCCTAAGGTGTTTTATAAGACATCGATAGCAGAGAATCATAACTCGCTTTTAAGCATTTTGTAGGCTGGTTTCAATGACAATGGCATTCTCAGTATTTACAGAGTATTTTCTAAATCATCTAGTTATTTTCTTACGATCTTACGTGGACCTTCAGTATGTCAGACATAAATTTATGTCAGGTGACAAATGAACACTGTTTAGAACTATTATAAAAATTTCGATGATTTTTCCTACAGCTGACTATCTTGGTATAAAAAGCCGATAGAATAACATTATGAACAAGTTCGAGTTTGCAACTCAGTCATGCTAAGGTAGGCTAGGCCTACCTCAATAGTTATGAATAAGTTAACATTATTATAAAAAGCAATGCTGTGCATATAGGCCTATTAACTTTATTTACATCATCCTTACACAGAAACAACTATTTTGTGCCTTACTCTTGGCTGGAAAGTTACTTTTTGCTGATCACTGCGCAGTAAATTTACTTTGTGCTAGGAAACGGAAACAACGGAAGTCAATAATCAGGACAATCGGCTGATTGCAGGAAACCAATGTTTAATGCATGATTATTGCTTAGGCCTACTTTAGAGGAGTGTAGTGGCAGCACTGGTGGCAGAAGCAAATGTTATAGTTGGTTTATTACAGGCAAGGTTTGAAGAATTCAGAAATGTACTAGTTAATACAAGGAATGCCTAAGTTATAATTAAAAAATATGATTTTTTCTGATTAGTATGATGTCAAGTTATATTATGTCACACGCCCGTTAAGTTTTACTGTACTTACTGGGCTAGTAACGTGGAAAGTTTGTTTATAATATAGTTATTGGATAATATATCCAGCTATATTATGCTTAATAAAACAGGAGTTTATGAGTAAAAGCTCCATAACATTGAATTGTCTCATGGCCTCTGTTTTAAAAGTCTCAGTAGATTATAACAGCGCAAACCTCTCCTCAAAAGGTTAATACAATCAGAAGTTACAGCTCCTCAATTATTTTAATGTTGGCCATTGATAACGTAATATATACTGTTGATGATGTGTGCTTTAATGTTACCAAAATCATTACCGTATAATGTAAGATTTTTAGACGAATAGTTTATGGGAAATTAGGGCCTATGGAATGTGTGACCTCTAAAGGACCCATCTCTTCAATTTTTTATCATTAACCTACTTCACATCCTGCATCATTCTGTGTTAAAATTAACCCTTTTAAGGCCGGCAATAATTATGTGGTACAGTACTTGCGAAAAAGGCCAAGCCATTTCTCATGTGCTGTGCATAGTTTTAGTTAAGAGCTATAATTTCCCCAATTTTTATCAGATACTCATCATAATTCTTTTTTTTTTAATTGTTCCTAATTAAATGGGCTTTAAAGTGCATTAGAATATATTATGAAATCATCAGAAAGAAACTTTTTTTAACAAATAAATGTAAGAAAATTTTAAGTAATGAGCTAATTTATATTTTTCCACTTTGACCACATATAAAAAATAGGCCTATATAACTTTGTTTTACATCCAAAAATCATTTTTAACTATAAAGTAAAACTTATTTACAGCAAGTATACCAATTTTGAAGTACCTACCACCTTAATTAATAACAGAACTAGGTAACTTATAAGGGATAATGTAAAAATTGACACTTCGCTGTTTTAGGCCTAAATGGCAGACGCCATGTTATTTGCATACAGGAGGGTGATTTCACTTACAGGTTATTCAAGACATCAAATCGGCCACGACTTGCAAGTTCCTCGGAATCACAGTTGACAAACACCTGATTGGCAACCCCACTCAGAAAACTTAATTAAAAAATTGCAGTTTTGTATGCCCTAAGGAGAATCAGACACCTTACTGACAAAAAGACTACAATTATAGCATACCATGCATTGTTTGCCTCACACCCCCAATTTGGAATAGTAGCCTGGGGAGCAGTAAATGAAACCTACAGATCTAAGATAACAGTTTTACAGAAAAAAGCGATTAGACTAATCAACAATCTTCCACCTACTGAATCATGTACCTTTTTTCATAGAAAACTAGATTTTAACCTTATCTTCACTTTACATTTTGGAAACCATAATTAATCCAAAAACAGTTCCGATACCAACAAGATCTGGCTGCCATAACTACAATTTAAAAAACAAAAATAACTTAAACCTTTCACAACACAGACTACAAAAACCAACAATAGCCCTCTATATATGATGGATCCAAATTTTTTGATTTATTGCCGGATGAACTGAAGAATCTCAACAACCCTACAACATTCAAGAATAAATTAAAGGAATATTTAATCAATAGGCCATACTACACAATCTGTGAATTCTACGAGGAACATTGCTTCACCCACCGGAATGAGCTATAGACCCTACCAACTACAACCACTTCTATGAGAAGGAAGAATTTTGACGTCTCCCCAGTCCAAGAATTGCAGCAAGGAAAAGGATAAGCACAGTAGTAAGTATTTATCTCGACTTCTTTTGCTCATTCTTCATTGAAAACACAAGTCAAGCACACACAACTTATTTAATCAATGATATTTGGTTGATTAAAACAATAACCTCATCACGTAACCAACAAAACACGAAAATTAAACAGCAACAAAATCATCACATGGCCAGCAGACGATCGTGGCATGACAATCTATACAGACAACTAGGAAATTTAGGCTAAAACAGCAGTATTTACCATTATTCATGAAGCCCAGATGTCCCTCTACAAGGGAATATCAAGTTTAATGGCCTTTGGAAAATATAACCAGCCAGTAAAGGGGGAAAAGTGGACGGTGCCTATAACGGCCGTCGGCTGCGAACATAGTTTTTGCCGCGGTTGCCTATTACGGCCGCCGGCCTTAAAAGGATTAATAGCATTATACTGACATGTTTAATCAGCCAACAAACCCCCTTGAAAGAGAGCGCAGCCAATTTGAAGGCAGCGGCTAGGGCCTCAGATCTCTCTATAGGTACAGCTTGAGATAGCTAACTTGTGCCTAAACACTCATGAATAAGACGATATTTTCAATGAAATCTTATGAACTAACTTGGTGACGCTTAGCCTTAGGAAACTACTTGAAATTAGGCCAAAATGATGCTTATTGATGTCATCAAAACTAGGGCCCATCCTTCAGGTTTACCCCCATAACATTTGGTTCCCCAAGGCCCTTAACACCACCTTGAAAAGAAACTAACAGACAAAACAAGGTTCAATTTTCTGAAAATAAGGTATCGCCTTAGAACTATTTGATTTACTTCAAAAATGCATTAAAAATACCTGTCAACGTTACCTATGGCCTCGCAAGATCAATCAAATAAACCTTTATGGTGCTACTTACCCAATACAATTCAATGGTGGAACCTCTATCCCGAACGTTTTATTTCGCGTTTGACATGGTTTTGCAATAAAATACTACATATCAAACAAAATCAGCCTATCTATTGAACAGAGAAATGAGGAAAATACTCATACGCAAACACAAATCGAGACAATGTTTTTCTTGAAATGGTGAAATGTTGTTTTGGCGCTAAAGAGGGAAAAGCGCCATCTGAAGAGTTTGTTACCAACTGATGAAACATTAACTTTCATTGTAAAAAATAAGATAAATGAATAGCAACATGTATTCTACTGTAATGACTGATAATTCTATTCCAAACGGCAAAGCTATTTTTCTGAAATATAAACTAAGTTACAAAGTTAATACAAGATAATAATAAATTTAATGAATGACTGCAGTCAGGAAGCCGCTGATAAAATACATTGCGCCATTGCGCTAAAATCGTTCTTTTGAGACCCCCCTCCCCCCTTTTAACGGTGATTCTAGCTAAACCAACACTAAACCCCTTAATTTGTATTATCATCCCCGCAATTTGTAGGCTCAAGCGACTTTTCTAGATAATGATGGTATACTCTGACTTATTCAGTTACGAAGCCAAACAGAACTGAATTTAATGTAATACAAAATGGTACATACCAAATTTTCTTTACGAGCGAGAATTATGACGGAAAGTTTGTTTATAATATAGTTATTGGATAATATATTCAGCTATATTATGCTTAATAAAACAGGAGTTTATGAGTAAAAGCTCCATAACATTGAATTGTCTCATGGCCTCTCTGTTTTAAAGGTCTCAATTAGTAGATTATAACAGCGCAAACCTCGCCTCAAAAGGTTAATACAATCAGAAGTTACAGCTTCTCAATTATTTTAATGTTGGCCATTGAACTCTAAGCTAAAATTAAGAAAAAAGTCTGATTACTAATAAAGCACTCGGAACGATGTTGTTGAGTTTTATATACTTGTATTTCTCATTAATAAAGATAATTACAAAAAAATCTACAGTTAAATTACATTATTTTAGTGATTTATTAGTAATAATTACTGTTCTCCTTACTTTTAGCTTAGAGTTTAATGGCCAACAATAAAATCTTTGAGGAGTTGTTAACTTCTGAATGGATTAACTTTTTGAGATGCAGTTTGGCTGTTGTGATCTACAAATTAAGACCTTTAAAATTAGGCATAACTCGAAGTATGCTTGCATTTAAGAATTTCAAGACTTCCAGCATGGGACTAAAAAACTAAGAAAATACGCCAAAATATTTCTACTTGTAATTGTTCTACTTGTGGGATATTTTATCCCGGGAAAATGGGATGTTTATGTGACTCTCGAGATTAAAATGTAATTTCGTCCAATAAAAATTAATTGTTCACCAATTATCACTGGGCACGTTCAGCCGCACTCGCCGATGAACCATTTACCTACCATGGGCGGATTTCTGGGGGTGCCCGGCTAATACACAAATTACAACAGGGTTGTTATCAGATAAAATGAACAGATATTTACTGGAGTGTGTGTTTAAACGGACTATTTGAATAGGAGTTTGATGTTTTAAATTGAGTATACAATACTTCATAAGTGAGGTGACCTGGCACTGGCACCCCCAAACATTAAGACGTAAATCCGCCCATGTTAACTGAAAATTTACCACCAACATGACCACTCTGATCATTAATTGTTGTGCATCCACAAATTTTTACGGTGCGGTCGGAAGTAGCAATCACCCATCGATTGTAGATAAGGTGGATTTGCCTTGACGTGTATGAAAGACAACGGTGATTGTGGTGACCTACCGGGGTCCCTAGAAATGCGACCCCAGACCTCAGGGCTTAATTTCTAGAAGAAAAAGTACCGGAGCTATGGCACAACTGGGGGCCAAAAGGGGGTACAGAATAACCCCCAGCAGGACCCCCCGGGGGATCTGGGGGCCCTTCCCCAGAAAATTTGTATAGATTACAATTGAATTTGCGCCTTTTAAACGTATGTATATATATATATATATATATATATATATATATATATATATATATGTAAGAGCGACGTAGAAAAGAACGAACACATCCAGTACACAATCGTACTGGCCTTGATTGGATGACGTGCCAGGAAAAAGGTCTGGAGAAAAAAGGTCCGGTACCTATGAAGTACCGGGGCCGAGCTCCGGTATTCTAAAAAGTACCGGAGCTGAGCTCCGATGTGCTCCGGCTGAAATTAACCCCTGGAATACCTTCATGATATTTTATCAGAGCCTGTTTAACCACTAGGCTATCCACTAAGCCTTGGGCGCCAGCCAGCCAGGAGGCACCAAAAAGCTCAAACAATTTTTGAAAGAATTTAAAAAATAAAACTAGAAAGTCCCGTGCCTTTTTGGAGTAAATCCTGTCATTCCTGTCTAATGAGTAGTAGCAGAAACACTGGTTCTATTCGTTAGTGTGATTTTGTAGTGCCTCACAACATATTGGACGTACATCTTGAAACTCCAAAAGATAGCAGCAAATAATTCTAGGTATTGGCAGCTCATTTTGCCAAGTGGAGGGAATAGATTAAGAAATTAGGCATACGAGAGTTTCCACAGTTGGATAAATCATGGGAAAGTTTGTTTGGAGCCAGCTATAAACTGTACATTACAGTTTAACCACCATTCATTATAATTTGCTAGCATGAACACTAATAAGCCTGCCCTGACTAAGGGAACCAGTGACCTGTATAATTTTGGGAAGCTCGTACGGGAATGTGGCACCCACCGCAGACCATGTTTCAGAATGTGGTCCGTAGCAAATGAGTCAAAATGGAAGGAACTTTAATTCCGTTCCCCCTTGTAGCCACACCTGTTTTTTTATAAGGATTGGAGTGGTTATAGTTTGCGCATGAAAATTCCGGCCATTTTTAAGAGCGTGTGCGATAGAGATGGAGAATAAATTTTTAGATAGAGATAGACGATTCCTAAATATGCGTACGTCATTGGCTGCAGCAAAGTGGCTTTTTGTACCTATTTGGTTTCCTCTGATGGGCAATCTTTTTTTTTTTTACTGTTCATGAAGTGTTTATATTATCCGCTAGATAAGCGACGCTTAATACATTTGTCACATTCCCTGCAAAGAATCAAATCAAATTCATTTATTCCATAAAAAACATTACATACAGACATGACCCAGTAACTTATCAGATAAATACATAATATATGGTAAAAAGTAGAAAGAAAACTTAACACGAAAGAGATACATTCTACAGGGATTTTTCCGGGCTGTAGAAAATCAGAGTGGGAACGCCGTTCCCATGCATTCCCGCCCCACTACACCATCACAGTGTAAGAAAAACTTTTTTCTTAGACTGTGACACCACTGGCCAAGGACAAGCTTTTTAAGAGGCCAGCTGTTTGTTAAGCATTTTGTAAAACGTGGCCAGGATCAGCTGGCCTGCTTTAAAACTTGTCCTTCTTGTCCTTAAAACTTGTCCTTTTAGTTCTATTGGACCTGACTCTACCAAAAAAGATACTTATAAAGGGATAAATAAGATAAACTTGCAAGAGAAACAAATAGAAACAAAGTGCAACGTATATTTCTGTTCACAAGCTAAAATAAAACCTGGTATAAAACATCTCCTACATAACTTTCAACATAGCGTAATATAATGTACATTATCATTATTAAAATGATGGCCTAATGTAATCAACTGACTTTAGACCCTAGAGTACTTCTTCCATGATCCCGTTTCATTGCGGCCAGTTTCTCTCTCTCAGCTCTTCGCTTTTCTCTAACCAACTGAGCCGCATCCCAAGACTCAGCTTCCTCCCAACTATTCCCTTGACCCTCATTTTCTTCCCATGACCCAAGTTCAGGCCCCACCTGAAACATACAGATTCATAAAAAGACATTGTAAAAATGAAAATAAACTAGAAGGAAATAACATACTGCTTATAACCCCTCTTGGTGTATGTGGCAAGTTTTCTTTGTGACAATCGGTTTCCTTAGGGTTGGTACACAGTCATTTTCAACTGTCAGCTTTAACTTCTCATTTCCAACCGTCAATTTTAACTGTGCTCACTAAGTGCCTACACACGGTCATTTTAACTGTAACTTTCAACTGAGTACAACACTCAATACACATATTAATTCTGGCACGTCAAGTTAGTTCTATTTTCTCAGCTATAATTTGCGAAGGGTTGACTGAACAACTGAACTGACTCGACTATACATACAACGCTAAATTCAGCGTGAGGCCAGTTTGGCGAGTCAGTTAAAATTGATGAATTTTCATAAGACCAGATTTTTGGCGTGAGCTCAGTGTAAATTAGGCACACACTTATCAGTTTTCAATGAGCAGTTAAAACTGACAGTTGAAAATTAATTTAGTGGCCTTTAGCCACTAAATTGTATGTTCATATGTATTTTATATGTTCATTAACGTACATACTCTGAATGTACCACAGTAATTCTCGGATAGGTTTTTCTTATAATTAAGATTTCAATTGACACAATTGGACACTAATAACTATTGTAGTTTGGTTATCCGAAACGTTGGTTGAAGTGAAAGAGGCAGTGGTGTTAGAAAAGCAGTTTTCAACCAATCATGCCAGCCGACAATACACATGATAATTTATCACAACTGTTAGTATCTAGAGAATAATTTGTTTTAAGTCTTTTTCTTTATTAGATCTACAAATAGACAAAATAGTTTTTTACACCTGCTAGTATATTTCGCAAACTTAGATCTGCAATCAGTAAAAAGATTTACTGATTATTTTCTGATGAAAAAATAAACTAAGACTCTGTAGTTGAGTACGCAACTACGAATTCATTCCTTGCCAATAACATCGATGCAACTTACACCGAGTCCATCTCTTCAGAAACTCAGACCGATGAAATTAAATTTTCCTAAAATTTTGCTTCTTATCAGGACCATACAACATATAAATGGGTATGGAAGAATATGGAGTATTAAAGTAAACAATGAAAAAAGATTTTGTGTTTTACTTTGTGCTAACCTGATGTCCACCTCTAAAAGATTCTATTCTCATGACCATGTAGACAAAAAGTTGACTATACAAACATCTCTAACTCTATTCCAAACTTTTTTAGGAAAATTACGTATTGTGAAACAATTTTATGGCTGGACCATAGTTTAAATTATATTTTATTTGTTTTGACCTATTAATTAACTAACCTGGCAAATGAGTTATGTATTGACTCTGCAACGACAACTTTAGTGTTTAATAGTAACAAAGCTACAAAACCGTCACATACTACAAAAATTCACATATACCAAAAAAATTCAAAATGTGGCCCTTACGGGCGCGCCAATAGTGGTAACCTTTTTTTAGGTGGTCAATTACGTCTGGGAGTCAAATAATCATCTCTGATTAACTCAAAATGCCTTATTTATGGACATGCATGACCGTTTTTTGTTCACTCTTTTGGCCATGGGGCCCCTTTTACGCCCGTGCTCTTGGGTAAATACGGCCCTGTAAATAGGCATCATTAATGAGTGTCTTAAGTTATAAATACTAATAATGGTAAAAAACAAACTAAACTTACAGTTGGTACAGCTTCAGGAGCAAAACTTAATCGGGAAGAAAGACCACCATCCTGATCATAACTGTTTGGCCTAATATGTACTTTTGTTTGCCTTGTAATTCTTGGAGTCATGTCCTGAAAAATTGAAAATTCTGATGTTAAAAGTCAAATAATAAACTATATTTCTAGTTGGCCCTGAAGAGTTGCATTACAATATCTGATTGCTTTAAACATCAATCACATTACTGGTGTGAAGGAAGAAACAGCCTTTCATGTTATTTTTGAGTGCCCAGCCCTACAAGGTCTGCGTACTAGACTCCTTGGCCTACCAATGAGTGACCTAGGGGAAGAACAGGTAACCATTGTCAAGAAGATTTCAAGGTGGTTCGTTAAGGACCTGTGATTTGACGGAGAATGAGGACATCTGTCTGAGGGTGCACAATAAGCTTACTTAGCTGCGTTGCAATACCATGGTCATCTGAAGCCTGGCCCTCTTGTGTGAACCCCTCTTTTTATTGCCAGTTTAAAGATAGTACCTGGTGGACCAAACCTTGCTCGGTATTTTTTTATATTTACCAGTTAATCTCCAATTATAAAACAATTCAAAAATATTCATGTATAAGTAAACTTTTTTATTTCTCATTGCAATCCTTATCCCACACGCTGTATTTTCCTGTAAATGGCTGTAGTTTGCAAACAGCTGTTATGATTACTTGATTTTTTTACAGTTTCCTTGTTTATTTTGTTGCTGTCATAGCAACTCATGAGGCCAATGTTAAATTGAGGTGGTAGCTGGAAAAAGGGTGTATTGGCAAAAACAGCGTTTTGAGAAAAGAGAGTTTGAAAATTTTCTTTCAGTCCACCATAAAAGTATGAAAAGCAGTGATATTATTGTTAGGTTTATATGGTCACAAATTTATTCAGGAATAAAAAGAGACTAACATCATTAAAATCGGAAAATAACTTATTTTGTTATTTAAGTTTTTCTGAAGAAGTAAATACGCCCTTTTGATCATAGACAGAATTGCACGTACGCCCTTTTTCCCTAGACCAATCCTTTTACATGTAAAACTAATGAGAAAATAAAGATTCTCATTATGATTATCATTAATTATTTATTAATAGTTTAGAATGTACTAACTAAAAGCCTATATGAACTGGTAAAATATTGCTGAAAATTTTCAAACTCTTTTTTCTCAAAACCCTGCTTGGCAAATATGCTCTTTTTCCAGCTACCGCCTCAAGTGTGTACTTAAAATGTTGATAACAATAAAAATATATTAAATTATTCAGGTAAAACTAAGTTATTTGTTAACTGATATCAACTTAAACACACACAACTTAGAGTTTAACTGAAACTGAGACAATTTCAGCTGTCTATGAAAGAAGGGCGTAATAACCACTTCACAAAAACAGCTGTATCTCAGTTAGTTTTTGACATAGAGTAATAAAATTTTCTACAGATTTAAACAGACTAGAGATCGCCAGTGGTCGAAAATTCTACCAATTTTCAAAGTGACAAATAGGGATAGCTAATTTTATACTGCAAATCCTGAGATAGTCTTTCAGACTTTTCATACACTGTTCATGGAAGTGTTTGATATATTTTTTCCTCAGACTAGTAGGCCTAGAGTTAAATCAAAACAAAGCAAAAGGAAATCTGTCTCAAACACATGGTACACTCCCCAACTTGGTAGACACAGACTACTGGTTCAGATGATAAATGATCGGTGCAAGACTGAGGCATCTCTTGAACTAAAAGAGAGGCTCTATGCCTTGTACTTAAAGGTTAAACGTGATTATAAGATTAAAGTTGACTTAGCCAAAAAATTGTCCGTGGTTGACTTGATCGAAAAGTCGAACAACAAATGCAAAGCTGCATGGTCAGTTATAAATGAATCTAGGAAGAAGAAAGAAGTTGTAAATAGTCTATTAAGTCCAGATGATTTTAATGTATATTTTGTAGATGTAGTTAAGGATATTGTAGCTAATGTGCATCCTCCCTCTGGTACCATGAATGCTGCAGATGGGGTATCATGTCCTGGGTCAGCCGACTTTAGTGTTTGGAAACACACGACACCTGATGAGATTATAAAAATAACAAAGGGTTTTACCAACTCACGAAGCCCCGATATTTACGGTTTTTCAACATGGTTGCTCAGGGAAATTGTTGAGGTCATAGCGGAACCCCTCTCGGTTGCCGTAAATAGCTGCCTGTCTGTGGGAATTTTCCCGGATTGCTTAAAAATTTCCAGAACTGTTCCAATTCATAAAAAGGGCGATGTAAATGTTGCATCGAGCTATCTCTATCATTCCGACCATGGCAAAAGTTGTCAAGAAAATCATGCAAAACCAGCTAGTTACCTTTTTTGAATCAAACAATCTTTTCTCGGACTCACAGCACGGGTTTCGAAAGGCGAGATCTACAACAACTGCACTCACTTCTCTCGTGACGGAAACTTTGGAGGCTTTTGATGAAAAACAGTCAGTGGCCCTTGTTCTCTGCGACTTGTCGAAAGCGTTCGACGTTGTATCGCATGATATATTGTTGGATAAACTTAGACGATATGGTGTTGGAGGCATCGTACTCGAAACATTTTGTGCCTACCTAGCGAACAGACAGCAGATAGTGGCGGTGGAGGGTGCTTTTTCTGCTTCTGCTGTGATGGACAATGGGGTGCCCCAAGGCTCAATTTTGGGGCCGACCTTATTCCTCATTCTAATGAATGATATCGGAAGGGAGGGTGAAACCCTCCTTTTCGCAGACGACACAACACTTATTGGCAGGGCTCAACACCCAATGGATGCGGTCGCAAAAGCTGACCAAATTTTTAACGAATCGCGTGATTGGTTTTCGCTAAACGGCCTCAAGCTAAACGAGGATAAAACACAAAAACTTCTGTGTACTCTCAGTCGATCATCACCATCATTGGATCCCCCAGCAAAGTTGCTCGGCTTTACGTTGGACTCAAAGCTTACATGGGACTACCACATCGATGCAATATGTCTTAAACTTAGTAGAACCATTTTCCTCTTACGTAAACTTAAACATCAAATCACAAAGCAATATCTGTTGTTAGTATATTTCTCATTGTTGCATATTCATTTAAACTATGGCATCCAATTATGGGGCCATGCTTCTGGATGCACAAAACTCTTGAAGTTGCAAAAGCAGGCCTTGAGAATACTGTCAAATAGTAAAAGAAACTCATCTTGCAGACCACTTTTTAAAGATCTTCAAATATTCACAGTGTTCAACCAGTATATCTACAATTGTCTACTCTACGTAAAGTCAAACCTTATCAGCTATGAGACCAGAGGCGAAATGCACAACCATGACATCCGGGATGCCCGAAGATTGAACACAGATCGCTGCAGGCTGGCAAAGAGGAGGGACAGTTTCCCAGTCATTGCTGTCAAGATGTATAATGTCTTACCAAGTAAGTTCACTTTATTAGAAGAAAAGTTTTTTAAAGCAAAAGTTAAGAAAGTGCTACTGGATAATCCATATTATTCAGTGTCTGAATTTTTTGAAGGCATCGCCACAGTATAGTGTCTACCGCCATCACAAAGTATCAAAAGTATTAAATATATGTTATTAGTTTTATTAGTTCTTAGTATTGTTGACGCTATCTATCCGGCCTAGGCTGGTCATTGATGAAGAGGAGGTAATAAGGTAATAAGGTAATATAAACAATCCCCGCATAAACAAATGTGTTTCTAAATACATTTCATATAGTACATATTTTCCATGTAAACACATAATATAACCAAACTGGGGGCCCAAAAACAAAAGAGAAAGACTCAGTCCTTGACTAATTATTTTACTTCATTTCTGGCTTATGGCATGGTTTTTTAGTAATTAGTATTTTATTAAGATAATGACTATTTTATTAAGATTTCATGTTTATTTTTTAAGAATAATTATTGAATCAGAGGAAAATAAAACTTCAGTCATCAAATCAGTTTATCCTGTACATTCCTTACCACAGTTCTCTCCCTCCCTCCATTAATTCCTCACTCTCTACTTCCGACCTTCTTTCCACTTTTCCCTCCTTTTCTCCTTCATTCTCTTCTTACCATCTCTCCTCCCTTCTTTCCTACCATTTGGAACTTTTTCCCTCCTCCCCTCTCTTCCTATTATTATCACTGAAGTGTAATATATATTTTACCCATTATCCACCAATAAATACAAAATTAGATTATAATGTGTCCATTTATACTCCGGTTCCAAGCCCGGTGACATGATTTTCAGGCCCCTGTGCAATAATTGTAATTGGGTAAATGGAGGCCTGGGTAATTCATTTGGGTAATGTAATTGGGTTATTCAATTATTGAGGGGCCTGCCTTTTTTACTCATCTCGATTCTGGGCACCATTTTTACTAATCTCGCGTGGATCCGGGCCCCCTGTGAGTCCAGGCCCCTGTGCATTTGCCCCCCCCCCCCCTCCCGTCGCCGGCCCTACCGGTTGCATGTCAGTTAGTACATTGGATGGTAGAAACTTAACTTAATGTACTTTTTTCTTCCCTTTTTATCAGAAAATTTTTATCTCTTAATCTTATTTAAGCAAGTAAACTTTATTTTTCCATATGAATGTAAAATGGAACACATTTGAGTATGATATCCCTAATCTTCTCTAATTAGTCCTGATTTCAATCAAATTCTATATTTTCACTCCATACCCCAATTAACTGAGGCTCAATGTTTCTACATCAAATCTTTACTCTACGAAAAATAGCATGTTATAACAGCTACGTATGATGCTAACTTTGTTTACTTTGGTTGTTATAATATCACCAAAACAGCAACTCATAAGGCTAATGTTAATTTTTTTGAAATTTTAAATTGAATTTTTTACATTTCTAAAAGACTAATATAAATTTCAATGGGATTCTGCACATCTACAGGAAAATACAATTCTATCGGTGTGCTTAGATTTTTGCTACGTTGCGCACAGGCTGAGAAAAAAGGAGTACAAAAACCTTATGGAAAAAATGCTTGTCTATTAATATAAAGATATATGGAGAATCGAAAAATTCAATCTCCGGAAAAAGGGCGTATAGGCCATTACGCCCTTTTTCCAGCTACCGCCTCAATTTGTACAACTTTAAAATTCATTTTATTACGTTATTAGATTTTCTCTGGCCAAGTAATCTGCGGAAAACATGTTTTTTAGTCGTAAATTACTATTTCCAAAATCTGAAGAAAATCCTTGGAGCCGTTTTTGAGATAGTTGTGCAAACATACAAGCAAGCACACACACATAATAGCATTACTCATATAAGAGTATAGGATTTACTGTTAGAAGCTTCTGTTTATTGTGGTCTGCTGGTGTGAGAAAAACCAATATTCTGAAACAATGCCCTATGTACCCAATGTTGGTTGAAATAAAAATTTCAACAAACATCAACTGCTTTGTTTACAAATGTCAATACATTTTTAACTGATGGCTGATAATAAATGTTAACACAAAAAAATAGTACTTCTTCCCACCTAAGCTTAAGTTTCCTCATTACATTCACTCCACTCTTTATGGTGTAAACATTTTCCATATCTAGATGTATAACTCACTAAACTTTACCTTTATTTTAGTACCTGCTGGACCAAGCTTTGCTTGGTATTAACTATTTTTCCTGAGTTTGAATATATGTTTACCTAAATCTTATCATTTTGGCTGTTAAAACATGTGACAGTACAGCTTCAATTTGGTTAATATTTGCAATTGCGTTGAGCTTGCGGTGGGTCCCTGCCCTCCCTTTCCCTTTCCCCGAGTGGAGGGCGGTTGAGTCCGCGCTGGTTTTTCCTTTCCCTTTCCCTAGTGGAGGGCGCGTTGAATCCACACTGGATTTCCCTTTCCCTTCCCCTGGTGGGGGGCACGTTGAGTCCATACCAAGTCCTACCTCTCCCCCCCCCCTACTCACCCCCCTTTCTACTGTTAAACCAGGTACACTAAAGGGGGTTATGTTACAGCCGAGGCAGTCATGGCCGTGCAGAGGTTGAGAGCATGTTGTCCATCACGTTGTTGACCGCTAAGAGGACAGCAGGGACAACAGGGAACTTCTCCACAGGGACATTCGTAGAGGCGCCGGGACACACCCGACTTCGCCGAGGTCTGCTACCCAGGAGGTCCCCAGTCACCAGCCCCGAGTCATTGACCCCGTGTACCGGAAAGCCATGTATAGAGTGTGCAAGTTGTTAAAAGTGTTTAATAAACTTTACTGTTACCACATATGAAGTTGTCACTAACCCCAGGCCTGACTCGTAGATAAATTGATTTGGAATAGTATAAGAAAAATCAAAAAGGTAAAAGGGAAAAGTACGTTACAAAATTTACCTCAAAGAAATCAGGATCATGCTCTTCAACTTTTTCTGGCTGAGTTCGATAAGCTTGCTGACGATACATTTCTATTTTATGTTGGACGGAATTAGGTTCAGATACAACTTTTACAGGATCTTCCCATGTCCAGTTCTCAACATCCTGAAACACGAGTAGAAAATTACAACAAAGGATTTTTTCAACGTTAAGCTACAGAAGTGATTAAAAACACAATGTTCAACATAATAAAAGTATTTTAATAATAACTGTGCTGTCCTCTGGCTGGAAGGCTAATAATTTTACTTGAAGTCTGACTATTAATGTAACATTAATGGCTTAGTAATAATTATAGTTCTGGACAGCCATACTGGTGGGTGGCAAAATGTGGAAACTCTAAAAATCATCTGCTAAAACTCATGATTGTGTCGATCTGTCAAAACACTGTTTATGTTTTAAGACACGTTTATGAAATTTGTCTTGCAATACTTTACCGAAAGTTGTCTTGCGCAATACGAAACGTAATATTAAGTATCGCCACTACTAATGAGAATAAAACCTCTTCTTAGTCTTGCGGCAAGCTCTGCGAGAACTTTGACTCTCATTTTACGTGTAAGTTTGAAATATATTTCAACGGGACCTTGTTAAGATTTAATATTTATTGCATGTGAGCTTGCAGCATAAACTTTCATATTGTAAGTGAGTCTTTACTTAAACATGTGATCGTATGATTGATTGCCAACACAACACAGATGTGTCACGCCAATTCCGAATACAGCGCACTCACTCACCCGCCAGTAATGCTGTCCAGAACTATAGGTAGGCCTATTAAAGATGCAATCCATACAATGTATGCCAACATAAAAATAAAATGTGTGCCTTGAAATCCACCAAAATCTTAAGTGTTTATGATAATACTATAATTCAAAAGGAGTAAGAATACAATATCAAGTGCTTTAAAGTCAGACACTGGATATAAATTATAAAGTTTAAAATTTGTGTGATTCCTTACGGTGTTTTGTACTTCATATAGAGTTCCCACTCCAACCCCAGTGAGAGGAATGGAGTCACATGAAGATCTCCTTCTCCTCCTAAAGCAGCAGAGTGACCTCTTAACAAGCCCAAAGAAGAAAAGAAGGAGCTTCTTCAGCTTGTTAACCACGATTTCAAAAGCCATCACCTGCCAACAATGTTACTGTATACCATATTGTGCCTCAGCTACTTTACTCGGTGCCATACAATTGCTAGCTTTGAAATTACTTTTATTTGACAAACTATTTAATAATTTCAATGCTCACAATTGTTTGACACAGAGTGTACATTAAATATAAACATAGGGACACCTACTTTTGATAAAGTCATCAGACTTTAATATTTTATTGTTATAAAAATTAAAAAAAAAACACTGTAGGTTAAAAGTGCTAACTAAAAAAAATTCTCCCCAAAAGATTTTCTGTTTCACAAAAGTGTAATAGAAACATAGCCCTACTTATGAGCATACTTCTTTGATTGAAAAATCAGTTTTCAAAATTAAGGATGAATATTTAAGGGGTTTGGACCGTTTTCCCTAGAATCTCTTAAATAAAATGCCATTGACCAATGAAACAAGAGGAGATTAACGTAAACTACCTAAATTCCAGATTCCCCCTCCCCCCATATGATTGAACATATAACAAATGTAAGAGTTAAATCAAGTATGGTATACCGTATTACTAGCAAAATTTTTAAATCCCACAATGGTAATTTATTGATGTGTAGGCCTACAGTAAATTGTTATTCACGTTTGGACATCAGTACGGTAGTAACAATTTTATTTATGCCCAGGGCCGGCGACAGGGGTGGCAGGGGGGCCAAATGCATAGAGGCCCCAAAAGCACACAAAACAAGTAAAAAAAAAAGGTCGTCAGGTCCTAGGGCCCGGGCTCAAAGATTGCTCAGGGGCCCGAAAATCCTGTCGCCGGGCCTGTTTATGCCGTCAGATCGATCATAAACATTCAATTGGAGGACATATGTTGTTCATCGCAACTGCAACTGAAAACTTTCATAAGTTTAGGCACTTGTTCTAAAACAAATATTTATTTACTTTTTAGACAAATTCATAAATAAATAAATTTTTAGTGTTAAATATTTTATTACAAACTTAATTTACCACACACAGAAATACAAATAAAATAGAAAATTAAATATGGTGATAATTTACTATCTTTGTTGCGATCCTGAAATCCCCGGACTGCACAGAGTATACTGGAGTTAATGATGGCGGATGATGAGAAATAGCCTAAGTTATACTTTTAACTTAATTTAACATCATCCACCATCCTTAACTTGAATGTAGTCAGTGCAGTTCTGATATGTCAGGATTAATTAAAATAGTATTTAAATATATTAAGAAATAGGGCTAGCGGTAAAGAATAATAATAATAACAAATAATTGTAGCGATAATATTAAAATGAGTGATTATCATAATCTGATTATAACCTAGGTATAGAGGTTAGATAACTTTTTGATAGGCCTACGTTTTGTCGTTCAATCATGTGATGGAATCAAATACTAAAAAATTCACCCTGAATATATCATCGGTTATTTTTATTGAACTGAAATAACATCGAGGTTATTAGTTTTAGAGATTAATAAATACCAATGTGACCTATTCAAATATAAAAGGTTTGCAATGATCCTGACTAATGGAAACTACAGCAGGGTACCGTAGTGATCATGGGTCCTTGAGTCAATCCTATCAATCAAAATTACAAATGAAAGGATTTAACTGATCATGGTAGAGTCAGGGGTGCCTACAGGGGGGGGACAATGACGCCAAATATGTCATAAGAATTTTTAGGGAGGATTTTTTAAAGATTTGTTTCCCGCTGTATAGTTAAAACATACTCAGTGTACTACTTATTTCATCATAAAATCGTTAAAAAACTTGATTTCTATATTATTTAAATTGGTATGAACATTAAAATTCTTATTTTCAATGTAAGGACGTGCTGGCTGCACGGCGCGATTGTGCAGTGTCAACGTCTCTCCAGTCCGAGGCCGAGGCTGCGGACACAACTAAGCAGGCTAGATGCATAGCCGCATTACCACTTGACTTCGTCCCCAAATCAATACAATATAGTTCTATGCTACAAATAATTGATAAGAGGGGTTTATACAGCAACAATGGAATGACTAACGACCCCTTATGAACCAAATTTTTCCCATAAGACACAAAAATGTTCTTTCAACATATCCCTTTTCCTACAACATCGATGATTTAGTGGAACTATTTCTAGGGGGGAAATGAAAAATGGTATCCATCTAAAAGCAAAACTAGTTATTCCCCCCAATATAGCTTTGAAGTTGAAAAAATTATTTTGGGGGGAAGGGTGCATTAACCCTTTTAGTGCCAGGATCTCGTAGCGAGACGCGCACACTAACTACTGCTAGTGCCGGGATCTCTTAGCGAGATCCTGTCTCTAGCTGCATAGTATGCCAGGATCTCGTAGCGAGACGTTTACATTTTTATACATATAAAATATATTTTTTCGTTTTTACTGGCTGAAATTCGTGCCAAATGCCTTTCTATAGTCAAATCTTTCGTTTCATGTGACTTTCCTCCTGACCTGCCTCTATAGTTAGCTGAAATGACGTACTGAAATGCAAACAGCTGTTGGCATACTAATAACCATGCATTTCATATGGCGGTGATGCAACTTCGTTTGTGTAATTTTTAGGCTATGTTTTTGTTTTATCTATAGGGTTATAATTGAAATATAGTTTGTATTTTGTTATTGTGTATCTTTTTAAATATTAAATGATGTTTCTAGTGTAATTATGGAATACGAATACTGTTTTAAGTAGGTTGCTTAGTGACGTTGTTCAACTCTGCATTGTTGCAAGGTTATCGTTTTATGTTGTTAATTCATAACCTATTACAGTAAATTGATGTTTTATACATGGTTTTTACTTGTTTTTTTACGTAGTTTCACATAAAACTAATAAAAATTGCATCAGAGTAAAACCTAAATATGTTTTTTTAGTGTAAACATAAAAAATGAGTATGATGCAAATTTAAAAAAAAAATTATTAACATTTATTTTTACCAGAAACTTAAAATTTGTCTTTCTTCTTGTCATTTATAAATAATAGAAGTATTTCGAAACAAATAAAAAAAGATTTGTTAAAAAATGTTAATAAATAAATTTTTAGTGATTTTTTTCCCAAACCCTTACACTTTTGCTAAAAAGGGCCTGGCACTTCTTGCAGGTAACAATGAAAAAATGTCCGGCACTTCTTGCACCTACATTAAATTTTTTTCCGGCACTAAAAGGGTTAAAAAATAAATTTAAATATTTAGGGAGAAAATTTAAAACTGGTAACAGAAAATTTTCAATTAGTCATATAATAACAAAATTTTAAAATTTACCTTGTATCCTCCCCAATGTAGCCATGACGTTTCAAGAGTTATTTCTTGGAGGAATGGGTGTTGAAAAGTAGCCTAGGCCTACCATCACATTTTGGGGGGGATATACAAGGCAAAAACTTCAATCGGATACAAAAATAATATCAAAATTAATTAATTATCCCCCCATATCGCATTGAGGTTTTAAATTATATTATTTCTAGGGGTGTAAGAGGCGTATAAAAAATACATTACAGCATACATTCAGGACGAGGATATATAAATATTGTCACCCTTCAAAAGCTTCAATGAAAAAATGCACCAACACCTTTACAGTTCTAAATTTTTTATAACAAAATTACGTAATCCAGACTAGACAAAGAATGAAATAATTCTTAATTTAATAGTAGGCCTACCCTAAATTTCCAGACACTATGTAATAGAAAATGAACTAATGAAACTGGAGAATTTTTGTGTTTTATAAAAGTGAGAAAAGTGGGGAATTTTCAGTTCCCTGTAACTATAAAGGTATTTATGGTGTGATTGTGAACAAAAACACATTTAAAAGGAACGTCACTTGAGATGTGAGCAAAATAAAGAATTCTTATAGGGCCAATTAACTAATTCTTTCACAAATTCATTTATTCTATATTACTCGGTTGCAACAAGTGCTTCAGTAAATTTCAAACCTTGTCCATACTATGTGTTGTTAAGAACAAAATGAGTCGAGTTTGATCCACTGTCGACGGATAGCGCCGCTGTTTTACAAATTCATCCCTTTACTTAAATGATGCCCTTTCTTAAAATTTTGAGACATATTTGAAACTTCGTCAAAATGTCTTTAATTTGACGCCTCAAACTTTAAAATCCGTCCAGCCGTTCTCGAGTAATCACGGAAAAGAAAACCCCTCATATAAACTTAGACACAGACACCCATCGAAGTAAACTTAGAGGTTATAACAATGATTTTGTCAAATGGTAGGTAACTAAATAACAACAGTAACTAAAATTATGTGCTCGCCTTTAATCCTTGGTTTTTACCTTTATTTAAATCTTATAAACATCGATAACACCAATCGATCGTTGATAACACTGTGTTGTTTACTTAAAGTAAATTACCAAGGATTTAGAATGGTAAAATGCTCCTTTTCATCTTCCCCCAAATACCATTCCGGAAATTAATGACGACTAATAACATCGTAGTTTCATGAAACAATCATTTTCAAGTACACTGATTACAATTGTTGATTTTAAGTCGAAGTTGAATGTTTATAATTTCAGATGTTGAAACTTAAATAAATACAGAGTATTTTTAATGTTGTATGCTAAAATAAGATGTAGTTATATGTTCATGCATAGGGGGGATATTTGATAACTTCTGGAATTTTTTGGGGGGGGGATTGACGTCATAGCCCCTGGGTATAGTTTAAGTTTATTAGACCTCCAAAAAATCAAAATAAAATCAAATATTTTCCGTGATGGAGTAGAAACTTGAGGCCCGATGGGGTGTATTGCAAGCTTAGGGGTTAGCGCCTTCATCTTAGATTTCTTCAGTGTGTCGGAGGACTGAATTAATGGCAAATCAACAATTAGTGAATTTGGACCCCCTAAAAGGCAAATTAATGTTGTGTCATGGGATACTTTATTGTGTTTGGCATTAAAACTACAAAAAGGGGACAGGTGACTTTATTATTAATGTAGGCCTAG
Source organism: Flexamia atlantica (assembly GCA_035578135.1). Taxonomy (NCBI): domain Eukaryota; kingdom Metazoa; phylum Arthropoda; class Insecta; order Hemiptera; family Cicadellidae; genus Flexamia; species Flexamia atlantica. Next base: position 61,651,337 of record JAQJVK010000002.1, read on the forward strand.
CTAAAGAGTATTTAATTTCTCAGCAATTGGTTCAAAAAGGCTAGACTTGTTTTGTGTGTGTGGCCTATGCATCTGCTCCAAAAGCAACTAATATAGAAGCAAACCCATGTTTCAAAGATAGCTTTATCAGACAACAACATCCAACACTAGAATGAGTAAAATGCGATAGGCCTATATTAGTTCAAGATAAATGCCATCTTTGTAATACTTACCTTTATTATTTATTTATTCATGAACATTTTAGGTTATGTGTTTATTTCTTTGCCTATTAGGTCACCATAAAAAATCTTACAATCGCTAATTCATGACAAAATTTAAAACCAAATATCAAGAACCAAAATAATATATCAAAGGTCAATAACACGAATTAATTACAATTGTTTACACCGGTTCTAAACATTTGACATTTGATGCGATCGCGATGTTGGCACCACAGTAACTTGAACATCTATACGGTAAGTATCATAAACAATATGCGCAGTAGACCAGCCAATCAGAAAGCGTTCTGCTGGTCGGTGGTGCGCACTAGAGCGACATGACTTTTACACTAATTATTGCGCCAAGTTCTTTTGCAAGTCTACGCACCAGCAAGTCTCACTGCAAGCTAAAATAGCACCAACCACAGAAAGCTGATTTATTATTATAACATGTTTCTTAAGCTTCTAACTCACATTTTATTTCAAGGTTAAGTATTTATTTGTCAACAAATGAAGACTATGTTTCATTCTAGTAAAGGCCGTAAGCCATGAGTGCAACCAGGTGCAACCTCGTTTCGCGAAACATTCACGAAACCATGTTAAGTATATCTATATAAAATATGTCGCGAAATATTTCGGCAAGTAAGGCGAAATTTTAGTCCCATTGAAATACATTGTTTCACTCGAAATGTTTCGGACGATTTTGTGTTTCGTGTGAAATGTTTCGCGAAAAAGGTTGCAATAGTGGCATACGCCCTTAATGAAAAATCTCACGCGATTTGCACGTGAACTTGCTGAGCCTTCTTTCAAGTGTTAAGCTAAGTTTACACTAGCATCTAAATGTGTCGTCACTTGGACACTCTAATTAACATTGTTGTTATGCCGATTCAGGATTACCAAAAACAGCTGTTTTAACACTTAAATTGTTCCAACACCTTATTTATCATTGGAGGGATGCAGTTTAAAGTGGCGACACAAATATTTGTAAAAACAAATATTTGTGTCGTCACTCAAGACTGCATCCCTCCAATGATAAATAATGTTTTATAACAACAGAAGTGTTAAAACAGCTGTTTTTTGTAAACCTGCATCGGCATAACAATGTTAATTTGAGTGTCCAAGTGACGCAACTTTTAGATGCTAGTGTAAACTAGGCTTTAGACTACCATGACGTCACATCTTTTCTTTACTCTCACCTGCGCAAGATATCTACCGTATAAAGATATTCTAGGTACTGTGGTTGGCACAAGATTTTCCGATTCCGATTCCGATTTCGACATTCCGACTCGGGAGTGGAGTGAGTCGTACACTATGGTCTTGGACTGGATTAGACTAGATTGGACTGGGCAAGGCCACACTACACTACAGGCCGGAGTCTCCCCCCCCCTCCTCCCTGATGACACGTCACAACACCGGCCGATCTCCTAGCGCTGTGTTGGAAATAACAACTAAAATCATATGAGAATCGTAAACATTTACCAACAAATTATGACATTAGAACATCGAAATGAAAACAATAAGAAACAAAACTGTCAAATTTCCAATAAATCATCTGATGAAAAGTAAACAAATGACTTGCCTGTAATGTTTACCGGTTTTTAAGTTTATAAAATAAAGTCTTGTTTTCTTTAAATTATTTTCGACCGCATTTGGTTATTCATTAATTAATGCAGATTCGAAAAAATAATAGTTTCTAAACGAAAACTTAAACAAATTACTTAGGGCACGATAGTTTTAGGAGTGCGACAATGAATCGCCATAAGAGTACATTATAAAAGCGTCTGCGATTCCGTCTGATAATGTGACGTCACCACAAAAGGACTCCGGCCTGTAGTGTAGTGTGGCCTTGGACTGGGACTGGACAAGGCCACACTACATATACCCATGCTGCAGGATTTATGACGTCAAACAAGTAGGCGGTCTGAAAGTCTGGCTCAGGACTCACAGCTGTGCTGCTCATCGATTCCTTTGAAATCAAAACAAGAAAACGTAAACAAACAAGTAATTTTTGACGTTTAGTGATGAAATGTAAACAGAAAAAACGTAAACAAACAAGGGATATTTGACATTTAGCAATAAAATGTAAACATAGGATGTTAGTTCCCTGCCTACTTGTGTGACGTGGTGTAGCGCTGGGATCGCTGCAGCATGGCCTGTATTTTCAGTGGGGCGTGGGGCCTTGGACTGGACCGACTTTAACTTAATCATGTAGCTGTGATGTTCACTAAATTCAATGCCACCGGTCTGACACTTAAATGGAGCCAAGTGGTAAGCTTAATTGGAGCGGGTTAGTTCGATGCAATTTATTCAGATGGCGTTGTAAAAACATGACTTTCTTCTTCTTCACTGATTCAGCCAATCAGAACGACGATAACGATCTGCTTCCCGTTCCGTTTCCCCTGATTTTCTGTCACGACGCGACGTGTACACAACCATAACGAGTTGGAATTAATTTGAGTTGGAAAATACCTAAAGTACGTTTGCAGAAAGTTGTTCTAGTATAAGTCGTTTCGTGAAATACTGTACTGCGTGATTCATGTTGTGCTTGAAGCTATTGATGGAAAATAAATACGTAGATGTTTACATAAAAGCACTTAATAAAAATCAACTAAGTTAATTTTTATTAAGTGCTTTTATGTAAAGATCTACGTATTTATTTTCTATCAATCGCTTTAAGCACAATAAGAATCACTCAGTACAGTATTTTGCGAAGCAACTTGCACTAGCGGCAAACGCACTTAATCTAAACAAACCGGTAAAGTCATTAAAATTGAAAGTCTAGCAAACAAAACAAGAAAACGAAAATATAAGCAAAGCAGACGACGACGATCGATATGTCGCATCGACGACGATCGATATGTCGCATCGATGACCATCGATATATCGCATCGATCTTTTTAGTTCGTTGCACATTATTCAGTTAGCGCTGCTGTCTCCTTACCACCGAGTTAACATGGGAGTGCCATCTCTTTACGAAGTTCATTATTACTCTATGTCAATGCTTCAAGCTTCGACAGTATCGTTACTCTATGCTTCGACGCACAGTTTCTTTTAAAGGGATTTTCAAGTATTTTTAGGTATTTTTCAGAACTCCGAGGGATAAAGTGGGCTTAAGATGAATTAATTTTCATCAAATAGGATTGAAGTGTTGCTAGAAAATCCTTACAACCCAAGCAAAGTAAGGATTTTCCTTGTGGTCCAGCAAGGTAAGGATTTTTCATTGTGTTGACCTTGATAGGTAAATTAAAATGGAAAACCGATCAGTTCGTTCGCGCACAAGGAAAAACGTCACCAGTTAAATAAATCTTAAAAAAATAAAGAGAGCGCATCAAATTTTTCATCATTTGAAATAGCTTACAGGATATATTATATCAAAAAGATTGATTTTTAACAGCTTTGTTTTTGCCAAATAAAATTAAAGTAAAGAGTAATTAATTGTAATATATGAAAAATGTTTAGGTACTAGTAGTAAAACATTTTAAATAAATGTACAGTTGAGAGAGTTTTTACATCAAAATACAAAGGTTTGTAAATAAACATAATTATAAAAACCCATGAACATGTACTTTGAAAATTTTTAAAGGATAGTAAGCCACAACTTACAAATATAATTTTATTTTGTAACATACGAGAAGAGGATTAACCGGTTCCTCACGATTCCAATCGCAATAACCTTTTCCCTCTATCTTTTTTGACAGCACAGCAGGCCAACGGCAGTTAATAATGTTACTACCGATTACTATTAACTGATTAATATCTACAAGTGAAATATATCATTGTTATTACTATTACTAGCTAATAAGCAGGGGGTTTCTATAATGACCACGAAGACTTATAATACCTTGGGCGCACCGAAATTGCGCCCCAAAATCCAGGTAGACACCGAAATTGCGCCCCGACCCTAAATCTTGTCCCAGGGATACACCGATATTGCGCCCCAGCCCTTCCTAGAATCACATGAGGGAGGCAAGCACCGACTCCTCGCCTCGCCGTTGAAGTCGGAACACATCAGGAATTCTTTCAAAACCCTTCATTGTTGCCGCTTGGAGGGAAGTGGCGAGTGAGCAACGGAGTCAGCTAAATCTGAAAATTCATACAGTTTTGTCAGCACTTCCTAATCCGCAGAGCAGCGAGCACAGATAATACTGTAGAGGGGAAATCTGTATTTCCGTAGCATTGATTGTTGTGAAGCCGGTCCGCGGCCTGACTGTGGGCAACAGCCACGGATCGTCGCTCAGAACGCTACAAAATTTTAATGCGCGCTTTTCAAATAAACTGCGGTTAGACACTTACAGGCAACAAACAATTACCAAATTTGGCAAAGAGGATGTCTGTTCGTGCTGCTCACTAACGGTGTGATTTTTAAGTCGACAAGAATTATACTGTAATTGCAATAGGTAATTAAATAATTGAAAATGAATTAAATTTATATTCGTGACATGAAAAAGTTACTAAGCGTCGAAATTTTTTATTTTTTGGTCAGGAAAATTTTTATTGTCACCACTTTTCAGAAAAATAGTTGAAACGTAACATATATTTTTTTGAAACCTCTATGACCAGCCGTCAACGAGAAAATCAAGGTTGAAGATAAAAAAAATTCCGCGGCGCTCAGGATAGGCAGACGGCGCGGCGGCGCCGCCGCGCGCCACAACTCGTTCGGATAACTATTTGATTAAACGTTTTATATGCCGATGTTACCCCTTTTATCATCCACTTCTCGTTTTTTAATATTTATTTTTCTATATAGTTATTATATTTACGTTCATAGTCTTACGTTTTATAATCAATCTATTATTGTTAGTACTATTACTTTAAGGCCCCAATGGTCAATACCTATTTGGTGGTTCATCAACTGGTCAGGCGGGGGGTGGGGGGGGGGGGGGCGGAGGGTAACATTCCTGAGTCATTGCGTGGTGTTGCGGTCCTCAGGTACCTGCCACCCTCGGGGCGCAATATCGGTTAGGGATTATCGAACCTTTTTCGTCAGTTTGGTATGGGGCGCAATTTCGGTGCGCCGAATACCTTCAATACCTCTTAAGACTGGGACGTAGCACTACTGTCTGCATAACCGGAATATAAGTGAAGGATGAGTGTAGGATGATTGTGGCGCGATCTTGTAGTCTTGTTACTGTCTAAAGCCGAAATTTGTCTAGTCTAGGGCCTACTATTTTATTATGATATGTCTGATTTAGATTTGACACTCAAAATTAATTCAAGTTCAACCTCTTTTTAAAAGCTTTCATAGGGTAAAATGGCTCATGTAGTGTACATAACAAGTCAAAATATTTCCTTTAGCTGATCCAGAGGTTAGGTGTTCGGGTGCGGCAGTTACGTGATTATTTTAAAGGAATTTCACTCATTCAAGGCCAGACTATCATTCCTTACTTATCTATCTACATATATGTACTTAATTCCTTAAGCAAACTGGTCCCCTCAAAATATCTTGAGCCGGGAAAAAATGGTACAATATAGCTTGTTATTTTAATGCTTTCTATAGGTCCAAGGACGGTGGGGAAAATCTCAAAAGTGCATGGCGGAATTGTGTTATTGTTTTTGGGGGTATGAGCTCATCTAAATTAACTTATGAACTATTGTATAAGATTTAATTCAACAATCAAAAATGTTATTAAATGGCCTGTTTTAAAGTCTACTCCAAGTATTTATTAATTAACCCTGTTGTAATTAATTTATATATTTATATGTTTAAACGTTTTCCCCTCTTTCTGCCAAACAATCCACAAATAAATCAGGACATGCTGGACACCCCTGACACCCCTAGAAATTCGCCCATGCAGATATGTAAAAAAAATGACCTGTACTTTGTCCCATTAGTCGTTAAAGATCCGTTAATTTTCTAATGAAAGAACGGCACAATGTTCATTAGCTGTTTTATATATTCTAGCTGATGGAAACATTGATTTTTGATTGTTTATAGTGTATTTTTAGGTTTTAATAGCTAAAAGGTAGCAACTAAGCCTATAGTATATGTCTAATTGATTTCACTCCTCGAAGTCGAAGACGCACCACTACCATTTGGAAGAGTCAATCCATATAAGTCAATATAGAGGCCCGGTCGTGGAGGTCGTGTCTCGTGCCACCTACCAGCAGACACGACGAATGAACGTGTGACTATAGTGATTCGACCTAACAAATCCTAGTGGAAATAAATTTCAAACATGTTTAAGTTAAACTAACTAATTTAAATGTTTATAACTGGTGAGAAACATGTTGGATGTTTGATAAACAAAAGCAGTTTGTTCTGGGGTTTTTCCTTTGGAGAGCCAACAAATGACATAAATCAATAAATTTTCACTAATTCAACAAATTTATGCCATTTGTTCTTCCACAAACTTAAACCAAAAACCTTTGGTTGTGACCACTTAATCCTCAACATGTACGCATGGCGCGGCGGGTTCTGCTTTCGTTATTTAAAATCTGCCTAATAATTTATTGTTGTTTCGAGGAACTTAAGTTGGTGACCGTGACACTGCTTTGTGAGATGCCCGCCGCCACCAGTTGTCTGCATACATAGCTGTTTAGTGTTGTTGTTGGTGGTATTTTTGTAGTTAGTATGTTGTTTTGGCATATTGTTGTTGTTGCTAAGTTGTTGTGTTGTGCCATGGTGTTTTGGTTTGCCCGGCCCCCGGGGCGTCGTGCGCACCCATGGGGCCCTGGGGGTGAGAGGGGGCTGGTGGTGGGGGGGGGGGGGCTTTACATAATTCTCTCAACAATTAAACTAACCTCATTAGCGTTAACCGCCCCTGATTGTGTTGCGGTGATTATAGAAACCTCGCCGACTCGTGCTGCGACGTTGTGGCAGTGGGTCCGCCATCGGTGAGCCAACGCGTTGTCTCTGCTGTGGCAATCCCCAGTGTGGTCCTGATGATTGCTACAGTGCAGTCCTGATGATGTCACGTTTAATTTACCGACGATTCGTTACGTCTGTCCACAGGGTACATGCACTTTGTATGAGAATGTTGCGGTGAACTTTAGATGGTTAATTTAAATCGCAAACCATTATGCGGTACATTCGAATAATTTTACTTGTAGTTGACATATTTATTCCGTCTTGCGAATACTTGCAATTAACCTAGTCTTTGGTTATGAAAACTTAAATTGGGGATCAGATGCTGCACTCTGGCGGGATTCTTGAGTGCAATTTTTTAGTAAAAGACATTGGGAGAACGTTTCCTCGGGATTATTTGCGGGTAATTTTGGGGTTTCCACTAGTGATAACTGTGAAAGCTTTTTCAAAGTAATTGAAAAATCGTTAACCAAACAGCAATGTGATAGCCTGTATTTTTTTTATATATTTGTCGTATATTTAATTGCTAGTTTATTTTGTGTTTTAAATTATCTTTATTTGTATTCCAATTCGCAAAGCGAAACGCTTTATGCGCTTTATTTGTTTGTGTGCATAAACGCAATTTTTCGCCAATGATAATTTTATGATAATGCATTTGACTTGTAATTATTTGTGGGTGTATCCAATTACGCAATAAATTTAAAGGAGCGTGCTCCTAGTTTAATTATGCCTCTAATATTCATAAGAATGCTCAGAAACGTTCTACCGAAATTAAATGAAATGCTTTATTGTCCAAAACTATCTAAAGAATAACATAGACATAGCTAAGAAAAAACAAAAATACTATTAAAAAATGTACAAAGTGACATACAAGTCTAAAATAAATAAGTACATGAAACTCTGAATGGATCAATACAATATTGATAGTTTTAGCCTACAGGATATATAAGGGCAAGTAACAGAAAACAGTTTTATAACCGTAGCTGTTTCTTACACAGTTTGTAAAAGTGTAGCAGAGTTAATTCTTATCAACATTAAAACAGTAGCTTTATTCTCGATGAAGAAGTTCTGTAGTACATCATAGACAGGACAACGCGTAAAAAAGAACAAGAGCGACACACGTGGATAAAAAAATAGGAAATCCGGGATGAAGAAAGGGATTTAAATGAGCCATCGTCGCAAGGACGAATAAGATGACAAGGGACGAGGCCAGAGAATTACGTGAGGTGCCTTGGTGGGTTGAGCAAGAGGAAAACGAACGGATACCGACGCCGACGAACAGCCGTTATTGTTCACGAACAGCTTTTCGTGGTTTAAATTTTGCTGGGTCTTTTCCTTATTGCAGAAATATATTTTAATTGCTCTGCAAACGGGAATTACAACAGTAAATAAGCTTAACGAAAAAATAAAAGTTAAAATGTAAGTTAAATAACTCCTTGAGGTCAAATAATGGGAATAATCTATACAACACTGAAATAGGTCACCTAATCAAACATCGTATTCTAGCATTGATTAAAAATAGTGATTTTTGTTTTCACAATAAAGAGTGTAACATATTGTTGAAAAAAGCTGCGAACAAACTTGATTTCCATCCTGGTAAATAAATTGATCAAAGGATAGAAATAATCTTGCGACACTGAAATAGGTCACCTCGTCAAAAACATCTTATTGCAACTTTGATTAGTGATTTTGTTTTCGCACTTAAGAGTGTAACAGAGGTTGAAAAAAGCTGCAAATGAACTTGATTTCAATCCTTATGTCACCTGCGATGGAAAATCCTTGTCTGATGCAAAAATATGTTTGGTTTAAACCAATTATGTTTAATTTAAACCATTAAGAACGCCTAAACGTGAAATTGTAAGTGCTCTATTCCCTTCAGTAAATTGAAACATAAAATAAAATGAGCTTCTGTGACAGTTTAAGTCATGTACTAACAGTTTACATCAGTACTCTCTGGGTCTTCTTTCAATCATAGCTCAGAGTAAACATTTTACAATAAGAATGGGAAGCCAATGGTTTAAGCTCACATTTTCTAATTTACTTGCTCAAACAAATCGAAGCATTTCCTTGAATAAAAGGCAGCGTCATTTTTAATAACTGCTTACTAAAATAATGAGCAGTTTATTTATTCATGTTCTGTATATATTTCTCAAGAATAAACAAAGCCATTGTGGCTATATGCTGCAGCTGGACTGGAAGGTGATATAGTGCAAAGGTCTGTAGATTAGAAGTGAATAATAATATCATTATACTGTCAGGCTGCCTAACTCCCATAAGGCCTGTCGAACTAAAGCTTGTGACTTCAATTGTAGACCCAATATCCGGTTACAAGCAAGCTCTATTGGGTAAAAATCTAGCTTCAAATCATGTGTCAGTAAAATGCTTCCCATGATTGGTTAAAATTATTTTTCTCCCAGCTGGAGGCTGTAGGTTTCCGGTCAACAAAAGACCTCACGATTTGTTTCCATTTTTGACTGAGATTACTTGAATACTATTATTCTTCTCTTCTTTTCTACAGACCTTGGGTATAATGTTCAAAACCACACCCCGCCGATAACATTGACTGATTAACATAATAGGCCATAACAGAAGGCTAATGAAATGGCCGCGCACGACTCACCGTTTGCAAACGCGAGGGCAAGAAGTGAACAAGTGAAGTACGTGCGGATCGCAGCGTAGCGGAGGGGTTTTGGTAGGAAAAAAACTAAACATCAAGCCACGGCGAGGAGAACTGGTCATGAATTCCAATCATTGTCTTCTGACGATCCGTTGTCCTAATTATGTCAGAGGTTTTAACGTTAGTTTTTTTGGTTGAGCTTGAGTCCTCTTAGGTATTCTTTTTATGGGAACATAATCACAGTCGGCTTTAATCGGGTTAACGTTCGATCCTGATATGAAATAGACGATGAGTTGAGCCATGGCTGCCCATCCCTATGTAGTAAGTTTAATTCTAGAGATGGCTATGGTTAAAAATACTCAGGCCAACTAATGTTATCTCCGATCAAATTAATGTATTATAAATGAATATACGAACATGGCATCATGAACTCATCTTGATAGGAACCAGATAAAAAGCATTGTTTTACTGCACTAACTCTTTAATGCAGAAAAACATAGCACAACTCCTCCTATATAGTAAATGTGCATGATGCTTTATTAAATTCGCATCTTTATTTATTTAAAAAATGAAATAAATTCTATAATTACGTAGGCAGGACATGTATTATGTTAGCGATAAAGGAAACGTTCTTTACGTAAAGATTCCATTAACCCTCTTTAGACCCTTAGCACCATCCCCTTCTTAATCGCCATCACCCCTAATTTAATAATTTTAAAGGGATGGTGCCTTTGTGGTATGCGTGAAATGAACTGGTATAAAATAGATCGATTTTGGAGAAAGAGAAATTAAAATCACATACGCGTTCTCGAGATGCACTATTCAAAACGTCAAAGAAAGCGTGTTTTCACCTTTATAGCAGGGTGTCCCAACAGGTGTTATGCGACGGTATTTTGAGGGTACGCAAGACATAATTAAGTAGTAAAATATTATAATCCCGAACGCAGCTGTTTCATCGGAAGCACACAGTGCGGAATATTGATAGAAGGTTACTTACTGGTTTGCAACTTTGCCCATTTATATACCTATATTGACCAGGAAACTGTGCTATTTTCGTATCAGCTTTTAGAACGAAATCACTAATAAAAAAATCTATTTTTGGTCAGTTTAACTTACAAGTGTATTCCGATCGCAATACTTGTTAGAATTTAACTTTTTTTGCATACACTCAGCAGAAGCGAGAGGACGTAAGTTTGCCTCTTTCAATGAGAATAAAGTACTTTTCACTTTCCAGTCCGTAGCTACAAATCATTCATGATACTTTCCACTTGTTAACTATGCTAAACAAAATATGATTCTGAAAAGCAATTATTACAAAGACGTTAAATTATTTTAACAAGTATTCGTTAGCATTTCAATGCAATTTTTATGGCATCCATACGTTTAGTTATCTTATTCAAATAATACTGATATTGTTATTATGTCACATTTTTTAAGTAGTTATGTTTTTAGAAAACATGTTTTTGTTTTTTGTATTTTTTGGGTGAAATCATGTGAATCATGTGAACCGATTATAGTTTGGTGATATTGGTGGTATTTGGTGGCTTCGGTACTGTACTTGAACTTAGATCTGATTCATATATTACCTATCTTTGTAAGATAAAGTAAAGTATGATGACAGAGGTGATTTTTCATCATGAACCTAGTAATATTTTTACGTTAGTCAAAAGAAATGAGTAGAAAAGCAGTAGAATTGAAACTACTGCGCATAGCAGGAGGGGATCCTCAGTGGCTTTGGGAGGGAAAGGGTTCCTTTCGGTGGTACACGCAAACAAAAAATTGAGAACCACTGCATAATAGCATTCTTTGGTCACTACTTAAGTTTACAATTTTAGTTTATAAAAAAAACTCTTGAATGTAAAAAGAACGTGGATTCTCCACCAAGGAATATTAAGTATACTCTAAGGTGTGACTATTTATTTCAGTAGACTACGAAATTCCGAGAAATTCTTTTCTCGGGCCCAGCCTTCAAGCCGTTCTCGGAATGCCCGAACTATTCGGCACCTCTGCCTCCTGCCAGGACCCAGGACCAGGAGGGGGAGGCTCCTCAGTGACGCAAGGCCGCGCCGGCAGACGACGGGAGACGGTGGACGGTGGAGCAGCGCAGGTGGCGGGCAGTAGTTAGTAGCAAGTAGTGAGTGAGTAGCGACGCACGTGGGAGCGTTCACCTCGCCGTGTTTACCCTGGACCGTGAGTAGCCGAGTGGCAAACAGGTTTGATAAGTGGCTAGGAGACAATTCAGTTGTGAGCCATCCTCTACTCTAAGGAATGCGTTTTCTGTTGTATGTCATACAAATTAAGTTGAAAGACCATTAAATGTTGGATGTTTTTTATTTGTTGTGTGGGTTTCAATATTTTTTCTTTCTTTGCCCGGTTTAGTCATAGGTAGTGTGAAATATTCAATAAACTGTTGGCTTTAAGTTACCTTAACGTCATCCAGTTCAGTGTAAATCGTATTTTCTGCGTAAGTCGTATAAATAAAAATATGACTTACACAGTACTGGATTACGTTAAGGTAACTTAAACTTACAATTTATTGTCTAAACCAGTTCAGGGGCAAAAATCCTCATATTTACGGGGTGAAATATTCATTCATTTTATATTAAACTTGGTAATAACTAGTTTTGTCATGCTTCAACACATAAATTTATCTGTACAGTATATATAAGACGTTACGATCAACGCCAAGGCCAAACTAATGCACATAGAATGAATTTTCACATTTTTACTCCTATTGTAGCGTAGACACTCCCTAAGAGGGATTTTTCCAAATATCTATCGGGTTTCACCCTATAGAGAGTCAAAGTGAATGGGTGTTGGTTCATAAGAAATACTTTGTTTAGTTTTTTGTTTACCTGTTTGACAGTTGTCTTCAATTTAATGTAAATCAACCCAGCGAAATAGGAAGTACATATTATTAGCTGTCTGGCTAATAGTAAATGTAGCCATAAAGGTTACGTGTCACGTATATTTTACGAGTACCACGTGACGAGTGAGTCCCCATTCACGCTTGCGCCTCGCAAGGCATGCATTGCATAGGCAAATGATATAGGCCTCAAAATATCAAATGATATTGCATGAATGATGGGCAGTGCACGGCTGCGTACAGGGCACGAGCGTGAATGGGCGCATTTTAGCCTCTAATAAAGTGTTAGATGTTAGATTGCAATATGAATTTTGATATTTCATATTAATAGATATTTTATTACAATCAAACTTCAAATTCGTGATCTAGCATATGTCGCTAATAATGTAATCTGTTATAATTGTTTAATAAAATAATAAATATTATTGAGCAACTTATTGTTTAAGCTCAGGAATATGCCTACATTGCTGGTAAATTAAATAATCAAATAAGTTAATTTAACTCATGATAAATAAATGTAAAATAATATGAGATTTAATATTACCGTTATAATAAAGTATTCCGCATTGCATTATAGATTGTCATAGTAAAACGTCGTTCTTTAACAAACTGTGCAACAAATTGAGGGTTTAAACATGTTATTTATTGTCTCAAGGCTATCGAATGAGCTTAAAAGTTGTTGCAAACTTCAAACTTCACTTCCGATACATAACAGGCGCAATAATGGATTAGCAAAACAAGCCGCTTTTTGTGCGTTAATGTTTTCTTAAGAAAAAGTCCTTTCTCTTTTGAGGCTTTCACGCTCTGCATGAATTTCTGGTGGTCATAGGCAAACTGGATAAGCCTACAGAATAAAGTTATTTTTATGTTTATGCAAAAAATCTGCATTACATTTGACTTAACATTACATTACAATTATATTAAAAATGGTTGTTGGTTTTTGTTGGTCATATAAAAATAAGTATCTGGGTTGCATTCGATTTGACACTATTTCAATTCATCTAATTTATTTTCCTCCTTTTATACATGTAGCCTACCATTATTTTATTTAAATAAAACTAGAAACCCACAAGCCAAGACAAAACAGCAAAACTGTTTATAAGCTGATAAGAGGGCCAATCGTTTTGCGAAACTGTTCCTCCAACTCTTAGCATTGTAATAAATTCAAATTCATCCCAGTTTGTCACCTGGAAATTGGCAAAGACCAGGATGTAAATAACGCTTGAATATCATACTAAATGCTCAGCATCATTGGAACCCAGCAACGCTTTCTCAACAACATGACTGGCCCTGAATCATGTAAGCGATTCATAATGTGTAGGTATTATGGTCCACTGCAGTTGTACATTATGTATTCTTATATTTTCAATAAAACGAATTAATTTTAAATACTTAACTCAAACGAGCTGAAAACTCTCAAATAAAATTTAACTTTCATTAGTGGCACAGGAAAAGAAGATATCCTTTTAGCGAATTTCCTTAGAAATAAGCTATTACCGTCGTTTTAACAGAACAGAATGGACAAAAAATATCCGTTCAGGGTAACCTCAGCAATTATATTAATCGACAGCTTTTTATTTGTACTTTCTGGATATGACGTGAGTTTATTGTGAAAACGCATTTTTACCTGCAAAAATCACGATTTGTTTCAAAATTTAACATGGGCTTATATGGGAAATAGAATTTTCATTTTTTGAGTTTTGTTAGCACGATAACTCTCGTAAATATCCTCCGATCGTAACAAAATTTGGTACAGACATGTAAAACTAGATTCTCTTGGACGAGTTCGTAAACCAGTCAGATCGACATATCCAAAGTGGGGTAAAGGCCCCATTTTGCCCCCCAAAAATAGGGTTTTTGAGTTTTTCAAATTGAAAAATTATATTTATCCAATTATTGTTTGCACCATTGGATTTAGCTCGAAAAAACAAACAATTTGGTATTTTAAATCATCTCTCTAAGTCCATTGGTCTCCGAGTTATTGCCACTTCGCATTTACTTTTCCCCTGTGTTTTTATTATCAGGGCAGCAGAATGTTAGCTTACCTAATTTCCTATTTACTCTCTACTGAGGTTTTCAAGGAATCGCTTTGAGTAATTTCTCATTTCATCAATGTATTTAATAGAATTTAGGGTTTTAAACAATTACATGTTAATACAATTTAAAAAATAAACATTCTTGCCTACTTCATTATATGAAATATTTGTGTTCTTTCATCTAAGTCATTTACCAATATTTTTTTACAAAGTTTTTGTAAAACAAACTATAATATATTATTTTAATATATAAATATATCACTTGTTTATTATTCTTTTTTTCGTAATAATGGATTAATTACTGGATATTTTGTAAATGGAAATTCGCTGAGTACGCAGGTTTGCTGCGACGGGGGTATTTTCTGTGTGTTAGTGGTTTCACATTCGAACTTTTACACTGTTTAACGATCTATGTAAATTGAGCACATTATCAAAAGTACCTGGTGGACCGAGCTTTTTCCGGTAATATTTTGTTCTTATCAGTTCGTCCAATTTCTATGTCATTATTCTTGTACCTTAAAAAAACTCCAGGCATTCTTCGCCCCAAAAGCTAGAATTCCATAATTTTGAGCGAGAAGAGAAATATTTTTAGCATTTGAAGGAAATCATCTCAATCGTTTTTGAGATAATGGTGCAATACGGTCATGCTTGAATAAGACTGTAGGACGTAAAAAAGATTCAATTTTAGGATATCAAGAGATCATTAAAGTAAAATATCAGAGTGGCAATAATCAAGATTCAAGATTGACTGAGTTTAGGACTGGGCCCTGAGGGGAGAAAGTCCAGATAATAAGGAACAACAATAAAGGACCGCGAACGATAACTTTTGATTGTACGTGAATTGCAACACCAGACGATCGTTCATGTGCGTCTCCGATAGACTTTCGGCGCCGCCCGCACCCATTGCTTACGCCTTGATGTGTGTAGGCGGGTTGTACACGAATTGCAGGCATATTTACAGCCATCGAGAGTCTTCCTTTTTAAAATCCTATGAGTCCATTCTATACAATTATAAAATTGTTTTAAATAAATCAATCCTCTAAATAAAATTAAGGCCTGGGTCAACGATGCCGATGTAATCAAACCTAACAGTAAACCTAGCAGATTCGTTGCACTTCACGGAGATCTAGGAGGCAGCTGGCTAGTAAGCGCTTTGAACGCCATGACTTGCAACGACGCGACGAGCTGATGAAACTTGATTCTTCTTGACCAACATTTTGGTTCCTACTACTCGGTAGCATTTCACTTCAGAATTTGGCAGCTCGGCGTTTGGTACGACGTGGTTGTTGACGATCGACTTTCTGTTTACTCTAGAGACGGAACTCTATGCTACGTACATTCTAGGAGTGACAATGTACTTGGGTAGCGATTAGCAATCTTAGAGAAGGCGTATGCAAAACTTTCTACTTTGCCTGGGATAACATTGAAGTATATTTAGGTGTCTTGGACGGTCCCGCTTTGACTGCTTTACAAGATTTAACTGGAGGTTTAAGAATGAATTTAAAAAAAAGGGGTTTGATGTGCTGTACTATAAAGTATGAATTTCATCCACAACGTTAACCTTCCTGCACAATATGCTTACGCTGCGACCAATGTTGTCCAATTGCCTAATGGACCGTGTCTCGTTAAGTTAATGAATCCGTTGGGAAGTTATGAATGGAAAGGTGCATGGAGTGATTATGATGGCAGTCGGTGGAGGAAAATCGATAGTCGAATCCGAGAGAAGATGGAAGTAGTCGAAATAAGGAATGACGGAGAATTTTGGATGGAGGATTCACACTGTACTAGTGCACTGTATTATGTTTATGCTATTGAATAAGAGTGTATAAGTTTGTTTGATAGATTTTTTCCTTGGGTGTTACCCTATAAAAAATAGACACTACGCTGCCTCTCGTTGAGAAAGCCGACGTTTAAGGCAAAAGTAATATTACGTTTACATTAAAATATTGAGTGAAAAATCCTTTATTGTTGTGATGATTCGGTGTAGATATAAAAAGCATTCTGGTAATATAACTATTTACGATTGTATATATGGTATGCGTAAGCCTTTTGATTAAAGTCGATAGCAACAGATCATAAAATTTACACACAATATACCAAATCAAAATACATTTTTGTATTGAGATAGAATCTTCTAAATTAGAAAACTCCTTAGGATACAATAAAGAGTGTAAATATGAGATCGCACAGCTCGCCAATCTTGAATGAGTCAAACTACTAGAGGCCTTTTATCTTCGGACCAGGAGACAACATAATATTATACCGGCGCACTCCGCCCCACTGTTACAGTGACTAGCTGTAACTTTCGACTTCGAAGTCGGGGTATAAGGAAGTGACAATTTAATCTTAAAAAAAACTTTTAATTAATTGATCCTCACCATATAAATAAAATATTTAGGGTACTTTTTACTCCTTTTACCTGTCTGCCTAAACTGCCCAAAAAATTTGGTACTCAACAAATTGGAATTTTTATTATTGTAGCCTACTAATAACTCTATGTTAATCGATCTTGCACGTTTTTACTTAGTCACTAAATACAGAAAAAACTAGGAAACTGTCATGGAAACTGAAGGCAGGAAACACAGTCTTACTGCAAGGTTGGCGCTCGGCTCCGCTTGGCTTATTGTTCTCGGATTTGGCTAAGTCGATGTTAATCAATCTTTCACGTTTGCACTTAGCCACTAAATACAGAGTAAACTAGGAAACAAATTAAGGTAAAAATTATCTTCTAACCTAAACAGCAACCTAATAATACTCGTGTAATGGCGCACGCTGAGAACTAAAAAACAGTAATACCAAGGGTAACGGTGGTTTCAATACTCTTTAATACATATTCAAAATTTCCCGGGAACGGAATAAACATCTCAAGCTAATTAGCAAAAAGCCGAAAGCTAATTAGCAAAACACAAAATGTTTTGGTAGATAATAAGTTACAGTAATAGTATATTTCATTACAAGGACCTAAAGTGACGCTTTTCGTACAAGGTCAAGTTTTACAACCGAGGTTGTAAGCCGAGGTTGAAAAATGACTGAGTAACGAAAAGCAGCTTTAGGTCTGTGTGATGAACTATATTTTTCGTTATATTGCTCAATACAATACGTAAACTACTTAAGAAAACCAAAATGCTACAGCTTGTTTACCTTTAAAGATGCCTTCAAAAGATGCCACCGTCTTGTTCTTGCTATTTGAAGCAATCAGCTGATTGTCTGTTTCATTTGTGTTAGGGTAGACTGACAACAATAAACAACTATCGACGTATTGAACGCATGTAATAATCGATTGGTGAAATGAGCGAGTTTCACAAATTGATTAAACTGACAACAATGAATGTTTCGACAATAACGATCAATGTTTCGATTATTTGTAATCGAATGAATATTGTTCGATTATTACGACGTACTCGGCACTTTTTGACTTTTATAGTCCTAGGACTATAAAGAGTCAGCTGGTATCGAGTACATTAGCTTTTAATTCCTAGGAATAAAAAGAGTGTATTTAGGTCCGGAAAACATGCATTAAAAACATCTGTTTTTGAAGCAGTATAACGAAAAAACATTTTGATAATGTATAGTGGAAATTGCTGTAGATTCCCCCTCATTCGGAATCGGATAGTTTTTACTGAAAGTCTGCCCGCAGAAGAGTTTCTCACGTCGGTAAATCGACAGTAAACATATCGAGCGGGAAAAGGTTGGTAAAAACTAGAACACTTCTCTACAAGCAGAGGAATAAATGCAATACATTGGCAATGATTGACTTATATTTATATCAATAATTAAGCACTCGAAACCCGTAAAATAAACTTTTAACTTTAACCCAACTAATCCAAAAATTACACCATACAACCTCTTAGCATAAACATCCGATTACACGATCATTAATTGCTAATTTAATTAATTAGGTGTACTGCAATGTCAAAGCGTGGGGCAGCGCTCGCGACGGCGCACAGTGGTCCAAAATACCCAAAACTATGCGCAAAACCCAAAAAATGAAATTGATAATATATCAATGTAATCAACTTAATATTGTTCACCGATAAATAAAGAATTGATTTCATGCGATAAAACCCCTATTGTCTCTTACATGCGTCCGAGTATTCATTTGAAAGTTTCATGTCAGTTGGCGTGTTTCTTTTGCTGTGTTAAGTTGAATTGATTGTCTCCTTGGAAAATAGCTATATACACGGTGTATGGGAGTCTAGGAAATATTATATATTTTTATTTAGTTACTTAGAAGTTAAACAACGTGATGGATACCCCTAATGTCGGTAAGTAAGAAGTTTTCTTTTTTTAAGCAACGTATATTTAGTTATTAATATAAAAGGCCAAAAAGTCAATCACGTAATTGAGGCAGACTTTTAAAACGACTTCCACATACTTCCGCCATAAAACTAGTATATTTTTGTACCTTAAGGTGTCCTTGATAAACGGTAAAAAAATCAGCTGCGACCACCTGCGACCGCAGCGATGGCATCAGTTTTAATATTACAATGTCCATAATAAAATTAACTGATAAAAGCCTACTAGCCCTGTAAAATTAGACCAATCGAAGAAAAAAAATGCCGAATGGCTGAAAATTGGCACAGATGTTCGATAGACCCAACTGGACGTCATACTAAAATCCCAAAGGTTGGGGAGGAATACAGGGTGTTCCAGAAATAGAGTTCTTGTGTTTAAGGCTAAACATCCCAGAAAAAGTTTTGTTTCTGGCCCGATAGATAGCAGCACCTCTGTGGCAAATTTGTATTAAAGATAATATGCAAAGTTATTGACCGATTTTTGTTTTGTAAGTTTTGTTGTATATAACATGAACAAGAAATATACGCTATATGGGTAAACAAATTTTTAGTTATTTAATAAAAATATTTCAGAGAATAATACGATTACTATCATCATTTTTCTAAATTGCAGGTAGTCATTTTGTAAACAAAAATTTTAAAATAATTTTGGCGTTTTCAGATTTGAAATCGGTCAAATGGTCGCATCGGAATCGTTTTTTAAAGATATTACCATTATTTCTCTCACGCCCGCGCCGCCCCCCCCCCCCGCGCACCGCCATACTGCCCGGCCGCTCTGACGCGCGGCGCTGCTATTTAAGCCCGCCATCTACGAGCGAACTTTGTCCGGGAGAAAGCACTGATTTTGTCCGCGCGGACAATGTTCGGCAGAAGTACGCTCGTGGATGGGCTCTACAAGCGCTGATTTTGTCCGTGGCGTACAATGTCCGGCGGACAAATTGTCAGTGGTCTCGGCTAAAAACCGCGGGCGGATTTTGTCCGTGGCGGACAATGTTCGCTAGTGGATGGCCAATCCCAATTTTGTCCGTCTCGACGTCATCAAGTTTTTTCCCATTAAAAACCCTTTAAAATATATTATGCAACACCACCAAGCGGGTACATACATACATGCATGCATAAATATTAAATAACAGATACGTACTAATGTAAGTTACAGTATACGTGCAAATAGTTTTATTAATTGCAATGATTTTATTATTTTATTTAACGTTAATTAAAGTTTAATTACTGTACTGTGTTAAGTAGTTTACAATTGTTTTATATTATTATTTCAAATTGGGACAGTGTAACTTGGAAGATTGAAACTTATTGCGATACGTCGCTTCGCGCCGCGCCGTTTCGGTCCCACGGTATACCGGGACCAGCGACCGAAAATCCACTAATAGTACATACTCCTCCTCAGTCATCCTCAAATAGTTTTTAAAATCATAAGGATTGTTTTCTTTAAGTTCAACAAGCAGCCTCATGTGGGAATATTCGGTCCTTTTCAGTAACCTCTGCTTTACCCAGCACTGCGGAGGTTTCCTTTTCTTTTTTTAATAAACACCTGCTTCTTCTAATAACAATATGGCCGCAGCTACTCTTTTTTTACCGTCCTGTCTGGTAATGAATAAAAAATGTACACTTTAAAAAGTTCCTCACTCACACATATATATATTACACACAAAAAAAATAACTATACAGATACAAAACTAAAATGTACTGTACTACGCGGTGCTGCCAGCTCTGCAGTTGTTACTAGACTGATCGAACACGAAAAAATCATCCCCTCCACAGATTTTGTCCGCGCTGCCTGACGGACAAAGTCCGCTAGTGGATGGCGAGCGATCAGACGGACCTGCGGTCCGCCCAAACTTTCTCTGATTTTGTCCGCGCTGCCTCACGGACAAAATCCGCTCGTGGATGGCAGGCTTTAAGTATCGTTCGTCTGTTCGTCAACTCAGTAGTCGCATTCGCACTCCGGCCGGGCACACTAGACCAGACTCTTGTAATAATTATTAATCCTCTGATTACAAGGAAGATGATTTATGAAATTATCTAGGGGTTCATTGTTCAATATTTACATTACCACAAACAAAATTACCATTATTTTTGTTGCTTTATAACACCATGTTAAATTAAATGATTAATTAGTTAAGTCACTTGTTTAAAATAAAAGTTACCTTTCAGTACATGAAAATGATAAATAAATAAACAATAATTAGTGCAAAAGACCTTCATTTACTTAATGCACAAAATGCACAGTATAAAAATATACAGGAAACATGTTTACAAATGTTACGTGACTTAGGCTATTTGCCCCTTGATGTTTTCGGCTCGAATTCGAAAAGTCGACAGGTGGGGGGAGAGCCCAATGAGTCACCCGGCCCTGCATCCGTTTCGTGTTTCCCGCGCGCTCATATTCCATTTATTAAAAATATATATAAAACATGATACCGATTGAACCAATAGACCGATATTTAATGTGTAAAATTAATTAAAAATTATTGTCTACAAAATGACTACCTGCAAATGTTTACAAGGATATATGTTACGTGGCTTAGGCTGTTTGCCCATTGATGTTTCGCCATTGAAAGTCAATTCTGCATGTGGAATTTGAGGAATTGGAACAAGGTGGTGGCACTATTTCTCTACATTCACAACTATTTCTAGGTAATGCATTTATAAATCTGCCCTATTATTTTACCGGTTACAATTGTAACAGTTTATTTTCCCTATTCTTAAGTATAACTCAGGTAAACACTGTTTTGGTTACAAAGTATTAGGTTTAGGAATTATCGTAGAATTAACAACAGCTGTTGATGCTTAGCTAAAAAAGAAACAACAGCAGACGTGTTGAAATCCCAGTGTTTTTAAATGGCACATATTTTTCGTTATTTATCATTTTCTAGTGGATTTTGACATAATCTGCTGTTTTTACCGACCCCTGAAGCTAAGTCCTTTAATTTGAACCCTCTCCCATCATCCTACGACCTGCCAAACTTTCAAAATTTTTATTAAAAAATTGCTTATAGAATTATTAATATAGATAGATATATTGTCCAAGCATAAGCATACAAGCAAACATTGGTCGTACACAAGAGTATAAGATTATAGGTTAACTTTCAATCTAATCTACACGTAATATGTTTATTCCAAATTGAAACTAGCAACTGTAACGTGGTTGAAAACTTAATTCAAAGTCAATGGAATTTGTATTTCAATTAGCTTGAAACAGCTGTTATTGCTTCTGCTCTTTAAAACTGCGTGAACCAACTATCATTCAGTGAAGCTAACTAATCTGCTTCGATTATTGAAGCAGAACATCGTCCATTTGATTTTAAAGAACTCCGTTGTCTTTATTCCGAAATGGTTGAATATGTATAAATACAGGTAGGTTTTCTACCTGTTGTTTTTGAGAGAGATTATTTGGTTTTGTTGGTGAATCAGTCGGACTAGAAGCACACAAAATCATGACGTGTTTTTTATTTTCTATTATTGTCATAATTTTAGAGGCAATTTAACAATTTATATGAAATACGAACTTGAAATATAGAACATAGTCAAATAAAACTACCCTATAGCCTTTTAAAGAGCAACACAGTTCTTCCGTATTTTTAAAAGTAGTTTTTAACACTTTATTTATACATTTAAGCAAAGATAAACATATATTTTTCATATTTAGCATAAGAAATTTCAGAAAAAATACTCTGAATGTGTTGACATTGATCACTTTAATTACTGCAGTACCCAATAT
This sequence comes from Flexamia atlantica, assembly GCA_035578135.1. Classification (NCBI taxonomy): domain Eukaryota; kingdom Metazoa; phylum Arthropoda; class Insecta; order Hemiptera; family Cicadellidae; genus Flexamia; species Flexamia atlantica. Next base: position 61,673,889 of record JAQJVK010000002.1, read on the forward strand.
TAAATCTATTTTCGTGTAAAGTTTAAGACTTGGCAGTTAGAACCCTAATGTTCCAAGCCCTCGAAATATCATTATAGCTTAATAATAATAATAGATGTAACATATTTTAACAAGAAATTCAAATTTGTCATCATTATTTTTTGAAACACGTGGGCCATGGAGAACATAAAAGTTTAACAAAATAACGTTACCAATAACAATAATTAACAGGCGAAGAAACAAACTCGTAAGATGAATCATGGTAACTAATAACCGAGAGCACATGGATGGAAGGGCGGGAAGTCATCATCCACCACAAGGAGTGTTTGTACGACGAGCAACGGCTGAGCCGCGTGGTGGGGGGAGAGCTACAGTGAGTCACCTCCGGCCGGCTCTGCACCGCATAATTTTTTTGTCTCCCGCGCGCTATCTCATTAAATTTATAAAAATTGATACCGATTGAACCACTCGGGCGATTTTAAATATTAAAATTTTAAAATTAATTAAAAATTATTGCCTACAAAATGACTACCTGCGATTTGCATATTTCTTTTTGTAACATGAATATCTTGTTATTATTTTTTTAACCAGCAACTTAATAAAAAATATGCCTGAATAGCGTGAATCAATATCTTATTCTGTTTACAAATCAGTTTATCAAATTAACATCGGACGAAAATTCCACCAATAAACTTTAATACAAAATGACTTCATTTTGGTGCTGCGACGTGGTGGCAGAATTTATAACTAACCCTGGGATGTTTAGCCTTAAATCTTGACATTTTATTAATAAAATCCATAATCAGGTAATTTATGCAGACTTTTAAAACGACTTCCACATACTTCCGCCATGAAACTAGTATATTTTTGTACTTTAAGGTATCCTTAATAAACGGTAAAAAAATCAGCTGCGACCACCTGCGACCGCAGCGATGGCATCAGTTTTAATATCACAATGTCCATTATTAAATCAACTGATATAAGCCAATTAATCATGAGTTACTCAGTAGAACCTTGATAAGATGACTCTCAAGGGAATTATAAAAACAGTTATTGAGGGGCTTTTCTTATTTAGGTTCGTTTTATAAAGACATGAAATGTAATAACAATTTCAAGGGATCTAGAAAGGTGCACACATTATATTAACGTTTTTGTGTCATCGAGTGTCTTATTATCGAGGTTCTACTGTATAACAATACCCCCTGTCAGCAGATCTGCATACTCAGCGAATTTCAAATGTGTATAAACATATCTCAATCCAATATAGCGAGCATTTACTAGCGAAATATGGCATGTTTTTGTAATCCCCATAAGAATAACATGGGGAGTGTGCAGGTTTGCTGCAACAGGTTTGTTAAAATTTGGTGGTTTTAATTCATTATTTAGTAGATCTGAACTAGAAGAAGCCATATGCAAAGTTTCATTAAGAAATGTTAAAAAATAAGGAAGATGTAGCATTTTTTTATTTCCCATAAGGATAAAATGGTGAATGAGTATGCAGGTTTGCTGCCACAAAAATGGAAATATTGGGGATTTTAGACTAATATACATTAGATCTCATCCAGATGAAGCCACAAACCAAGTTTTATTACGCTATGTTGGGAAATAAGAAAGATATAGAATTTTACTTATTTACCATAAGATTAACATGGGGACAATGTACTGTGTTTACCGCTTTCAATATCTCGATAACCAATGGACAGAGAGCAATGATAAAAAATAAAGAATTGTTGTTTTTCGAGCTAAATTCAATGGTGCTACCAAAAATGTTATTGTTTTTCTATTTAAAAAACTCAAAGCCCCATTTTTGGGATTTTTCCCCTTTTCCCCCCTTTCGGTAGTCCGATCGGGCTGGAAATTCAAATAAATGGCGTTTTTTTTCTTCTGGGGGCCCCAAAAAGAAAAGTTATCATGGTTTCGGGCTTAGTTCTTACGATGACATCTACTGGAAAAGCTTCTTCCCTGTAGGGTAAATTCGCTAATAAATGTCATAAAATTAAGTACTACAAAATACAATAATAAGTAAATTATAGTGTAAATTACCATTTTACTGTGCCTTTGTAACCTATAACCACCTATAATACACGGGAAAATTATTGAGCATTTAAAGTATCCCGATAAATAATTTTGCGCGTGTTTTTGGTTTGTCTGGACCACTGTGCGGCGTACGAATAAGCAACGTTCGGGGCGAAAAATACCAAAATCATAGCCGCCTCTATGCCAAAACACACTACCACAAATCATACAAGACGCCGTACCAGGCTTTTCTTTCGCCGAAAAACCGCCTCCAGAGCGCTCGCGACGATGTGTGGAGTGATGTCTTGTGTGATGTGCGGACCCCTGACCCCTGACACGTGTTCCACAGAGAAGAATCAAACAGAGGATGTTGCGCTCAACGGGTGTCGAGCCCTGGCTAGTGGGTGATTTGATTCTTCTCTGTGCACTATCAGACTTGCTTCCTTCGACCTCCTGCCTGCGCGGTGTGATGTCTTGTGTGATGAAGTGTGTGATAGTGTGTCACCGTCTTTAAAGGGTAAATCTTGGGCTAGTTTTCTGAAATAATTTATTTTCTTTCAGCAAGTAACCAGCAACTATGGAGATACTACTGCGATTGTTTGCAGTTTTTCAGAACTTTTTGTGTTTACTATTGGAACCATTCTACATGGCCAGAGCTCTGATGAAAACCACCGTTCCACTGCAGACAATCAGAAATCCAATTTTAACCTTCAGTGCTACTCAATTAGCTGAAAAAATACGGACTGGTGAGGTAATTTTTTTAAATTTACATTCACGTAGTATATTTTTCCAAAATAGATTGATAAAAAAGGTTACGTACCTTATGACCATCTATTCTAGTGTAGAAATAATAATGTCTACTTAAGTTTCGACATATAATATGTCATTTTCAAGACATACAAGATCGTCATTTGTTAAAAAATTGTACACAAAACTGAAACTACACATAATTTAAAAACGTTTTAAAACTTTTAAAAATAGTTGACACATACAAAATAGATTAGTTGCATTCACTTGACCATAGTGTTGCAACACAGCAGAATTAGCTTATTGTGCACCCTCCACCCTTACCTTAGAAGGGTTATCAGACCTTCACTCTCCGTCTAATACCAAGGTTCTTAACGAACCTTGAGATCTTCTTGACGAAGGTACCTCATGTCACAGCGCTTCCGTATGATAAAATTGCCTAGGGCCGCGGCCGGGAGTTGAACCCGGGCCGGCTGAACGAGAACTCGGAACGCTACCAACTATATAAGCTACGGCGCTGTCGCTAAACTCCCTTGGTTAATTGTATTGCTAATACATCCCCGACCTCAAAAAAGTTATAAAGTTGTTGTAAAGGAAAAAATCAAATATGTATAGGAAGCAAAAAAAACAATTACACATACCTAAAGTATATTTTTACATTTAATATTCAATATTTGTAGGTATTTTATTTTTCACGGGCTTTTGTCCAAGACCAGAGTTTCTCCTACCTGCACCCATTAGTTTTACCTAAGTCTTATAACAAAAAAGCATTCTTGTTTATTATGAGGTCATTATTCAAAAGCTTTTTACTAGTGATACTAAAAGGTTCCAAATTAAAACATAACAAATGCTCTCCATGCACTTACTAATGGTTTGTTAAGATAGAAACATTGTCCTTTAGACATCACGTCTTACTTTCTTACTTAGTCCCTTGTATTGTAAGCAATAAATAGTTTAATGCAAATTAAAAATATATAATCTACAAAATTGATTTTTTTTTATAATAAAAAAACGGACATGTTGCTAGCCTTACAGTTAGCGCCGGGTTTGTTTCCCAGCATGTCCAAATAGATTTGATGGGTTTGGACCGCTTTTCCCCTAAAAGTGTTTGTTTAACTCTCCTGAAAAATTCCATTGGAGAAAACACTACAAAAATTTTTTTTTTACCAACAGTAACAACTAGTCATATTTAATTGACCGAAAATAAATGTATGTGATTTTACCAAATCAGTTTATGCAAAAGTAGTGAAACGAAAGTTTCTAAAACAACTAAAATATAAGCATGTTCTAATAAAATCAAAACCATAAAGGGGAAATATAAATTTGCTTAATTTTTAACCAAGGTGGTTTTATAATTTTTGTTGTATGTAAAAATATGTTCATTGGTTTAATTTATTTTATCTTTTACGACTATTGCAGAACAGAACTTGTGGTCATGTAAAGAAGCCATTGAATCGTTGACCTCAGTGAAAGTTAACAATGCAAAATCTGCATGACTATACCTTTTGCCATATAGTGCTGCCACTCTATCTGGAGTTAGTTTACTACAGAGCTCATCGCTTCACCTTAATACAATATTTATGTTTCAGCTCAAGTGTGAGGAAGTGATTGAAACATATTCGTTTCGAAGTCGAAGAGTGAACATGAAGTTGAACGCCATCGTCGATGAGAGGTACAATGAAGCTCTGAAGGAAGCCGAGCGAATCGACGAGTTGATTGCCTCCAGGACAAAAACTGTAAAACAGCTCGAGGAGGAAACTCCTCTCCTGGGCGTACCAGTGTCCATTAGTGATTGCTTCAAAGTCAAGGGTGAATAGTTTCTTACCATTATCAGCTTTAATTTATATTAATTACAAAATCAGGTCTTATAGAGACATTATTGTTGGTAAAACAATTCTTGATTACTATACAAACAATCTCTGGTTATAATTATAGAGAAACTCGACACAATGTGGACTTTACCCATTTGGGTTTTAGGAATGTAAAGTTTAAAAAATACATTATGGAGGATGAAGAAAACCTAAAGAATAACTTAAAATTGTATACTGGCTTAAACTTAAACTCATTAATGGGCTGAGTAAAGGTATATCTATTTAATTTCCTGGTGCTTTAAGTATAAAATAACGACAACATAGTAGAATTAATACAACTAAGAAGTGGGAGAAGGAGGGAAATTTCACTTATCATTTGCCAGCCTCATGCATGTCCCTTAGTAAACAAATGAAAACCAACGAGTATTATCCCCAGTATCTTGCTAAGTATGTCTTTGGCTGGAGCATTTTGATTGTTTTGTCACAACGTCGTTTCCTATTGGATGAATTATTTGGTTTGTTGTTGTTTGTATCTTGTCCTAAAAGTTTGTTGATTATCCGCTGGATAGTAACACTTAAACTTCGGAATTTTTGATGTTTTGGAACTCCTCGAGGAGTTGGCCTGTTGCTGGCGAATTATAAGTATATAAATTTTCCTCCCTCTCATGCTTCATAGTTGTATTAATTCAAGTAAAATAATTAATTAATTGAAAATAGAAGTAGGTTTCAAATTATCTGTCCTTAATGCCAAAAATATTCAAAAAAATTTGAAAAAAATATATATCCAAAAATATTTTCTTTCAGTAGAAACGAGGGTGTTCATTTGTCCAGATTTTAAGATTCCAGTACAGTAGGAAAAAAATTTCTTTTTTGTAATATCATTTCCTGTGAAAACTGAAGTAGCCAATACATTGATACCTACAGCTAGGAAAAAAAATTGTTAAATTTTAAAGCCACATTCAATTTAGTATACCTTTAAATACCACACACTGACACTTTACTCGTTGAGCAGGACTGCGTCACACAGCAGGCTGCGTCTGCAAGGCCGCGGAGAGAGCAGACGAGGACGGAGCGGCCGTGGCGGAGCTTCGCCGTGCCGGAGCCATCCCCCTCGTCACCACCAACACTCCGGAGCTGGGCGTTGCTGGAGAGACGTACAACCTGGTCACTGGAGTCACCAAGAACCCGTACAACTACCACCGCACCGTGGGCAGCTGTGCTGGTGGCGAGGTGGGCGATTCCACGTGCAACGAGATTAAATGTTACTTGTAGTGCTGTACATGTCAAACTAAAGCTATAAAACTTGTCTGTGAGAGACTGTAAAGTCAACGTGAATCCACTAATCGTAGGTAAATGTCAACGTGACGGGAGTATTATGCTGCCAGTCATGAGGAAAACGTCTTAATAACTGCTAATGTCACAATTAGTAATAAAAGTTAAAATTATGCATATCACTTTTTACCAACTGCATGTAAGCAACGACGAGAGTGGCCATATAAGAACAATCGTGCGAATTTACCAATAACATCAGGGGTAAATTTGTGAAATATTAACTCTGAACCCTACCTATGTTCTGCACAAAGACATTTGACTTAAACCACCAGGTCACCAGACTATTGAAATTTTTCAGAATCCAACCTCGTCAATTGGTCTTATTCAGTTAAAATTGTGAGTTCCTCGGCATGTTTTTATGCCGAATCTTAAAATTGCATACTGGCTTAAACTTAAACTCTTTATTAATGGGCTGAGTAAAGGTACATCTATTTAAGTACCATTACACTCCAGGCATGTCGCTCAGTAAACAAACAAAAACAAACGAGTATTATTCGCAAGATCCCACTAAGAATATCATTGACTGGAGTATTTTGTTTTGTTTTTTTGTCCTATTGGATAAATCATTTCCCTATTGGATAAATCATTTGGTTTGTTGCTGTTTATATCTTGCCCTCAAAGTTTACTAATTGAGTTTACTGACCTTTTTTCTGTCCTGTGTAGGAATGATTCAGGGAAACTCATCAAACTGTAAAAGCGACTAACACACTTCTCCAATTTGTAGCTAAACAAAATCAATGCATCCTATATAAAAAGTGATCTGGTATCAAGTACCTACAATGCAAAAAACTGTGTGTGGTAACAGCAGACAGTGCAACTGTGTATTTTTATCAGTACATTTTTTTTCAGGATTTAATGTGTAAAATCAGTGCACATATGCACTGTATTGTGCCTGCACCGGACACTAGAACTGTGCTTAAAATCTTAACTTTTTTTAGTTTCACATTAGCTCATCCAAACAATTCAAGTCTAGGTAATCCAAGGTGTGCTATAAATAATATTTTATTTTATGTTCATGCTTATAAATCCTACGTCAATAGATTAGTAATAACTATCATCCCAATATAGGGAACACTATCAACTTTGTAATGTACTACCATTGACTTTGGATGCAGAAGTAGACTTTTCATCGCCATAGTAAAAAGTGTACCAGCTTGAAAGAGGACTTAGTTGTAGTATTCTCCAACAGGGGGCACTGCTTTCAACTTGTAATTATTCTTTTAATATGAGTTATTTATGCAATTTGGTATTCAAGGAGCAAACATACACTAAAGAACTCGTGTTTTCAAGCACGTAAAGTTGTCAAAACAAATAAATAGCTGAAATAAGTTATTTATAGCAGCACTATCTGTTGGTGATTTAGTCAAACTAAGTCCACTTCAGATCCTAGCTGTCAAGAAATCAGGCACAGCTGGGATTTAAGGACGAGAAGTTTCCTTCTGTATACAAAGTCAATGGTACTATCATGAAAGGTTAGTTTGTAACAAAAGCAAAAATTGGTAACAAAAGGTATGGAATTTCTATTAGTATATGATCAATTCATTTGATAAGTTTCTGATTTTGGTTTTCCCTTTGCAGGCATCTCTGATTGGTGGCGCTGGCTCAGTAGTGGGGATCGGTTCAGAGTGGTTGGGCTGCGTTCGAGGCCCTGCCATGTACGCTGGGATCTTCGCACACAGACCTACCCCAGGTAGCCCTCATTCTTAGGTAATATAAAAAATTGTGAACTCTCAAGGGATATCGGAAGGTCTCCAGCTAAACAATTCCTGTGGGCTTTTACTGTATGGTATTCAAATAAGGTTTTTTTCATAATATAATTCAGTTACATTGTTTATCAAACATCCAACTTAAGAAATACAACTTAATTAGTTAGAATGGTAGTCAACACTAGCTAGTTTTCACTGAGCAAAAGTACACCTTTGGCAAGTTATCTACTAATTATAAAGGAGAAGGGGTTTTCTATCGGACAGTAAATCTCCAAAACGATAAGACCTAAAGAGTTGAAATTTGGCACATATGCTCCCCTTGGGTCTTAGATACACACTAAGAAACAGTTTTACAAAATTCCCAAATGGTTTCGCCCTATGGTACTTCAAAGTTTTAATGTTAAATTATAGGGAAGGATATAAGGTTATGTCATGGCAACCTTAAAAAGTATGACAAATTAAATCCTAAAAAAGACAGCGGAAGTTTTTATTTTTTTCCACGGGTGAAACCGTGTTGATCAGCTAGTAATAGTAATAAATTTAGTATGGAATAAATTCACTTGAAATTACAGAATAAAAAGTCAAACTAATTTTATAAATCTGAATGAGAGTTATTTGCCCTTTCACACCTTCTTTTACTCAACAATCGTCAAGAACTTTGCTTCGAGCTCAAAAGAAGGTTAGATAAGGACAGGGCCGCCGAGAGCCAAGCAGGGCCCAAAGTCTGCACACCACACAGGGGGGTCTGGGAGGTATGGAGGACCCCCTAGTGAAAGGGGAGCCCGGGGGTTCTCCCCCGGAAAATTTTCAAAAATTAGATCTCTCAACTCACGTTTTTAGGCAGTCTAAAGGTGGAACAACATACAAATAGGAACCACAAAAATCCGGCCCGATTGAGGCTGAATGGTCTCGAAACCTGAATGGCCCCAGAATGGATTTAGAAAATAGTCTAATCTGATTAAAAATTACTGCTATCAGTGATGCCGCACTATTGGATTTTCAAGACATTTGTCTCTTTCCCATAGCTTCCGCGTTTGTTCCACCCACAAACTTCAAGATCAATGTGCACGATTGTTTTTACGCCATCTGCGTTAATTGCAAAATATGTTGTACTCTTGTTGCTTACCATCGTGGATAATTTCATCATAACGTACTTAAGTTGTTGTCAATACACGTGAGGGAGGTATGAGTCAGTCACGCTCACTATTCGCTGACCGCCACCGCCGTAGTGTACAATCAGTCGCAAATACAATAGTATAACTGGCACCAAATCTTAAAAATGTTAATCCATAAGATTAACATTAATCTTATGGATGGCGTGGGCCTTAAGATTTGGCACCAATAATACAGACAGACAAAACAATCGTTTCTGCATTAACTAAATTCTGTACTGTATTATCAAAGTAATTTTCGTGATAAAGCTGGACATTTTATTTTTTTACATGTGGGCCTAAATTTATTTTCAAGAAGTCGATACCAATATTTCGTCAATCTGAAAAGTTCCACTCATCCCGGGCCCCTCCGGAGCCCGGGCCCCAAGTTTCAGACTTGGCTGACATGGCCTCTCGGCGGCCCTGGATAAGGATAAGGGCAGCCATAGCTCCTCTCCTGCCGGCCTAAAGGAGGGAATTCATTGATGGAGACCCAGTGGGCATCCAAAGTTTCAGTGGTAACCTAATATAACAGGGTAGATAAATGAAGTAATTTAAATAGTCAATTAATTAAAAGCAAACTAGCTGTGGTTGATAAAAAACTTAACTTATATGACGTCAAGAGCAACTACCAGTATCAAATAAAGCTATACATTCTGAAACCAGTCTTAAATTTAAGTTAATAAGCTGTTAAGATTAATATGTAATATAGAAGTATTCAAACATATAACATGTCACATAAGTAAAGGAATTGGTTGTTAGTTACCTGAGGAAGACGATGATGTATGGCCGGGGTTTGCCCGCTGTAGATGTAGGTAAGTCATTGAAATCATTCAGACAGGCGACCACAGTACGTTGTACAGACGTGGTCAGCTCTCAGTCTATAGTCTGTTCGTCAAGTGTATGATTTGCACGTCAGGAAATAGTTTGAGATACACCTAAAACGTGAGTGCACCTTTCAGGGGGATAACAAGCACCCCAACTCATCAGGTCCGGACCTGTGGAAGAAATTAAGTCTTAGAATATAAATCAAAATATTAAAAACATAATCGTAAACCACTAAACAAAAATTGAGCAACAGAGTAAATGTTAGTTAGGATTACCTGAGATAGTTGAGATGTAAATCTTTACTGGGCCGAGGGATGGGGCCAGGGACCAAGTAAGCAAGAGAATCAGGAGTTTCCTCCAATAAGGAGTTTCCTCCGGGGGAGAAAGTCGCGACGTCTCGTCCTCAGGAAAAATGAGAATCGGCTCGGCTCCTGAAAATAAATAAAAATACTACTTACAACAACTCCGTGTTAAATAAACCTAATACTACAAGTACAAACAAACTCTACAAGACTGGTTCCAGAATACAATAACTAAAAAAAAGTGTAAAAAATCTCACAAAAATAGAAGTGAAGACAGCCACAACCACAAAGCATAAAGAAATTAAAATTTTAAAATTTTTTGCCTAGCAACAGGAATAAAAAAGTGTAAACATAAAATAGTAACTATAACTACCTACTCCCCTGCTTTTATCGATTCTTCATCATGGGCAGTACCATATTGACTTTATAACTGAAAAGGAGACTGCTCATGCTTACCAATGTTTTGAAGCCAGAAACTGAGCACTCGCAAAATTAGTTCGGCACTCGTCACTAAAGATTGTGCTAGGAGTGAGATTTCACGCTAGAGATTTTTTATCCCTGAAATTGAATAGTTTTGCTTCTACCAGGCTAAAATATGGATCAGGGTTATAAAAGGGATTTTATTTTTTAAACGTAAAAACTAGGAGTGCAAAACAGAGGTTAAAAAAGGTATTTTTTAATGCCAAAATTCTCTACCAGAATGTGTTAAGTTTTGCAACACATGTTTTGGCCTCAAAATTTAACTTGGACTAAATGGATTTCTTTATAATAAATGGCAGTTCATATTTTATGTGGTTATGGCTTGTAACACTTTTCATAGACAGAGAATTTTATCTATTCTGCCTACGAAATCATCACACTTCAAAATTTGTCTCTGGATAACTAGCTACTAATATAAGATAGCCAGCGTTCGCAAAATTTCACGATCTTTAAAAATATTCTTGATTCAGTAGATCAATGCATTTAACCATGAAAATCACCTTTTGCTGATCATTTCATCATAGCCATAATTTTGAAAAATAAATGCAGGGAATCTATATATTAATACGCAAGCGGTTTTCTTTTCACAGACCAACCTCAGTAACGACTGGACAGATTTTAACGCCTGAGGTATCAAATTGAAGGGAGTTTTATGTAGATACGTCTTAGAATTTAAAAAAGGGCGTCACTGAAGTACAGTAAAGGGCTGAAGTTTCAGGACAGTTACGCTATCCATCGAAATTTGACCACGCTCAGTTCACTTTGTTTACAACTAAACATGCGATCATACTTTGAAATAGTTCGACAGGTAAACCACAGATTGCAGTGTTTGCAAGCAAAGCTGCAACCGAGTAATCTAGTTATTAATAATTGGAAAGTTATTAATATATAAAACCAAAATGCTGACCGACTCAGTTATGAAGAGAACTCAGAATCCAGAGAAAGTCTTGGGTCTGTCTCATGTTATTAGAGATCTGTCTTAACTTTTAAGGATGCGTCTGTCTAGTGTTACTGGGGATCTATCCTACAAGATGACAAAGTTATAAGAATTTTCTCTCCGCTACTTCAACTGATGAACATTTTTATTCAGCTAATCATATTTCCCAGGTTAGGAGGTGTAAATGGTAAGCCAGATAGATTTTATAGCATATGTTTTGAACAGTTTAGTCATAAATCGTTAAAAAAGTGTTATTACAACCGAAGCTGTTCTGTTACAGACATAATCCCTGTGGAGGGTCACACCCCAGATTTGCAAGATGAGGAGTTGGTAGTGGGGCCCCTTGCTCGATATGCAGAGGATTTACCTGTCATGTTGAGGGTCTTAGCGGGTCAGAACATAGGGAAACTGAGACTCAACGAACATGTAAGTTTTAATAAAATGATTTGTATTGATTTTCTTTATTTTTCTTTATTGTTTGAATATTTTATGCAGTCAGAAGGTAACTACATATTTATTCATGTGCCAACTACATATTGTCTGAGCAAATGTGCAACAGTGGTTAGAAAAGTACTTTCCTGTCGATGTGCACAATCCCATAGTTTTGAGAATTGTAGAAAAACCATTTAGGACTTTTTAAAAATTATGATGGGCTTTATGAGTTGCCATGTTGTTTACGGAAAAACAACAAAATGTAAACAAACGCAGTCACATGTTTTATTGTAGCGAGATGAGTGGTAATAGACCAAGAACCCACCCCAAATACCTACATGGGAAGGTCACAACTTCAAGCGATGTAATGTAATGTAATGTGAGAGCCCCCATTCCCCCTGTGACTGCAACAAGCTGATCATAGCCCGAGATATATTGCGCAAATCGCAGTTTTCAACCTTTTAATTATTTTTCCACTGCCCTTGGAACTCGAGCTTTAAAATGAATTCCCATGGGCAATGCTACCTTTTTCAAAGCTTAAGATATTTTTGGGGACTGATTCACTTACAGAATAAAAAAATAGTGAATAAAATATTTCAAGCCTGAAAAATTATGAATTAAATTTATTTTGTTGCAAGTTGGGTTTTGGGAATTTTTCAGAACTAGCATGACACTACATTGACTGACAAAGAAAACACCGTTTATGAATAAAGCTCAACATTTCCTTTCAGTAAAGCCAGTCTCTTAAAACAGTAACTATTTTAACTATTAACAATTTATTTATGTGATTGTTGTTACAACAAGGCCCATTAAATCTATAGATTCTTTTTGTTATATACTGCAGTAAAAACTAACTATGCCTGAAAAAAAATTAGCCCCACCATGAAACTTGGTTTGTAGTAATCTTTTCCCTCTAGTTGAAGAATCCGACGAGTCCATAAAAGTTCAGGGGGTGGAAGGCCCCTTTTTGGGGGGGAGGGGGGAATAGTTGTATTTTTGTAAATGTAATAACTCTGGTCAAAAAGGTCCCAATCAAATAAAATTTGGTGTAGTCATTTAAAACTGTATTTTTTAAGACTTATAAAAATAAATTGGTTTGGTACATCCTAATGGGTCCAAAGGGAGGATTTAGTACCTCAACAATGGGGTTTTGAAACATTTTATATACAAAACATTCAATTATTCAATTTTTGTTTTCTTTATTGGGTTCAGCTCAAAAAATCAAACAATCTAGCATTATCTGGTTTTGGAAGAGGTAAAATTCAGTATTACCAAATAGTCTTATAAAAACATATGGAAAAGTTTTCAAAAATATTCCAAATGATTTACATATAATTGGTTTATAAATAAGGTTTGTACCATAGCCATCCGTAGTAACAAGGCTGCAGCGCTAGTAAATGGCAACATTGCGCCTAAGGGTTCAGCTGATGTGTCTATCCATGCTCTATTATGGCCCTCCCTCTTGTTTACTTGAAATAAATCAGCTGGTTTTGAAAGAGTCTTTACAATGCAAAAAAACCCTTAAGAAGCGGTGTTTCCAGTTCGAAGGCCGCGGCCTTATACTAGAGATAGCCATGTGTGTACATTACGTCAATTAATTGATTAAACTATGTGTTGTAAAATGTTTAACTGTAAATGTGATATACGATTAACTAAAAACTTATCGATTAACTGAAACCTGTTTCCGTCGCGGACATTTTCATAATTTCTAACACATGAAAATAAAGTAACTTTGAAATCTCAATAGTTTCATTTCACATAACAGTTTTTCACTGTTTTAACACATTTCACAGTTATTTCAGTAATGTTGCAGAAATATTACAACCAACATTGTTGCCTGCCAGTTTACTTTGTTATATCTCTGAAACCTTACTAAATAAAGTTTCAGTTGAGGACATAACATAATTTCAGACAGGTGAAATTAACATGACTTCTTATGCTTCGATGTTACAGTGTCATATTTCTGCAATGTTTCTGAAAATATTGTGTGCTGTTTGGGGTATGAACTGTCCTTTTTTATATTCATTAAACCCTCAGCGGGGTAAAAAAGTAAATTTTTCACTTATTGTTGTTAGTTTATTTATGATTAATTTTTACAAAGAGAAATTAACCTGTCATATAAATATATTCTATTAATTTTAGGTGAATATATCAGATATCAACGTCTCTTTCATGACAGAGCCTAATACAGCTTCTTTCGGACTACCATCACTTCAGAAAGAAGTAAAACAGGCAGTTTTTAAAGCTGCAGATTACTTGAAAACATCATGTGACTGCCCTGTTGAACAAGTAAGATTCTGGTTGTACTATATTATACTAATGAGTAATAAACTGATCAAAATTTTATGAATGAATTAAGTAAACTGATGCAATAATAAGACACAGATCATGTATCTAAGGTGACTCTTTGCGTCAAAATTGTCTGGGAACTTGTGGGAGATGGGATGGGAGTTGTGGGATGGGGTCTATTCCTTGATGGCGGGGAAAATAGTAGGATTTCCAAAATGTTAACAAAAAATTAGATATCACGTAAAATCTTCTCCATAAGAGTAGCATTGGAACTCAAAAACGAATGGCTTGTTTACATCAAAACATGTGAAGCTGTTGCTTGATTCAAAACCATGTGTGGATATTAACATATGGTAAATCTAAAAGACAGTTTAATATGAAGGTATTAATTGTATGATATAATAAAGAAGGATAAGGATTGTTTGGATTTAATTAGGGACTTATCAAGCCACCAGTATAAATTTAAACCACAAACAAGGATTATACATCTCATGAGAAAAACAAATAGGAAATGTTATCATTAAGTTACAGATTTGTTCAAATGTTATGGTGAAGCAGTGTAAAAATGAAGTCTTACTTATCTAGATGAAAAACCAAACGTAAGTTATTAACACACAACACTCGCTGACAGATTTAGAAACTATTATTGTTTTAGTAAATAACTAACTCGTACACGTCAGGAATGACATACCCATCCCTTTTTTGAGACTTATTTAATTCAATCAGAAAACATTTGGTTCTTGTTTCTTATTAACTAATGAAGCTCTCAATGATGTGACGCTGTGTACAGTAAAGTATAGAACCATTGTACAAGCACATCAAAATATAGGTCTTTACTTGAGGCTTTCTTGGCTTTACTTGGCTTTAGGTCTTTACTTGGCTTTACTTGAGGCTTGAGAAGTTTTAGAGCATATTCTTCAAGAATTTAAAAAATGACTTTAACCAACCAATAGCTGTAATGAGTGAACAAACTTTTAATTGTATTTAAATTATTTTTAGATTGATTTTGAGGTAATGTTCCACTGTGTAGAAATCAGTCGAGCCATGTTGTACAAAACAACAAACCTGCCAGATTTAATAGAAGATGAAGCTGTTAATCACAAGGTAAATTCAAATCTTAAGTACTGTAATAAGTTTATAGTAATATTATTAAAGCTGAAAAATTGTTAGCTTGTTTGTCTGTTAGTTACAACAGCTACATAAGCTACTCTAGTAAAATTAATCAAACTTTGAAGCAATAGAGGGAGGTAATTATATTCTTACCAGCGTAATTATTATAGGATGGCCAGTATCAGTGTTAGGGTATCACCACGTAGGCAAACAAAAGCATGCAAATAATTCTGAATCTGAAAATATTCAAAGTTTTAAGAGACACAATCTAACAAACAACAAACTTTGACAACAAGTAAAAACGAACACCAAACAAATTCATCCAACTTGATAGGATGATGTGAAAAAAACCTATTTGCTGCAACTAATGACACATGTACAATATTGCACATCCACCTCACCTTAACATTGTTCTCACACCATCTCTCTCAGGGAACTACCGAAAAGCCACGAATTTTGGGCCGCTCTGACCCTACCGAATAGGCACGATCATTAAAGGGGATTAAGAAGGGTTCGTTTGCCAGCGCTGAAATGTCCGAAAAGCCACGACGGCTCAGCCAGGTAGCCGGCACCACCTCTGGGAAAAAATGAATTGATAATTCCTTGACCTAAACCATTTACTTCTACACTTAGTAGTTTGTAAAATAGAAGTTTATTTTTCATGAAATAATAATTTATTGGCCAACACTATATTGTTCTGTATATTTGATATTTGGCGTTCCACGAATTCTTCAATAATTAAGTCTCTAGCAAGTTTATAAAACAAGACAAACATAATTTAAATTACATATCCTAAAGAGAGCAGGTATGAGCAAATGTCAACGCTCCCGCGCGATTTCCGGTGTAATACGGCGCCACCCTAATTAGTTTTAAGGGGTTAGGCATTTTTGTACCAGATTCACACCATTCGCACCAGTCTTGTAAGATTATTGAAGGTGGTAAGATGGAAGGTGAAGAAGTTGATTTAGTTGTAAGTAACAAAGGGAAAGAGTGCTTGTTTGTAAATTATTTTACTGTAAACAGTTTATGAATGGTTTACAATATTTGTATTTTAAACAAAGTTAGATGTTAGTTATCTTATATCTTACATCTAAAGGTGATATGTTGTGGCGTGGTCTGCATCGAAGGGGGCGGCAGTGGCTTGGAAGACAAATACGGGCAGGGGAGAGGGAATTTAAAATTCCCATTCCTCCCGACAATTACCTCCCTGGCAGCGCCTACCTGCCGCAGCGATCGTGGCTTTTTGGACACTTTGTTCCTTACGAGATGACCCTTCTTAATCCTCACTAATGGTCGTGGCTATTTGGTAATTTCAGATGGACCGAAAATTCGTGGCTTTTTTGTAACAGCCCTCTCTCATGCATGTTTCTTTGGCATACTTGTGGGTTTTTGTTTGTCACCCAAGCAGTCAGCTGGGGTCAGGCATGTCCCTAGAGAACAATTAGTGTAATTTCCCTCACCATCCCACTTCATATAGTTTCACGATTCTACCATAAACCATTTATTTACATTAAACTTGGTAGTGGATTTCTAATACGCTTTACGCTTGAATAATAACTCAAAGACATATTTTTATTTCTAAAAACCCCCTTGAAATACTCCTTCCGGGGAGTAATTTATTGCTAAAAAATGTGTTATATGCAGATTACTTAGCCAGAGAAAATCGAATAACATAAAATTAATTAAAGTGCTCGATGAATTTTAAAGTTGTAAAATTTTAACATTGGCCTTCTAGGTTGCCATGATAGCAACGGAATAAACAAGGAAAGTGTAAACAAATAAATTAATCATAATAGCTGTTCGCAAACTTCAACTATCTAGGGAAAATACAGCGTGTGGAATAAAGATTGGATGGAGCAATAACAAAAGTTATTTGTACATAATATCAAATATTTGTATAGTTATTTGATGAACTGGTTAATGTAAAATACCGAGCAAGGCTCGGTCCACAAGGTACTTTCATTGATTCATGGTATAGATCATGCCTTCCAACTGTGTGGAAAATGAGTAGGCTTCTTTTAGTATCATTCTACAAAATTTAAAAATTATTTAATCTTTGTATGTCCACAAGGTTGTAGCCGGAGAGGCTTTTAAGAACTTATATAATCCTATGTGTTGGTAGAGTACATATCTATCGATATGAAACTGCTGCCAAAGTGAATTCACCAGTTTTTACATTTGCCTGGAATAAACACGCACAACCTTCCCCCCCATGCAAACACACAGACGTACACACAAAATGCTTAGGTCAGGTGAGGAGGTAAAGATATAAAATCAAAGATTACTGTACCATTCACGAAGATCTTGTGCAATTTGCTCAGTATGGAGGACAGGGCCGTCGCGACGGGGGGGTTTGGGGGGGCGCCGCGCCCCCCCAATATTGGGAGGAATGTCAAAAGTTGGGAATTCTTCAGTCTTAAAACAACAGTTGAGAAATTCGTGTCTGTAAAGAAAATTTCCGGAAAAACAAAAATAATGCCACTTCCAAATTAGGAATGTTCGGCTTGAATTTCCCGACTTGTTCAACCAAGAATATTTAAACTCTTTAATAATTAATTATATTGTGTCCGAAGTTGGCAAAATCTGCTGATGAAAAAAGTAGGCCAAAGTAAAACAGCGTGATGAGAGAACAGTGAAAGTCCAATGGCTGGGGGGTGGATATTCCTTTGGTTTGTCAGACTGACGCCAGACGCGCCACGCACGCCTGCGCAACCCGCTGTCCCTTAAGTCACCTTCTTCTTCCCTCAACATCAACAACTCAACTTGCCTCACTCATCTGTCGCCGTGTCAACTAACCTACAATTTAGAACAGACACTTTCTATGTTTCCTCCTGGATGGAGCAACGAAATCCCTGACATCCATTCGCTGAAAAGTCAAATGGAAATTTTATTTGACATTTGCAACTCAGGAGAAGGAGACAAAATAAAAGCCTCAACTCTCCGAGAAGTACTTGACCAAGCCACAAGAGTGAAGTCGTGCCTCAATCAAGCCCATAAGTTTGCGTTTTCATAATCACGGCTGCTTATGGAGTGGCCTCAAATGAAAGGTCTTTTAGTCAGCTGAAGTTGGTCAAGTCCATACTTCGGACTACAATGTCCGATGACAGACTAGACAAACTAATGATGTTAAGATGTGAACAAAAAATAAGTGAAAAGGTAAATTCAAAGCAATTTATTCAACAATGGGCAAGTTTGGAAAAAAACGCATTTTGATTAAATATAGATATGCTATGCTCAGTACACAGAAGGCCTAAAAAGTAGATTATATGATTTTTTTTCTTCGTTCAATAAACAGTTTAGCCATATTATTCACTTATTTTATTTTACCCTATTCCTTCTTGGACTTGGTATCGGGGAAAAGTCAACGTGAGAATTACTCTCTATGCACATATATTTAGCTGTTTAATGTTTCTGTGTTTTCTTTAAATTTGACTTCAGTACAAAATATTATATTCATATAATAACTAGTTAAGTAGGCTAACATTTTCCTTACTGCTGTAGTAAATTGTTATTCACGCAGTACAGTGTTATCATCATCATCATTTTGTTATCATTCTTAATCAGACAGGTACCTCATGGAGGACGTTACCCTGAATATGAGTGAGGGATGAGTGTGATGATCGTGATGATAGTGGCGCGATCTTGTAGCCTTTTTACTGACTAAGGTTGGCACGTTCCTTAGACAGGATTTTGTTAATTAATAGCCCGACAACCAATGGCAGCTGGTTCCAGAAACAACCCTTCAAAAAGCTACTGACTTTTCTGTGCTACTCGTAACCAAAATTACGAAAAACGTTATATCAACAGCAAAAATTAGTATAGTCAAAGTGGTATAATATATTTTAGGTTGGGAAAAAGTAACTTAAAAGTTGGGAAATTTGTAACTTCCACCCCCCCAATAAAAATGTGTCGCGATGGCCCTGATGGAGGATTACTGCAATATTGTATTTAAAATTTATGCCTATAATAATCGATGATGTAATTATAAAATAGCTTTTGCTTTTAGGAATAATGCAAATCTCATCTACCCAGCCTAAAGCCTCATTCACCCAGGAACTTTTTAGAAAACCATTAGTCCCCACACCATCAACCCCATCAACACCATCAACCCCATACTCAAAAAGTATTGGCGGCAATTTTAAGAAAAATACTTTTTTATTACATTTTCCCTAACAGCACAAATTTGAAGAAAAGAAAATTATTTTACCACATTTGTTTACAACCTGTTTCATACATTAAATTATGAACAATAAGTAAATATTCTGAAAATGCACATTATAAATAAGTCCTGTTGCCCTGCGGCTCAATCAGACTGTGATGATATAAAGATATAAAATCAAAGATTACTGTACCATTCACGAAGATCTTGTGCAATTTGCTCAGTATGGAGGACAGGGCAATCATAAACTAATCAAATCTTCAGGGTAAATCCTGAACGTTATTCCTTGAAAGTCTGTAGTCATTCTCGCTATTGTCCAACAATTTCACCGCAAAGAAATTAATATGATCTTCTAATTTATTTAAATACTAGCAGTTGCCTGTGGCTTCGCTCACGATAACAATTTTAACACCCGCTGATTAAATATAGATGGTGCCACATACTGAGTTTATGATTAAATAGATAAGATACAAAAAGTATTGGTGACTTAAATATAGTACATATCACCTAAAAGAAAAAAGTCAACCATAAAACCATGATAACAGGAACCAAACTATAAAAATCAGCTGTAGAGACCTATCTGTATGTGAAGCTTAAACCGCCTTCTTGATTAAATAAAAATTGACAATTTAATCGAAATATCATCCATTAAATTATACAGAAAGATTTTAGACCGTTGACCCCACCGAAAAACCTGAAAACTTTGAATTTTGAAAAACCCGTTCTCAGCGGATGCTCACGCCCTATAGGAACGTCCATGAAAAGTTTCAAGGTTCTAAGTCAAGTTCAAGTAGTTTGGGCTGTGCGATGATAGGTCAGTGGTATTTGACAAATATAAAGTAGATATACTTTCATCAGCCAGAAAGATTTTTAGGAATCCGCTTAGAACGCAGGTCTACTGCGACGGGAGTACTTAGAAATATTGCTGCCCCCTGCACGAGGCATTTTTATTTGGCCTCTCTATACTACACATGCCAGCACATTCCAGCGCCCCCGCTGACAAAACCCCTAAGGGTGTCCCTGCCTGGGAAGGCTTATACTCAGTAGGCCTATCGTTGAATCTGTGCTATTATAGTACCAGCAGACCATGCGTACTTAGTGAATCTTAAAGCAGTTTCCTGTTTCATGAAAGTTTATGTACGTAGAGTAGAAAATGCCTTGATTAAATGCCACCATTTTTTTTTATCTATTGTTTGTAGGGTCTATTTTGAACAACAAAAGAATAACATAGCCGTCCCGCAATTTAAAAAAATGGTTTACATTAGATCGTTCATTACAGTTCGCGCATTATATCTTCGGCTATGACCACTACGCTGCTAACCAAGTCATATGATATTTTTAACATATGATATTGGTAAACACAGCATTTGACAAGCAGCGGTGTTTTAGAAAATGTTTTCAGAAAAGTACCCCCTCTCCCCCCCGCACCTTACAATCAGCTGACTCAGTCATAGCCGGAGATATAATGCGCAAACTGTAACAGCTGTTATAAGGAAGGAAGGAAGGACTTTTAAGTAGCTATAGTCAGTGATTTATTTTATTTTTTACACACAGCTGGTTTTACATTATATGAAATGTTTTGCTTTTAACATCTGTTTGAATATAAACATTTCATCACTGATAATTCTGGCATAAGGATATTAATATGTGATCTTTGAGAGGGTCTGTGCGCGGCCTTGGTCAGTGGTAGAGTCCAAGGGTGAGATCAGGATGAAAATCCTGATAAATGTATAATGAATGGGAAAATATTAACTTTATATAGTACATGTCAATTGAAAAGAAATATTATAAACCAAAACATAAAACTGAATGAAATCATAAAACATCTGTAACGACGAATCCATCAGTGAAGGTAACTACCATCTGCTTGGAACACTGAAAATGTAAACAAAACGTCATCCCCTTGAATTATGGGGGAATTCAAAACAAACTTGGTCAAAATCAAATAAAAATCAGTTTTTAGAAGCTTGCTATTTAATTTCAAAAAGATGTACGCTTGTTTTAAGTCGTCTAAAACCCTCTCATATGTGCATACAACACAGGAAAACAGTTTCAGCCATAACAGTACTCTAGTTTTTGCGTGAAAAGCGGTCTAAAGTGTGATGTTGAGCATTACCAACACACACACACATCGTGGGTGAGATAAAGCGGATTCTCTGACCTTCAAAACGCAAAAATTACCAAAAATTTCATAATTCTGAGCAATGTACAGACAAAACTCTAATTTTATTTATATAAATTTCCTACTAAATTTTAAAATATTTAATATGGAAATAGAAACTTCAAAGTAACAACTGATTATTATAAACAAAAGCTGCTGAATAGTGTGTGCCAATTATAACAACAGCTCAAAGGATGGATCTAATAATAATACAGCTGGTAAACATTTTTTATGGAAAATAAATAAATATACAATGAGAACTCATTGTATATTTATTATTTTTATTTTGATATGGTTACAATCAGCAAACACAGAGATTTGTTGTATTTAAAATTTATAAATATTTTTATATTTGTTTTTACCTTGACATTGATATTATTTAATGAATTCCACTTGTGCATCAGCCAAGCAGCCCCTGGTGCCAGCTGCTCTCAGGACTCTGATTGCAGTCCAACTGAGGAGTGTTTGAAAGGAGTGTGTTCCGATCCGTGCAAAAATAGTGAATGTGGAAACGACCCGAATGCACTGTGTACTGTCCAAAATCATAAACCAGAGTGTACATGTAAACCTGGGTTTGAAGGAGATGAACATGGATGTAAGCCCATAAAGGATGAATCGAAAGGAAAAAAATGTTCAACAGATGTGGATTGCAGTTTGACAGAGGAGTGCTACCATGGACATTGTATCGATTCCTGCAAAACCAGTGACTGTGGTGCACATGCAGTATGTGTCCCTATCAATCACAAGCCCAAGTGTAAATGTGATCCTGGATTTGAAATAGTGGCAAATAGATGTGAACCAATGAAGACAGGGAAACCGGCTGCAGGGAAAACTTGTACAGTAGCTGAGGACTGCAGCGAAACAGAGACATGTCTAAGTGGGGTGTGCATTAACCCTTGCGAAACTTTTCAATGTGGAGTAGCAAATTCTCATTGTGTGACTAAAAATCACCACGCCACCTGTAAGTGTGACTCCGGATTTGAAGGAGGCTGCAAGATAAAAAAGCCTCAAACAAAATTTTACGTTATTGTAGAATTTTTGTCTTGGTACGAAGCACTAAGGAAATGCCATGCTCTTGGCATGGATTTTGCTTCGATCCATAGTCAAGATGAACAAAACGAAGTTGTAGATGTGCTAAAGAAAGTGCCAAAAGAAACAATAATATTGAAGCAATATGGTACAAGGGGTGCTTGGATTGGCGCCCAATACAATAATCAGCAGTTCAGTTACGTATCAAGCGATGCAACTTTTAATCTTTTACACAAACAGTACAAGAACGGGTCTTTTTCGGGTTGTGTGCGCATCGGTGCTGAACACTGGAATTTCGTTTGGGCCTGCGACTATTGTAACCAAAAGCAGCTATCGCTTTGTAGGCAGAAAAATTTGTAGGATTAGGTTGAGGCCTACAAATTATTTATCATTCGCTTACTCCTAAATTGAATTTTTTGTGAAATTAGGTATTTTAAAAATGTGAATTTTTACCACCGCTATGTAATAAATGTACAAAGTTTGAAATTATAGAGCTTTTAACATTGAATATTCGTTATTGTAAGAAAAGAAGGCAAATATCGTTATCCCAAAATGATATATAAGCTATACAGAAATATAAATTTTTCCCTAAAGCAAACAAGTAAAAACTAAATTTAAAAGAATGTCAAGTGAAACAAATAGTTAACCCTCAAGCAGTCGCACCTGATCATTTTGATACGACAGCTTCCTGTATTGCCTTTATTTGTGTGCTATTTTTTGGTCCGCCAACCCCCCTCCCTAACTAAGATCTCTTCCCCTACCTAATATCAATCAGTGATGTGACCGCTTTCCTTGGGTAAACACGTGCAGCTCTCAGGGTTACATTACTTTGATGCAGTGCAACGGTGCCCGTTGGGAAAGGTCGCACTGTATCATAATGATACAAAGTTTTCAAAATAAGGAAAATACCATTGATATTATAAACAATTCAAGTGTTGTAATTATAAATCAATACATGTATGAAAATGGTCTTAAGAATACTCCAGTAGTTCCAGTAGTTTAGTTACGATTGTAAATAATAGATATATCCATAAAAACACAGCATTATGTAAGGGTTTTTATATAATTTTTTTTTTAAGTTTCTCAAATGTATTATTAATTAATCATGGAGCTATTAACCTACTAGCCTATTTTGACAGAACAGTTCCGTAAAATATTTCTATGACCTCCCGGTGCTGTTAGCAAAGGCTTGACCTAGTAGTTCACTGGTTTCCTGCTAGGGTCTACTGTAGGCTTTATGTGCCAATCGTTCTCCTGACCGACGGTGGTACCGTAGCTCTGTTGGCTAACGTGCTATACTGATGAGTATAGCGTTGAAGTCGTTCAGAGGTGATTGAAAATTTTTTGTCGTGTCCTTCAATGTCCTTGGTCTCTTAATTTTGTAGATACTGTTTTTGTAGTGTCTTATGTGTTTTAATATTTTTTGGGACGGGGGAAACATTTAACAGACTTTTATTTGGTTGTTAATGGGTTTTAGGTATTTGTATCGTATTTTTAAAGTTACAAATCTCACGACCGTCACTTGTCCCTAGGGTCCATTCTTGAACTTTCACTCTATTTTTAGACCAATTAAGCGTGCCAAAATAAATAATGCTATATTTTTATATCATCATTAATTATTAAACTTACAAAAAAGAGCATTTAATAATTTTTCAATTATTGCAAACTGACTATTACGACAAAATAAGTCTGTCCCTCGATTTTAAGTCCCGACCGCAACGGTAAAATCTGGAACTTTGGAACACGACAGTGGCGATAGCGTGAGTTGGTTTTAGAGACAGTTTGTGAGTGTGGGTGTTTGTTGTTGTTACAGTAATTTCTATTTGTTTTAAGGAATAACAAGATTAATAAAGGTAAGTTTGTGTTTTTGGTAATTTTGATGTGTCCAAGTCCGTACTTACGTAGTCATATGTTACAGTAGACATGGTGTTAATTTTTGTTGATATGATATTTTAATTGCTACGCTAACTTAGAAGTCCACTTTGTCTTCTCAAACACTTGGTGCAGGGCTACCACCAGAACAGAGCCAAATATTGTGATTTCACGACCGTATTTTTCTCACGACCACAAACATTTTCTTCACAACCACAATACTATACTATTATAGTCTTATTGATTGTACTGGGGTGCAATCGTGAAAATCATAAATTTCATTGTAAATTGCACTATTCAGTTGAAGTGAAACACAATTTTACCATGTTACCAAGGATAATCTATGAATCTTCAAATGTCAATCAAATTTAAAAAATCAAAAAGTTTTTGAAAAAAAGAAAACCAATTTCTAAAATGTTTTTCTTAAAAGGGCACGATAAAAAATTTTCACTCAGTTGCGTGAGTTTGATTCTCGACCATGCGCATTTCCTATTAGGCTTGCAAATATGTGGTAAAGTTGTTGGGAGACAATATTCATAATTTTAATATGATGCAGTTTATTACTACCTCACAAAATGTTTCATTACCACATAAACATGACCATATAAATGGTTTCTCCCATTAAATTATATTATTTCATATTTTAGGAGTGTTCCAGCTTTTTAATGGAAATTATTAAAGACTTTACCGCTCTCACAACACACTCCTTGGGTGCACTTCACTACAAGGTGATGAAGGCTACGGGAGGATTTCTTTCTCGAAAGAGGGTTCCCCAATACTTGTTGCAAAAGCAGCTACTAAGGAAGAAACTAATAGTAAGTGTTTCTTTAAAACATCAATTACAACATACTTCTTGTTTATTTTCTATAGATTATTGGTAATGTTTGCTGCAATAATAGTTAGGGGTGTGTGAGGAAAATCATGCCCTAGAACTATGTGTTTCTCAAAGATACTAAACCACTATGAAACTTTCTGGAAGTGAGGTTGAAATTTTAATAATAACTAAAAAAAAATTACAAAAATTCCAATTTGTTTGAGAAAAAAATTACTAAAAGGAAGCAAAAGTCTACAGCTTCTTAAGGGGTAAGTTGTAATAAGTTTTGCTATTAATAGGGCCTGTTTAAATCGCCTCTGTAAATTTTTACATTCGTTTGTTTAGTACCTATTCCTCAATCCAGAAATCTGCTACCCGATGACTTGATTTTTAACCCACAGACAAATCAAAACCCACCTGTGTTTTAAAATGACGTAAAGGACATTGTCACAGTCCGATAAAAATTTGCAGCTTACACAAAAAACTAGACACCGAATAAAAATTGCAAAGAAGTCACAATAAAATAACGTTCAACTTGTAAATACAAATCAAACAACTCACCTAACCTACCTTAACATAGATTTATATAATCAAAATAATTTGGTAGTAATACTCATTCCCAGCAGTTCTCCAATCTTAAACCACATATTTAATACTCTAATTATGAAATAAACTAAATTTATATTCAGATTTTTATTTTGCTCTTGTAAAAATCTAAAATTGATGGTGTTGAATATCCTTCTATTATTGTCTCAATTACAGGAGACATTGGGTGATAGAGGAGTCCTGATAATGCCGACACTTCCGTCGTCTGCCCACTACCACCACCAATGGCTGCTGCGGCCCCTGCAGAGCGTCTACTGTGATATCATCACAGCTTTGGGCCTCCCCGCCACCAATGTGCCAATGGGACTCGACTCCAAGGGTCTGCCTATTGGGATTCAGGTAAAGATCTTTCAATTTAAATATCTGTCTTTTAACTGTATATTTTCACTGCAGCAAAAAATTTCTGGTTTAGTTAGAGTTGTAGAGGATTACATACACATGTTTCAAAATTGTGTTGTAATTAGTAAAATTCCATTCATGGGCACAAATTCACAGAAAAGGGCTGAACAGCTTATACATTTTTTTGTCTATAATATTGTTTAACCATCTACTGCTGAGCAGCAAGATTCCATTAATTAAAAATTAAAAACTCCATTACCATCCTAGTGGTCGTTGCTGACATTGTTACTTCTCCTTGCAGGTAGTGGCGGCGCCCTACCAGGATCGGTTGTGCCTCGCAGTCGCTCGACAGCTGGAGAAGGCGTTCGGGGGGTGGCTGCAACCTCCTTGCCTCAAACCTCCCTCAGAGACCCAGTCATAGCAGACTCTGGCTGAATGAATCCAGCCTTAAGTTGTGTCACTGACTTTAAATCAGAAGTCAATTTAACTTGACTACTGATTTTAAGTCGATGGTTGTGTACTTAAAACAGCAGAAAGTTTGGATTCGCTAAAAGTGCCTGAATACAAATCAAGGGAAATACTTTCCGACTGCTATGAAGTCACTTGTTTTCATCATGTATTTATCACCTGTGAAAATTAATTTCCTACTCAGAAACAATGTTTGCTATACAAAAGTAAAGTTTACCATCTTTTTTTGATTTTTCCGAAGTAAACAAACAAATATTTGTTATGGTTTCATCAGCTGAGTAGCGAAAAGTATTGTTCAAATCATGAGTGAAAGTTGTTCTCTACCATACAACGTGTGAGATTACATGGCATCGAATATGCAATGACCAACTTTCCTCTCTTGTTATGAAATATACTGTAATTTTGAAAAGTAGCCTTGAAAAAATTTACTCAATTTTAAATCAAACAAAACCAAGTGCCATTCCAAGCAACAAATCCTGTTCTCATTCATAGTATTATATGTTTCAATTAAATAACTTAATTTTTTATTTACTTTCTGTGTGATCAGATTTGTGTATTATGTATTAGCAGTTTTAATAGTTTAATATATAACTTGTAAAATTAAATAGTTTTAATTTAAAAAATTAATAATATGATAATGTGTTTAATTTTTCTAACCCGAGGCATATTAAGAGAATGAGTCGTCAGGCTGCATTGTTTGTGTTTGGGAGTGTTGCAAAAGTGCTTTTAGCCTCGTAATATTGTAACAACGTCATCATCTGGCAAATTAAATAATCAAAAGTTTCAAGATAAGTAGTTACTCCCCGCCATTTACCAAAAATCAGTAAATGCAGTCAAATTTTATAGCAATTTTCACATTGTTTTACTTGAATTATATCTTTTGAGTTATTAAGAACTCTCTTAATTTATATCACTTTATTCTTTTCTATAATTTGAAGTTGTTTCTTCTCTTTATGAGTGATTTGGTTTTATTTTAGAAAACCATGACAAATATATTTTAAACTAAATTTTTCATAAATGATGACATAGATACAATTGTAGTTGGGTGAGTAAATCGAAGACAATGTTAAGATCAAATATTGAGTTATAGTACAGTAAAATTTACCTGCATTATCAATATAATGTCGTGTGACCCCTGCCGATAATTTTTGGGTGGTAAATACTTCATTTTGTCCAGTTCTTAATTTTTGACCACATTCTTGGATTTGTCAAATTGGATGAATGTAATTTTTTTCTAATTTAAAATTTGTTGTGACGCATAACTTCAAAGTAGACTTTTACGCTGGTTACAATGCCACAATCCGTTAAGAAAATCTTGATTCTTTCAAAAGAAAAACTCAGACTAAAATTCATCCTATTATAGTTAAAGATTCATATCTCGGGTTCTAAATAAGGTAGAAAGTTAATTCTGGTCCTAAATTAATAAGAAATATAAGAAAAATAATTTTAAAAAATCAAAGAACAAAATGTCGATAAGTATTGTACAGGGATAAATTTTGAGTTTTTCTTTCAACGTACCAAGATTTTCAAAAAAAAAAGATTGTGGCATTGTAATCTGCGTAAAAATCTACTTTGAAATTATGTGTCACTACACTATTGTTAAATTAGAAAAAATTACATTTATCCAATATAGCAGATACAAGATGGTGGTAAAAAATTAACAACTGATAAAAATTAAGTATTCACCACCCAAAAATTATCGCCAGCAGTCCCAGGGCCGGATTTAGAACTTTTGGGCCCCTAGGCTCCCTCAGTGGTGCGGGCCCCCAGGGCCAGAGTGACCAAATATCCGTTTTTAGGAGGACATGTCCTCCTTTTTAACTATTGTCCTCCATTGTCCGACTTCCAAAAACAAGCCTCTCGTTCTTTTTGTCGCCTTCACATCTGGCCTTTTGTTGTGGTCAGAAAATCTGTCGTTTCCACATCAGCTGACAGGAAAAGTCACGTGCTTTTAAATATATACTGAACACATCGCGGTCGGAAAATCTATTGCTGTTGTTTATACTGCAGCTGGCAAATCTGTCGGCCACATCACGACTGTCATCGCGGTCGTTTGTACCAAAAACAAAACTCTCGGTCATAATACCGCGGCTGGTTAATCCCTCGGTCATATTGCGGCCGGAAAATCGTCCAGTGTTTCCGTGGCCAGCAAATCTCTCGGTCACATTGCGATCGGTAAATCTTTCGACATATTGCGGCCGGTAAATCTGTCGGTCGCATTGCAGCCGTCTGTATTGTATATCAAAGGTAGTGCTCAATTATTCTATTTAAAAGATAACATTGCTGATTTCATTAATCGGTATTTTTTTTAAATAGTCTGGAAGGAAAGGTAAGACAAAAGTTGGAAATTTAATATGTGAAATCTAGTGGATACCACACTTAAGGTTTTCAGTGGCTGGCAAATTTCTCGGTAATATTATGACAATATCAAAAATCTCTTGGCTAGCCTAGGCTCGCAAACATCGGTTGTATCGCTGTCGGTAAATCTCTCGGACATTTCGCAGCCGTCATTTTTTGGCAAAGCTTTTTCAACAAAATTCAGCATCTTACACATTTTCAAGGGGGAGGGGGGTTATCATTGAGCTATACAGCAAAGGCCTGAAAATCTAGCCCCCACCCCAATCAAAATGCTGAAATTATTCCTATGAATATTAATATCCTGCAGTCGACGATGTTTTATGTTTTGAGCAGTCTGCTATTTAAGTGATAAAATTACGTTATTTATGTTTTCTCGTTCAATCGGGATAATAGTTTATTTAATTATATTTTTATTCTTGGTCGAAGTTTATTGAGTACCAAACAATGTGTTAATTCCTGGATTCTGAAAATAATTTTTATATATTTTTGTGTGGCGCGGGCCCCTAGGCGTGCGCCTATTGCGCCTATGCTTAAATCCGGCCCTGAGCGGTCCCATGAGACTATACTGATAAAAGAAGATAAAAATGAAAAAGGGGAAGCTTTTTTCAAAATCCCATTACAAAAAAACGCCATTTTGAAACAGGTTTTTTGGTGTAAACCAATTATTTTTTAGTGACTCATCGGACCTTTAACTATAGTGCTCAAAAGAAGTTTTAATTTAATCTTTGTGAATGTACATCAATGTCGATCTAAAACCCATATTATACGGTACTATTAGGCCAATAAGGCATGTTAAAGATGCCTTGAATTTCAGTAATTTCATTTGAAAGCACAGGTAAGGCTTGAGGGAGATTAAAAACAAGGAACTTTACTAATGAATTCAAGTAAAAAGTGTTCTTATTTTATTTGGTATTATTTATTTATATTTGCTCTTAGTTCAGGTAAGCCTTATAGTTGAATTATCTAAATATATCACATTGTATTTTATTAATAATAATTTTAGACATGATGATTAAGTATAAATACAAAGACTAATTTAAAATTATAGTCTTATAAAACTCCCTTCAAAAAAAAACTTCGACTCGTGAGAATTTCTCTTTTAATTCAATTTGACTTCAAAAATCACTTCTCTCACACCCCTACCCCTTGTAACATAATCTGCTGTCGAGCGTAAAGTGCTCTACATCATACTATACAGAAACATTTGTTTACCGTGCCTTACTCTTGGCTGGAAAGTAACTCTTTCCCGATTAACTGCACTGCAGTGCATAGTAAATTTGCCATGCACTAGGAATATTTTTTTTTCTTAATCATTCTTTTTGAGACAGGTACCTCATGTAGGACGTTACCCTGAATATGAGTGAAGGGTGAGTGTGAT
The DNA here is from genome assembly GCA_035578135.1 of Flexamia atlantica. Classification (NCBI taxonomy): domain Eukaryota; kingdom Metazoa; phylum Arthropoda; class Insecta; order Hemiptera; family Cicadellidae; genus Flexamia; species Flexamia atlantica. The sequence continues at coordinate 61,704,193 of JAQJVK010000002.1, forward strand.
GATCGTGATAATAGTGGCGTGATCTTGTAGCCTTGTTACTGACTAAGGTTGGCTCGTTCCTTAGACAGGACTGTTAATTAATAGCCCAACAACCAATGGCAGCTGGCTCCAGAAACAAACCTTCAAAAAGCTACCAACTTTTCTCGGGATTAATCCGGCTACCTACAAGTTTGTATGCGGGCACTATAACCACTACACCAACCAGCTATATAATAAAATTAGAAATAAAATGTTAACGATTAGGAAACGGAAATAACAGAAGTGAACAATCAAAACTATCAGCTGATTGCAGCAAACCAATGTTTAATGCATATTTATTAGTTACTTCAGAGAAATGTAGTGGGGGCACTGGTAGCAGTAGCAAAATTTCTTTATTATTTGCTAGGTTTGAAAAATTGAGAAACATAATAGTTTGAGCAAGGAATATATAATGTTTACAAAATATGTTTTTTTCTGAGTAGTATGATGTAAAGTATCGTGTATCACACGCCCAGTAAGTTTTACTGTACTCGCATGAAAATCCCGCACTCGACTTGCTCGTCTGGTAAAACAGCACTTACCGGTCTAGTGACGTAATACACTATTATCAATCACAGTTAGTTTTCAGTCCATTAACAGACACATTACACACAGCTGAGGGGAAAATGCTCTATTAACATACTTATAGTTAATTCACACCATTATTAGGGTAATAGGTTTCTAAAGAAAAATAAAAGTCAAACACAAAAAATATATTTTTAAATAAACAACTGCTACAATGGAATATCGGAATGTGTGTTGATCAGTAATTGTATATGATTAACAATACAGATTCAAACTAAATACTTTTAAAAAATAAATGAAATCCAGAACTGTTTGTCCAAACTAAACATTCAAAAGTAAATGAATGACTTATTGCACAGGTTTGTTGACACATACAACATTTCAGTGACCACAAAGTGTACTAAAGCTAACATAAATAAAATATCTTAAAAATTATTTATAAATAATTATAATGTTAAGTCTACAATAAAGGCAGAGGTTGTGAGTAACATGGTGAAGCTTGGGTGAGTAACAAAAGCAGATGGATCCAGATTTTTATATGTGGGGAAGAAATAATAACAGATTTAATTATCGAGTGATTTAATTAGAAATTTCATGTACGAATCAGCTGTTACATTCTAGAGCGAAATCACGCGAAATCAATTCACCCGATCACTGATTCTTACGCAAAGAGCAAAATATTGTTTTGGTTGTTGGTAAACACTCCAATATGATTTTGAAGTTGATCAAATCAACTTCAAAAGAATCATAGAAGATAGGGTCATAGATTCATAGAATCGGTGAAGTTGAATATGATTAATTTCTGTCTAGTTTGTATATTAATTCTTTAAATGTGTAAACTATTATATATTTAAACATAACCGCTTCATAGAAAGACCATGGGCGCAAGAGAACCAGTGCTTTCTGCCAGACAAATAAGATAATCATATTGTTTTGTTTACTTCCCCTCCTCTGTCAAAACCCTCAACTCAAGCGTCAACATGTTGCTCACCATGTATATTATAAGGAAAAATGATCACAATCTTAAAGACTTTTATCAACCTTACCATAAATAAGTATAAATAAACTTTGGTTTTCTAGTGTTTTAGTAAATTAAATGGTTTTTTTCAAATGTATAAAATATAAATATTTATATTATTTATAAACCAAATTTAAATACTCTCTTTAGTTGCAAAGAAATAAACAGTACCCATAGGTTAACCTATGTAAATTAAAGCACGATTAGAATAATTCTCTATCACATAGTGTGTTTCTTCCCTGTACTTTAACATTTCCCTGTTCATAATCACTCGAAAGCTGTGCTTACAATGAACATCCAACAAAAAAGTTGTAAATATAAACTTTAAAAGTTTCCTAATTTAAGTATAATCAAAAAGCTTGTAAAAGTAAGACATAACACAGCTAAAATTATGTATTCATGTAAGGCAATCTACATCACAGATTTTGATAACACTACCAAATACAGGAATTCATTTGAAACAGTCAACAGAATAAATATTCAACTGTTAATAAAGTTATGTATCAATTCATATGTGGTCCCAAAACAGGAATGATTTACACCGGTATTTATGCATTTAAGCGCTGCTTGTGGATGGAATATTTATTACAAAAATAATAATTTCACTCTTTTTAAGCAAAAGTATAAAATAGATAACCTTTAAACGTTATGATCACATAAACAACCTCATTCATGTACACGGTGACTGTGAAGGAAATTTAAATGTACATACAATAGTGAACATTTAGGTCTACCGGCCTAGTGTCGAGTGGTCGTGGTGAGCGCGCCTCACTTGATGCGCTCGGACGGCCGGGTGTAGGGCTTGCCACCATGCCTCTCCCACTCTCTGACAAACTCGTGCTCCAGTATCTCTGCGCCTCGCTTGCGCGTCAGACCTGTCTCCTCCAGACTCAACTCACACATCTGCATGTCATCGACACCTGTGGGAAAATAATCAATTTTACTTAAATTTTAGGAACAGAAGGATAGACCCATTTTTAGTAACCAAACTAGTGAAATCTAGTTAGAATCCCACTCCAAACTAGTTAGTTAGTGTTAGTTTTCTTTAAGTAAAATTGGTATTTTTAGGAAAGGCTCTAGGCCAGGATTTTAATTTCAGGAATAGAAAGATACACAGCTAGCTTACCTTTGAAAGAGTTCGGCAGGCCATAGAACACATGAAGTGATCACAATAAATCACAATATTTTGTCCCAATTAGGGACTTCTTTAGGTAAAAGACGAAGGAAATGACCTTTCCTTCTTTTTTTTTTATTGATTACTTCTATGTTCTATGGCCTGCCTAAACTCTTTCAAAGGTAAGCTTGCTGTCTATCCTTCTATCCCTAAACTTAAAATCCTGGCCTGGAGCCTTTCCTAAAAGTACCAATTTACTTAAAGAAAACCCACAGTGAGATTCTAACTAGATTTGACTAGTTTGGTTACTAAAAATGGGTACAGCAACCAAAGTTGTCACGATTGGAGGCAGTGTTGTAGCTGACTTTCAGTGAACAACTTAAGTTCTCCGCCAGGGGAGGCTGGGCTTGACAGAAGGGTGGGTGGAGTGTACTCGCGACCAAGATGAGGGCCACCTACGCCTAAGGCCCACATCCAGTTGATAAAGGTAAACCTTTGCTCAGTCAGACTATACTTGGCCGAACCAATTCCATCTACCTTATTCCTTTTTCCTTTTGGTTCCTTTGTATTAATCTACTAAATGCTTAGGGCCTAAGGGATATTAATGGGAATCTTCCTTCCTTTTAGGTGGCTAAACAAAAATAAAAAAATAATGGCCATAAAAAATGGCTGAAGTACCCTCACGGATTTTCCTGAGGAGTGAGGCAACCCACGCTTCTTAATCTTTCCTCCAGCAACACAACAACTACAACTTAATGAATATGATAATCATGAATAGAGGTGTTGGATCAAGGTCAAGCTTTTGAACAGGCTCATTATTAGCAATTAGACAAATTAGCCCAGGATCAGCTGGTCTGATCAAAGCTTGACTTGCCCAATATATTTGGGGTTGTTAAACTTTTACTTTTTAAAATAGACTTTATGATGGTAACTCGCTTCGCTGTTCTTCAAATAAAAGCCATCTCCATTAAACAGCAGACAACTGTAAAAACAAAATATCAACGCTTAGTGCTCTCCATAAACACAATCGCACAAACTTTGACCCTCTGTATGGCAAAGATCTGAGAGAAATCCCTTAGTGTGTGTATGTATGCTTTATTTTAGTTTCTTACCCTTAACCAATATAATATGCTAATGTTGTTCACTTTGTGTTGGCAGTAATTATTAAATGCTGTAAATAACTTGTTATCACCCTCCATTTGTGGCAATCATAGCTGAGTGGGTAGAGTCATCTATGGTAGAGTACTGGCCTACCACCCAATAGTCCCGGGTTCAACTCCCAACAAGGGCACATGACATTTTATTCTCAGACTGCCACCGTGCTTCGGAAGCAAGTTAAGCTGTTGGTCCCGGCCACTGTAGTGGTCGATAGGTCATGTCAGAGGCACTAGTTGCGACCTAAAAACTCATGACACCAGACCTTGGCCAGAAGGTTACACGGAATTATTATAACCTTCTTTTGACAACAACTCAATCCAAACAAATATACATTTAAAAACACTCCTCATAATGAGCACACATTTTTGTAGGATATATTACTCACCGGCCACCAGCAGGATGGCGGGCTTGTCCGGGTGCAGTTCCATCTGTCGCGCGACGTACTGGCCATCGAAGTGGGCGTACCACCAGCCGCGCTTGTTGTTGTTGGCGTCGTTGCACGCGTCGCCGTTCAGCGCCGCCGGCCGGATGAACGGGATACGGAAGTACCGCTGCGAGTTGTTCGAGTTGTTTGTGGTTATCGGCGACTTTGTCGGGATCCTCGGTGTTTTTGCTGGAACAATGTTGTTTTTGTGAAAGATTTGATTTTATTGATCTTTTTATGTTTGTACAAGAATTCTAGATATTTATAAAAGAATTGCATAACACTGATTGATACCGGGACGCAGAATTGACAGAATATGAAGGAGCAGAGAGATTTGGATTACTTTTGTTAGCAGATCACCCCCTAATGTTGGATTACCCCCTAATCCATCACCCTAATCCCTATTTAAAATTCCAATTATCAATGACAGCTGCATTCAGGTTTGAACTTAAAGAAATGGAATTTTCTCAGATTAAATCTGCAGACCTCCGAATTGGATTTTAAGCAGTAAAGTGAATGTTTTTATTGCTGACCATACAGGTCAGAGTGAAACGACTTGGCCCAGTCCGCCCTCAAAAGACTATGTTAATTTTAGCATTGGGCTTAAGGACGGCTTGGGACATGTTAAATGTCAAGGACTATACCTGCATCCATGACGGAGCGAGGGGCCCGCTCGTTCTCGTCCATCGTCGTGCGCCTGCGGTTCTTTGCCTTCCACGCGTGATACACCTTCAGCCTCCTGTGGAACTCCACTCTGCACGCCTGCAATGTCGTTCAAACTCATTTTGGCACAAATATTGTGGAAAGTAAATTAAAAAGTTGTAAACACTTACTAATAGAGGGCATTTACACTCAGTTTTCATATACCAGAAGTTACATGGGTGCCGAGTTCAACCAGTCCCTCATCAAAATGAAACCCACTGACAACAGGATGAATTTTGATGTTAAGTATTCTTTGGTGTAATCAAATATATCTATTCATTGACCAGGAGATTGTAGTCAAACAATAAGCTATTATACTCTTTGTCTGGTTAAAATTTTTGAAAAAAAACTATTATCAAATAAAAAGTTGATTGTTTTAAAATAAATCTAACATCACATGGCAAGATCAAATTCAAAAGCAATTACCTCCAAAAGTTCAATGTCACAAGAAGTGTTAATTGTGTCTCGCAGCTCTGAATATTTCCATTTTGAAAGGTCATACTTGGAGTTGTTGGGAGCAGCTTGTTTGCCTGCCCTGAAAAACAAGCGAAAAAGGAATGAAAACAGATTATTTTTTATTGGAAAGTAGTTACATTTACAGAACAATATTCTCCAAAGTCAATTAGACCATATTTGACATAAGTAAAAACAGTAGATTGAACATTAGTGCAGTCATTTCTAGTAAGGAAGTTGCGCTAGTAAATGGCAATACCACATCTAAGGGTATTAATACACTCTCTTAAGCACTTGATAAACTTGAAATCATTTGACTTTGAGGACAGATTAATTTTGCCCCTCCCAATTACACCTAAATTATTAAAATCATTTCAGATCTGCAGAAGTCTTGATTTTTTTTAAATTCATGTATTAAAAAAGTAAATAGAGCATCGTGCACCGATCAGTAATTTATGGTAGATACAATACATTTTATTACAATTAAAATATTTTCATTAGTCAATAAAAACAATTGATTAGTGTACCTCATCTGCCATAAATATTTTATTTTACTTTCAAATTAGCTCATAGAAAACCTGGCCTAGAAGTAACTTGTACCTTTAATGTAAAATCCTTCGAATGTTTTGACAAAAAAAACTTTTAAACAGAACACATGCAAAACTAACATGCTTGAATGTCATGCATTGAGAGCTTTTTTTATGCCTTAAATAATGTTTACACTTAAAAACACTTAATGCTCATAATAAAGTTGTTCATTTTCTACTCTCTCTTCATTTATCTTGGATTTTCTTAAAAAAATGAAACTTGCATTTCCAAAGAAGGTATAGTATCAGTGATGGACGCACGAACAGTATTTTCTAAAAACAATATTTCATGCTTTCACTTGTTCAAAATAATCTAAAAGCATAAACTGAATTTGAAAATGATGGAACATCCAATAAACATCAAGCACTATGACTGATCTACCATTGCTGAGGTACCTGTTGAGAACACTACTGGAGAGGGAGTGAGACATCTGAACACCAGTTAACCTAGCAAGTAAAAATATTAAGCAACGTTCATGTACTGTAAAATTAAAAGATATGGGCTTTTTGCTATAAGTAAACACATTGTTTGTTATGATTAAAAATAAGCATGTCAATGAGAAACTACTGGTGTTTCAACAACACTCTTTTATAACAAACTGTCATTGAGAAATCAGATAAGTGATGAAGATAGTGAGAATATCTGCAGGTGGGTTATCAATTACAAAATCCTACAAATGGGTCCTGACTGAGTTAAACTGAAAACTGAAAATATATTTAGAGAAAAACCAAGGTCTAGTTTATTGAAACTCTCTCAATTCTGGTAAACAAATAGGAGACCAGAAGTGTGCAATAATTTACTTCTCAAGTTATTATAACAATCCGTGAAAGCACTACATACATGAAAAAATTAACAACTTGAAATTCTTGGCTTGAGGTTCTTCGCTTACGATATAGACAGCAAAAGGATTAAATCCTGTACCACCCAACTGCCTTGCTGATCAGTCTTTCAATCCACTGAAGAAATATTCCAAAGGGAAATTTAAGCTTATGGGCCTAAATCTATCTTGTAGAATTAACTCATGTTAATTTTTTATTTGCAGCTAAACTCAAACTATTCCTTTAGAGTGAGACATTAGGAAGTCTCTTATTTAATCAAGGCGTGTTTTCATAGCGGCGATTTATGAACCGTTGTAGGCAATGTAAGACAACTGGCGAACGTCACTGTAGTGTTTTCCTAACGCGTTTATGAACCGTTGCAGGCAACGTAAAATGCCTGGCGAATGTCACTGTTTTCCAAAAGAGCGGAATCCGAATACCACTGATGTCAATTCCACAACGGAAAATGGCCCACAATGGTTTGGAGGAGACTATGATGTCATTCACTGGCGTTTCAGTATCAGTACAGTTGTGAAAGGTTAATCGTTTGTAGTTATTTCGTGGAATATATTTCATTCTTTTAAAATTATAACGATAGCGGTCATTGGATGATCAGTTATTTAGATTTATATTCAAAACTACAGTGATTATATAATCACTGTGTCTGTTAAAATACGCTTTAATTACTCTATTTCTAAGTTTACAGCACCTGTTCCCAGCGTAAACTCTTCGTAAATTTCAAATAACTTGCACAACATTAATGCCGTACACATTTTCCTCTTTTTGCAAATGGTCATTTTTCATTTGATTAAAATGTTTTGTGACTGTTAAATAACCGTGGCAGAGAAAAACACAACTGCATAATGAGTCAATCATGCCATGGAGTAAAAAAGAACCACACAACAGAATCCGTCGGATGTTCCGCGTCAGCATTTGCCATTGTCAAAACAAATGACAGATCATAAATCGTCACAAGGAAAACGAGCCTTTAGTTTCTCACTCTGTCTCTTGCTCACCTGTGCGTGGGCGGACTGAGGTTTCATTTAACATGTTTTAGGGAGTCTACTGTAACTCAATTTCCAAATTTTGCTTTGTTTTTTGCCGCTGAAACTTAATTCCATTACTCTGAGACATCAAGAACCCTCAGACTCGATCAGTCACTCACCTGTGCGTGAGTGGACTGAGGTTAATTCAACTTGTTTTAGGGAGTCTACTAAAACTAAATTTCTAAATTAAATTTATCTTCGTCTTTTGCCGCTGAAACTTAATTCCCTAACACTGAGCCACCGGGAAGTCTCAGACTCGTCAGTCGCTCACCTGCGCGTGGGCGGGCTGAGGTCCTCGACCTGTCCGTTGGTCTCCTGCGCCAGTCTCAGCGCCAGCTCGTGGTCTCGTCTCTCCTGCTCCAACTGCTCTCGGAACTGGCTGTTCAGCATCGCCTCCTTCTCCAATTGCTCCTGTGCATACAAAATGTCAAGAATTTACGATATTGATTTTTCATCATACTGTCCCGAAAACAGCCGTTTTTAGTTCTCAAAATCGTACGCAAAATGATCGTTTTTGGATCACTTCGAATAGGAGTACTGAAAAAACATATGGTAAATTTTGCCGTACTGTAATGTCAAAGTTTGTTTATGTTACGTTTGAAAGGTTGAACGATTTCTTAACTTGTGTTTGTAAACAACTAACAGATGTGTAAATGACGATGACTATTTCGGATAACCTCAAAATTATTTAATCTGATTTTTTAACGATTAAATGGTTATTTATACATAATGATGAAAATAGCTGTTCATCACACGGAGCAAAGGTGTCTCCTTGGTACTCGATCGCATTTCCAAGCTCGGCTACGCCTCGCCTGTAAAGTACGATCTCGTACCAAAAAGAGCCACTTTCGCTCCTAGTAATGAAAACTACTATTTTTTATTTCTCATAGTAAATTAAAATTTTGTCCTTTAGATTTTAATTTGCATTTTCAATATCAATTCCTATGGGCTCCAAAAACGAATACCAATCATTGGGATGTTCTTGTATTATAATAATTAGTTAAAACAATCTACTCATCTCTTTAAATCTTAATTGTAAAAACTTTCAATGTTGATAATAGTAGCACTTGGAGCAGGATTAGCTTCAGAAAGAAAAGTTTACACGGCTAAATGGATAGTAGTTGGTGAAAAAAATCACATTCTCTATCCATAGTGGAACTAAATAGCTTTCAAAAGAAAACTTTACACAACTAGATGGATAGTAGTCGTTGAAAAAATCACCTTCTCCACCTACAGTGGAACTAAGTAGGAAGGGATGAAGAGCCATATAGTCGCGAGCACGAAATACGGCGGGCGGCAAAAACTGGAAGCACACAAAATCTTCTGCTAAAAGTCAGCTGAAAATAGAAAATAGAATGTTTATGTTGAGCCGTCATCATCTTGTTTGTGTTTTTCATGGACTTAAACTAGGCAAGTTTTTGATGCAATATTTCATTAAAAGTTTTCTTTGTCCGTCTGCGATCCAAAACAGCATTGCATGAAATCTCCTAAGACAAACACAAACAAAACAAAAGATTACGTATCGTTTCATTTTTATTTTTGTCTCCAGCTACAGCTGACATTTATTATTGATTCCTGCTAGTCTGAATCTTGCACGAAAATAGAAGAATCTTGCATAAGAGCTTGCAGCAAAACTTTCATATGTAAACGTGTGCTTGTAAACTTACAATCATATGACTAATTGACAACCAAAATAACGCTGCTTTCGCCAGCAGCGCCCTCACTCACCCGCCGTATTTCGTGCTCGCGACAGTAATTAAGATTTAGATCTACGAGTTAATTTCACTGTTTGGATAGACATTACAACAAGAAAAATAGAGTCCCTTACCTGGAGTGCCTTGGCTGTTCTTTGATCTTCAAGCTCTTGTCTTTTGCGAATCTCCTCTTCTTGTTTTCTCCTAGCCTCCATTTCTGATTTTCTGAAAAACATTCAAAAGAAGTACCCTACCGGTTTGTAGGAAAATATTATCAATTCATAGTCAAGTAAACAATTAATATTCTGTATTCAATCCAAAATTTACCAAACAGTATACTTACTGTACTAGCATAAATAAGAAAATAGATATTTCAATTTTTCCTGCGACTGAGACAAAACAGAGTACACTGTTTCCACCAGTGTACCTGCATACTACCAGGTCTGGAGAAAAAGTTTGAGTTCAAACTATTTTGAAGTATTTAAAATGTAATTTGACTTCTTCTGAATGAACAATAATTTTATACCATACTAGTTGAATAATGTTCCTGAATACTACTGTGGATGTTTCCTAGGGTGGTTGCCAATTGCAAAATCAAGAAGGAAATTTTTCAAGAAAACAAGAGCTAAGAATTCTTCTTTCTTTAACAGTTTTCATCACTTGATTACTACCACCGTTACAGTTCGCGCATTATATCTACAGCTATGACCACTGCGCTACTAACCGTGTCATATGATATTTTTAACATATGATATTGGTAAACACATCATTTGACAAGCAGAGGTGCTTTGGAAAATGTTTTCAGTAAAGTACCCCCTCTCCCCCCGCACCATACAATCAGCTGACGCTGTCATAGCCGGAGATATAATGTGCGAACTGTAAAATCATTTTTGAAAACATTTGTAAAATTTGTGGTAGATTTGTGAATTTCATATACTTACTTCCTCTTGTTGTCCTCTTCTTCCCTCTTCTGTCTTTCCTCGTCCTCTTTTTGCTTTTTTTGTTTTTCCATTTCCTGTTGTATTTTCCTTAGTCTTTCTTGTTCCTCAGCACTTTTCTGCATTTCCAACTTCTTTTGCAAGGCTCCCATTTGACTGTTTGCCTTATTCATTAGTTGTGTGTACATTGCATTGATTTCTTCAGGCTTTATTTTTTCATTTGTCTACAAACAAAAAAGAGATGATGTTTTAAAACCAAAAAAGGGTTTAATCATACAGAGTCTCTTGATGTTTCGACTCTCGATACTTAGATTCTATATAGATCGACTGTGAATTAATAATCGACACTGCAGTTTAATAACTACCAAATATTTTTTCCAGTGATATTCATTAGGATAGGACATCACGATAAATTTATAAATTAGTTGTGCAATGGTTTAATATTAGTAGCTTGATTAATGGTTATTAATTAGCTTATTAATGGTTTAATAGCTGTGTAATTGCTACATGCTCCGATTACTGTTAGTGAAGGCTTGGCCTAGTAGTTCACTGAATTTCCACTAGGGTCGGCTGTAGGTTAAATGTGACAAAGCCCAACCACCCAACAGTGGCATTGTGGCCATGTGGTTTAAAGCGCTAACTTAACTTGTGTAATGTGTAAAATCATTTGGAACATACTCGGACTCGATTCTTCGGACGTATAGTGGCTTAGTTAGTGGGAGGGCCCACCTAAAATAAATCGTGTCTGGCTTGGGTGGAATTTGACAGCGTGGATACATTTAAATGGGATTGCACGGACACCTGTTTTGCTTTTTTCCCACTTGTATATAGACAAATTTTTAAATTTTTTTTATTAATTGGGCATATTGGTGATAAATGTGGACAGTTGAAATGGACATAACTGAAAAATAACACCAAAAACAAACAAAAAATATCAAACATAAAACTTTTGGACATGAAAAATCTAAATTTCCAATGGGTTAAAGGTAAGGAGAAAGCTATGTTTCTCATATTGTATTTCGTTTTAAGTTTAAAATAGCTGAAAAATTAATTACCGATAAAATACCAAAACCTGAAGGGATCCTACTGATTAAAGCAACCTAAAACCTTCTTGGCAATACATATCTTGATGAAAATCGACATACTAAAAAGTGCTAAAATGGTCTAAGCCTTGACCACATAAGTACAACTAAATTTCAATTCACCTTAATTTTATTGACTGCATTTCTCATATCATTCTGGAGGGCTCTGACTTCATTCACACTGGCTTCTTTGTCTTTCTTAAGCTGACCGATGATGTTCTCCATTCTGTTAACCATAGACTGGAAAAGGAAAAAAATTATACAACATTTCATTTAATTTCTAATAATAAAATTGTATAGTAATTATAAAAAGAGCTTTCAATTTATAAATGTAATTGTCATGTATTATGTGCAACTAGCAGAAATATTATAATTTCATCCTAAAATTATGTTTTTTTATAAAATTGTACAACCACAAGTGAATAATAGATCAGTGATTCATTAAGATTAATAAAACTACATTTCTAGCTATTAAGATTAATAAAACTACGTTTCAAGGTCAATATTTTTCAAAGTCTTTAAAACTTTAATTTTTAAAATATAATAAATTTTATAGTAAAATTGTAATCAAATATAAAAATATAATACATTTATTAAGAATGAAAAAATAATACTTAACTGCAAAACATGAAGTTATTTATGTACCTGTAAGCTGTTGATTTTCGCAATGCCCTTGTACCGAGGCCTGTGCTTCTTCTTGACTAGGTACATACGAATATTTTTCTGGATTGTAATATGGCAACTTCTTCTATACAGTATCTTATTGCGTACTGAAAAAGAAAAGATATGATAAAACACTAACATTGAATTCTGACTATTCTAAGGCTTCAAATAAATCAAATGTAACATTTTTATGGGAATTAACATGAACCGTGTTTACTACATGAAATAAACTTCAGGAGAAATTTAGAAAATAAGGTGATAACTAGTCTCAATTCCGGAAAAAAACAGACATTTTTCATCGGAATAATTATTAATTACCAGCTGAAAACCTCTGGCTTTGCATCGAGATTGTTTTCTTCTTGTTGGTTTAGAAAGTGCAAATTCTATTGGCATTTGTTGGAACTATTTTAAAATATGACCATAAGTTTTGGTATAAACAAATCTAACAGAGCATTTCCTAAAACCATGACCTTTCAAAATGGACCTATGGAAAAGCCCTAAAAGTTATCGAAGCCCAAACAACACAGTACTGATCAAAAGATTCCTAGCTTTAATTTGACATCAAGATCAAGCGTCTACGACATATAGTTCTGGTTGTAGCATCTCCTATACCGACACAAACCTATGTTTATACAAACTGACTGACTATCTAGAATTGTATGAAAAGTAGCATTATTCTAATATAATTCTGCTGGCAAATCAAAAATAACCCCTTTCTATGAATTTTTGGGTTTGTCACAGTTACAACTAATATATTTTCCTTTTCACCTCACTTTTTTCGTCTACATTAACATAAAGACACCACCCAACAATGCTAAGCCATTAACTCACGTTTAATCACCGACAGAGCGCACCACTGGGCCTTCTTCCACCGGGACTGTAGCAGCCACTTCTTCACTTTGGCGACCATCCTCGCTAGGTTGTCGGGGTCGGACCGCATGATGGCGTCGAACTCAGCGAACTTTCCCGGTCGGAAGAACACTTTGCTCACGCCGAACTTGTAAAAATAAACTCAAAATCAAACATTCTTTATTCAAAAATATATATATATATACATGTGTGTAAATTAGAGTAGTGCCATAATGCCCTTCATCATATTTCTTAAAACCTAAATCCTTTTTTTTAATCTCCCTAGTTTTAACACTTTTAACTATTTTCTCTTTTTTTTGTTGATCCTTAAAGTCTAATCCCAAAAAAAATATAGGAGTGGATATAAGCATGATTCACGATTCACCATTAAGAGTGTTGGTTGAGTGCATTAACCAGGCATCTTCCTCAAAGCATACAAACCAGAACTGATTTTTCATTGAATCTTTGTAACACGTTCATACCAACTTAAATGACTATCTACCAAAAGCCCTAACAATTTTGTCTTGGCAGTTAATTCTACAGATTGAAAACTTAAGAAAACAGCAGGTTCAGCTGAAATTCGAGTTTGAGCTGTTTTAAAATGAAATGCAATTAGTTTTCCCAGTATCTAAACTGAGGTTTCCGTCACCTAAATATTGTGCAACATTTACTGGTTCAATAAAAGATAGAATTTAAATTTCTGCTATGGATACAACAGAAATTTTAATAGTAGCATCATCATCTACATAAAGGTTGAATACTACTTTGTTGGGAGTGGACTAAACTATGAGAAATGTTCTTCAGATGGCAAATCATCAGCAAAGGGCCTAATATTGATCCTTGAGGGACTCCAGTCACTATTCGTCTTAATTCTGAGTGCTGATTCAATGCTATGCAGTACTCCTTACTGGAATATACCTTGTAGTCGTTCTCGTTCATGCCGAGAGCTCGGAACAGGGCCTTGCAGAACAGCCGGGGGTCCAGACGAGCCAACTCGGGCGGCAGGAACTTGCGGTACATCTCGTAGAGGTCGGAGAAGCCGGTTCTGGACGGGAAGCCTTGCTGCATCAGCTCCAGCACGCTGGTCATGCCCGAGCACTGCAGCTGCGACAGGATGCTTCCTCCCTCGAAGTGGTGGTCCACCATCTTCTGGTTCGGCTTGATACACCTCACAAAGTTTGTGCCCTGAAAGTGTTCAACATTTTATTTTGTACTTTTTTTAATATCATACGAATATATTTTTACATTTGACATAAATTGTTGTTGGTGATTTGAAATTGTTAAATCTTGAACCAACAATGATCAACATGTTATATTGAATAGGGTGACAATGTTTTATAGGGTGCCATTATGGTATTCATCTTACTCATAGAAAAGTTGGTCTCCATCAGAAACTAAGCTACCCATGTATTTCTTCCAATTCTTGCATATTTGTGTTTAATTTAGTCATCATAAATAATGATAATTTTATCTACTTTTTAGTTTATGGGAATCTGTATTTTTTTCATAGCAATGAATCAAAATGATCAGCTGTTTGTAGCAGTGTAGAGCAAAGGTTTTATTTTTTCAAAATATTTTGACCTAGGGGGTGTATGAGGTAAAATGTCTGTTGGTAATTAATTATGACGACTTCCCTATTGAGACGAACAGTCTACATTTTTTAAATATTAATGTTAGTTAACGATGTAACAAAGGTTCCGGTTAGTTGAGGGTGACACTAATCAAATTACACTTCCATCATCGTTCAAAAAAATCTCAATATTATTTTTTAAAGCTTTCACACAACAAAAATCCAAAACCGTAAAGCTTAAAAACAAAAATAAATATGTATACTAACAAAACAAAATTTTCACTCACAGTGCTCTTGAGTTTGTCCATAAGCTCGCCGAGCTGAGTCTTGAACTTGGAGCCAACGCTGATGAATGTGAGCTTGCCCTTGAGCGTGCCCGAGCCCCCGGTGAAGAGGCTCTGCAAGAACGGGTTCTTGCTCTCCTGCACCAGTCCCTCCAGCGACGCGTGCAGCGCGTCGTTGTTCTTCTCAATGAACTGGTTCTGTAGAAAGACTGTATGTTGAGTTCTACATAACCAAAATTGAGGATCAAGGTCATAAATGGGTATTATAAAATAGAGTTGGTTTCTATGAGTTGTACCTATCTGATTGAAGGTGATCGTGAAAATTCTGAAACGACTGAGCTGACATTGTACTCAGATGTAGATCATAGCCCCGTCTAATGTGTTAACACACAGGCCAGTCCTGTCTACAGAACATGTCAGCCTTAGTCAGTAACAGCGCTACAGTCATCCTACAAAAAATGCCGCTGAAAAGCAAGTTTTACGATCCACATGCAGGTAACAGATCGACCGTCCCAAGCTGAGTGCTGGGGCACAGAGAATTGCTTTATTTTGAGTGGCCCAACTACAGCCCTGAATGTGACCCAGACCCCAGCTGTGACTCTTTGATTAAATCATCAAAATCTCATCAAATTTTAATCAATTGAAATTGATTAAATCCTGATTGTAATTTATTAAATCCCAACCGTAATTTACAGTTGTACCAACCGTCTGGTAGCAGACGGCACCGGCGAAGTGTCGCACGAGGAAGCCTTCGTCGTCTCGTATCTCCCGATGCGCTTTGAGCCGAGAGTTGCGAGGCAGTGCCAGACGGAAGTGGTCGCGCCAAGTCCGGTGCACCTCGGTGGTGAAGTGAACCGAACTGCACTGCGGCAGCTTTGATTCCTCGTCCAACAGGCTGAATATCCCGTTGCCCTTCGACTCTATCAGGTCTGAAAATGTTGGCCAGTTACGGAGTATACAAGTTTAACTCTAGGCAGCTAACATTTGTGGGACCAAAACGTTCAGAGCATCCCCATTATGATAGCATTGGCTGCTGCCTAGCGCCTTCAAATCTCAGTCCCACGCTCATGAGCTCACTGGAGTAGGGGATTATCATGAGTTGGTAGATAGTAGGACTTGATCAAACAAATTTCAGAATTCTGAATTATTTGTGTAAGGATAAGAGCATTCTGTGATGTTACTGAAGAGTTTGGTTTGAAAAGCGTATGTTGAAGATAAATAATAGGGAAAACTAACCTCTTATTTTCTGGTTGAATTAAATAACTGTGCAACTTTGTAAATAAATTTCATATGTCAAAAGATAATCCAAAGTAAAAAAGTATAATTCTGTAATCAATTTGAAACAACCTCAAATGAAGTTTTGTGGTTTCAATTGCAAAGCAATTTATTATATTTTAAATTTGTCTGAATGAATAAAATAAAATTGTTCCTTATTTTATTTTAAAATAGAAGCAAATTTTAACATGGTTTTGGTTATATCACACATTACTTACCAATGCAGTCTTGATTATCTACGAATTCAATCTTCCTCACAGACAGCCCTTCTCTTTGGTACAGTTCTTGTTCATCTTTCAAGATTCTCTCGTTGAAAAATTGCTGAAGCTTTTCATTGCAGTAGTTAATACAGAACTGCTCAAAGCTATTTACTTGAAAATACTCTGAAAAAGAAACCAATACATATTGAAATCATAATAAACTTTAAAATTGGTTTTTCTTTTATTTTCTTCTGTGTGTGAAGGACATGAGGAAGGCAGAAATTTCAGTAATAAAGGCATATTTTGACATTTATCTTTGTCAAAGGTTACACTAGTAAATGGCGAGAGTGAACTTATTTTCTTAGTTTTTTAGCTAATTGTTTTTTATAAAGATGAAGTGAGACTGTAATAAAAGGCTTAAGAAACACACAAGAGGCACATAGAAAGGAATGTAATATACCTATTAGTTGGAAAGTATTTGCTCCCAATTTCAATCAAAATGCATAGTTTTCTTCCATTTGTTCACAATTTACTAAATAAATTGAAATTTTGCAATTTTTCTGGAGGTTTACTAAAACTTCATTAACTCATAATTTCTACAATAAAACCCTGAAAATGTCTATATCGAATTTCCTCAAAACAAAACTGTGAAAAAACTCGGCACACTTACCAAACCCAGCGATATCAAGAACACCGATATAGTAGCTGGAGGCTTGGAACGGAATGCTCTTGTTGATGCGGTGAACGACGTGATCGAACAAGCGGCTGTAGATGGCCTTGGCGAGGGCATCCCGCGCGTTGTTGGCTTCGTACACCTTCAGTGGCACTCTGGAAAGTAATTAGCAGAAATAAAATAAAAATTTCTATCTGATAATATTAAATAGGAGTAAAAAACACAATAACAAATTCTTAGACATAGAAATATTGATTCTCACGACTCAAAACAGTAAGTCTAATTTCTATGGCTTGAATTTAGTTTTGGTCAAAATCATAATGATTTTGATTTTTCCAGTAATCAAGTATTGGTACCAAAAACCAAAAATTTATCTATTTACTTTGAAGTCTTTTGTTTTTGTTATGTGTTTATCCCAGCAAAACTTCATTTTTCCATTGTTTATGTTGGAAGAATAATGTAACATGGAAAAGTAATGCTTACTTTCCAATATGAACAAATAGACGAATGAAGCTGTTTTCATTGTGGTAGAGTGATAACTATTGTCCAAAACACAAGTGAAAATGTTTTGTATATTCTCGCCCATATGCAAAAACGCTTGATAAATGTAGCACTTCAAAAATATGGACTCGCATGCAAATCCTTCTTTCCAATAATTTTGTGAAATAAATTATTTTATTTCTTGTTTCAATTGTTTTCAATGTAATAAATTATTCAAAATTCATTCTCCTTACTTCCAAACCAATTTCATTTGTTAAAAATAAGGTTGGGAGAGCAAATACAATTTATCCTTGATTGACAAAGAACTGATGGATTCTCTTTATGCCCATTACAAAATTGCACACATTACCACTACCTTCAATGATGAGGTAAAACTTACAAAAAAACTTGACTTAAAAGTTAATCATAACATGTAAACCTGAAGTCACAAACTGAAAACAACATTAAAAACACCTTAACCTGCATTTATTCACCACCAACACTACAGGATTGCATTTTATCAGTTGACTAGCTGTCACACTTTCCATGGAGAGCAGTAATAGTGAATGTTTCAATAACACCACCAAATATATGGATAGGCCTACAAATGACTATTCATCACACTCGCAGTATAATAATTATGAGTGGGATGAATATTCCCTGTATGTGGGATGAATATATAGGATGATCCCTCTGTTGACACTGTTCAAATGTTGTACTCTGTACTTCTTATCAAAAAAGATTTTCGTCTGTTGTCTATTGCCCTTGAGGCCTCCAAACTCACAGTATAACGGTGCCCTTGAGGCCTCCGCGGTTGGTCATCATGACCTTGGTGACCAGCGACTGCCGCAGCTCCTCGGGGTCGACGCCCATGAGCCCCGCCGCCGTGACGAGGCTGCCCTCGGAGCCCCCGCCCACCACGGACCCGCCCTTGCTGCCCTCCGTGTTCTCCTCGAACTGGATGTTGCCCAGGTGCAGCACTGCGGCCACCATCGAGTACAGCTCGTATCGCTCGGCCGACGACAAGCCGAGTCTGCTCAGCGCCTGCGGGCAGAAAAAGATTTCTTATGTTTATATAACATATAGACGCATAGATTCATCTCTGTTCCTTATTGTTGGCAGGACAGTTACTCTTTGTTGATACTAGTCCAGAAAACCTTTCCTGCCTAGGCCGGAAAATTATTAGAACTCCGATTGCTAAGAAATGGAAGAAAACAATCAGCTGGTTGCAGAAAACCGATTTTTATTGCATGTTTATTTATTACTTTAAAGAAAAGTATTGGCAGCTCTTGTAGCAGTGACAAATGTTTGCTTGTTGATTGTAGTGTAGGTTTGAAAAATACGAGAAACGTAGTGGTAAGCGTTTGTATATTTTATGATTAAAATTTTTTTTTCTAAGCAGTATAATTTTTTTTGTATACAGTATCTTATGTCACTCGCCCAGTAAGTTTTACCATGATAAATACAGTTTCCGTCCTTCAGCCCTTCCAAGTGCACATGTTATCATTACAGTAAATTTTAATCAAAGTAGCTGATTTTTATATTCAGGCTATTTTTATTTTATCCAAGCAAAGCTCGGTTTCCTAATACTTAATAAAATAAAAATATGTCAAAGCTACTACTGAGAATGTTTTCACCTGGTTCCTGAGAATGTTCATGAAATTGTTCAAACATGCTTGAAATTTTTCTTAATTTACTTCTGCATGAAATAAAAAAAAAAAACACAGAGAAAATCTACTGATAAACTGTAAGAGATCTTATGGTATATACCTCATCCATGTTTTTAAAATCTGTCACATCATCAAGCATTGGATCCCGGAGGCCTCCCTTTTTCCGATGCATTTCACTTTTTTGATTTGCATTAAGAGACTTTTCTGTAGTGTTGTTTGTGAAGTACTGAGTGCACCCTTTCTTCAAGTACTGAAAAATAATCCTTAAATTACTTCGGCTTAGTTAAAATATTGCTTTTTAGCTGACACATATTTAAACTATTTAAAGAAAATAATTTTGATAGCTCCAGAAAATATGATTAGGTAGGCCCTAATGAAATGAGTCCTTTAAAAGCTAAACATTTTGACTAATTTAAATATTTTTAACAAAAAGTCAATGCCCCTGATTCACACCACATGCTCAAGAATCTATCTGGTGATATTGAAGAATCAAAATTGAGATTTGACTCACCTTCAATTTAATATTAGTTAGAGAAAACGTTGGACAGTTAAATGGATTTTTATTATTCAATCTTAATTAAACTCACAATATCTAAAACATAAACAAGACGCATGGTAGACCAACCTATGCATAGTAGGCGCATAGTAGAGAATCGAAAGCATTGCAAAAACCATTCTCCTAAACGACATCACAGCTACATTTCAATTCTGATTGACTGAAACAGCAAAATATCTGATAGGCTGAAGCATGATTTGGGAGATCGCCTCACTTATGCACGATACTTACCATATAATCCTCCTGAGTTAACATAAGTTGTCCTGCAACGACTGGAAAACCAGCTTTACAAACTTATGTTACACGTGGCTTGACAACCACATCTAAGGCATTAAAAAGGAGGACTATTGGAGAGCCTTTGGACAAAGCCACACTGTGTGGCCTTGCTTTGGAGGACCCAACGACATTTTTTGGCATGGTGTTGTTAATGAAAATATTGTTATAAATCAATGCAAAACAAAAACATCTAAAGCAATTTATTCTCAATCTTATTCACTTATATATAGCTCTCAAGATTTCTCCAAAGCTTGTAAAGTTAAAACATGTTCAATATTCTTGTTTTATGACATTACATTTGTAAAATCCTAAAATGTCAAATGAAAGTATGTTATCAAATTTTAATTTTTTTATAATCTGGAAAAATTTAAGGACCTCCATGACAAAAGGAGTACTTATGGAGGACTTGGAGGATTTGTAGGACCAGTAGACACCCTGAATCCTTCTAGTTATCGTGATTTCACTGTCCTCCAAACAGCCAAAAACTAACTTCCAAAACTCACATTGAAGTCATCAGGCTTGGAAAGTTGCAGCTTGGCGCGGAGGGCGTCCGGCGCCCCGGCGCACAGCAGGTAGAACACATGGTAGTTGCGCTCCTCCGAGCTCTGTGTGCAGATGCGTGACTTCTCCAGCAGGTAGTGCGAGATGTAGCCTCCCACCACGGCGCACTTCGAGTCAAAGTGGACCTCCATGAACTTGCCGAAGCGAGACGAGTTGTTGTTGCGGGTTGTTTTGGCGTTACCGAACGCTTCTAGGACAGGGTTGGCTGTAAAAAAATTAACGTTGGTGAACTGAGGTCGATATAGCTACTTAATAAAGTATCAATTTCTTGTTCCAGTTCTTGTTTCTTGTTCTTATTGTTTTCCCGAGTTCTTCTTATTGTATTGTTGCGCTTCTAGGAAATTAAAATGGTTCATGCCTTCCTTAGCTTTACACTGAGTTGTAGTAGAACAAATCATAAATAGTTGATTAATGCTTTGGTGTCTTACAAAAATAGGGTGTCTCATGAGAGAATATCAAACTTAACTGCTTATAACTCCTAAATTATCAGGGCAAAACAAATAGGAATGTAACAATTTCATTTAATTTCAAAAACCAAAAAAGGGGTTTGTGTTTTAAGTTTCAAAGCTGAACACCATAGTGGTTGTCTTATGAAATATAATGGTATCTTATGAGAATATCAAGCTTTAACTGCTCATAACTTCTAAATTACGAGATTTGAAAAAAAACATTTTGAATAAATACACAGGATAAGTAAGTCATAACTTCTAAAACCCCAAATACTTAAGGATATGTGTTTCAAGTTTCAAAGTTATCGTCAGTTGTTGAACTGAAAATAATTATTATAATGGTCACCAAAATGCATGTAAAGTTCCTTAGGTCTACTCCATTTTCTGCCAGCCATCTTGTTTCTAATATACCACAGTTTTGAGTTTTCTGAGCACAGTCATGAAGAACACCCAATAAATAGGATACAGAAAACTCTCAATAGTTCGAAACTCGATACTTGGACACTCTGGATAGTTCGACATGGGCTGACAAAAAACATTCAAACACTATAAAATATTTTGTCCGGTGATACTTATTGGATCCTACAGTAAAACTTAATAAAATAGATGTGCAATTGTTAAGGCTTATGGTATTTAATAAATTTAGGAGATTTACACGTACAACCTATGTTTTTATTACTATAAAATCCTGTATACTTCCCATACAGTGGCACATTTCAATACTTCGACACCACTGAAGTCCGCAAAGTGTCAAACTATCGAGAGTCTACAGTAACAAGAAATAGATAGACGGCGAACAGTTAAGGTTTAAAAAAAATTAAATTAAATTAAAAAAGATTACCGTCAAGAATCTTCTGCTCGATGGGCCCGGCGGTGTGGCCCCACAGCTCGCAGAGGTAGCGCAGCAGGTACTTGGTGGACTCAGTCTTGCCGGCGCCCGACTCCCCCGACACGATGATGGATTGCGACTGCTTCAGCACCTTCATGTCCCGGAAACTCTTGTCGGCTGGCGGCAAAGTGTCAATTTCAATTGTCAAATAGTTTACACCGTACTACACAGAAACGTCTGCATTATGTGCCACGCCTTACTCTTGGCTGGAAAGTTACTTAGCCGATCAATGCAAGATAAATTTATTGTGCAGTGCACAGTAAATTTACCATGTGCTAGGAAGCAAAAATAACAAAGTCAACAATCAAAACAATAAGCTGATTGCAGTAAACCGACGTGTCATGCATGTTTATTGGTTACTTTCAGAGGAATGTATTGACAGTAGCAATGTTAGTTGGTTCATGATAGGCTAGGTTTGAAGAATTTTTAACGTAATAATTTATGCAAGGAATAAGTTATGGTTAAAAAATATATCCTAAGAAACCATTTAGTCTGACTCAAAAACAAACAGAAAATTAATTATTAGAAAATGTAACTGTAATTTGAAATTATTCTACTTTGTTTAAATAGCAACCCTATGCATTAGGGAAGTTGTTATTCTTTTTTAATAAAGTTATTATATTAGGCATGTAATTTATTGCTTGCTGCATGTGATAAAAATTCATTTGGAATCTTTTGGAATAAATACAATTTTTATTTCATTTTAATGTTTTCATTTCACTAGCCAGTTATAAACATTAGCCAATGAATAAACAATCTTAATCAGTAAAATGTAATAAAAAGTATTGCTTCAACAAAAAAAAGACAATCACAACTTAAAATTTCTTTAATATGGTTGTCATGTGGTTGAAAATTGACATTGTAAACTTGATCCCACTTCTTTAGGAGCCTATCAGTGCGTGGTTCACAAAAAATGAAATTATAAAAATATTCATGTGATTTTTTTATTTTTCATTTTAAATAAAATCCTATCTTAACAGTTCATTATCAGAAATAAAAGCCTTATATTTTTTTATATTGATTCCTAAGACAAACAATAATAACTCTTAATATGTTACCTATGGCAAACACATGTGGAGGCATAACACCCAAGGATTTTCCTTGATAACGTTTGATTGTACTTGAGGAATATAAATCTTTTATCTCAAAGTATGGGTTGACTGCGATGAGTATATTGGCAACATACGTCTGAAAATTAAACAAAATAAATGTGATTCAATGAATTATGATAACACATAATGGACATTATCTTTGCTAAAATGAAAATTCTATTGAATAAAAAAAATCATCCTAGTTGAAAAATGCAATTGTAATAGAAACAATATAAAACAGGTAATATTGTGAATATTTAAATGATTAAATGACAAATAAAAACAAAATCAGCCTTAAGAAAACCTAGTTTTATATTCATATATGTACTGAATAAAATCCAAGGTGACATATTATTGAAAGTATTATTTTAAAAGTCCAAGTGTCTTCATATTTGTTGAGTATGTAATCCTTTGGCCCATTGCAACTAATGAACTTATCTCAACCAGGTGGTAAAAGTTAAAAAAAAGTTAACATATTTTGATTTACCAAGCAATTTCTTATGATTTATAATTTTAGATACGATTAATATCTAGTTTACTTACATAAATTTTATCCTTAGCATAGCGGATCCTAATATTATTTAGTAATGTTGCTTCATTCAGGTACATAAGTGCACCTGCAAAAAAAGAAAAATTAGGCTATTTCATAAAAGGAATACAACAGTATTATAGATAGACAGACTATTACATCTAAAAGTCAAAAGGATTTTTCCTTTAACTGGGGGCTGTGAAAAAAATTAATAATACATGACAATAATGACATGTGGGTTGTTTTATTGGAGTAGATTGTTTTTTACAAACAAAAGAGAATATACGGAAAAAAGATTGTTGGAGTATTAAAATGTCAAGCAACCTGCTCAGTCCACCAGGACTATATAATAAATGTCAGCAAACTCAAACATCCGTTGATTATCATCACAAACATGTTAAGTACGTATTACCATAAAATCAAATGTTTTTAATTTTCCTATTCCTCCAAAGTTAATGGGATTATAAATGAATGATGAGCATGCTGGCCTTCAGACCTATAGCAGCCTTTTATTTAAAATCCAGGACTGAGTATTGAACAGAACATCTACCTTGCACTGCTCAATTTTTTTTGCCCCGATATGAAAAACACATTTGTAGTCAATGTCAATGTAAACAGAAAAAGTAAAAAAAAAACTTCTTAAAAAGTCTCCAACCGTAAATCAATTCTATATTATACCTACGCTTAACGTATTACCATAGCCGCCAAAAGGGGGGCTGTTGGGTACAGTTGTCCGGGACCCTCAAGGGGCCCGGTCTGGGCCATTATATTAGTAAAATATTTAAGAATTTGATAATTAAAATGGGGGTATTAGAATTTACGGGCCCTGTACATGCTATAGTTCTCAGACAAGTATAGCTACGTCAGATTTCTAAACAATTACACATCATCAACAGTGTTTTCAAATGGAATGAGTCAAAATTTACTTTCGGCCAGTGCTAGATGAATGCTATCACCCAGGCAACTGTACTCTGGAGTCAAGATCTCAACAGAAGAGTAAATAGTGTAAGGTTACCTCACTCCTATAAGGCCTGTGAGTCAATAAGCTAAAAAAAGTTACCACTTTTGGCGAGGGCTTATGAGGCCTCATTTTGAATTCCGCTCGGGGCCTCTGGGGCCCTAAAAAAAGCCCTGGACAGAGGTAGTGACATCTTTGATAGGGGCCCTTTTCCGTCTCAATCATCCCAGCTAGCCTATTGAGTCAGCAAGCATTTCATACATTATATTCTATCAATGAAACAATAAATAAATTATAAATGGGTTTTGTCAATGAAGAGGAGAGTAATTTGCCAATACAATATATACTGCAGGTGATATATTGACGGCGGGTGTGGGAGGCCCGCAGTCATAATTTGGTCCTGATGGGCCCGGCTATGAGATGTGGCCGCCCTGTGTATTACTTCATATACTATAATTTTCTCGACATAACGGCTCTACTTGTGCATGTCT
This sequence comes from Flexamia atlantica, assembly GCA_035578135.1. NCBI lineage: Eukaryota > Metazoa > Arthropoda > Insecta > Hemiptera > Cicadellidae > Flexamia > Flexamia atlantica. The sequence continues at coordinate 61,729,235 of JAQJVK010000002.1, forward strand.
TGATATACGTACAGTTGTCATCAACATCCTTGTTGTCGTGCTCCTCGGCGGTATAGAGCCGGTCGAGGCTGCAGGTCTGTCGCGGCTTCTTGCCGTCACTCGGCTGCACAGTCACCTCGTCCAGCCCGATGTCCACGATGCGGCCCAGCACGAACCCCTCCTCCGCGTCCGGCACCCACACCCGCTGCTGCTCCATCCCTGCAACACCCACGCCCGCCGGTGACTTTACAAGTTGTTTTGTATTTAAACATGTTGAAAAACTTCAAAGGTGCTTTTAATATAAGAAGACCACTTCCAGTTTTGAACGGGACAGTTCTGTTTTTTTTTTTGTGACATGTCCTGTTGTCCAGACGAAATCTCTCGAGACACCCAATCGTCCTGTTTTGGCATTATTTGCACAAAATTACACTTTGAAAAATACTTTTTAGTTTCTACAACTCTGAAATAATTTTTTCTTTGATTGTTTAATTATTTTTTTCTTAAAATTGACTGTTTCATAAATTAATTTGACCAATAAAATATTATCACATACTAATAAATTTTACACTTTATAATGGTTATGATTTTTATAATAGACCTTTTATAATAGCTAAATGTCCTGATTTTAGCGAATCTCCCCTATCGGGACGTATTAGCGAATTTCCCCTAAAAGGAAGTATTAGCGAATTTCCCCTATAGAGAAGTAGCTATTACCATAGGCGGAACGGTGAGACTTAAGCCCGGGACCATATTATTTTTTAATTTTGAGGTCCCTAGACCCCAAAAACACCCCGTTCATTTTCATATGTTCATATTTCATATGTTCATTTTCATATATATATATATATCTGTCCGTAGGCGCGATAACTTTTGTAAAAAAGGTCCGATCTTGATGAAATTTGGAACAAACGTGTAAAGCGTCATTCATGACTTCGAGTTCGAAAACCAGCAAGATTGGTTTTCTCTAAGAAGGTTTTTTTGACAAAATAAAATATATTTTCAAGATTTCACACCTCTTTACTAATTATTTTTAAATTTAATTGTCAAAATTTAATTCAGCTGAAAAAAACAAACAATTTAGCATTTCGAATTATTATTCTACGTCAATCCTTTGCTTAGATATTGGATAATATTGGATGTGCTAAAAAGAGTACGTTGTCCAATATTATTTTTAATTTTTTCCCTCCAAAAAGTATAGTCACCCTGATTTAAGATGTTTTTTTTAAATACAATTCTGAATATATGATTAAATTTTCAGGTGATGAATATTTTATTTGTGTTTGTTTTAAATAGTTAGAGTTCATTGATCAAGATTTTACAGAAAATATATACTATATCAAAAAATACAATTTATTTTTTAATTTAATAAAGAAAGTATGAGCATTTGGTGGGGGGATGTCTTGGTCTAAACTGCCTGAAAATGTAGCATAACATATGGTATGTTTACAATGATGAGGATTGATAATATGTTTTATTGAAATTGGCTGGAGATGAAGGTCTGTTACGGGGATGTTTTAATTACTGTGAAACTGACCATATGATTGAATTTAATTTTTTCATGAGATTAAGTTACTTGTTTGTTTTGAGTGTTTTGAGTTAATTGATTATATGTTTGTTGACATTTATATACTATAACAAGATTAAGTTATTAAAAATTAAAAGAGTGAGAATTGTATAAAATTCAAAAGTGTATGTATTACTAATGAAAACCAATGTGGTCTCTTTGTTAATTTTCCTCATGTTTAAAGCTCATGAATGATTATATATACGTTTTTAGTATATTATTTACTTAACGTATTCAAATAATACTTTCCATCAAATAAGTTGAATGCTCACATATACAAAATAAATCCTATGGAAATTCGCTGAGTGCGCAGGTCTGCTGCGACGGGGGTATTTATATTACTGCACAGTCGGGCAGATTTGTAGGGCAGTTATACAAACTCAGCAAGAACAAGAATTATAACAGTCATGTAAAGAAATAAAGAATTAAGTGGTATAGATTAATAGGAATTTTGCGTTCATGCTCACTCGGTAAGTGTCTAAAACCCCACAAAGGTGCTCCTAATTTTTCCTTATTTTCCCTTTACAAGGAGGATATACAATAACCCTCCCCTTCCCAGAGGTGAGCGTCAAGTTCCAGCTTTGCCAAAATCAGGTAATCTTTTATTAATGGGAATAAGCAATAGTATATTGCCTTATCACAAATTAAGTAAGTAATTTTACAGGGTAGGCCTTCTGTTTCATCCTTTAAACAGAGTGGTCTAGCCGATGATAAAATCTGGTACACCACTGGACCAATAGACTAGACAAACAAATCTCGTTGAACTGGGAATAACAGATTCTGAACTTCTTATCACTCCTCAGTACAGGCAGACCTGACCCTACTTACACCCACTAGGACCTGATCTGACCGAATCTCACATTTACACTGCCTCTTGCCATCTTCCCCTCTCTGCCACTCCCATGCTCCGTTTTTTTATTCTCTAAATTATTTGTTATTATTTTCAACAAGTCTAGTTTTTTAAAAACCACTCTTTTCCGCATTAAAAAAATAAAAGCAAATTTTTTCCAAAAGTTTATCCACAATAAATAACCTATGCTGACTGTAATATCGGCTAAGCCTTCGCACAGGCAACCAGCCCATGAAGGCTTATTTCCCTGGTTATAAATATCTTTCATGGACAATGTTTTTGAAATTAAAATTTAGCTTATCATTCCATTTAGTTATATTTTTCTTTGTAATTACCAACTATTGAATTGTAATTTGAATTCATGGAAGATTTGTTTTTTGTTAATATTACTGGAAATAAACGATTTTTTCATTTCATTTCATTTCATTTCATTTAATTTCATTTCAATATTCCAGCATGCATACACTAAAATCTTTATTCGCTCACACCAGGGTTATTTTGGTAGAGTAGATGTTCGCTACAAAATATTCAAATTTTACTCCAAATTAAAAAGAGAAAAAAACCATTAATAATACTGATATTATTTTGAAACAAAGAATATACCTATTTTGAAAAATGTCCAGTGCTATATTACACAAACGCTCCTAAAAAAGAAAAATAAGAAAGTTCAACAACCTGAACAACACTCAGGTAATCTTAATAGGTTATCTCATTAATCCACAATATCCAATGAGTTTAGATTTAACTTTATGGAAACTTTATGCAGATGTTTTTCCAACTAATTTCTCTGCTTAGAAGACCATTCAAGAAAGGTTCAAAAATGATTTGTGTCACAACATCGCTGATAAGAGAAACCCCCGGAAAATTATCACTATATGATGGCAAACACCTAACACCTAAATGCAATTAAAGCCCTCAAACTGCATCAACATCAATTGTAAATTCCAATTCCAACTAGAAATTCAATCCGAGCCTCTCTGAATATCTCCGAGATCAAGGGGGAAACGGAACCCGTTCTATCAGGATGTACAATTACGGCGAATGAACATGTTACAGAGTCAAGTTGGACAGGTAGAAAGTCGAGTAGCCGCACTTTCCACCCATCCGCAGCTGCTCTAAATTGCAAAACTGGTCCAAGTTCGCCATTCCCGTGTCTGGGGACTGAAGAACAGTGGAAATGTGGAACCGTGGAACATTGCGTAACGCCACGCTTCCGTGACTCCCGTGCGGTTCGCTTCCTCGTGTTAAAAGGGGGCCGAGAACGAGTGAAAGTGAGGGGGAAATGACGCACTTGTGATAATAACATTGGTAATTATTTACAATGAATTTAGGGACAAGGAAACTGCGCAAGCAAAAGTTAAAGGAAATGTTTTCTCCACTCTTTCAGTCTCTCAGGGCTGCCAAACGTCCCGGTTTGACCGGGACAGTGTCCCGGTATTTTGCTCTTGTCCCGGTGTCCCGGCCGGTTTTCCTGATGTCCCGGTCAGTTTTTAAATTGTGTAATATGTTGTTAAATAAAGAACTAAACCTGTAGTTTAACAAGTTTGCTCCGGCAAACGAAGAAAGAAGAAAAGATTCTTATACAATAATATACTTTTGTTTTTAAGTTGTATTTCATTCGCATAAAATACATTTGTATTTTTCATTGAAGTAAAATAAATTAATTGAAAGTTTTGTTTCATGTAATGAATTATTATTATTATCTAAATTTACCATGGTAAAAATTGCATTGGCATAACACAAAAAATAAAAATAGCTATTTTTCTCAAATAATTAAAGTTTACAATTTTGATCTAAAACTTTTATAAATTTTTACCAGGTTCAAAGTTTGTTCAAAAGTAAATTTTACCTTTGTATATTTACCTAAAACTTATTAGTTTGACTCAATAATCTGGGCACAAAATAGGTCTTCATGAAGTTAATTTTTACTGCAAAAAATAACTAGAATAATTAACCCTTTTCCTCCAAAATTTCCAAACATTTCCGGGGGAGGACCCCCGGACCCCTCTTGCCTTGGGGGGGTATTCCATACCCCAAAACCCCCCGGTGTGTCACACACTGTAGCATCCTTGGTTAGTTGTCTCAGTTTGACCGCTTGAAAATATGGCAGGCCTACTCATGATTCCCAGTCCCCAGTTATGTTCGAATGGTCTCCTTGCTTGTATCAGACGACGCGAAGGACGCGGGCACAACACGAAGAGCGCCGGCTGGTAAACAGCTGACGGTGAGTCACATGACCTTGAAGTGGGCATAAGGTTACAATTGCCCACGTGTTCGCTCCTTCTGAGAGAACTGTGATGGCCTCCTCACAACCTGATAGCTAACCCGGAGGGTTTCGTTTGTACCCTGTAGCACCATGCAAAGCATCTCCGTGGCCTGCTTGCTTTTGCCCATGTTTGGATTCTGTCTGCCAGTACCTGGGACACCATTCGGAGCGCGTTTTAAGCTAATTCGCCGGTTACAGATTGTGTGAGATACGCAACTGTTGATACAGTGTCGCAGCAATATTAAAATAAGAAAAAGGAGAGATACTTGAGGGATTAACTGCAAAGGAGGGACACTTACATGGACTTACCCATGGACTCTTTTCGTTTATCATCTCTTCGATTTTAAAAATTATTCCATTATGTGAATAAAACTGCGACGAGAGGTCATCCACTAATTTATTCGCCGCAAGTTCGTATTTCCTCTTCTTTACACTTCACAAGGTAGAGGTCTTTAATGTTTACTAACGAAAACAATAATATTAAACTGTATCAAGTTTTATAATTACGTTTCTCGATTATAAAGAGATGATTCTTATTTCAAGTTAACTGTATATGATAACATTGTATGAAAAATTATATGATTATGCTTTTAAATAGTTCTACAGGCAAACCACAGAGTTTGCAAGCGAAGCTGCAACCGAGATGTAATTGTATAACACTGCGTGGACAAGAAGACCAGCTCCGGATTCTCAAAGGTCACCATGCACCTTGCACCCATTTCTATTAGACGAACAAAATGAAATAATTAGCATAGAATATCTGACGAAGCGAGACTCGGCTTTGAATTGGCAATCAGAGTTATAACTGATGTGTCTAGAAAGTCGGGTTGGAACTATAAAACAAAGGCCCACTAGCTACAATTAAAAAATAGAGACGACAACCAGGTTTCTTATCGAATGATAACGTTATCAACGTCAAGGCAACGGTGTGGCTTACTTTCCAGAAGAGACACAGCTTGGGTTCAATTGTCGAGAGATAACGTAAAAACAATCGACCGTGTGGTGTGTGAATGGCATTTACTTTGATAAGGTTCAATACCTTCAATTTAGAATGTGGTAATTGATATAAAGGTTAAATTAATTTTACACCAATACTGACAAAATTCCGATTGTAGGTTACTGTTGGAAAAAACACGATTTTTTCTAATCAACATCGTTCGTTAGATAATAATTTATTCTGAAATAGTTACGCGCATAAAGTAACCCTTCAGATATGGATAGCTTGAGCTTTAAAATCATAGAAAGAAACAGATCCGTTCTTTGTGATACAACCAAGGCGTATACACCACAAACAGCAGTGTTCAACATACAGACACAAAACATGCTTAGTAGCTCTGTAAACCATATTATTTTCTGGATACCCCGTGGTCCTGTGCGAAAAGAAACACCCTAAGTAGTATGAACTTTCCAATTCACTAGTTACCGTACGAGAATTAGGATGGAAGTAATGTAAAACCAAACTAACCAAACAAATAATAATTACGTGTGAGAAAAGTCTGCGTTAAATACTGTAAATGAAACGATTATAAACGTCGATTTACAATCGAGGGATCTAAGATTAAACTTATTTGTTCACCTTTTTTAAACACTTCCTGAGTGACCGTCGCCGCTATAAAAATTACTTTAAGCTAAAAATCTTTTCTATGGTCGGATTTCAAATCCAAGAAAGGAATTAAGCAGCGGAAGGAATCCGCTAGTAAATGTTATTTTAGACTTTACATGTTCCGTCGCATGTAAACGCTGCAGCCTGCCGCAGCTGTGACTTGGCGGATCTAACTACTCAACAGTACCGGCTGTGAGTGACCCCGGCTGGCAGATGGCGGCTAACGGACGGTCCAGTGAAAGTGAGGTTAGAAGTTCACGCTCACGTTGCGGCGGCGGAGGCTGGCGGTTCCGTGGCGGAAGATTGACCGCTGCACAGAGAAGAATCAAACAGAGGTATCTTCTAATGCTGCGCTCAGCGGGTGTCGAGGTCTTAGTTCACCATTAACTCCGCGAGAGAGCAGCACCGTCGCTACCCTCTCCTAATTTAACCCAACATTAACTAGAACTAGATGTAAATAGTAGCTAGTAACTGTAACTATAACTGGATTTAACTGTGACTAGTACTTGGGCGCAACGGAAGACCCATTTAAAAGCGACCTCTGTTGGATTCTTCTCTATGACCGCTGACTAGGGACGCGACCCAGACTGTGACTGCGACCAGAGCGAGCTAAGTCCCTGAAAACCTTGAAAGAGGAAGAACCTGCTTAGGATGGGGGGAAAAGAAATATGCCCGAGCCAGCAGAGTCCTGGACAAGACTTGAAGGTTTAAGGATATTATGCCATACCTCAAACCGAAAGCAAATAAAGGGAACAGATTCCAGGGCAGTGTAAGATGAAATATATGGAAAGAATGAAGGAGAAAGAACGAGGGAGGGATGAAAGAGATGGTTAAACGAGATAGGAGAGAAACAAAAGAAGTATAAAAGATAGACTAAAATAAAACCAGACTTAAGATCATATTTAAGTGAAAAGAGGGGACAAATAAATAAAAGTCTGGGACAAAAACTAAATACTGGTGTAAGGAACAGGGGAGGTGTAGATGATGCGGCAGAGTTGTTGGGGACGCGGATCGTGGGACCGCGGTGCGGAAACGCGGTTAGAACCGTCCCACCGCCGCCATTGTTGCCGGATTTGTGTCGATGCGGTTGTCATCCACGGCCTTCACACGTGTTACGTATTGTTCCCCGTGTACACTACATGAGCTAGTTGATTCTGAGAGCTAACTGGGGGGCCCTCAGGTATTTTTTATGTGCAGTAAAAATCGTTCCCCCGTGTAGACTGGGCTATTTGATTCTGAGAGCTAACTGGGTCCCTGGGGAAATTTATGGGTGATAAATAAGTAACTTTACTAAAACGCCGGTGCCGTGATAGGGAGGCAATGTCTGAGCATTCGATGTAAATAGATAAAAAAATAACTTGTCTTTATTTGAAGAGTTTCTCAGTTGCAAATTGTTTTCAGGATAACTCGCGTCAGTTATGGCACAGATGAAGTACAGTATACATATCTGATCTGATCTGATCTGATTCGTCTGTGGTTATGAGTAGACTCTAAAACGCATGATGTTTCTCTAACAGTCTACTACATCGTTAATGTTTCAGAAGGGTCGACTTTAATTGAAACGGAAAATTATATCGGATCGTTACGATCTTTGTGAACTCCAATATTAGGAAAAAAATCCTTTTCGACATTGGTCCCAATATCGGGCAGATTAAGTTCAGTACATTAATGCTTAAAGAAATCGTCACTTCTTATTAGGCGTTGAAAGAGGCGACGGAATATATTTACAAACGTACAATTTCCACATGTTTACATGCTTACGACACAATTTAATTTTTACATACGTAGCCTAGAAAAGGACAGCAAGGCAGATTGAGGCTACAGAGTTGCTTTGTAGTCCGAAGGTATTACTCATGCATGACTTTTCAGTTTCTGAAAGTGCAGGGAGAGAACAAAATGAGTTCTGGTCCGTTAAAGATTCGTCTTCTCTGTTACAGTACAGGCTGTATACTAGCCTGAACTAAAGAGGAAATAAGGCTATTGTAAGTCCCACAGTCATACGGCTCCGTTGATTATTCTTGCATGTTTTACTGTTGGCTCCAGTATTGCATCAACTACTACTAAAGAAAATACTGAAATATGTCTGAACGTGACGTATTAGTTGGTCGACGTGGGTCTAGAATAAATCTACATTCTCATTGAATATTCATAACTTCCTCCGAAAACTTCTACATAAAACATAGTTTCGATATTGAACATGCACGTTTTTGCGAATATGCTGTAATACCCGAACCAATACCTACTGCATTATGACAGCCGTGGCACCAAGGGATTATGATACCAATTTCGTTTAATTGAGGTGAAATTAAATACATGAACAAACTACAAACTAATTTAAAAACAGAACGCTACAGGTTTGTAATGTTTAGAGAATAACAATAATACTGTACTATATACGTACTACTAGCAGTACTAGGACTGAAAATATAAATGAAAAACTTCTCTTTGGGTTTAATTAGTACAGTTGGGTGACAGCTGAACTGATTTACTAGCTTTTGCCACAATTTCCTTATTTGTATTACACGATTCTACTATTTTTCAAATACACTTTACTACTTTTCACAGTTTTAAAAACAAATGTTTTCTGTACAATTAAACGAGGAAATATTCTAACGAAAGCAGTCGGTTTATAAAGTTGACGACGTGGTTAAAGTATATCAGTTCTTATAACCGATCCTACATTGAATCATGATGTTCAGTGATAACTTGCACTCTGCCCGGCCGGTCATTATTTTTCCACAACAGAGCGTCGCCTCCAAAGATTTAAGTCCAAACAGCCTTATTATGTCATGTCCTATATGAGATAATGTACGCAAATGACGGGGTGCCAAAATATTTCAGTAGAGTGAGTGACTTCCTTCGGCGAAGTTGTCACTGCGATTAGTGAAGTGGTCAGTTACTGTACAAAGAAACTTCAGTGTGGATGTCCTCTACTTCTAAGTGTACTTCTAAGTGTAGTGTGTATTCACAAGGTAGGTTTGCTATAGCCTAGGATTTCTTTCAGATAACATTTTTGAATCATTTAATTTACAGTATTTCTTTGTGATGAACGATGATTTTATATCGTTTTAAATAAGGTTGTTTTAATTTGTTTAAAACATTTCCTCAAAACTATTTATTAATTTATATGATTTATTATGAATAAACGGTAGCTATTTGTACGAATACGTTTAAAACATTTACTTAATAGTCGTTTGTTTACGGTTTGTGGTGCGTTATGTTATTGAACATTCTTTTCTCAGTTCAACCTCAATGACGGCTTGACGGATTTTAACGTTTGAGGTGACAAATTGAAAAGATTTTTAGGTAGATTTGTCAATACGCCTTCGAATTAAAAAAAAGGGGCGACACTAAAGCACAGTATATGGGTAATTGTGCTATCCATTGATATTTGACCAAGCTCAGTTCACTTTGTTTACAATTAAGCATAATATAATCATACTCTGAAATAAATAGTTCTACAGGTAAACCACAGATTGCCTTGTTTGCAAGCGAAGCTGCAACCGACAGTTATAATCCTAGGGAATTCTATTGACCTTATATAACTGATAACTCTTTTATCAAGTCTGACGACCACAACGAGTAATGAGACTGATGGACTCCCCTGCGGCTATGATTTGGCCGCTGCAGTATTGTTGTTGAGAGCAAAAACCATAATTGGCATGTTTATCTGCATAAATAGCAAGCAAATTAAATAAATTATTTTTTACTTTGGTTTCAATTAAAAACGAAATGTTAATAATCGTTAATTTTTCCATACCGATAAAAAATAATGTCAATAACCATCTGGGAAGGTGACGACATGCGTTCCGGCACCACCGCATGGCTATTACATTATAAGTAACAATATTTAAGACTACCTACTTTTACAAAATACGTACTTTCAAATTTAATCTACGTTCGTGAAAAAATCGTCCTTAAAACTTATTTCTCTTAATTTAATACCTATATATTCCTGTGTTACTATTCGAAATTAATTAAACCTCGGATCTAATGAAAAATGTTTTTCTTGTTTTTTTTTTAAAGGTGACGGTACACAAGTCATGTCACGTTCATTCGGCAATTCCGTAGGTGGTGCTGTACATGTTCGCATTCGCACAAGACGCGACGTCCTCATACGCAGGAAAAGGCAAATTCAGATGTCCAACGTCTTAAAAACTATTAAAATCAGTTCAGAACTGCTCTGGGAGTCTTGATCATAACATGACCCCTAGCTTATGAGTATAGCTTTTTATGATTTAGCCTACACGCCTAATAAATACAAAGTCTAAACTGTAAGGTTTTTTATTACCAACCATATCGTTTTGAAGGTGTTCCATCTTTAATCTTTTACCGTTTACGAGATATCGAACTTAAGCGTCCCCTGCAATTTTGCCCCTTCATTTCCCCATGTTGTGGACCACCTGGAAATTCACGACATGCGTTTTCCTTATCGCCAAAGTCCATAGTCAGGAGCAACAATACATATGCCCTATTCCTTTAGTGCATGCGCAAACGCTCTCAATTCCTGGAGTTAGTTAATTACTCCAGAAATAGATCATTCACAACTGCTTGCAAACTCGTTGCTGCTGTGTTCTCGCCGCTGCCATCGCGTGCTCGCCGCCGTTTGCTGCTGCATGAGCGGAGAGCGGAGACTGCCGGGAGCCGAGGTGCCGTCACTTTTACCGCGGCTGCTCGTGCTCGCTGGAGTCTGACGTTCCCATCGCTGTGAGCCGCAGCCGCAGCCGCAGCCGGTGCTAGATTGGGACCGCAGTAGAAAATTAGTGCAGCAAATGAAAGATTTTTCGATTACATCGATTTCAAAAGAATTCACATCCAGGTAGTGTATAGTTTCGGTGTTGAACTATCCAATAGATATGATTTACATCGACCAACAGATTGCCGATCGAACACTGAGTATTTTAAGATGGTCTGAATTCATAAAGCTTAACTGGGAACTCCAAGTTCATCGAAAATGCAATAGTCATTTCTCTACTTAATTGGCAGAGTAGCACGTTGGTAAAATATTCAGTTTTTTCAATTCAGAGGAATCGTCTGGAAATCTAAATTAGATTCAACTGTATTGCAATTCAAAGAAGAATGTAGGCTTTCACTGTCGTTTTCACACATGTATTGCCATTCGTCATCGTCGAGCTATTTTAAACGAATTATTTTGCTGCTAGGCAAAAGCGGATAGTGCTAACGGAAAGCAATATAAATTGAATTTAAATGTTATGGTTAACTATAAATTGAAGAAGAAGAAGAAGAAAGTGAGACACCGACAAAAAATAATGAGAAAAATACTGAGAGAGACTGAAGAAGTTTACTAAATGTTCTGGGAATTCCCTCACGACTCAATGACTCATGATCGATCTGGTACCCTTCAGGTTATAAATCGAGGTCATCATCAATATATTTCACTCATCAATTAATTAGGCCTATCCCCCCAAACTCAAGTATTCATGTGTAATCAGGATGTAACATGCCAAACAAGATTAACTTTCCGGGGAATAATTTCTCCTAAATGGAAACTGGATGCCGGCGGCGGGCTGTGAAGATCAGAGGCGCAACGCGGTATTGTACGTTGTACAGCGCCTAGCGTGACGACACACTTTACTAATAAGGTCTAATGACGAAATACCTTCACACACGAGAAACTGGGGCTCGCGACGCGCGGTCCGCGGGGCTGCAGAGCATTGCCGGTGGGAACAACACTGATGCGACGGGCGACTCCAGCTTTGCAGGGATTGGTGGATGAAATCGTTGGAACTTCTCAAGAACGATCGGTGCCATGGTGTAAGGAAAAAGAAAGGTGTGTGCAGGGTCAACTGATGTGACGTAGTTGGGCTCATGCAACTAGCGCTTACAACGACTACCGTACAATACAAACCAGTTAATGAAACTCAATCAAAATATTTTGTGAACGGTCTTAGTTCTGCAGTCAAATCGCTAGGTCCGCTAGTTTCTCAAGCCCAACTACGTCATACCAGCTGACTGTGCACACTCCTTTCTTTTTTCTTTTCATTACGGATCGGGGTGACTCCAGCTTTACTGAGATCGGTGGAAGAAACCGTCGGAACTTCTCAAGAACGATCGGGGCAACTCCAGCTTTACAGAAATCGATGGAACTTCTAAAGGGTACTGAGACACGGACAACTTGAATGATGAAGTTTGAAGTTGGGGGTAAACACTGTTGAACTTCAGAGGTTAAAAATGTTTCTTCGACTTTTATTGTCCATGATTTGAAATGGAGGGTTCAATTAATTTATCCTGACCTTGTTACGACACTGTGAGGTGTACCTCACACTGATTAAATATTCAGGCATTTCAATATCGTTCGACATGGAAAAAGTTCAATATAAAATTTTGTTTTAACTAAACGCTATAATCATAAGATGTTAAATATTCATATATCATATTCAGCCCGATGATGGGATCATAAGAAGTTTAAAACAAAAAAATGCATCATTAAAAATACTTAATTAAAACAAAAATCACAATGAAAAAGATTGCCCGTATCAAGTCAAAATTACCACCTTTTTAAACATGATTAAACATTAATTGTGAAAGAACGTTTCACTTAATTTAAATTTATGACGGTCTACTAATTTGAATGTTTTCTTATCTTCTTAATCCGTAAAATTGGCAATTTGTTGTTTTTTAATTAAATTCTAGAGGTTAAAAAACATGAATTCCGTCAAGCGATTCCTGGATTGACAGTGTTCACTTGACAGAATTAAAGCATTTTTCATATTAACATCTAAAACGTAAAATTGCGTTAATACCGAGGTGAAATATGACCAATCAAAGTAAATTGATATACAGCACCTAGTTATATTATTGAGGTAAAATTTAGTTTGCACTGATGGCACAGCCATAATTAAGCAACTGATAAAACAAACAACCTAGCATCATAAAACTAAGTAGACACGAACACAACTTTTAAAATATTACTTTCTAATCCAGCAATATTTTTTCTACAGTATTTTCTAACAATATAACCTAACAAGATCTTTTTGAGTTTACATTCTTAACTTCGCACTTTAAAACCCCAAATTTTTAATAACTAGATTAGGCTAAATATCAAGATCTTAACGGCAGAGGATGTGATCTACTTGCTATCTAATAAAATACCAAATAAATACTTAATTATGTACAACAAAATAAAAACTGCATAGTATAAAAAAAACTTTCAGAGAAAACTCCCCTTCAACAGCGTTTCACGCCGATTATATTGTCTTTCGAATTATCAGTGTAACGCATTAAGAGCGAATGAAGATACTTTATAAATAATAAATATAGAGAAGAGGTCATGCCCTCCTACTTCACGGTTGAACCGTGTAAGATGGTATACAATTGCAGTGTATAGAAATTTCGTAGTGGTTTCCATAAAGTGAATTCCCACAGCCAGAACATTCCGGGTTTCGTTTGATCGATATGATCGCGAGTTGTATTGATCCATCACCGAATATAACTCACGTCGATACCGCTGGCGTCACGCCTTTCAACCGCATCCATCACGACTGTCAGACAGACGTTTATTTGGCGAAATACTGTGTAATTAATTCGATTCGCCGCGAATTTATGCAAAATACATTTCAGTGGTGAGTTGCCCAACTTTAGTCACCCGCCTGAGACTAGCACGCTTCTCCTGTTATTAATTCGCTATCCTGTATTTGTTGTATCACTCGCATTTGGTCGCTTATTTGGTCGCTGCCTTTACTTCATAGTTAGTTTTATTCGCCTCGAATAAATACGTTAAATAAATACGTTATTACGTAAAAATAAGATATGAATTATGCCGTGAGTTCATTTCAACTCCCCGCACCCGCCCGAAATTACTACGCTTCTCGATCTTGTTATTTTGCAAAACTGTATTGTTTTATTACTTGCCTTGAAGTACTGTACTTTATAACCTGATCGATCGACGCAATGCCGGCGATAATTTTTTCTACACAAGTCAAGTTTGGAAGAATGAGATACTCCCTCTTATCCGGACACCTTTTAACTGGAAACCGGACTACCGTCGGTGGAAGTAACTCTTTTTTAAACGGGAATTTTTATTCAAAACATCGGGAAAGTACCGTATTGAAGATTTTTGTGGGAAAATATAGCCATTTAGATGTATAGCCATCGAGATGGCCATGTTAGACATGGCTAAATACTATGCTCTCTTTAGGTAAAAAGAGTAACTTTTTTTGAGGGATTGAGGAGCGATATCAAATATTCCCGTGGGAAATTCATATAAAAAATTATCGTAAAATATATAATTTTTAATGTTTGGATTTAATATTAATTGTTGGAAATGTCGATTTCAGCGGGAACCCTGTTATTCGGACAGGCTTCGTTCCCGAGGGGTCCGGATAAAAGGGGGTCTATACAGTATTATCTTGAATCTTACTTCACCCTGTATGCTCTCCCTTTGAACTTCACACCATGGTTGGTTATCTATAATTACTTCCATATGACATTCACGGCAGCTGCATCAATTAATTAATACAACATGTCTTCGATGTGTAAAGTATAAAACCATCCTTCCCTTCGCTCGTATACAGGACACTGCAACTTGGAAAGCACAAAAATTGGTTTTATGTAGGACCTACATAAGAATATGGTAATATTTACATGTAATACCATTATGTAATGCATATAAAGATATAATCTTCATAAATAATCCGTAAAATAATAATTAATAATAATTAACATTCTTGTTATTGGGATTGTATTCGTATTAATAGTAGTAATCCTCACAGATTGTTACTCAAAATGTTAATTGGTGAATTGCCGTTGGTTGGAATGATAGATAAATAAATCTTGATGTAACGTCTTTCCCCAATTCCTGAACAGGCCTGGCGCTACGATATGAATGGCTGGAAGTGCGATTAGAGCGTCGCTGCTCCCTTTACTTTCTCTGTGGAAAGTAGATCGTTCGTTTTACCGGTAATGGAAGCCACAGGCATTTGCACTTCTTACGAACATAAAAAATATTGTATGCCTACAGTAGAAAGTAGTTTAATGGCGTTTCTAGCAAAGACGAATGCAATTTGGAGAGTTTTCTTGGTTAAATAGTGAATCGTTTAACTAAGAGGACCGGGAAAAAGAGAGAGACAGAGGTTGCAAACTACTGACAAGAGAAATATCAGTTAAGAGTGAAAACGATTGCATGGTCTGTAAAAAAGGCGTAAAAGATTATGCAACTGAAGTCTTTTGATAATAAGAGGATGAACTGGGATAAACGAAATATTACCGAGCTAAAGCCTTGCTCTATAACATAACAGGTGTAACACCCATGTTAAAATCACGATAACAATACAAGCTAATTAACTCAAAAAATGAAAACTGCTCCTGGGTCGAGATGGAAGCTCTAAACTTTACATTTTAATAACCAATGTATCAAAATATCGATTATGCTTCTACCATAAATCGATAAGAATTATTTCTTTACCTTAGTTGCCTGTAGATCTTGATTTAAATGTAATATTCACTCCGATGTACATTTCACCGCTGTTTGCGGCATCTTCACAAATAATGTAAATTATTTACATTATTTAGCGCTTAGTGCTCCCGTGAAGATGCCGCAAACAGCGGTGAAATGTACATCGGAGTGAATATTACAATCAAATCAAGATCTACAGGCAACTAAGGTAAAGAAATAATTCTTTTAAGCAAGGTCTTGAAACTGGGTTACCAAAGAATTCAAAAAACGATAGTTTATTACATCAATAATTAGGCAGTTTGTACAGTCAGGAATGGTTTCAAATATCTCTTCAAAGGTAAATGTTCTACATAACCCGTACTACTGTCCAACATTCTTCGATCAATGATCAGGACATTATCGCCAATGCAAAATCTAATAAAAAATAAACGGTAAGCAGAAAGGGAAACAAGAGTTTAACACGTCCAAACGTTACACAAAATGCACCTGGGACTCGAACATAACAAAATAAATTCTAAAAGAATTCGTAATCGTAGTGATTTATTTGAGACCCAGGTAAAAAAGAGAATAGCCGTGATTTAGACTTGGCAGGGGTCAGGAGCGCCTCGGGTCAACATGCGACGGCGCGCGGCAGGCGACACGTGACCAGGCGGCGAGCTCACCGCAGAATGTATGCAGAATATAGACTGCAGCAAGCGACGTCGCGTGCTGGGGACGGTTGTGGAGTCTTGAAACGTAATTACGATAGACTGAGGCAGTCTCGCCGTCTTCACTTCCTACGAGACGATTACTCTACAGCCCACGATTTGGTAAATGAATGTTAGCTAGTAAACAAGACAGAATTCAAATGCATGAAGATTTAAATGCTTTGAAGAATTAAATGCGTGCGTAGTTCCACTTGGATAGCATAGGTTTTGCGAATCCACAAACTTGGTGGTACTCATCAACGACATGGTGGTACTGTACACTGCTCTAATTTATCCTATAGCACAACATATAACAAATCATATGTACCCATTTGTTTGCGATTTTACCGATTTCTAAAGTACTATTTCACTAGTTGCACACACTTTCTGAAGCAGTTTAAATGGAATGGTCAAACCAAACATGCTACATCAAACCATGCGGACGTCGAGGTTTTGGTGGACATATAGTAGTTATTAACTTGTAGTCTGATGGAAATTGCTCGTGGATCACTTGAAATTTCATCGAAACATTAAAATCTGATGGTATTGAAGTCTGATGGCAATCTTTCCTGGAACACTGGATGTAATCCCTCCCTCTTAAATTCTAAAGATTTTATCGTGTTTTTAAGATTATAAACGAGTTATTCATCCGAGGTTACCAGTGTGTAACCCCATCAACGCTGCGCTCATTTGACTCATGTGAGCTCGACCGCGGTGAAAGGTCCGACCGCCGCCGTTACTTTGCCAAATACGCCGCGGTTATCGCTAACGGATCAAGTGGTTTTCGCCGTTTTTGCCGATGCCTACTCAGCCAGAGTCATTCCCCTGGCTCGGCCGTGAGTCGCGAGTCGTGAGTCAGCCGCCCACGAGACAATGACGGCCAACGGGTCAACACCTGGTTATGGAACACTTCGGCAACGCTCACCCGTGAAATCGCCGTTCTGCCGGGGAAATACCGCGGAAAATTGCGATTTGATAAAATAATGTCGGGAAATTACCACGATTCCTGGTGAGACAGCTTCATTCTTGGGGGGAAACCATAAAAAACAATTCTGAAAAAAGTGATATAGGCTATTTTGGGGTTGATTTTTATTACCGCTAGTAAATCTGGGGGCTGTTTCATAAAACTTACAGGGCCTGTAATACAGGGAATTTCCCTGTATTATTGGAAAATATTACAATCATGTGTTTCATACAATTTGTCAACTGTAAATCAATTTACAGGGGATTTAATACTGCCTGTAATACAGGCCCTATAAATTAGATAGAATATTATAATTCTTTAGACTACCATAAAAATTTTACACGTTATCTGTTTAGATTGAACAGTGTTGTTTTGGAAGTATTCATGACTATTAGTTGTTGAAATGGTCTCCAGAAGTAGTTTTAGTGATTGAGAAAACATTATTATTGTTCGTACCAGCCACTTACAAGGGGCTGTTTCAATAAAGTCTTGTTATACAGGTCCTGTAATACAGGACTTTTTGAATAAAAAGTACAATGCTTGTAATAACTGTTTCATAAAAATTATTCAACAGTCATTAAATCACCTGTGAATTTTTACCTGTATTACAAGAGAATTCAGGGAGTTTATTTCTTTACTTTTTAAACTTAGGTAACTTTTTTATCTTTTTTTACGAAATGAAGAACATTTCCATATTATACAACACCAAAGTAAATAAAACTAAAAAAAATGTAACTTATATCTAATACAAAATTCATCGTACCACAAAACACTACATTACTTGATTGGCTAGTTTTAAATAAATTTGAAGATAATCGAAACATTGTAATATAATCAATAAGAGATTTGAAAAAACTATATAAAAGAAAAATACACTTTATGAGCTTGACTCTGACTTGGATGATGTTTAAATTTAATTCAACTCAAATTTGTCAGTTTGCAATTTGCACACATTAGAAAAATGTTAAAGCTATAAAACTAATTCGAATTTGATTTCGTGCGTCTCCAAAATCGCATACCGGTTAATAAATTTTAGATTAAATAAAATATTAAAAGGTTAAATTTAAACATATTTTGTACATGATTAGTCTGATTAAACACTGCTTTTTGAGGTTCATATCATTAGGTACTTTACAATATCAATCTTAAGCGATTTTGAGTTTTCGCTGTTTTAGTTAAGAGCATTAGATTAACCTCTGATTTTTGGCATTTCGTTTCTTTTATTAAGCCCTTCAGAATGAGTGGTTACTCAATGGAAATATTAGTTGAAAACTTGGAGCACCCCCCCCCCTCCTTTAAATCACATTTTGGGGGATGAGGCAAATATGACATACACAGCAAAAATTAGAACTTTTTGGTCGGAACTACTTTGCAAAATAATGTTAACCATTATTTAGTTTACCTGTCATTAAACCGGTCCGGTACTTTCGAGCAAGTGGTACATTGATTTACTGAACACACGTTACTTTTATTTCTCGTAATAAATATATCATCATGTTTAAAAGAGAAAAATATATTTTAATCAAGAATTTCTACTACTACTGAGTATTACATCCTGAGTCTAATTCAACTTCTAATAGTCACAAATACTCTCACCATCACATTGTTAAAACAAAATAGTTATCGATTGTAAAACTTTTGTGGTGGTCTTAAGCATAATAAAATTGTACCCATTTTACAGGGCCTGTAATACAGGCCACTACACTTTATGAAACAAAATACTGCACACTATTGTAATACAGGTGAAATTTCACAGCTGATTTTGCATCTTTATAATAGTTTTATGAAACAGATTTTACAAGCATTGTACTTTTTATTTTAAAAGTCCTGTATTACAGGACCTGTTTTACAGGTGTTTTATGAAACAGACCCCTGTATTTCGAATTCTGTCCGTAAAATGCTCTACAGATTACCGTACAAACACTCCGTGCACAAATGATAGAATTTCGCACAAACTAAAACATGCGCTAACCAATAACTTAACAGTAAATTTTAAGCTTTAGAGCATATTTACTGTGAGGTACATAAAATAACATTATCCAAAGCTCTCACTAAACAGGGCCGCCCTCATTGAAATTCACTAGCCTGGGATAGGATTTGATTTTCACCACATGGGCCCAATTGAACATCGCGACGAAAGAACAAGAGACTGGTGTATAACCCAGAATTGGGATCGATATTCTATAGAAATTCGATATTCCTCACCAGTTATTAACAATCCTGTCTAAGGAACATGCCAACCTTAGTCAGTAACAAGGCTACAAGATCGCGCCACTATCATCACGATCATCACACTCATCCTTCACTCATATTCAGGGTAACGTCCTCAATGAGGTACCTGTCTTATTAAAGTGATCAAGTGATCAAGTTTAAAACTAACTGTATAAAATTAAAATACGAAAAAAAGTTTCAACTACAATCTATATAAAGCAAAACAGGCTGTATAGAAGTTCATACCACATGCTATATAATTTATTTACAGCCAAAAAATCCTTAAATGTTAAGATAATCTTTAAGGAATATAAAACATTACTTTAGGAAAAGAAACACTTCTTACCTTAACGGGTGCATGATTTTTTTATGTTAAAGCTACGATATAATGAACTTAATACAGGAAAGATAAATAAATGAACGGTAGTCTGGTTGTGTATATGTGAGTGTGCGGTGGGGGGATAGGTCACTCCTGCATGTAATCACAGATTGCGGGCAGCGCGACCTTTTGAGAAGGTCGCACGACTGCCGCAGCTGCTATCTAGCCTCATATCCGCTGCCGAGATATCAGATAACTCTCTCTTAACAGGCTCATGTGCTTATCGTGTTTAGAGATATTGTAAGACCACAGAGAAGAATCTAACAGAGGTCGCTTTTAAATGGGTCTTCTGTTGCGCCCAAGTGCTTGCTGGTTACAGTTAAATCCAGACACAGTTAAGCTACTAGTTACTAGTTACATCCAGTTACGTTACAGTTAAGTTAAATTAGGAGAGGACAGCGACAGTGCTGCTCTCTCGCGGCGTTAATGATGAACTTTTTTTATGAGCCCTCGACACCCGCGCTCGACACCAGCTAAGTGCAACATTAGAAGATATTTCTGTTTGATTCTCCTCTGTGGTAAGACTTTATTACTTACGGTGTAACCGTGAAATAGTGTTTAGAGAGCCGAGGAAATATACTGTCGTGGAGATTTATAAAATTGCAATACCATTTTGTAGTCTTCAACATTTTATGAACAACCTCTTATACAGATTGAATTATTAAAACAAGTAGCCCCAGTTAATGTTAGAAGTTAAAGGGGCGTGTGCCGAAGCAGTTAAAAATGCTCAATTATGGACTGGGAGAGTTAAGCCACTGTTTTACGGCTTGTTATAACACAAGAAAACAAGTTTATTGCACAAGGCAGAATAAGGAAAGGCTACATGAATGGATTAGTAAATGCTTATATACTCAGTGATTTTATGGCTTAAAGATGTCCTATTTTGGATCCTTTCTTAATTTCAAGCTAAGTTATTTATTGACTATAAATCAATAAACAATACTGTATTGCAAAGCCCCTAAATGGTTACAGAGAGGAGCAATAATAATGTCTGCTATAAAGAGTTTTTATGTGCAAACTCACTGAGTAATCAACATAAACATCACCAAATGTATTTCCGTTTTGAGAAAAGTTAAGGAGAGGAAGTCGAGTTTAGCACATACACAATTTCTCTTTTAGCAAATTTCAATGGAGCTCTCGTCCATTCGACACTTGGTAGTTGAAAACGCATATAAGCGCGCTCTTGCGCTTCGTTATTTTAGTGCCATCAATATTTTACAGAAGTATCAAGTTATTATCAGTAGGGGCCTATACAATTTCAAAGACACCTAATTAAACCAACACAGAAAAGAAATACATTGGTGAAATCTACTAAACCACATTTATTGCGCGATTTTTAACCAATTTATTTGCTAATGCAACAAATGGTTTTGTCGGAATTACCAAAACTATTTTGTTGGATTTACTAATATTAATTTCTTAAAAAATATTTGCTATAAATACTAATGTGCATTGTATTTATAACAATACCAATGTGCATTGTATTTATAACAAACACATTGGTATTGCCAGCAAAATGTTCCATACTTTTGCTACTTTAACACTTATTTTGTTTGTTATAATCACCAATGTTATGTTATTCCTACAAACTAAATTTGCTATACCAGCTAATGTGTTTCAAACAAATGACATTGGTAAACCGAACAAACACATTTGCAGGTTTTATATCTGCAAGTCTGCGAATGCTTATTGCTTATTGATGGTGTTCCTTTCACCATGGGTTTACCAATGTTTTTGTTGTTCCAACAAATATATTTTTTCAGTGTAATTAAACGCAATTTGAACTTGAAACACATTTTACGGTGACGCAGGCGACTGACGCAAAACATTTGCATAACACAGCCAACAGAACAGGGAGCGCGACCTATTTGCGAGTGCCATCTGTTCCACGCAGCATTGTTGCGATGTACCGCTAGCCGGTCGCCGTGGTACTGTACTGGGAAACCATCCGTGAGGTCAACCGCCGCTCTCGCCCGGGACCCCGCTACAGTTGCCACGGGGTCAATGGTTGGATCTCAGCATCCGTGGATCAAACTGCGCCAAATCTTACTTTAATGTAAATCAAATCCGTTCAAAATCTCAATAGCCTCTCCTTACTTTTTTAAATCTGGTGACGAGATTGCTGTCTAACTTTCGAAGGCCTAAAGTAGGTGAGAAGTAGTCCCGCAGCAATAAATATTTGGCCAAAAAATACATTTACTGGCGTAAAGCTCTAGAAAAGGGTTTTTGTCTCAAATATTCTCGGTTTGATATACATTTATAGCCTCTACAAATAGAAACTGTAAGAGTTCGCTGTAACAATTCAATGGTTTTACATCACCTAAAAAAGTAAAATCAGGCTCTGTAACAAATAGTTCCGGACAAATAGATCCGAAAGATCTTTTCTCTGTAACAAATAGATCCGGAAGATAAAAGTCTGAAGCTTCCGGAGAAGGTAAACGAGTTTTATAAAGCGTACACTGTAAACTGTATTTGTAAAGTACATTTTTTAAGAAAGTAAAACGTAAACTTCGTTTTAAATCCCCTGCATTTCCTTTCAGCTGCAGAGGTGTACGTGAGTATAGAAACTCGTGTACAAAATTCACCAGCAGTAAATTTAGCTCAAAAAATATATATTTACCGGCGTAAAACTCGAGATAGATTATTCTCTCAGTAGTAGTAATGGCATAAATAATGGTAATAAAGTTAGTGGACTATTTTCAGATATAACGAAAGCCTTTGACACAGTGGATCAAAAAATGTTATCAGAAAAACTGTATAAATACGGGATAAGGGGAAATGCTCATGATTGGTTTAAAAGATACTTAAAAATGAGAATGCAGTGTGTCAAAGTCAATGGGAGAAATTAAATTTGGGGTACCTCAAGGATCGGTTTTGGGGGCAATTTTATTTCTAATGTATATTAATGACCTTTGCAATGCCAATTTAAATGGAAATACAGGGTGGAAGGAAGTTAGTGTTAAAAAATTTTATGTGATAAACTACATGGTATTTCTGACAAACTGGCAAAAATATAAGTTTCCATAACTTTGCAATTAGTGAATGATGGGTAAAATAAGATTTGTTCAAAATTGTTGTCCTTACTCAGATTAAATGGCTATAATTGCATCAAAGATTGTGTTTTTATGGATTTAATTCCCATATTTAGAATCCTCATAAAATTTCAAATAAGAATAATACAGAAGTATTCAGTTTAAATACCCTTGTAAACTCTTGATTTCTAATTAAAGTCTATATTTTTGTTTTTTGAGAAAATTTAAATTAAGTTTGAAGCGGTTTTTCTATGTTATAGGCCTACTGGACTTTAGAATGTGTCAAATATCATAAATAAAACTTGCCCAAATACTTGTCAAATATCATAAATAAAATAAGCTTTAAAATGATGTATAAAAACCTACTATTGCTCTAATTCACTATTCATTTATTTAATAATAGTATGTGGAGAAAAACAGTGTAAGGCTGAAATTTATTTTCTGAAAAAAACCCGTATGTCCCTTGATAAAATGGTTATAACTGCTCTAAAAACCATGTTTTTGTGGATTTTATTACCATTTTCAGAATCCTCGTAAAATTATTTAGAGGAATATTAAAGTATAATTAGGAATAGTCATCATTTTGAACTTCCTTTTTTAGGGTTTAAGTTTGAAATTTTTGTTTTTTACGAACACGAATTGAAGCTTACGACATTACCTTTGTGTCATATTTGACTTAAGAGGGTGTTGAATACTATCAAAAGATTCTCCATTTAATAAGCTTTCAAATGATATACTACACTTAAGATATTAACCAGGTATTTATAATGTATTACTAATACATTGTGATGAGGCAAAATCATGGCGGAGTTTCTCTTTCATTAGCATGTGTTCTAGCCCTACAATAAACATACCTACTTTTTAAAATGATAGAATGTTTCAGTTATATTCTCAATAAAACCTGAAGTGTAGTATATCATTTGAAAGCTTATTAAATGACGAATCTTTTGATGATATTCAACACACTCTTAAGTCGAACAAGACATAAAGCCAATGTCGTAAGCTTCAATTCGTGTTCGTAAAAAACAAACATTCAAACTTAAACCATAAAACGGAAGTGCTAAATGATGACTCGTCCTAATTATACTTTAGTATATTATTCCTAAAACTTTTACGAGGATTCTGAAAATGGTAATAAAATCCACAAAAATGTGGTTTTTAGTGGAGTCATAGCAATTTTATCAAGGGATATACGGGTTTTTTCCAGAAAAGAAATTTCAGCCTTACCCTGTTTTTCTCCACACACAGTTAAATTAATGAATAGTGAATTAGAGCAATAGTAGGTTTTTATACATCATTTTAAAGCTTATTAAAAGGGCAAGTTTTTTATGATATTTGACACATTCTAAAGTCTAGAATAACATAGAAAAAAGGCTTCGAACTTAATTTACATTTTCTCAAAAAAAAACAAATCTAGACTTTAATTAGAAAACGAGAGTAACTGAATATTTCTGTATTGTTCTTATTTGAAATTTTATGAGGATTCTACATATGGGAATTAAATTCATTAAAACACAATCTTTGATGCACTTATAGCCATTTAATCTGAGCAAGGACAACAATTTAAAAAAAAATCTTATTTTATCCATCTTTCACTTATTGCAAGGTTATGGAAACTTATATTTGTGCCAGTTTGTCAGAAATACCATGTAGTTTATCACATAATGTTTTTTAACACTAACCTTCTTCCACCCTGTATAACTTCTTTTGCTGATGATACGGCTTTATCTTACATAGGGGAATCTTGGAATGATGTCGCACTAAAGATAAACAAAGATTTGCTTTCAATTCAGTGGTGGTTTTGTAAAAATAATATGGTTTTAAGTGCAGAATAAACTAAAGTCCTAAATTTTTCACTTAAAGGAAGTTATAACCAGGAAAATAAAATAAATTTAAAATGTATAAAATGTTTAAGTGAAGATAAAAAATGGATTGAACATTGTGTTGAAGTTAAAAGTGCCACTAGTATAAAATAGGCTACTTAGGAAACACTGGATGAAAGATTAAATTGGAAGGAACATATAACAAACCTTAAAAATAAAATTAGTAACACGGTTAGATTGTTTTATTTTATTCGAGGAATGTGCAAAGAAGATTTGTTGAGATCACTGTTTCTGTAGTACATAGTAGGATAGAATACGGAATAGTGTGTTGGGGAGGTACATATGTCACAAATCTCAAAGCAATTTTTACTAGGTATACAAAAGCATTTCATGGGAATGATTAAAAGAAAAAACCGTTTTGAGAAATCATTCCCAATTTTTTGTTCACTGAAAATACTTCCATTAAGATATTTATATGTTTATAAGGTTCTGAAAATTTGTTATGAAAGAAGCAAAAATTGTCGAGAAAATAGTGGTTATAAAATTAAGCTCCGTAGTTGCAGGAATATTGTTGTACCGAGACCAGCCAATACATATTTTACTAAATCCTACAATTTTTTAGCACCAAGAATTTACAATAAGTTACCGAACACCATAAAGGAATCTTTAAATATAAAAATTTACTTAAAAAAGCTGAAATCATGGATATTTGATGTAAAACATATTGAGGATCTACTATTTAATATTATGTTTTAAATAATTTTCGTAATTTGCTGCAAAACATTCCTTTTAACATTGTGCCACAGATTTGTGTTTTTTTATGATTTTTTCTTATTGATCATTTTGTAATTTTTTTTCTTTTCAGTAGTTATTGTATTTATTGTTTCTCTTTGTGTATTATAGATGTTTTTTTGTAAAGGCTTTATTCCAAATATAATTGTGAATATATTTTATTTGTTCATCATGATGAAGTTAATATCAGTAGTTTGGAAGATGCATTTTACTTACTAGTTTGTTTATTTAGTTAGTTATATATTTAGTTTATATGTAGTTCGTAATAGAAAAAAATGTTAGGTCACATTATTGCCATTTGTTTTTATTTTATAATGTTAAATATTAATAAAGCCTCCAAACAGGCTAAGCCTTGGAGGAAAGTAATATTTCTCAGTTGCCTGTGGAAAGGTTACAGCTTGGTGTCTTATGTTTGATTTTTTTAACGTTATATTTAAACCTGTACCTTTGGCCCATTTGTATTGATATGGAGAAATTGTATTACTGTACGAGTGATTTGAGAAATAAACCTTTTTTCTTTCAAAAAAGTCTCGATTTTACTTGAAAATTTCCAACCCCTCAAAGTAGAAAATTTGTGAATTCATTGAAATTGTTTATTCCTTTCATCACTTCAAAAACATAAATCATCATTAGTACTAACAAAGGTTTCAATAATCAACTAACTGATTCGGAAAAATGATGTTTTAAGCAAAATAAGGTGGGTAAACTAATTTTGTTAAGTGAAACGTGGCGCTAATTTTGTTGAGTGCAAACATTTATCTTGGCTAAATTTCCTTCCGGATGTAGAGATCTTCTGGTGTCTAGGAACTATAGCATCAAATTCACCTAAAGTTTCGGTTTTTATTTTTTTTTTATTGGTTCTGAATTGGGGCATCCGGTTGTATACTTATTTTATGGACGTATTTTATATATATGTAATGAAAATCGCCACCCGCATCGCTCTAGGGCAGACCTTGAACCTACGTCATTGGCTTGTAATTATACACCTAGAGCACTCAGAGCTCATTGTCGATGCCTGCATACTGGCAGTTGCTGGCTTTGGTTCCGAGAATTGCATGTGTGCTGTGGAGTATTTATTGAAATGATGACTTAATTCCGGCTTTGCTAACTCGAATGCAGGCTAATTACTGTATTGTGAAATTAACTACAATAATTCGTTTCTCTGAAATTCAATGAGACTAGCGATATGATTTCTTTTAGGGCTGCAATAAACAGATAAGTTGAAAATGATTTCCTATTGGGCTACAATGGACAAATCAGTCGAAAATAATACATTTTGTCAATGTATTTGGCTCAAAAAGACCAAGCCAGTCACGTTGATTCATTTTGTATACACCCAAACTCAGATTTATCCGTTCTGTCACGCTCTATAACATAAACAATAATGTGAAATTGCCCACGTCGCGCTTTTGTTGCTAACCTAACCTCGTCTCGAGGACTCGGGATTGTACAAATTGCATCGTCAAAGAATGTTTAGAAACAGTCTTAACAAGGCTATTTAAACAATGTGGCGTTGAAATAAACTTGAACACAAGAGAATGTTTAGAAACAATTTCCCATGATACAACGGAGGCGGGGTGGCCAAGGTCGGAGTAATTGAGGGTATGCATTGGCATTGTGCAGCGGCGATAAGGGGGCCCGGCAGTGTTATGATAGGCCGACCATACAGTCGAGTTGTTCAAACTTGGTGGCACTGTGCACCGGCGGTAAAGGGCCCGGCGGTGTTATGATAGGCCGACTATACAGTCGAGTTGTTCAAACTTGGTGGCACTGTGCACCGGCGGTAAAGGGCCCGGCGGTGTTATGATAGGCCGACTATACAGTCGAGTTGTTCAAACTTGGTGGCACTGTGCACCGGCGGTAAAGGGCCCGGCGGTGTTATGATAGGCCGACTATACAGTCGAGTTGTTCAAACTTAGTGGCGCTGAGCAGGGGATATAAGGGGCCCGGCAGTGTTATGATAGGCCGACTATACAGTCGAGCTGTTCAAACTTAGTGGCGCTGAGCAGGGGATATAAGGGGCCCGGCAGTGTTATGATAGGCCGACTATACAGTCGAGTTGTTCAAACTTGGTGGCACTGTGCACCGGCGATAAGGGGCCCGGCGGTGTTTTGATGGGCCGACTATACAGTCGAGTTGTTCAAACTTAGTGGCGCTGAGCAGGGGATATAAGGGGCCCGGCAGTGTTATGATAGGCCAACTATACAGTCGAGCTGTTCAAACTTAGTGGCGCTGAGCAGCGGAGATAAGGGGCCCGGCAGTGTTATGATAGGCCGACTATACAGTCGAGTTGTTCAAACTTGGTGGTACTGTGCACCGGCGATAAGGGGCCCGGCGGTGTTATGATAGGCCGACTATACAGTCGAGTTGTTCAAACTTGGTGGTACTGTGCACCGGCGATAAGGGGCCCGGCGGTGTTATGATAGGCCGACTATACAGTCGAGTTGTTCAAACTTAGTGGCGCTGAGCAGGGGATATAAGGGGCCCGGCAGTGTTATGATAGGCCGACTATACAGTCGAGCTGTTCAAACTTAGTGGCGCTGAGCAGCGGAGATAAGGGGCCCGGCAGTGTTATGATAGGCCGACTATACAGTCGAGCTGTTCAAACTTGGTGACATCGTTCAGCGGCGGTAAAGGGGCCTGAGGGCCCGGCAATGTTATGAGATAGTCCTAGCATACAGTCGTTGTACAAACTTAGTGGCATTGTGCAGCAGCGATAAGGGGGCCAAAATGTTATGAGATAGTCCTATCATACAGTCAAGTTGTTCAAACATATTGGCATTGTGAAGCGGCGATAAGGGGGCCCAGAAAAGTAATAAGATAGTGGAGTTGTTCTGTTCAAAGTTAGGTTAGGTTAGAGGCAAAAGATCACCGATCTAGCGATAAAGTAAAGTGTCCGGTAATGTAATGTAGGGTATTGTGGTACCATTCGGTAAGAAGCGATGTGAATCGTTAACAGAGGGCCCCCGGCAATGTAATGTGATGACGATACCGTATATTTTTGTACAGTCAAGTTGTTTTAAACAAGCCAGGCTACTATGCATTTTTAATTGACAGAGACCATACAGTAAACTTGACCCAAGTTGCATGATGGTACTGTAGATCTTTACATCGATAAGGGGACCTCATCAATAATTTGTCGTGATACTTAAAGCTATTTTTCTTGATCTGGTTCCAAGTTTTAAGAATTTTAGGTCATGTATGTCAATTTAATTTGTAAATCCCGCAGAGGATTGAATTTGATAGGTGAGTGACAACAAAAAAGCTTCATTTGACCGGTGATTTTTAGACCATATGTTGTTTGTCTAAGACCTTAGAAGATGGTCGGATAGAATATTGCTGGTTAAACTCTTGAAAGATAATGAAACGTAAAAAAACTCCACGAAAGAAGAATATGCCTAAACGAAATCTGCTTATATGACAAACTTGAAGTACACAAATGTATACCGATATACTTTTGATTGTGCCTGGTAAAATGTTTGCTCTATTTATTTCTTTAAAGAAATAGAAAACACCAGTGACAAATTTGCGAAGTATTTAATTAATATTCGACGCTATTTGTGAAAAAGAAGAATAAAATGTTGCCGCCGTCGCGCCTTGCCTGAGCTTGTTATAGGCCAGCCACACACATAATCCCATGGCAACAGACAAACTGTGAGGGAATCCTTACCAAACGCGGTGCCATATTAGGGTCAATCGATATCCCTCTGTACTCTACGCGGTCTTTCAGACTTCTAACGAAACTTTGATTGATTCCAGCGAGTAATACTGTAGAACTTCATCAGGCTTTAACTTCATCACTGGAAATTAATTCGAACCTGGATAGTTCAATAGTATCTATAATTAGTATACTTTGTATCTGTCCCTCTAAGCCTAATATTAAAAAATAATGCACTGATAAGTCGAAATGTTTTAATGCACAATGTGGCCTCTGGATATTAAAATATACTTGAGTCACT
Organism: Flexamia atlantica; assembly: GCA_035578135.1. NCBI lineage: Eukaryota > Metazoa > Arthropoda > Insecta > Hemiptera > Cicadellidae > Flexamia > Flexamia atlantica. The sequence goes on from JAQJVK010000002.1 coordinate 61,758,758, forward strand.
AAAATTTGAATTTTTGCTGTAATTCGAAACTTGACCTCTAAAATTCTAACTGAGAGGAAGCACTATAAGGCTCTAAAATTCGAATTAGGCACAAAAATAAAGTATTCTGGATCCACTGGCGAGTCTTAGGAACGTTGAAAGTGCTATTAAACAGACAAATATCTAAAATTCTAATTCAATTCACAATAACCTCTATAAAATACAACATTCAATAACAAATTTAATTCATTCTTCCTATAATTCGAAATAAACTTCACTTCGAAATAAAATTTGGTTTATGGCTTCCTTTAGTTAAGATCTAATAAATATTGAATTGAAACCTCCCAGTTTAAACAATCCTGTTGCAGCAAACCTGCATACTCATTCCCCATATTATTCTTTATGAGATTACAAAAACATGTCATACCTCCCTATGTTGGATTGAAATTAGTTTTTTCATTTGAAATTCGCCAAGAATGCAGGTCTGCTGCAACGGCGGTTATAGATGCTGAGATGTGCTACACTTGTTTAAGTGCAGGATAAAATGACGATGACAAAAAATTTGTTGTGTCCTTACATCGAGATCACTGCAAACCACTTTTAGAAAACCAAGCCTCCCAATGGACCCTTTGGACTTGGACATAGGACATAGGACGTAGACATAGGATGAACCAAATTGAAACCACCCCTACAAATCTCTCAAATCTCTTGTTCACCATCCAACAGAATTTACTCATTACAAAACAAACGCTACAGCACAGCTGAAGAAAAAGGTCAGAACGGCCTTTCTTCATCTGATTATCCATCCTTTCTCTCCCGTTTGTTTCACGGAGGTGATAAAGCCAACTCTGCCATTGTCTGGGGCCCCACCCGGCTCGTGGCGGCGCCGGCACAATCCGAATGATAATGCGAGAGCGTGACTATTGTTGCGTCACTTCCGGGCCGGCCCCGCACTTCCGGTCCGCGACACTTTCCCCTCCCAGCGGAGCGGAACATCAAACCTGGGAACTATTTTTAGTCGAAACAGCTGTAATAAGGCAAATCTTCTCTCCATTCAATTCCTTTTATTCTTGATCACGTTCTTCTACAGTAGAAATCGTCGTTCTCAAGGACTGTAAAGAGAATTATGCAAGTTCTAAAACGTCAATCTCTAAGAACGTTTTCTTGGAGAAACGAACCATCAATACCTTTGTCTCTATGTTATGGCGACGTGGAAGATCATCAATTCTACCTAGAATGCATGATCAATTACCTAACCGTTCCTACTACAAACCATTCATATTATGAACTGGGAGTTGGTAACACCAGTAACACGAAAGAAGAAGTATTCTGCCGAAGAAATAGTCTGTTCGCAAAGCAGTATTCATCAATGATGTTAATGCCACTGGTACATGATGTCATAATGGGATAGGCTGATAGCGTTATCTCCAAGGACTGTGGGTTGACGAGTAGCTTTTGTTAGGTAGGTATCATGTAGAACACTTTTCAACTCTACTGTATTTGGGTGGTCATAAGTTGAGAGGAAAAGAACTGTGATCTTGGTTTTGTAAACTTTCATGATTTTGCACTAGAATAGTGGTTTCTGGGTTTTTAAACATCAGTTTTCTAGTTAGTTGGTAATGGTGAAAGACGGTTGTAAATGTCATGTATTAGCATCGTTAATTAATAAATTTCACACAGAGCAATGGAGTGTAGAGTCTCTTGTTCTTGCACTTCCTCATATTTTATAGTTGAGGGAAAGAGCTGGCTTTTACGGTAGTGCTCACGGGAAAGAGCGTAAAGATGTGCAGTAGTGTTTCTTAATATTTCTTTATAAAAATGTCATTTAAATTCAACATGCAGCTCATCATATTTTGTAGGATACATTGATCCTACGGTACGAAAATCTTGGCAACATATTCTCAATGTTATCCTGATGGTAATTAACAAAAACACTAACTATTTCTTGGCACTAAACACTAAAAACTTGGCATATGACTTCTTCTTCTGCTGGAAAGTGATTTAATAACACCTAATTTCACATACAGTAGACGCCCTCTTATCCGGACAACTTTAACCAAACATAGGTTTGCCCTAAACACTCTCCTCAGAAGTGACATGTTTTTAACCAGACGATTTTTATAAAAACATCGTTTATCCGGATGTCATTGCCAGGAAATGACAGGGAGGAAAAAGAAGGCTCGTCTTAGGATTCATTGTTATGTTTAGTTTAAGTTTTCTGGAGGAAGTATTGTAAATTATAAATTTAAGACTTGAACCTCCATACTTTTTTATTTCCCTAATCATCCCATCAAATATACTTTAATATTACTGCAGTTTTAAATTGAAAATTGAGCATGTTTTTGTCCCTAGTTTGCCTATAAACATGAGTTTTCAGAACATGTCATTTAAAGAAAGAATGAGTTTTCAGTTCAAATTTTCAACAATTTTCTGGGGGAGGGCCCCCGGACCCCCCCCCCTCTTCTGGGGGGTATTCCATAACCCCCGGAAGGTTACCCTCGTAATCCTACTTGCCCCCCCCCCCCCCGAACTCATGCTCTGGATCCGCCACTGGTTAGTGTATGAATGTGTTATGTTAAAAAACTGACAGACAAATAAATGTCTATTGCTTCTATTTCACAAAGGGACTTAATAAAAAGATAACAGTCCCAAAACTAGTACTTGAAATAAATTTGGATAAACTAGTAAGTGAAATAGTGTAATACTTGTAAAAGTATATTGGATTTACAGTATGCCACTGTATAATACCAAGGTAGCTACCCAAATTTACATAATGTATTCTCAATGGCAATACTTGTAAAATAGTTTTTCTTTTTCCCATTTCTTCATAATACGGTATCTATTAAATAAAAGCAAAACAAATTTTATATCATAGAAGTAAATTCATAAATACTCCTCTGTGTGATAGGAAATTATTCACACTTTAAGCGAATTTCCCCTATAGGGAAGAAGGTCTCATGGTAAGACCTAAGCCCGAGACCATGATAACTTTTCGTTTTGAGGCCACCAGAAGCAGAAAACACCATTCGTTCAAATTTTAATATATATATCTATATATATATCTAGTGTGTGTCTGTGAGCACGATAGCGGCCGTAAAATCGTCCGATCGTAATGAAATTTGGTATAGACATGTAAAGTGGTAATCCCTTGGACGAGTTCTTAAACCAGCCCGATCAGACGACCGGAAGGGGGGTTAAGAGGGATAAACCCCAAAAAATGGGTTTTTTTTAGTTTTTTACATATGAAAATAAAATTTATCGAATTTTTGTTGGCACCATTGAATTCAGCTCAAAAAAACAAACAATTTAGTATTTTGAATCACTGCTCTGTGTCCATTGGTTACCGAGATATTGAAAGTGGTAAACATAGTACGTTGTCCCAAAGTTAACCTTAAGGGAAATAAGTAAAATTCTATATCTCGCTTATTTCTTAACATATCTTGATAAAACTTCGTAAATAGCTTCTTCTAGTTCAGATCTACTAAACATTGAATTAAAACCACCCATTTTTAATATACCTGTAGCAGCAAACCTGCATACTCATTCCCCATGTTATTCTTATGGAGCTTACCAAAACATGTCAAATCTCGCTATGCTGGATTGAAATATGTTGTTTTGCATTTGAAATTCGCTGAGTATGCAGGTCTGCTTCAACGGGTGTATTTCTAAATGTAGGTACCTTTCTACTTTCTACCACTTCTTTGACAATTAATTTATGTGCTATACGAATGTATGGAATGCATATGTAATCTATGTGTATATGTATGTATGTATATGTATGTATGTATGTATGTGTATGAAAGAGATTTTCATACCATATTTTTCTAAGTTCTTGAAAGAGTGAAAGAGGGTTTAGCCAAGTATATAGCATAAGCTTAGTGGGCATAAGTAAGCATAAAAAATTTCTCATTGATCTGCTGGGAAAATATGATCATTCAAGAAGTTTCCATAGCGTACAACACAATACCGATTTTAAGTTTTAATCACTAAAAACGGTGAAATTGCAGCAGAGAGAAATCTGACTTCGAAGAAAGGAAGACAATTGAATCAATAACCTGAAATATAAATTAAAAACTAATACTGGTAAAAGTGCAATAAGTACTGTAATTGCATATTTAATTTGATTAAAAATCAATTTCAATTTAAACCCATAGTTTTAATTGAAAATGATTAATTTTCTGCTTTCCACAAATTCACTACAGAATTAATAACCCTCTCTGCTGTTGCATAGAGCACATTTCTGAATTGAATGTTGCTCTACAAACGTAAGGAGCACATAGGTACTCACTATTACTACGACAAGTATAAACTATATTTAAATATTTTGCACCCTAATTGCTTGAAGCTACTATTGTTGGTTAGGCATGAAAATATCAGTCACAATATCACAACGGTCAAACCACTTACCGATATTAGAGATCCGTAAGTTTAGATGTCAAAAAGGTTCACCAATAAACACATTTTACGACGAAAACCATGAATATAACGATAGCACGCGCACAATGTAGCAGTGGTTACGCCTTCAAACACGAAACGTCCAGACACTGACCTGACCTGACAGAAGACTGGAAGAGCGGGAACAGGAGAGCGAGGAGAGAGGAGAGGCAGATTCGAGCCCCCCTCTCCCCCCCCGAACAGGTGGCCGGGTTAGGCTGCCCAGTGTTGCCAGCTCTACGATAACAATAATTGATTGGTACGATAGCATACGATAAGTAATTAATTTTTAATGGCTCAAAGTTCCTGTACTGTACTTGCAATTAATTAAACAAAGACCAATTTTCTTTAATGTTCTTCTTTCCATTAAATGTTTTACTTATTTAGTAACAAACTGTTTAGGCTGATTAATTATTAAGTCTACTTTTCTAATAGGATCGACTACCATTTAAATCAATGGTATACCGTACCTTAAAACGTAGGTCCCTTAGTTGCCATTGGCTGTTGGGTTATTAATTAACAGTCATGTCTTTCTAAGGAACATGTTGACATTAGTCAATAGTCAGTAACAAGCAGACTACAAGTAAGTTCGCGCCACAATCCTACACTCTTTCACTCAAATCGCCTTACTGGTGGTCGGCTTCTTTATGGTAATCTAATCTAATCTATACCACATTTTAAATTGACTACCTAACATGATTCATGTTTAATGTAAAAGTTTAAACATTCCTTTGAGGAATACCGAAAGTTACTTAAGGTCCTTTAATGGGTTACTAATGTTTTAGGGGAACATTCAAATGTACGTAATTAATAGCGATAATGTATAAGATGGTTTATTGTAGAGTAATTCCTGTAATGTGTTACTCACAAAGCAAAGCATCATATACAATTTCGGCTCGATCACTTAATAATTTATTACTTGTTGATTTAATCTTTTTTCTTACCTTTATCCTACTATTTTTAATGTTCACTTATTATGCAAAAATTGAAGCCATAGTAATTTTAAGAAAACTGTAAAAGAACTGTTTATTTGATCTTGGTATATATTTTAGTTAATATGATTCAGATTCAGATTCAGATTCAGATTCAAATATCTTTATTCATTAATACAAATAATGTACATAAATGGCGTCATTAAGTCTAATCGTAGACTATGTTATATACTCCACAAATAAATCAGAACGAGGCAATCAAATACACTCCCAATTCTTATCTTAGACTTATAACTCTTGAAATTCTTCTATTGAATACAACGGATTGTCCAAAAGAACATTTTTTAGAGTATTTCTAAAAGTTTTGAAATCATTAATATTCTTTATGTTTTGTGGTATATTATTATAAAAGTATTTTCCAGCATAAGAAGGTTGTTTTGTAAATAAAGTTGTTCTGTGGCTTTCAATGACAAAGTTCATTTTATTTCTTGTATTGTAGTTATGAATATTTTCCATCCTAATATTATTTATTGGATATGTTTTAATATATGTATGATTGTGTGAAAAATATACAAACTATATACTGTGAATAATCTTAATTCTTTAAATTTTTCTCTACATGATTCTCTTGGAATCAATTTTAACATAGCTCGAATTGCTTTTTTTGAAATAGGCTACTAAAATTCTATTTAAATTATTATGTGATGTCCCCCCGTACAACACCAAACCAAACTGTATATGTGAGTGAACATGAGCGTAATAAAGTAACAGCATGGAACTCAGCTCACAATAAAAAGACATTTTCCTAATAGCAAAGACCCCAGAACTCAATTTAGTACATACATGATCAACATGATCATTCCATGTAAGTTGGTCATCAATAATTAAGCCTAAGAATGTTGAATTATTTTTCTTTTCCAAGATGCTATTTTCTACTGTTAGAATAAAATTTTGCTGATTTAAGTTATTGGAGTGTGATTTTTTTATATCAAAGATGAGATAATTTGCTTTACTTGAATTCAAAAGTAGATTCTTGCTTTTTAGTGAATCAACTATTACATTTATGTGTTGTTCTGAAAAATGATTGATTGTTAAAAAATTTTGTTCTGATACTTTAAGGGTTGCATCATCAGCATATAAACAAAGCTGATAATTACTATTTATATTAGAAAGTTTTTCCCCTAGCCCACGGAAGTAGCAAATAAATAGCAAAGGGCTAAGAATCGATCCTTGAGGCACCGAGTATTTTGATTTTTTAAGAGAGGATTTATGATTAGATATAAAATTATTCTTACAATTTGTTACTTCAACATATTGTAGTCTGTCCTTAACAAAAGATTCCAACCATTTCAATGGCAATCAGTGTATTCCACAGTTATGATTCATGTATTTTTTATATTTTGCTTGACAAGAAGAGTTGTCATGAAAAACAGAGCTTTGTATTTTGATGAACGTTTGCTGATGAATAAAGACGTTATTTATTTATTTATTATTTGTGCTAGCAATTTTCCGTTCACTAATGAGTTTCTAAAGTACTCAATCAACATTTTGAGCTCCTTATACTGTATAAAGCGAAAGCGCATAGGCTGTGGGATCAAAGACGTAAGGAGTAAATGAATATATATTGTAATCAGGAAAAATATATAAGAAACAACACTGAAAATGAAAAATAAACTATTCAGGCGCACAGTTTTTGCAGGTAAAAAAATATTACGGGCAACATGGGGCATTAGTTAAGGCGTATGAGATACATTTTAAAGTGTAAGTAATATTTCTAATAAATTTACACAAATGTTACGGTTTTATTTTTATTTTATTGCAGTTCAACAACACGAGTCAATTTTTTTACTGATATGCAATAATAATTCCAATAATTTAAGGAATATACGATAGATTATCATGACGCGTTTACGATTTTTTCATGCTGTCATGATTTATGGGGAACACTGCTTGGAAGGATCGCGGCGTCGGTGGCGCTGCAGCTGATTGAATGGAGCGGACAAATAAGCAACTACTATCGGCTGTTTTTCCCGCCAAACGAATAATATGAAGAACTAGGATTGTATAGCTTTTGCCCAAGTACTTTAAAGTTTCGCGTTTTTAAGGAAATAGCTAAATAAAATCTCTCTTCCAATTTTCGGTACATTTTTATTTGATAAAAATGTACGGAAAACTTCTCAAAGGTTTTATTTTGGCTATTATTTCCTAAAAAGTGTGATAGTAATAACTGGAAATACGTCCAAAGTAATACACGGTATTTCTAATTACTTATTCAGTTTTTCGTTGATCGAACAATGATGTTTCTTTAATTTGGGAATGGGATTCGGTATTGAGATACAATGATAAAAATATGGTTTTATATTGAGCAGTAGGCTAATATTTTTATTTTCATTTTTATGTATTTCGCAAAGTAAATACTCAATTCTTAATTTTGTTAGCTTATATTTAAATTATAAGGATAGATATTTAATAATTTCTAGGACACTCCCAAATACGCATTGGGTTGTTGTAGCTTTTCTAAATGTCGTCTTCATCAGTAGTAGAATTTTCCGTTTTACATATAAAAACAAATTAATTTGAAAACTTGACGGTAAGAAGAAATGAATTTGTTCCATAATGTCACACGATACAATACATTAATCGATTATTGGATCTTCAGATGCAATACAAGATCTTTAAATTATTTCATTTTTTAGTTGATGAATGATTCAAAATGTGTATTGTTTACAATTTAAAAAATTGCATTTACAAGCATTTGCAATAGAATTGTCAAAAATTGTCAAAAACCGGCGGAAAAATCCCGTTTTGGTACAACTGCCCACGGAAAACCGCTTGATCTGGAGCGCTTATATTTTGGAAATGGAAATAGTTATGATTTTAAGTCTAGAACCATCCATCATAGCTATTCTAGAGCCTAATAAAAAAATTAACTTTGTATTCACTATTTTTTTGCTTCATTTGAAATATCACAGCCTAAAATTATCTTTATTTAAAGACTTTCAGATAAAATTCAACATTCAACGTCCAAAATAAATACAACTAAATTTTCAGAAACTCGTGGAATTGTCTTGACAAACTGCGCCCTTAACTGCGTAAACAGTTCTTTTTCCAAAACTTCGATTGTAACTTAACTATTTTGTAACCACGCCGAACTCGAACTTAAAACAAGTATTCTTCTAAAAAATATATGTTATATTTATTGAAAAAGAACCCAAAAAACGTAAACCCAAATAACTTATTGTGTAGGTTACCAAATCTAATTAAAAACAACAGGGCCACGAGCAAGAAGAAAAGAAGCCGGAAAAAACTTGACAAGTGACAGGTGGTTATTGTTGAGAGCGTCCGATAATAGACCGTATCAGTTGCAGAATGTGTTCACATACGGACGAGAATCGCATGCCACCACCGGCAGAGCACGAGGGAGGACACGAGTGGTGGTTGGAGGGTTTCTACAGGCTTAAATCTTATCACCAGTCTATCCGCAGGAGTCTTCAGAACAAAGCGTAAGTAGACCACGATCGAGATTTAAGATATTTTTAGGTCTTGGGAAATGCTTTTGTGCTTTATTCAGTTAATAAACTAAGATAGCATTCCTAAGTTAATTAGAAAACCGTAGCGTGTGATGAAGTTGTGAGTACAGTTTGTAGCTTATCAAAACTCAGCAAAAGAAACCGTTAATTTGCTGTCTACATTAAAGATTTCCCTCCTACAAATAATACCATAATAAAACATAAGAGTTTGTAGAAGCGACTTACCAAAGCCGTAGCCAGAATTATTGTTATTTCGGACCCTTTTTGGACTGTTCCCGGGCCCCCCGCGAGCCCGGGCTCCTATGCATTTGCCCCTTCAACAATTTCGTGGAGGTTTTCACCCCCTGACCCCCCCCCCCGTTGGCTGCAATTTCAAGGCTATTGCAACTATTTCGGGGGGGGGGGGGGTTGACCCCCTAACCCCCCCCCCATTGGCTACAGCCATGCGACTTATGGAAAATGTGAAAATAATAAAAATATATAAAAATAAATAAAATTGATGGGCAGTATTGCTCATTACAATAAATAATTGCATTATTATTGCAACAACAAAGAATCACTGATGATTGCATTTGAAAGAAAAATCCTATTAAAACCTTTAAATTAAATTTACACTTTTAAGTAAAAATAATCTTGTTCCTGAACTTTCAAGGTCTACGTTAAAATTTACAACCAATATCATAATAGACCAGTATATTATAAGATAGCACTGGGATTTATTACATTCTGACACAAAGGAAAATAAGGTATAGAAGGCTTTCATGATTTTGTGTATTTTTTAGAATTTTGAAGAAATGTTGTGGAGGAATTTTGAAGGACAAAGCTGTGCTCAAATATCTGAAAGTTTGGGGCAACATTTACACAAATATTTACACTAATTACCCCTCATAATATCTACACAATTACCTTATATCAATAAATAATGTACTAATTAGTCCGCTTGTCTAACTCACTGATTCACTCACTCAGGTATATGTAAATCTTTCCATTTCCAAACTGGCTAGAAACTTGAAATTTTCACACAAATATTCTTCATAGAATTTTACTAGCTGAACATTTTTCAAGGCAAAATCATTTTTACATCTCACCTTTCCAAAGGGGGTGGAAGGAGGTATTGTCATTCTCGAAAATAGTACTTTTCTTTTATGGGCTTCATCAGCACCTTTTTTAAACGCGAACAATTTTTAAATTTTCAAATAATTGGCTTTTCTACTATTTTACTACCCCACCTTCTTGCACAACAATGGATCATATTATGAGGTAAGAACTTAAAGTTTAATATATTACTCTTGCCTTTTAATCCTGGGGGCTAGGGTCCCAGCAAGCCAAAGGTAGGTTTAAGGTGATAATTGAAATGCTTTTGTTGGCATTTTGGTTTATAGCATTTGACATAATTGTAGTTTATAATCTAAAAATGTTTATACATACAAATGTGTTAAGGAAAGCAAGGCAAAAACTATATTTTTAATTGGGCAATATTTTGTTATTTTTTCTCGGTAGCAACAACTGATTTGCCTCGTCAAATCTTCCTACTTGTTAGGGTGGTAAAAGCTTGCTTTAAATTTACAAAGCAAGATGAATTAAGTAGTTTGAATGCGCAAAATATAAGATTAAGTTTGATTCATATTTGTCAGCTTATTGCCAATCATTAACACAATTTATTAATATGTTTGTGATTTAAGATCTTTTTACATTATAGACCTATGAATATATTCTGAAAACTGACTAGATTTTTAACTCTGCACCTTCATATAAATGCTCAAAGCAATAACTAATTTTAGTTAGAAATTAATTGATTTTGAAATAAACGGTATCAGGAAACTGACACATACTTTCTCCCCTCAAGTCATTTTAAACCAGAAAACATATTTAGTGAAATAAAACAAATTAACAATTAATTATCACTCAAATATATACCAAATTTTATCAAAATCGGTTAGTAAATAACGGAGATATCGGTTTTTAAATATTTTCCATAAGAATAACATTGGACAACGTACTGCGTTTACCGCCGAACTAAAATATTAATTATCTCCGCAACCAGTTGACGTAAACTAATGATTCAAAATACTAGATTATTTATTTTTTCAAGTCAAATTTAATGGCTGCAAGTATATTTTCTTTAGAGGTCACAGATTTTATGAAATTTGAAAAATATGAATTTTTTAACACTTAAACCCCCATAACTTCTGAACCTGAATTTTTACAGACATGCGGGTGGTGTCATTTTGTTTGTCATCTTAAGCACTAAAAACCATGAAATTTTTATCAAAATCGTTAAAGCTATTTTTGAGAAATTTGGAATTTTGTCATTTTTTTATGGGTTTTTATGGGGTAAATACCCTTAAAAATCAAAAATTCAAAAAAATGAAAAATACGCCTGGAGATACCAAGGCTTTATACCTACATGCCAAATTTCATGAAAATTGGACCACTGGTGTCATCTCTAGCTTTGTTTACATCCACACAGACACACATACATCCACAAACACACACACACACACACACACACACACACACACACACACACACACACACACACACACAGACAAACAGGCACCACGCCAAAAACCACTTTTTTGGTTTCAGGGAGCACTAAAACGAATATATCCACTAACAACTCAAATTCGAAAATTTTTACGAAAACAATACTTTCTCCATATACATTGTATAGGGGGGAGAAAGTAAAAAAAGAGTTGTTAGTCTGAACTTATAATACCATTGCAAGTATACAAACGCAGTTCAGTAACATAAGTGTAAACTTGGTCCTTTGGTATTAATGCAAGGTTTTTTTTTAACTTGAGAAAAAATATCATTGAGTAATTACCTGTCATTTCTTTTTTTTATAAAATACTATTAATGTTCAGGGGAAATATAAATTGTTCTTTTTATTTCCCCGTTAGATTGATTTATGGCAATAAGCTATTGCAATACGATCAATTGCAAAAAAATATTAATTGATACATTAAATGTACATTGGGTGTTGGTGGATTGTCAAGAGTAAAGCTTTGTTTGTATTTGTGTTTTTTTGTTTTGATACAATTAGAAAAATTATCATTTTGAGACCTTAGATTATAGTTTTTCAGTTTATCATAGAAGACATAAACAATTAATTCTAGAATAAATTACCTTGAACAACTAGTAGAATTATGATAAACAGGCCTAATGGAGTTTTTGTTTAAAAAATATTTTTATATGTTAACAAAATCACTCAACAGTGATATACTGTTCATAATTTTTACTGACAACAGCAGGGTCACAGCACAGTCATAGAACAAATATAATTTTTACATTTTTGTTGGCTCCTTTCCCAGTCCCCACCATACATACAATATATCTTAAAATTCTGGCTTGATCATAATCATAGTTGCCCTGTTTATTTTGCAAGACCAGCTTTTGACTGGGAGCTCCATAGGGAAAAGGCCACACTACTTGCTACAATAATTTGAAAACCTTTATATAATTAGTGAATTTAGTCTGTACCCTTCCAAAGCCTCTAATATTAGAAAAACAATACACCGATAATTTGAAATGTTTTAAATTTATATACTTAAGCCTCTAGAATTTCAATTTTGTTGCTGTGATTTGAAATGTTACTTCTTATATTACAAGTCAACTTTTACAGATCCAACTGAGTTTACCTAGCCTCTGAAATTCGAATTAAGCACAACATCAAAATCTGTTGAAACATGAACTTGCGAAATCCTGTACTTTAAATCAGTTTACGAGTTTTCTTTGCAGTGTCAAAATTTGAATATGCTTGTAAAGAGGCAGACCTTCATAATTCAAATTACATTCTTACTAACCATCATAATTCAAACAGTTGATATTTCAAACTTCCTATAGATCGAATTAAATAAGCCCCTGAGTTCCCTGAGTTTTGAATAAGTGAGATTCTACTTACCTATCTAATTTTTGTTGTTTTAGATTTATTGAATTATTTTCTTCATATTTTGGAGGAAAATTGATTACTTCTCAATTGATTGCGGAGGAATTGATTGGCTTCTCAATCAAATAATCATGAGCCACCGTGGCTCTCATGCAAGTCTACCCTCTGGAAATAACTATTATAACTCCTAATCTTCAGGAAGATGCAGCTGCTCGGAATACACTTTGCGCCGTGGAACGTCCCGATGGAGCGGCGGCTGCAGACACTCGCCGCCGGCCTGTGGTTCGTCACCTTCACGTTCGGCCCCTTCCTCTGCTTCTTCGCCACTGTATACATGCTGCTGTACACCCGGCTCACATGGCTCGCGCTGCTCTACGTCCTGTGGCTGGTGATTGACAGGAGAACGGCTCATCGAGGAGGGCGCAGGTAGTTAGAGTAGTTTACAAATTAGGAAATCATTAATGCTGTGAAAAATTAATTGTGACTGAACATTTGGATAGCTCTATTTACAGTTTACTTGCTATGAATTACATGAAGGTCCCGATAAATTAGACTGATTTAGTAAGTGATAATATCACAATCACGAGGGTGCTCAATAAGCTTGACAATAGCTGCAGTGCGTGTCCATAGGAACTATGAAGCCTGGCACTCAGTTAAAAGAGAATGTTAAAAATAAACTTAGGACTGATGTGACTTATAAATTTCCACCAAACCACCTGCCAATAATGTGTAACTTTATATGGAACTTATGCAAAGTCTGCACAGACTTTTTGTGCAGTCTGCTGCTTCAATGACAAAAGTTTGAAAATATGAAAAATAACTGGTCTTTTTTTATGTGATGGGAGATTTCTAAATATACCTCTGAATAATTCAAAATTGTTGTAGGCTTAGAGAGTCTCATGTGACCCTATCAACATTATGGAAAAATGTTTTTCCTTACGAACATTTTGTTAGAAGGACACCATGTAAAAAAACAGCTACATCAACTTGATAACATTTTACATGTGCCCATATATTTTATAGGTTGGTGCTGAAAAAGATCACAACAGTTTTGAGTTTAGATATTGATCTATATAGTTATTCCTAAAATATTTTAGTACGTCTAACGTCTAACATGTCATTTATATAATGTTCTCTAGTGCCAAAGACAGGATTCCCTTCTATCAACTTGATCTAATAAGATAAAGTACATTGTACAATTTATAAGATTTATGAAATATTTGTTCTTTTTCCAGATGTGAACTTGTACGCGACTGGAGCTGGTGGTACTACTTCAAAACGTACTTTCCCCTCAGTCTGCACAAGACGGCCGAGCTCCCCCCCACCACCAACTACCTCTTCTGCGTCTACCCCCATGGGATGCTCTGCTCCGGCGCGTTTGGCAACTTTTCAACAAATCATTCAGATTTTAAAACCCTTTTTCCAGGTCTTACCCCTTACCTGTTAACCATAAATGCAGCATTCAATATGCCTTTTACAAGAGATCTTACCCTGGCCTTAGGTAAATATTAAAAAACTTTAAACCCTTCAGCTGGTAACCCACTGCATTCTAAATTACAATAATCCTACTAAGGTCAAACCCCATGGTAATAGTTAAACTATGAAAAAAATGTAATAAATAAAGTCAGAAAAAATAGAAAGAAATTATTAAGCCATTCAACTAAAAAAATAATGCTATTATTAACCATGAGATGAGTATTGGAGAAAACAAGTACCTATTGATTCGTTATACAGCAATTTTCAAAAACAACATTAGGATCTAATGCACCCAATATTGGGTGCTACCACTTTGGTTGCTTCGTATAATTTGTCCATTAGCGAGCGTTTGCCAGCTTAAGGGATTATGTAAACATATTTTATACTAATGAATAAATTAATTTTCCTAGACGGTGGTTTCTGAGTGTATGTTGAAAAATTATTTACCATTATAAAATCTTTGTATGATTGATTAATCAAAGTTGTGCATTAGTTTGAATGTCTTGTGGTTTGAATTAGGTAGAGGCAAAATAAACTTATTTTTTAAAAGATATTTTAATTGATTTTAGCGAATTTCTCCTATAGCTGTTACCGTAGTACTCATGGTAAGACTTAAGACCCAGACCATGATAACTTTTTGTTTTGGGGCCCCCAGAAACAAAAAACATAGTTCGTTTGAATTTTAGCGAATTTCCTTAAAGGAATTAGCGAATTTCCTTAAAGGAATAATTAGCGAATTTCCTTAAAGGAATAAGCTATTACGGTAGTACTCATGGTAAGACCTAAGTCCGAGACCATGTTAACTTTTCATTTTGGGGTCCCCAGAAGCAAAAAACACCATTCGTTCGAATTTATATATATATATATCTATATATCTATATATATTGAAAAAATGATTATTGTGATTAGGGCTACTAATATGTTATAATGATACATAATTTATTAACAGAGTACCCTTTTTTTAGTTTAAAAAACATTTATTTGACGACTAGTTTCAAATCATAAGATCATAGTCATGTCATAATAACCTCACTTAACCAAAAAGTGAGGTTATTATGACATGACTATGATCTTATGATTTGAAACTAGTCGTCAAATAAATGTTTTTTAAACTAAAAAAAGGGTACTCTGTTAATAAATTATGTATCATTATAATCTATATATATATATCTATATATATGTCTGTTAACACGATAGCGGCCGTAAATACGGTCCGATCTTGACGAAATTTGGTACAGACGTGTAAAGTGGTAATCACTCGGACGAGTTTGTGAACCAGCCCAATCAGACCACCGAAGGGGGGGTAAAGGGGGATAAACCCCCCCAATAATGGGTTTTTTGAGTTTTTCACATAGAAAAATAAAATTTATCAAATTTCTGTTGGCACCATTGAATTCAGCTCAAAAAAACAAACAATTTAGTATTTTGAATTGCTGCTCTATGTCCATTGGTTACCGAGATATTGGAAGTGGTAAACAAAGTACGTTGTCTCAATGTTAACCTTATGGGAAATAAGTAAAATTCTATATTTCGCTTATTTCACAACATATCTTGATAAAACTTGGTAAATGGCTTCTTCTAGTTCAGATCTACTAAATATTGAATAAAAACCAACCAGTTTAAACATACCTGTAGCAGCAAACCTGCATACTCATTCCCCATGTTAATCTTATGGAGCTTACAAAACATGTCAAATCTCGCTATGTTGGATTAAAATATGTTGTTTTGCATTTGAAATTCGCTGAGTATGCAGGTCTGCTGCAACGGGGGTATTTAAATATATATATATATATATATATATATATATATATATATATATGTCTATGATATATATATGTCTGTTAACATGATTGCGGCCGTAAATATGGTCCGATCTTGATGAAATTTGGTACAGACGTGTAAAGTGGCAATCACTCGGACGAGTTCGTGAACCAGCCCGGTCGGACCACCGGAAGGGGGGGGTAAAGGGGGATAAACCCCCCAAAAATGGGTTTTTTGAGTTTTTTACATAGAAAAATAAAATTTATCGAACTTTCGTTTGCACCATTGAATTCAGCTCAAAAAAACAAACAATTTAGTATCTTGAATCACTGCTCTATGTCCATTGGTTACCGAGATATTGAAAGTAGTAAACACAGTACGTTGTCGCAATGTTAACCTCATGGGAAATAAGTAAAATTCTACATCTCGCTTATTTCTCAAAATATCTGGGTAAAACTTGGTTTATGGCTTCATCTAGATGAGATCTAATGTTCAATAGTCTAAAATCACCAATATTTCCATTTTCGTGGCAGCAAACCTGCATACTCATTCCCCATGTTATTCTTATGGAGCTTAAAAAAACATGTAAAATCTCGCTATGTTGGCTTGCACTATACATTCTTTTGCATTTGAAATTCGCTGAGTATGCAGGTCTGCTGCAACGGGGGTATTTATGTATGCATCCTTATAGACATAATAAATTTGAGAAGTTGTGAAAGAATATTACACTAAAACAAAATCGTAGTCATGTATTATATTGGATTGAAGTAGTTTTAGAAATTTAACCTTAATTTTGTAAAAATAATGTATTGTTAATGGAAATTTTGAACATTTTCAAAATTTGAATATGATGTAGATGAATTTTAGAAAGAGAAAACAAGGATTTTTAAAATTATATTAGTATATGGTACAGGTATTTTCTTATTAAGTGATATAACTCACGATGGGATTTCCCGGAACATTATTGCTGATGTTTGAAAGGGAATTACTTTTGCAACTTAAGGTTGAGAAGTAATTGGACTATATTTTTTAGTTACTTAAAAAGTTATTTGGAGCATTTTTAATTCAGGCTTTCAGTTTGTCCAATCACTACACCGATTAATTAATTGACAGGAGGGTGTGCAGCATCCAGAGAGGGGATCCTTCACCTTCTGAACGACCAATCAGAAGCCAAGGCCCTGGTGCTCATGGTGGGTGGAGCTTCGGAGGCGTTCAAATGTCGACCGGGAACCTACAGGATCATCCTCAAAAAGAGGAAGGGTTTCATCAAAGTAGCGTTAGAAACTGGGTGAGAATGATTTTACTTTTCAGGATATAGCCTCTGGATCGTTATTTAACTTTAGAATGTGATAAAGGCTTACCTTATATTCCATTAAGTAAAAACTTGAGTCGTAAGGTAAGCCTTTACCACATTCATGAGTTTACTTTGCATATTTTTTGTGATATTGCTTTTGACATTCAAAAAGTATTTGTTATTAGAGGAAGTACCAATCATAACAAAATAATACGTACAGTAGGCCTACTGAGAATCCTCTTGTATCAAAGAACCATGAGATAACAGACTCTTCAGGAAGAAACTCGTCATCATGTTACCAGTGGTCTGTTACATTTTACCAACTTCTGTGTTTGGCATCTTTAATCTACGAAATCTCATTGGGGAAAGTCGTTTGGCTGGTTTGCAACTTTATTTTGTAAAAGTTGTATGATTAATTTTATAATTTAATAGGAGCAACAGATAAACCTTCATGACATATTCTGTATCAAGCATTTTATGAAATTCAATAACTTATAACAACAAGCAAATAGTAATTTCACAGAGGTACTACATAAATAAAGGCAAACAAGGAGATTCAACAAACATTAAGGACACACAGTATTGAACAAGGATACTTAATCATGCCATCTCATGATCACCCCTCAGGTAAATTCCCACAAACCTTCACTAGTCAGTCACCCTATAGGGGAAAATAACATGCTTATAAACAGCCTTGGTTATGGAATTTACATCAAATCCAAGATGAACAAATAGCTTTTTATAATGTTTTGCTTAAGATTTTCTCAAGTTAAAATCACTACATCTTTATTTTAAGATACCTATAATATGTAATTATCAGATTGCAACACAATGATATAAATTAATAAACACATTTAATACTTTACTTAAGAAGCAAAACAATATTGTCTCAACATTGTCAACAATATTTTCTCGACATTGATAAATTTGGTGAATATTGAATAATATTTCAAAAATATTGTTAAAATGTTTTTGTGCAACAAAATACATTTTAAGGACAATATTGAGAAAATATTAGCAAAAAGAAAGATAAATATTGAATTTCTCTGTGAAAAAATTACATCAATGGGAGGAGCGCAAACCAGCGACGTCCAGCCTTGAAGAATAGCGCCTTAACCTCGCAGCCGTTCTGATACTTATTGAAGTTCTCAAAAGTGGTTGAATTTGATCCATTGTCTCAAGTTGTAATTGTCTGAAATGTTATAATGCAAGACATTTTATATGATTTTATAGACTAACATTAAAATTTTTTAACTGCCCTAACATAATAGATAATTTACATTTACAGGAAAGAAAACATGTTAAATGCAGAACAATATAGCATTAAGTATATGTCAAACAACATTAAAATTTTGGCATTAATTTTTTCCCCAAAAACTGTCATTTGACTGTCAGAAATAACTCAAATGAAGTCAAGTAGATTCTTTTACCATATTGAATAAAAACCTCTTACGTTCACAAACATATAATATCAAATTTTTGGCATTCAAAAAATTTACAAAAGACGTGATAATTAGTTGTCTGTATAAGAACTAGAAACAATACAATTAAGGGCAAAAAGCTTAAAAAAGTTTAATTGTACAAAGCATGAATTTCTCATTTATGGCACATACTCCTGATAACCCAACATTTCTCAAACTCGGCACCATCTCGGTATTACGTTGCTTGGGGCGTATTGCAATATTTTGTTTCTTATGAAACCCACAACTATCTAGATTAAAAGTGTTTTTTGTCCCCAACAAAAAAATAAAACTTAAAATTTAAAGTTAAAGTTTTTAGCTTCTGGTAATGTACAATTATCATTCTTTATACTTATATTTTAAGTACCATAAACATTTTTCTACAGTATTTCTATTTTATGTATAAATGTATTAATACATACTTAATTTACAGAACGCCTATTGTCCCTGTGTTTTCATTTGGCGAAACAAACTTATACGACCAAGTTACGAACCCCCCTGGATCTTGGCTTTATCTAATTCAAGAAACTTGCCGCAAGATTTTGGGCATTGCTCCATGTATTCCCATCGGGAGAGGATTGTTTCAGTACAACTTTGGTGTTATTCCTCGACGCCATCCAGTAGCTACTGTTGGTAAGTAGCTAATTAACTATAACTCGGATGGTAATATGAAATATAATCGTATAACCTACAGTATGCAGTAACCATTCACATTAATTTATTGTGACATAAGCCTGTATATTACAAGGTTGAAAATGGTCAATTTTCCATGTGAAAAGTTTATAACAATCAGCTTTTGAGTTCTGTAATTCGACTGACTATATTAAAACCTGCTCATACCACTGATATAGGAAACCCAATTTCCAGTTAAAGAAAGAACAGTCAAAGAAGTTTAATAATCTATTATATTATAATAGTAATTGCTATAAGGAGATTTTTTTATCACTGTAGAGCTAGAATTTATTTAATCAAATGTTGTAACATTTACTTCAAAAAATAGAAGAAGAAAATCGCAAGAAAATTCCTTGGTGATAAATAATAAATAAAATAAATAAACAAATCTTTATTTGTCCTACGAATACATTACATATCATTGACAATGTCAAAATAGCAGTAAAAAAACCTTTAGTCCAGGCAATGAATGCTCAAAAAAAGGTATAGAGCGAATTGCATGGATCACAACTTTTGACTTTGTAACTTTGTTTGGACTAGTTAGGAGTAAAACATTTCAAAAGTCCCCGCCCTTAGCCCTTGAGCCGGCTGGGCTGGAAGGGCCTAAAGGTACAATTTTTTGGTTTTTCCTAAATATCTTGAAACCTATCAACTTTTAGTATTCCCTATTAAATTGGAAAATTAAAGAAAATTAAATTTCCTGTAAGAAAAATACATAATATGTCTACTTTGGTCCAACCGTTTACAAGGTAAGCACTAATTTTATTAATATTTAAAAAAATAGCCCTTTCATAAGAAATACATGTAAATTTGAGGGTAACTTAGATGCCCAATTGGGCAAAGCTTTTTTCACCTAAAGGAAAATGAACAGCATTCAGGAAATATTGGCAAAATTTACAGTAATTTGACACCTCAATCATAAAAATTGGTCAAACATTAAGGCGTTGGCGAGCTCACAAAAACCATTATTTTTCAAGGAATTATTTCAATTTGTTATAATTTCTTGAAAAATAACTTAGGCCCTTCCTGCCCAGCCGGCTCAAGGGCTAAGGGCGGGGACTTTTGATATGTTTTACTCCTAACTAGTCCAAACAAAGTTACAAAGTCAAAAATTGTGATCCATGCAATTCCCTCTATAACCCTTTCGTTGCCTGGACTACTTGTCAAAGGCTCCTATTGTTAAAAAGAGAACTATTCTAACAAAATTTATAAAATTCAATAATAAGTTGTGATGAAAAAAAAATTAAAATCAAAATCAAAAGCAGTGAAAAATTGAAGAGAGAGAAAAAATATCATATTAAAACAATATGTTTTTAGTGTTCAGGAAGTCGTCCAGGTCATAAAAAGGGTTTTCCAGAAGCCAATTGTAGAACAGAGATACAAATTTTCTTTCAGGATAAGCATTGATGGACTCTTTTAGAACATTGTATATTTTTAGTGATAAAATAATATTACTAATACCAGTGGCGGATCTAGAACAGTTGCAAGGGGGGGGCTTACCGGGGGGTCTGGGGGTTCCCCCCCAAAAAAATTTTGGAATTTAAGTGTTCAAAATGGCAATTTTATGGACCATTTCCTTGTCCATTATTGCTGTCAGAAAATATTAAATCGCCATTAAATCTTTATTAAGAACAACAGTTTTGCCAATCTAACAACTTGTTTCGTTACCGTACTACTATTTTTATTACAGTATTGTTTAATACGATGATTTATAACGTGAAGTACAACGAAAACACTAACCTTCAAATTCTGGTTCGTTTTTGTATCACTATTGCTCTCTTATGTATAGCCGTGAATTGTTTTTTTCGTCTTGAAATGTTACAACCTGTGGTTAAGTAGTAAATAAATGAAGATATATAATAAAATTATAAAATTCTTCTCCTCAACTAATTACCAACACACACGAATTGTTACGTTCGTTAAATGGTTAAATTAAACTTTAATATAAATATGAACACTGTGATCGGTGCTATGAATAGGAAATAAAAGATTTTTAACTGAAAAATCTGTTTTATCAAACATGAAGTACATTGATTCAGTGATCAGTTAAATAGGTAACTTAGTCCTCTTCCCAATTTTCTAAGCTCATGCCAGTTTTACCAAACAA
Source organism: Flexamia atlantica (assembly GCA_035578135.1). Classification (NCBI taxonomy): domain Eukaryota; kingdom Metazoa; phylum Arthropoda; class Insecta; order Hemiptera; family Cicadellidae; genus Flexamia; species Flexamia atlantica. The sequence goes on from JAQJVK010000002.1 coordinate 61,780,292, forward strand.
ACAATAGATTAATAGTGCATTTTGTTATGAAAAAATGTTTAATCGAGCCTAAAGTTATTTTTTTACAATCCCCTGCTTGTTGACAGTATATGTTAATATTATTTCAAACTCCTGTCAATCTCATAATAAGTTATTGGCATATCTAGGAATTTTCCCGTTTTATCTAGTGTAAGTTTAGACCCAATGGGGGGGGCTATAGCCCCCTTAGCCCCCCCCATGGATCCGCCACTGACTAATACTGGTTTTACTAAGACGGTGGGATTCTATCATTGCATTATTTTTAAATTGAGTATTGTGTCCATGATCGTTAAATTTTAAATATTCTGGATTTTTTAGAATATAATTAATGAGATCAAAAATAAATAAATTTACAACTGTTTGAATCTGCCATTCAATGAAAAGAGGTTTTCAGTGTTCTCTTGGGTTAGACCCATTCATGGCTCTTAAAGCTTTCTTTTGAAGAACTAAAATTTCATTTACTCTTCCGCTCCCACCCCAGAAAATCAGACCATATCTCATTATTGACTGGAAATAAGCAAAGTACGCTGTTCTTAGATAATGTTTTGGAATTTGATTAGTTCGACGTTTTAGAAGATAAATAACACGGGATAGCCTGGAAGATAGATGGTCAAAGTGCGGGTTCCAGGACAAATGATAGTGAGTTTATGTATTGATTTTGATGTTTGCATCATTTGCTATCAAAAATCCGTTCTTAGATAATCATTGATGGAAAATGTCTACAAAAATCAAAATCGTTGGAAAATGTTATCTTGATACCTTGTTATTTGCAATTCAGGGATGCCGTGTCTGTTTGTGGAGCACCCTCTCCCGTAACACAAACAGTGTTATTTATTCCATACTATAAAATTACTTACTATGCTTAATTGAATTATTACACCCATTAAGTTGAACAATTAGGTAAGTGTATCAATGATGAACTGTGATTTGTTATGAAATTTGTCAACATTTAAATAAAATATTTTGTTAAAAAACAAGTAAAATGGGTGAAATTTGTGTAATTAAATGTTGCGGAGTAAAACTCTACATGCACCCATTGCCTTTTTACAGGTGAAGCACCCACTCAAGGGTTAAATAGTAGATATTTTGTGTTATTCTTTGTTTTCCAGTGAATTTAAAGAAATTTTAGAATTTTTATCGAGTCCCTGGGATCAAGACCTTCAATTTTAGCGGTCTCCCATCATCCTGTGACTTGCCTAACACTCACAATTTCTGTGCAAAAATCTTTCTTACATAATTATGTATATAGATATATAATCAAGGTATTCTACTAAGCTAGGTATTCTACCAAGGTATTCTACCTGTAGTTTATTAGGTATTTTCAGTGCTTTTATTCCTAACAAAAAAAATAGAATTGCAGAACATGGAGGAATGGTTGAAAATAATGTTTCTCAATTTCTTCCATAATCAGTAGATGCTGACTGACCATGTCACAGTACCAGCAGATTTACCACAGAGCCCGTGCTTAGGATCGCGTGCTGATAGGGGGGCTAAAAGGCCGAAAGTAAGGGATTGAGAGTGAATATAGAGGATAATAAGGAGCCAGAATGCAATTTTCCTAAAAAAGCCGAGGGCGTCAGGCGTCAGGTTTCAAGAGGGCCGCACAGAAACCTGCGCCTAGGGTCGCAGCGGCTGTAAATCCGGCACTGCCAGCCATGTCATACTAACTTTCCATTTTTACAAACCTTCTCCCAAAAAGAGTAAAAACGTTTCTCTTATTTTGTTGCAGTTGGAGAACCAATCCATATTCCTAAAATTCCATCACCTCCAGACGAAATTGTGGATGAACTTCATCATAGGTTTACGAAAGCTTTGATACAACTGTTTGAAGACAACAAATCCAAGTTTGAAGCAGATCCAACCAACTCTACTCTAATTATTGAATAGTGTATTTGATTAATTTGAGTGTAAATTATACTGTACAGTATATTACTTGGAATGATTGTAATATCATTAAAACAATTTAATGAACGTTTGTATTTCAGCTGTTTAACATATTTAAAAAGATTTTCAGAGTAAAATTTGAATGAACTACATCCTGAAATTACTGTCCACAGCAATTTTCTTTACTATCATAAAGTGAATGGTCACTTATAAAACTGGTCATTATGCAAACTCAAACAGGTCATATCTTGAACAAAATGTATAAATGTCACGTACTGTACTGGTTTACTTATTTACGAGACACCATAATTAATTCTAATTTTAAGAATTCAATGCACATTTAGTTATAAACTTTGTGTTTCTGTTCAAAAATGAACTAGGGTAAACTGTTTTTTCACTAGTTATTGTTAATAAATTGATTTTTAAAATAAAATGGGTTCTTATTTTAATAATTATGATTTTACATAATCTGAGAATTTTTTTAATAAGCAATAATTTAAGTATACTATTCCTTCAGGTTTTCTGGTTGGAATTGAGATTATTGGTATAAGCAGTTCGTTACAGCGACTGAGAATTCCTGACTGACGACTGCTACAAAAATCTGAAACCGAATCTGGAGGTTTAGCAAATTTCCAATATACAGAAGAAGCTACTACCATACTACTAACATGATAAGACCTAAGCTTGAGACCTAGATAAATTTTTGTTTTGAGGCTGCCAGTTGCAAAAAACATCACTTGCTATAATTTTTGATAGTGAATTTATGTTTATTTACATTAACTTGCTACGGCTTCTAGTATAATTAATTATCCTATATATTAATTCACAGTTGAAAGACTGAGTCCTCAGTAATTAATTACTGAATTGATACTCAATAAGATGTGTCAAACTAAAGAGGATACTATAGCTGGCGCCAATTCTTGGGGCCCAGTCCGCGCATGGGGCGGGGAGTGGGTAGGCTGGGAGGAGAGGGGAGAAGTAGCGGCAGCGGCGGCCGACATTGTACTTGCCTGGCTGCGTACATTCGGCAGCTCGCACATAGTTACTGTTTCTCTGTCAATCGTTGTTCAGAGTAACAAGACGCTTCAATAAATACTAATGAAATATTTTATATTATTGAATAGAATTTAAACAGATCATTAATCGCGAGTAAGAGTCAATGTTCCGTCAGTTTTTAGGACGACATGTAGTGACACGCTATTGTTGACGGCTGAGAGCAGAATGACAGTGCTGCGCTCTAGCGAGGCGTTGTCGCGCATGCGCACTAGCCGTTTTTGCTACCGCGCATCCACCGCACTGGGCCCCAAGAATTGGCGTCAGTTATACTTAGGTTTGCCAAATTTAGAATCCACGTTTTTTTAGGAGTACATCCTATAGCCCATGGGCGGATTTAGGTCGTAATATTTGCGGGTACAAGCTCACCTAACATACTGTTTGCTCAAATTCTAAATTAAAACTGTTATTTAAAGTGTTCATTATAACGTCTATTTCAAGATTCATTTGCTTTTATTTATTAACAACCCCATTACAATGTTTACGTTATTACTCATTCAAATTATGAAAAGTAGCAATTCATTTATAATATTATAATGGAAACGGCTACTGTACCATATTTGATCATCACTAAAAAACTATGAGAATCTATAAACTGTATTTTATATACAACATTTTATATCTAAGCAAATTGCTCAAAAGCTGTTATTGTTATTGTGTTAGATGAAAACTTATAAGCCATTTTGATTTGTGGTTATAAAATAACCAAGGCATTTAGAAGGCAATGATAAATTTAATTGAAAGACTTATTTTAATACAAATTTTAATAAGTAAAAAAATGTTGAAAGGAAAGGTTGGGATGAAAACCAGAAAAACCAAATCAAACTCCAAATTAAATAATTGTGTCTAAAACATTTTTTAAAAAACTGAGCTATCAAACATTTTTCTCTTCTCTCCTAAAAATGCATTAAAACTAAAGGGGGTGCCAGGCACTCCCTGGCACCCCCAGAAAGCCTTTCAAGGGTTTTGAGAATACAATTCCCAACAGGGCATAAAATAACATGTTAACTAGGCGACACAAATGTCGCCCAGTCCTGAGATGTTGTCGCCCAGTGCCTATGGGTAGTCCCGGCGTTTTTTAATGATTAAAATTTTTAGTATATCGGAATTCACAAACTACTTTAAAAAACAACTTATGGAAATCTTTTAGAGTATTCTCAGCAACTCAAAAACTCCCTGCTTCGTCTTGTACTGTATGACATCATCTACTGGAAAGTTGTACCAATTTTTTTTTTAATTTCTTTATTTACTCCGGTTCAATACACAAAGTATCATACACAGAAGTTGTAGCAACCTAACATAACAACTGAGAACATTATTGGGCTCGCCCCACTTGGAGACACCCCGAAACTAAAGTTTAGAGTTTGACATCAAATATTATCATCCAAGATATCTTGAACCACTCTTGCTCTTAATCGCCTGTTGGCTGTTGGCTCACCAATGTTAAAAAATTGAGCCCCGGGAACAAGTCCAATATTATTCAGGAACTTGGCTGCACTGTTTTTAATATAACCTTCAATAGTATCCACACCAAATTCTTCATGAATTTGTTTGTTACGTATAAACCACGGAGAATTCGCACACATCTTGAGAACTTTGTTTTGAAATATTTGAATTTTAATTAACTTGCTTTTCGAAATGGATAATCCCCAGATAGGACAAGCATACATTAGTAAAGGCCTTAAAATGCTCTTATACAGCAAAATTCCACATTTTGGTTTGAGCGTAGACTTCCTGTCAAGTAACGGAAAAAGGATCGATAATCTTGAATAAGCTTGCCCCAGTTTTGTGTTTACGTGAATATTCCAATTCAATTTTTGGTCAAGATGTATTCCCAGATATCTTATGGACTGGTCCGGAGGATTCCATTCAATTATTGTATAATTTATTGTAATACTGGGAGGAAGTTGAGGTCGTCTCAAAGTAAAGATCTTGGCTTCACATTTCGAGGCGTTTAACTTAAGCCTCCATCTGTCGAACCATTCCACCAATGTGTCAACGGAATTGAAGGTATCTAAACATCACTCAGTCTTAAGAAAGTTGATGCAGTCGTATATTTATCTGACACCGCACAGTGTCAAAAAGGGCATTGTCAGTACATTCGACTTTAAAGCCAAACAATCTGGCCTGTCACGGGCCACGGGAAGCTCTGAACTCCAAAATGCGCATCGCTTTCAGTGGATTTGGGACCGCTTTTTTCGACCCAAGGCCATCATTGGCAAAGTTCTTTGAGAAGAAAGAAAGAAGAAGGAAACTGCCTGATGCAAAACTGTTTCAAGACAGTAACAGTAAAGGACAGTAACCTAAAATTTAAGGTTTCCCTTTCCTACGGTTTTTTGAATTAGGGAGTTTGTAAGTGTTTAACAAAAGATTTGTTGATACCTTAGTAATTTAATTTAATTTAATTTAAAATTTTGTTGTTGAAAAATATTTACTGACGATTGTTTTTCATGTTCAATAAAAAATATATATAAAACAACAACAGTTTTTTTACAATCTTAAAAGTGAACAGTGATTACTTTTCAGTTCTCTTTTAAATTTAAATGTTGCAAAAGCCCTTTGTGGTTTTTAAATTAGTTTCCAGCACCCCAGGATCTAATTTACTTAAAATGTACGTACTTGTTGTTTTTCTTTCCCGTTCGTATACAGATTTATAAAGTGAAAATACAATCATTGACTTTGACTTATTATTTAATTGAGGAAACATACGTTCAAAATAATTAGGAGACGTAAAAACATTAAAATCATGAGTAACAATAATAAGACAGAATGTGATTTTTAACATTCATAAAATAAAAAGCAGAATATATTGAGGTTTCAGATTTACGTAGAATACTTTAATATGTTTGTGTTCGTAAATTTTCCAAGGTTTATAATACACTTTTGAAATTGAGCTATGATTTTGGCCCAAGAGGTTATAAAGGCAGCCTTGGCCTATTACAACGGTCTAGAATACGTAATTTAGTGGGACTCTATGGACTTTTTCCGAGCTAATATAATAGGAAAATTCATTTAAAAATACGTAGAAATCTGTGATTTTCACTTCAATTTTTGTAACATTTTCCGGGGGAGGACCCCCGGACCACCCTTTTCGCAGGGGGGTATTCCATACCCCCCAGACCCCCGGTAGTTTCGTCTCCCCCAAAGTAAAATACCGGTTGCACCTATGTCGCCCAGTGGAATTCCTTTAAAATATGCTCTGATTCTCAAGGAAGAATAGATAATTCTGTTTCAAATGAAACAGCTGATTGAAGTAAACACGCAAGTAGTAGACAACGACATATAACTATATTTTAAAGGTCGTTGGTAGTAGACCCTACCATTTTTGAAAAGCAGAGTAGAGTAGGAGTCACCTAAGTTGGCCAAAACGATAATAGTAAACAAAATATTATCTTCTTACGAACTTAAGCATAAAATCCAGCTGTGCTGAAAACATAGCTAACGAACATCTGTTTAGTAAGGCACTTGCTGTAAAGAAAAAATTCTGATGCAATATTTCAACTGGAAGTTCTCTTGCGCAGCTTAAAATATTACTGATGGGCTTTTTCAAATTAAGTATGTATTATCACGGAGAGGGTGTGTCATGGATGCGGCATGACCGATAGTCTTTATAATATGTCTTTAATAATATGTATAAAGAAAATTAGGCGAGTTTATGAATAGTCATTACTACTTGCTGCAAGTCAGCATCTGACAAGAAAGATTTTTTCATATTGCATTCAAAACTTGTCAAAATTGGTCCAGGAAAAAATAAACAAGCAGCAAAACAAACTAAAATAAATGTCAATCAAGAAATAGAATAAAATTAAACTTTCCCGCTATGTAAAAAGGGTGGGTCAAAATAGAAAATTCTAAAAATAAGTGATATTTTAAACATTCTATAACCTATAAGATTGCCTCGAATGACAACAAAACAATATTGTAAACAAACGCAACGTGGCGATTTGACAGTTCGGAGAAAATGTAAACAACAACCATGTGTAACCAACAATGTTTTCAATGTGACTTGTATAACAATTTTTGATGAGATGATTAGTACATGCTGTGGCCAACTTGGGTGCATACTCTAGCGTCTATTCCTCTAAGGGCTAAGACTCGAACGCCAAAAGAACCGACTCTTTAAACAGTTCTGCTGAGAGTCTTTCTCAAACTTGTTCCCAATCGACTCACTTTTACCATAGAGGAACTAATTTTGGTTGCTATATCTAAAATAATTATTTATTGATTTGTTATGTATGATATTGCTATAAAATGTTACGTATTCGTGAAAAGTACTTGTTTAAAGATTATTTTTCAGTTTAGTTAAATAAAAAATTAATCAATCGTAAAGTTTTACTTACATGGAGTTAATAATATTTTTCAAACGACAATATTATGATTACTCAGTTAGAATTGTAAACTCCAATGCGAACTTTTCATTTTGACGTGCGTGGACACATTTTTAACTTTAGGGTTGTTTCAAAATTTCCATATTAGTTATTTCATATCTATAAAATTCAGAATAATTTACTGTAGGTCAAAACGTCCGTACTTCATAACATCCTGATTGGTCATTTAAACATTAATAAATTAAAAGTATCCGTTAAAAATAAATATACGTTAAAAAAATTATGTACATTAAAGGAACTTCTAGCTTATTAATTATTATATAATGGAAAATAGGGAGTTAAAACTTCAACATTTATTAATGACGTACAGGTCAGAATGTTAAATATTAGGGTAGCGTATACTAGATATATTTTGAACAAGCTATCTTAGGAGGACATTGGAGTCGGCTGCTGCTATATTGGATTTATAATTTATAAGAATTAGTGTTAATTTTATTACAAATATCTCACTAATTTTTATTCGAAAATTGTGTAGGTCAAATTAAAGCTCTTTTCAAACAAATAAGTACTTTTTTACGTTCGTTTTTTTGCGTACGACAAAGTACATCCAAGTAAGTTTGTATTCAGCCGTGTTTTAACACTTGCTTCCTATTATCTTGTGTACAAACCTTATTCGTGTTACCATACTGATTACAATCAGGCTAAAAGCCTACAAAAGTATATGTTTTCGTCAAAATTATCTAATATGAGTTATTATAGTCAAAATCAAAAGTTTTTCAAGCCGTGAGATTGATTTAATTTTTTATACTCTTCAAGGTTGCCATGACAACCTATAAACATCCCTATAGTTTAACATTAAAACTTTGATGTACCGTAGAGAATAACCATAAAGGAATTTTGTAAAATCGTTTCTTAGTACGCATCTATGGCCCAAGAGGAGTATAAATACAAAATTTCAGCTCTGTAGGTCTTATAGTTTTGGAGATTTGCTGTCCGTTAGAAAACCCCTTCTCCTCTATAGAAGAATAGATAGAATCGATCTCTAGGAAGAATAGATAGAAGATTAGGTACAGCCGTTTTAAAACGTATTGGCTAAAATTAAATATATTTATCATACTATGATTTAGGGAGATTATGTACATTTCTACGACCATAATTAGACTTTCCAACCCTTTAATGAAAGAAATAATATAACTGAAACCAAGTACTAAATTTATTTTTCTATCTTTTGCTATGTTTTAGGGGCGACATTCCGCCCCTGCATTTCATAGTATTCCCCGACAGCGGTAAGACTGATAATGCAATGCAGTGATGCAGCGACAGAAAAAACACCAAATTTCCCTTTCGTCGTAATAATCGTGATGTGGAACTTCTTAAGTTCACTTGCTGAGTCTGAAATAATATAATTATGGGTATCTGGAATCGAGCGCAAAAAATGTAAAATATACTGTTTAAGATTTAATTCGTGTTGGTAGTAAGGCTTAATTACAATATATTTTGTTTTGACAAATGATAAGTATAAGCCAACAATGAGATTAAGATTGACATAATTTTCATGCACATCACCCTTTTTTTGCCTGCTTTTCTGGTTTGCTGATTTTTCTGTACTTAAAGTTCTAAGAAATTTGCAAACTTGACAGTCAAACTATCCAAGAAGAATGATTGATATTTGACGATGAGAAGTCATAAAATAATTTTTAAACATAAAGAACATTTCGCTAGGAATGTTCCAGTTCAATGAAAACACCGTTATATATAAATACTGGTTGGAGAAAAGATATTTTTACGGATTTTAAAAGGACCTCCATATGATAAGGGTTTAAGTGAAAGAGTCAATTAACAACATGAGTCTTGAGGTCTGAAGAATTGCTCTTAACAATTTTACCTGATATTCAGGAAAAATAATGTCATAATGTATGTTAATAAGGTGATACACGCGCGTGGCACAAAGGCATATTTAGTTCTAAGGACATCGCTTCAAGAATAATAATCTAGACGTAGAAATAACAAGTTTAAACATGGAAAATTGCACAAATTTGCCCAAGTTTGCTGCTGCTGTTGTATTTTTATAATAACATTGAAGTTTTGAAATAAACCTGCATATATAAAACTATAAATTCAAAAAAGTATATTAAATTTTTAATCTTTTTAGCTTGTTTAGAATGTTTGTTAGTTCGAGTTTTTAAGATATTCAACTTAGAAAAATAAAAATGGCTGCCATTTTTTAATGGAATGAAGTGTGAAATTGATACTCCGCACAGAAACAGGTCATGGTACATCACTGAAAGAAATTAATGGCTGATCTGGACAAAAATTAAGCAATTGTAAATCTAGCAAAACTGAACCCCTATATTTGTGACAGCAATACAATTCACTTGTACCCAAAAGCTTTTGGCTGAGTTTATATAGGCATTTCAGCCAAAGAAGTTTGAAAAGACTAGCCATACTAATTCTGGAAAAATACCAGATCTTATTAATAGAACTAGGCAAATAAAGTATGTGCTTTACTAGCGCAGTGTCCCACGTTGTTATACAATACGTTTGGCAGTTTTAGCCAAACAGTTCATCAATTTCATCACACGTCTTAGGGAGGCGTCCAGCTCAATCCCCTAGCTCGTTTGGTAGAGCTAAACAGTTTCTCTACTTCATCACGCGTCCTTGGAAAGTGTTGTGCTCAATCATCCAGCACGTTTGGCAGTTTAGACGAACAGTTTTTCTACTTCATCAAGCGACCTTACAAAGCGGTCAAACAGATAAAATTTTGTTCAGTACTTTCATATATTGCTATTTAAGATAAACAATTTCACTAGCTTTGAGATTCTTTATTAGCCCCTAAAAAACATATCTATTTTATCAGAATAATTTCTCATTCATTTATTATTTTTGACGAATATTGAGGCTGTTGCAGGTAAAACCGAGCAATTTCAAACAAACTGTTGGTACACTTTAACACTTCCATAAATGTAGACTACACTACTTTGTTTGTATTTACCATTATTGTCTGATTTAGATTTCCAGTTTACAAAATAATACTTTTCATCACTCTGTACACGAAAATTGCCCGTTACCGTACAGCTGAGATCTACAAAAACTCTCAATTTCCTTACATCAAAACAAATAATGATCAGCTGCTTTTTCGGTACCCAAACATTTCATTTCCGTACCCAAACAAACCATTTCCGTACCAAAACAAAATTTTGCCGTACCCAAACAAACGGTTTTTCCTATGTTGACAGTCCAACCAGCTGACTCTAAACTAAAATAGACAGTTCAGCCGTATTGTGTTTGATTATAGAAAAATGACTGAATTATGAAATGTTGGATGATTTTTTTACAAGTTTGGTCACTTATTAGCATCGTGATGAAAAGTATTGTTCACAACTCGTCACTTAAGTCCCATTTCGGGGCTTGATAGTGTTTTACATGCTCAGCTTACGCCTTGCAAGTAAAACACTATCTTGCCCCGAAATAGGCTACTTTCGTGATTAGTAGTTAAATATACTATTGTTACTGTTTGTTCTAGTATTTTACCATGCAATACACATAAAGATTCATGATTTTGCAAAACAATAAGAGTTCAAAATTAACTATACATAAAAGTTGCTAAATTGAATTATTAATCAAGTAAAAATTATTTAATTTTTACTGTCGCAAAATCATGATTCTTTATGTTTATTGAATGGTTAAGTTCAAGAATAAACAGGGACAAATAATTATTTTACAAACTGTAAAGATAAATTAAATCAAGCAATAGTGTTAAATAAAAACCAAGTAGTGAGTTTTACATGTACAGACGTTTTAAAGAGAACCAACAGTTTTGTTGACATAGTTAACTTCAATAATTGACAAAAGTAATAAATTACATAAAAATCATTCTGATAAAACAGAGAAATAAGTTTGGGGGCTAGTAAAGAATTTCAAGAGCTAATGAAATGCATGATCTTACATAGCAATATACTCTGGAAAAGTACATTTAATCATGAAAGCTATTTAAAATTACTTACAAAATTAACACCAATGCAGATTTTTCATAGGCAGTAATGAATTTGTTCAGACACCATAATTGTCAAATGTCCACCTGCTTAGATTAGAGAATACTCAGAAATCGCATACTCAAAGTTGATTTGTAAACACAATACTTTTTGTTTAATGACAGTACAATTACCTTATCAAAATTCTTTCTCAAATGAAAATATTTTACATTTTTTTTACATAGTTGTTTGAATAACAATCTGTCTCAGTTTAGGACAATGAATCAATTAGATTAACCAACAAAATATAAAAGATAAATATTATAAATATTTCAAGATTACCATTTTATTATTTTTACATCAAAGCCTAATACAGTGTCAGTTGATGTTCTCGAGTGCAAACATTTGCTTCAATAATTAATAATAATAATAATAATAATAATAATTCAATAATAGGTCAAGTAATTAATAGAAGGTAAAATTAATTCGAAAACAGGTAATGAGCAACAAACTCTTTATTGTTGTAAAAAAATTACAATTACTGATCATTTAAACATTTTTACTATACTAGATTATTTTACAATCCACCTCGAGCAGTAAAATATTTTTTACAGCCATAAATAGAATATTTTCTGTTTTAAAAAGAAGAGCCTTTCCTTCACTACTGGATGACAGAATTTCCATAACCTCTGGACTCTGAAAATAAATCATATATGGATTATTACTTTAATACATTTGAATATCTTCTTGAATATTAAAACATAAATTTCTTGTTGTTTATATATTGAACATATATACACATAATAAATTACATTGCACATTACAGTTTTATGACTTGAAAATGTGATCATCGTAAAATTTTAAGGAAGAAATAAAATAAATGAAGAATTATCCATGATTGCGTAAATGTAGTTAACGTTCATTACATACGAATTCACTATGCAGCTCAAGTTACTAATACAGCTAGTACATATATTGAGGCTGGTGGTCATTGTGATGATTTTTATAATTGATAGGAAATGTACTTTTATAATGTATAAAAGTTTGTGATAAAAACTAGGCATTTTTATTTATAAAAAGGTTTACGGTTATCAAAGATTATTATAGTACAGTAGTGTGTGAGGCTGGTTGTACCTATACCTGCAATTTCGGGCTTGTAGTATTTTGCCTACTGCTATCTAAATCTTCAGAGTTTGTAAACGGAATCTCTGTGAGAACTTCTTCATTGCGGCCAGTAGTAGGGACTCCGAGTTAAATGAGAGTCAGTCTGCAACTATATAAGACTGCATTATAATCTAAAAGGAATCAGCAAAAAAGTTATTAAGATAACTGACATGTAGAGTTCTCAATCCCGGGATTCGGGATCCCGGCCGGGATTTGAGTCTCTCAATCCCGGGATTGACGGGATTGTGAAAAGGTACTTGTTTCACAATTTTTATGAGATTTGAATTTTTTAACCCGCAAAATTCGTCTTTGCAAACATAGAAACATAACATTTTTTAAGTATGGTAATCAATATTTCAATGTTAATAATTAGCAACAAAGTTCACATACACGACCAATTGAACTGTTATTTATCTTTCACAACGTTTACTTTGTCTAAAACTGAAATTCAATCCAACAAAGAAAACTAACTTATTCCTGGAATATAATGGCACGGCACTGGATAGTTTTCTTATCGCTCCGAACTTCCGCTACAGTTAATTCCCACGATTCGAGGTATCTCACAAGCAACTGCCACACAGGTGACTTTATTTTTTTATCTTACTGGATTTTTATATCTCAGTTGCTATCGGGCTTTCGTTTAGCGAACATGTAATCTGTGCGATTCGGGAATAATTTGTGAAGTGAGTAGTGTGCCGTTACTTAATCGGTCTGTTATCCGTTAATTACTTGATACTGTGAACTAATGGGTGACCAAAATGTGTTTGTGACCCACAAGAAGGACTGCGACGATTCGTCCGTTTGGCACTATTTTCTCACATCAAAGGACGGGAAAACTGCTCAATGTAAGACTTTTAAATCTATTTTAAAAACATTAGGCAGCTCCACTAAGGGACTTCATACGCATTTGTCCAGTAGGCATAGCGTGAAAGTAATTCAATCTGGAAAATGAGGCAATCAGCCATCAACAAGCGCAGGTGTCCCATTGCCTGATTGTTCCACCAATAAAAAAAGGAAAATTGAGTCGTATTTTTGCAGTGAAAGAGATCAATTAGACGATCTTTTAGCACGCATGACAGCACTGGATGGAATTCCATTCAATGTTTTTATAACCTCAAAAGACTTGAGGAAACTTCTCATGGCAAAAGGATTTAGTGACTTGCCCTCGTCGGAGGTTACAGTGAGAAATCGAGTAGTAAGCTATAGCAAAAAAATTAAGAACCAATTTAAAAAGGTGATAATGGAAATTAAAAACTCTGGTGAAAGGTTCAGCCTATCTTTTGACGAGTGGACCTCTATGAGTAATAAAAGGTTCATGAATGTAAATCTTCACGCCACTAAACAAACTTGGTGTTTAGGGATGGTACAAATTAAAGGCTCTTTTACAGCGGAAGCGTGTGTTAACACTCTCAACGCCCATCTTGAAAAATATGGCATTTCTTTGCAAAAGGACATCGTCGCAATCGTAACTGATGGTCCAAACGTAATGGTAAAAGTAGGGAAATCGCTTAATACCGAACACCAGTTGTGTTTTGCTCATGTCATGGGATACATTTGGCAGTTTGCGATGTTCTCTACTCCAAAAATGTCAATTGGGAGAAATGAGTGAGGATAAAAGTCCAGAGGAAAAGACTAGCACAGCAGCTCTTACAACTGGAGAGGAATCCAATGAGGAAGATGAAGAGGAGGACGAAGGAAATTTGGATGATATTTCATCTTTTGGTGCGGCTGCATTTATTGTAGACGATGAAAACAGTCAAAATAACGTGGAAGAGCTCACGAGTGAACTGAACATTAGTTCGGTCATAAAAAAAGTGCGCAAAGTGGTTATTTACTTTAAAAAGTCGCCTACAAAAAATGACTCCGTACTCCAGAAGTACGTAAAACAAGAAAAGGGAACTGAACTCTCTCTATTGCTCGACGTGAAAACCCGGTGGAACAGCCTTTTAGCAATGTTAGAGCGTTTCGCCTCACTGAAAACATGCATTCAAAAAGCATTGATTGATCTAAACCACCCAGTAACTTTAAGTGAAGCAGAGTTTACAATACTAAGTAACATTATCGAAGTACTATCTCCTATTCGATTGACAGTAGAAGCACTGTGCCGCTGTGATTCAAATTTGATCACAACTGATGCTGCTTTAAAGTTTCTTATAAAGCATTTGCATAGTTCCTCATCGTCGGAGTTTTGCGTTAAGATGAAAACTGTTCTACTAACTCGAATATCTGAAAGGCGCAAAGTTGAACTGTCAGGTGTTATTACCTATCTCCAAAATCCTAGAAAATCAGAGGATGAATCAGCAGAGTTAATAACAAGTTATTTTCCTCTACCGAATCAGAATGCACTGCGAAAACAGATTAGAGTTTTGGTTGAAAGGCTTGTAGACAAAACACCGAGTGAGGAAAAAGAGAAGGACCACGTAGATGAAGAAAATGAACACATGAATCAAGGTAATAAGCCCTGTCCTCTGACTCTGAAAAACGTCCTTCAAGAACAAATAGAAAAAAGCATGGAGCCGCCAAAACCAGAAACTAAGAACTTAGATTTGAACTCAACTATTAAGAAAGAAATGAGTCTTTACGAAAATGGCGGTGTTAGAGGTCATCATTTGGACTTAGTGTACAACTATCTATTGACAATTCCTCCAACCAGTGTTGAATCCGAGAGAGTTTTCTCCGCTTCCAGTTATCTGTGTAATAAACTAAGAAGCCGACTGGGTGCAGAAACACTGGACGCTTTAATTTTTCTTCGGTACCACTTTCAGCAGCAACAAAAAAAGTAAATTAATGTCTTGATTCAATAGGACTAACATGGACAATACGGTATTATCAAACTAATGTAAGTCACTCTTCCTTTAACTATTTTGTGTGTACAACATCAATTCAGTATTTATCTTTCTACCATAATTAATACTTGTATTATGGACTCATAATTCTCCATTGTTGTTAACAAGCAATTTAAAGTCATTATTATACTATGATTTTTTCACGAAATCCCCATTAACGTGTTAATTATACCGTCTAATACTATATAATGTGTCTAAAAAATCCTGAAACGGTTTAATAACTTCTAAACTAAAAATATTTGGGTTAAAGATGCTTTGCACAAGTTTTGACCAAAAACGAAATGGGTCTCTCGATGGGTTTGACATTTAAAATTCAAAGCTATTACCGCAAAAGCATATTTTGGGGCAAGTGGCATAAATTACATTAGATACACATGAGATACATTAGCTGAAATGGTGACCTACACAGGTAGGTATTTTAAGCCAAGTGTGAATGACAGATGAGTGAAGGATGATTGTGGCGCGATCTTGTAGTCTTGTTACTGACTAAGGCCGACATATTCCTTGGACAGGACTGTTAATTAATAGCCCAACAGCCAATGGCAACTAAGGGACCTACATTTTAACGTGGGATCCGAACCACGATTTTGCCTCGGTTGCATATTCGCTTACATTGCACAGCAAACAGTAGTGGTTTTTTAAGTGGTGGACAAAGTTACTTAAAACTATAGTGGAAGGGGTCCGATTCTAAGCCGGCTACAGCAAAAGGCCCGCTGGCTTACAATTTCCGACATTTTGAGAACCCACATACCGTAATTATTCTGGACGAAGAATTTCTTAGGCTTTTCGACGCTTTTCCGGGCGTAGCTTTGTTCATACTCATCGAATCTTGAAAATAACTGCATATTCTTGTTCAGTTTGCTCTCCCGGTTAATGTGAGTACCCACATGACCCATTTACCAAAAAAAGGTTTTTTCTCGTATTTCGGCTTTTTGGGGGGGGGTTTTAATCATTTTGTGCGAAAAAACAATCATTTTCAGTATTAGAGTATTAAATCCTAAATTTTTGAAAAAAAAAAGAATTTCCATTTTTTGAGAGATGGAAAAATATTAATTATCGCAAATCGATCTATTGGTATCTCTGCGACCTTCGTTTTTATCGAAGAACTGAGAAATGTGTTATTTGAACTTATCACAATTAATTTTAGAGATTAAAGTAAACGTGAGGCTACACAATAAATAAATGTGTTATTTGTTTATTTCAATCACAAACTATTGTTTATATCTGGTAATTTGATACTAAATACAGTAGGGCCTACTGTTTATTTTATCACACAAGATCAAGTAGGCTAAGGTCAGATCGTTAACCGGAGCGCACGCATCGCCTGTCAACGGAATTTGGCAGGCAAAAGTATGAATCAAAGAGATGTTGTAAATTTTCTTGATAAGTTTGATGTCTGTTTTGATTCAGATAGGTTAGGTTGATTTAGTTTAATTTGGTCTTGGGAATAAGAGTAGGGTAGTTAGCTGGTCTTCACAGAAATGTTTAATCAATTGTTTAATTTTGATATTTTAAATAATTTTTTTCATTTGATTGTTTCACCGGGCGTTTGTGTAAGTGCAACCATTTTAAAAAGCCCAAAACCTTATCGGTACTTTGGTATTATACGGAGGCTACCCTCATACAGCGCACTGCAGTGGTTATGTTAGGTTATCATTTCGTTACAAATCAAACGATACCAAATGAGTCATACTTTCGTCCGCCAATACCCGGTGACAGGTGATGTGCGCGCTACGGTCAACAACCAGATCTGGGCCTACTTGGATGGCATTTGGCGGGCAAAAATATGACTCATCTAGTACCGTTTGATTCGTAACATAACGAGGAAAGTCCTACTAACATATTTATGATAACCTAACCTAACATAACCGCCGCAGCGCGCTGTATAAGGGTGGCCATCGGGTGTGGACGATAGCGGCGGTGATGATGTGAACACTCAATCCTCGTTGACATCGCTGCCTTCTGGGAGGCAGAACACAAATACCGTTCATCATAATTAAGTCAAATTTGGAAAGTAACTCAATTCAAGTACGTTCTTCCCAATGATGTAGTTATTTTTGGTGTCCAGCAAAACAATCTCTAAAAAACAGTGGCCTCCGTATAATACCAAAGTACCAACTTATCATATCCTCATTTGAGATCTAAAGTTTTACGGCATTACTATCTTATCTTTTTCCAAGTAAACTTATTTCAATAAGGTTAAAGATTTGAGAACTTAGAATACTAACTTTAACATTCTATTATTTTAAACACACAGAAAAAGACAAGGAAGAAGAGTGCCTTAAATGAAATTCCTGTCTTTTTCTTGTTTTGCTACATTTTCAAAAGTATTTTATAACCTCCTCATAGGCGACTGTTATCCTATCTTTACAGTAGGCCTACAATGTTTTGGTGAAAATCATACAGCCTACTGGCCTACAGCATTACCATCTGTTTTACTGTCTTTACAGTGCAATGTTTTGGTGAGAACACTAACTTATAGTGATGGGAACCAACTTATCCGATAGAAACAAACGATTTATCTGGTTGTTGCGCGCCAAACGATTCATCCAATGGTTACTTTAATTTTAATCTGGATGAACTATCCATTCATTCGCAAGCTAATCATCTGAATGGCATTATTATCCATCTATCTAAAAACCATCTGTCTATGTTTTTATTCAATTGTACAACAATTTGTCCTGTATTTTCATTCATTTGAAAACTTCGAGTCAGTTATTCAATTAGGCTACTGAAACTGTTTTTTAATGAACGGTAAAAAATCCGAGTATTTGCGCCAAGGATAAAAACATCCAATGTTTCCACCAATAGGTTAATCTTTTAGTTTATTTAATTACCTCATCGTAAATACAAAATGTTTTAAGGTAGGCCTATAAAAAATTATTTATTCATCCATTTGCGGGTGAATCATCTGCTCAGCGGCTCGACAGTATCAATTTTTATCCGAATAGAAGCGCTACAAAACCAATGAAAACTATTCATCTGAATCAGGCTCGCGATCAGATGGTTTTTTTCATCCATCCACTTTTTGGATAGTTCCTCCCATCTCCGCACACAGCGCGGGCCATTCCGCTCCCCCCCCAACTACACAAGAAAAACATCGGATGAATCATCCATCTGAAAACTATAGGATGAAAGAAGAGCCATCGGATGGTTGAAATCAGTCGTTTGTCCCATCACTAATAACTTACAAGCCAACAGTTTCAACACCTAATTAGTAATGGAAACCTTGATTAATTTTGTCAAACAACTACTCGGTACGAGTTTCAAATCTGATCTTCCAGGTTATGTTTACCGTTGGTTATTTACCTTTAATGCTTAGGTTTGATAACTGAACTCTCAATATGATTTAACATGAGAGATCACTATCGTTTTCGCGTAAATGTACTCTACTTAGGATTCGGTAATTCGATATCAACTATCAAACTACCGGTAGGCCTATCGTGTTTAACTTAATCGATGTATTGTTCCGACAACTGTTAGTAATGAAGAAACATCGATAACAACCAATAACCGAAACCATTATTAAATTATTCGATTCTGTCACGAACACCGAAACATACCTAACCAAAATATAACAAGAATGTATAAAACTATATTAACCATAATACCTAAAGCTAGCCAATAACTAAACGAAAACGATACCAACATCAACTAACCAAACAACTAGGCTACCTTATTTCTCATCATCTGCCACCTTATTCGAATATATACTAAATGGTACTATCGATAAATATACTTTGAAAGGGTAACAAAACAATTTATAAAAAACACAATGGAATCGGACGTCAAGTTCTGCCCAACAAATTTTATATTGAAGTTTGACCATCGGTAGATCGTTCGATACTATTTTCTTAGAAATCAGTTGTTGAATCGTCTGCTATAGGAACGAACGTTAGAAGATCAGATATGAAACTCGTACCCAACAACTCTGTAGCCTAGTCGGTCACACTAGTCAACCAATTTACTATTACAGTCGTTCAAACTCGTTGAAAGAGCAAACCCCAGCAAAAAAACGCCTGATCCAATCAGAATTATAGACTAGGTAATCAAATGGATGGCAAACTAGTTGTCATACCAAACTATACCAAATAATGGAATCATGTTGATATAGCTATTAAATAATAGCTTATTAAGTGCCTGTACATTTTCATTGAAATAGGCTACTTAGATCCCTCAGGACTATCTCAGTTGTTAAGGTTTTGAAATGTTCCAATTAAGATCATAGGCCTAGTAGAGGTTATGATTACTGTCTATTAAATTGCTCAAACTTTTACTAAAATTGTTAACATGACGATTAATAGCTGAAAACTAACTTACTTTACATAAAAGCTAAACTTAATCGGGTGTGTTTTAGAAAGGTTAGATTTATATTGATCAATGCTTAACCTATTTCTAGGGCTGGCTAAATATGATATCTAACTATGGAAGTCTTATCTTCGTAGACTTTACTCACCGACCTTAAATCGAGCATCAAATTTATGTTCAATAAAAAAAGTGTAAAAGCTTCGGTGAATAAATAATTCTGTTAAAAAGCGTAAATAAATATATCGGGTCAAAAGTAAACAATGAATCAATAACAAAATCAAATAAGAACCAAGAACGACAACTAAACGAATCTTTCAAACTCAAAGATCTACTCAAACCGTTCAGTCTTTGACGATTTTGACTTTTAGACCCTAGAGGATTAGACGCTAGAGGAACCCACGGCCAACTTAGGTGAATCCTACTCTAACATAGTATCATTTTTCTGTACGTAATTAAATAATTTTTAATTACAATTTCCAACATTAGCGGATGTTACTATAAGTGGCAGTGATTTATTGAGGCATAAACGGGACATTTTTTAGTATAAAGTCTATATTTTAGTTGACGTCACTAAAAGTTTCACGTCATTCGAGGTATACCTCTAAAGCTAAGTTTACACTAGCATCTAAAAGTGTCGTCACTTGGACACGCTCGTTAACATTGTTGTTATGCCGATACAGGATTACCAAAAACAGCTGTTTTAACACTTCAGTTGTTACAACACCTTATTTATCATTGGAGGGATGCAGTTTTAAGTGGCGACACAAATATTTGTAAAAACAAATATTTGTGTCGTCACTCAAGACTGCGTCCCTCTAACGATAAATAAGTTGTTGTAACAATTGAAGTTTTAACACAGCTGTTTTTGGTAAACCTGTATCGGCATAACAACAATGTTAATTAGAGTGTCCAAGTGACGACACTTTTAGATGCTAGTTTAAACTAGGCTTAAGGCTAAGTTTACACTAGCATCTAAAAGTGTCGTCACTTGGCCACTCTAATTAACATTGTTGTTATGCTGATACAGGTTTATCAAAAACAGCTGTGTTAACACTTCAAGTGTTAACGCTTCATTGATTACACTGGTTATAAGGTGCGATCCTGAGTGGCGACACAAATATTTGTAAAAACAAATATTTGTGTCGTCTCTCAAGACTGCATCCCTCCAATGATAAATAAGGTGTTGTAGTTGTAACAATTGAATTGTTAACACAGCTGTTTTTGATGAACCTGTATTGGCATAACAACAATGATAATTAGAGTGGCAAAGTGACGGCAATTTTAGATGCTGGTGTAAACTAGGCTTAACATTATGCCGCTTACAAGCCAGTAAAAGTGACGCCACTGCTACGCTAGCACCGGTCTGACTCTTAAATGGAGCCAAGTAGTAAGCTTATTCACCGGTCTGACACTTAAATGGAGCCAAGTGGCAAGCTTATTGGAGCGGGTTAGTTCGAAGCACTTTAGTTAGATGTCGTTGTAAAAACATGGTCACAGAGTAATAATGAACTTCGTAAAGAGATGGCACTCCCATGTTAACTCGGTGGTAAGGGAACAGCAGCGCTATCTGAAAAAAGTGCTACGAACTAAAAATATCGATGCGATATATCGATCGTCGTCGTCTGCTTTATTTATATTTTCGTTTTCTTGTTTTGTTTGCTAGACCTTCAATTTTAATGGCTTTACCGATTTGTTTAGATTAAATAGATTAAGTACGTTGTTTGCCACTATTGCAAGTTGTTTCGCAAAATACTGTGCTACGTGATTCATATTGTGCTTAATGTGATTGGTAAAAAATAAATACGTAGATGTTTACATAAACATCTACGTATTTATTTTTTATCAATCGCTTTAATAAGCACAATATGAATCACGCAGTACAGTATTTCGCGAAACAACTTGCACCAGTGGCAAACGTACTTTAGATATTTTCCCACACTCAAATTAATTCCAACTCGTTTTGGTTGAGTACCATAGATGATATAGTTCTTCATCTGTGGCTAGACTTTCATTTTTAATGACTTTACCTATTTGTTTAGATTAAATTGATTAAGTACGTTACCAGTAAGTACGTTATCAGACAGCGCTACTGTTCCCTTACCACCGAGTTAACATGGAAGTGACAACTCTTTACGAAGTTCATTATTACTCTATGACGCTATTGCAAACCTAGCTAAAACTACATATTCCTATTATTTGACCGCAATGGGGGATTGACTTTCAGATACAGACAAAAACAACCGAACCTAAAAAAAATATGTGACTTAGCATTTTAAAACAGGTGGCATAGACCAAGGCATAGTGTGGCCTGTGTCCTTGCATAGACAGACTGAGGAGTAGTCTAACTAGGTAGGTGGCATGGGGGTCATGAAATCAGCTACCCCCTTTTATATCAGTCACATTTGTGTCTTCCAGAAAATGTATAACTATATTTATTAAAAGACGTTTAACTGCGGAATACAGCAGCTTCCTGAGGCCCCTTTCATCTACGAGGCGGTTTTTATACGGCTCGTGTTGTGTCATACGACAAGGGGTCGTTCGTTTCGTATTTGTGTGCAACCTTTTGGGTGCTTTTACGCTACGCCGTTTAATTTTAAAGGAGTCGTTCGTTTCGTGTTTGTGTGCAACCTTTTGGGTGCTTTCACACGACGCCGTTTAGTTTTAATTAATTAAACAAAAATTAAAAATACGCGCAAGTTTAATTTTTGCCGTCCGGCCACTTCAAGACCGGTCACACAACTGATTTTTTTAAGCTAAGCTAAATCCAACCATAGATAAAGGGATATATTTATATCCCTTTATCTATGATCCATCGGTGTATGCCCTAAACAAGTGGCGAGGAGGCGTGTGGCAGATAGCCGCATCAAAAAAAGAGCATAATAAAAGCTCTTAAAACGGCCCGACGGCAGCGGGTCGCGCGACACCTTGCCGTATGGCACGAGCCGCTTAATAACCGCTTCGTTTGAAAGGGGCCTAAGTTGTATCCTTGTATCATTGACTTTGAATGTTAAGTCTTATATTCGTAGTCAATGGTTGTATTAAAAGAAAAATTTGCCTATTTTTAGGATAAACTGGATAATTAGAACTATACTATATCTCAGAACCAGCTATCTAATATTATTTCTTAGTTGCCTTTGACTTAAGTACGTTTTTTCGTCAACATTTGGGATTTAATTATTTGGATTTAGGTTTGTTTTTTTTTTGAGGAGAAGTAATCAAAGTCAGACACCTTCACGTTGAATTTTGTCAATTTTAGTGATTGCATTAGTATTTATTGTTAATGGTGTGTGGTGTTTATTACTGCAAATTTAGGCTGAATACCTTAGTTTCATCATGGGAAAGGCTAAGAAAGGAAAAAAGTTAGGACATGAGGAGGATATGTGAGTATAATCAAGTCAATCTGGTTGATCAGGGTCAAATTCTAACCTATAAAAAGTGTTAAATGTCACTTTTCCGGCTTTTGAATTTTGATTTCAATTATTTTTCCATCAGTTATCATGATTTTTAACCACCGTTGATGTATTTAAGTAGGCCTAGTTGGATAACCTCCAGGGAAATTAAGCTGGTACATAGTTTATACAGAGATGATCTAGAAGTTTATTGCATAATGTGGATCTTGATGATGTGGTCCAAGGTGGCATGTAGGTCCCTTAAGCCCTATTCATTAATGTATCTAGATAGAAAGAATGTTTGTTACAGGTGAAATGTTTGTTAACATAAGCTACACTCTAAAATTTTAGGTTGTATAAAATATGGTCGGCCTAATAAATAAAAATAGTGCTATGATTGTCCCATTAAGTTAGTCTTAAAAACAATAGGCCCTTATTGTTTTGGTATGACTTTCATATCTCATCTTCTGTTGTATGTTCCTATAGCAGACCTGATCTTTTATCATCCGATCTTTTATCAAACAATACAGTAGACCCCCTCTTAACCGACCTCGGTTTAACCGACGATCGGATTATCCGCCCTTGCTGGTAAAATATTAAAAATCGTTTTAACCGGCCCTGTTTTGAGAACAGTTCGGTTTAACCGCCATTTTCTAGGAATTGCGGCAATTCCGTTCCCATACTCGGCGATGGGAACGTTACGTCTAATATTTAGTTTATTGACGTTTTTTATTTTGACCGTGCTTTGAGGTTATTTGTGACATTTCTACAGTAAATATTTTGGAAAATAGGTTGATAATTATAGTTTATTTCCTAAATAATTCTAAACTGCTTTATAATGATATTAACTTAATAGAATCCTAAATCAACAGAGCTTTTATTTTTTGGCGTTTAAAGGAATACCCGTTTTAACCGACCTTTTAACTTATCCGACCTAGGTCCGGTCTCGTAGGGGTCGGTTAAGAGGGGGTCTACTGTACTAAACAATCTAGGTATGATATAGTCAAGCTTTGAAATAGGCCTATAGTTTGTTGGTAAAAACAAGATATAACTTATTAGACTAAATGAAATTATTTGGTTAGTGGCTACCGATAGTATATCACTTCAAGGTTGCAGATGATAGGAAATAAGGTAAGTTGTTAATAACTTATATTTGAGTTACAGTACCAGTAGCCTAAGCATTTAGTACTGTAACATTTCGATTGGCGAAACTTTGATATCCGACTCTACCATGTTTATCGATGTTTACAATCGATTTGTCGAAGTTATGTCGATTCTACAATTACTGTAACCGAATACAATATTGATCAGGTGATCTAACAACAAAACATATCAACATCTATCATTACTATAAAGAAACCTGTACTATTCTAACTATATGAATAAAACTCATTATATATTAAACATATAAATAACATATCATAACTAACTTAACATAGGGCTACTCAAAACTTATTCCACACCGTTCGCCATCTTGCACATGTTTGATTCAATGTCAGTCATTGTCAGTGTCGTGTGATGTGTCGTCTGCCCGGTCAACTGAAGATTGTCATTTTGTAATTGGTTTTGGTTAAGTTTCAGTTTTATAGTAAAGTTTTGTTAGTTGAATGTACAAGTATGTGTTTAGTTATTATCATGATTAGAAACATGTACTTAACGTACACTGATAATAAAATAATTTACTATTACTAATAAAATCATGTGAGATCATTTACAATTAATTGTTCCGATGATTAGAATCAATTCTTCACTATCAGCATTCAATGGTGAAGAACGATTGTAAACATCAATAAATACGATGGAGTCGGGTATCAAAGTTTCGCCTTTTGATTTAGTATTTGATAAAGTGTAGGCTATTATTTTTAATTTAGTTTTAAAACATTTTATTACAATAGGCTTCAGTATGTTTAACTGTTTGTAAAATAATCAGAGGCCTATAGGCTAATAAACTCGACCTTGATTTAATTTATTGGTGGTTATCGATGTTTCTTCTTCATTACTGATAGTTGTCAGGACAATATATCAAATGAGTCGACCTAACACAAGAGGTTGATAATTTAGTTGATATTGGAATCAGATTACTGAAAAATATGCAGAGTTGGAATACACTTAGGCAGGGCTTGTAACAGGTTATTTTTTTTGTTATTTTTTTGCTTTTGGTTATTTTTTGTTATTTTTTTTGGAATTTGGTTATTTTTGTTATTTTTTTGGGGATTTTGGTTATTTTTTTTTATTTTTTTCAACCTCAAGAACTGCTACAAGCCCTGTTCACACTATTCGTCTGTCAGACGATCTCGTAGCAGCATCGTGGCAGACGAATCTCGTCATCCTACATTGTGTGAAAACCAAGTCTTGTTGCATGAAAACCAAGTCTCGCCGTCAAATCTAGGCTGATTTGTGATTAGTCTGTCGAGATTTTCTTTTCTACCAGGGTTAAGAATGTGTTATCCCCAATATAACGCCGGTTTTTTAATTTTTAGCAACATTTTTTGTTTACAAAAGGTTATTTTTTGGTTATTTTTTTCTTATTTTAGTTATTTTTTTTATTTTTTTCAACCTCAAGAACTGTTACAAGCCCTGCTTAGGCCTACTGTACAAGAATGTGAAAATTAACTTTGCCATGTTAAACTAAATTGAGAAGTTCAGTTACTAAACCTGAACACCTGCAAACCTTTGCAAATTATAAACTATTTCATTAATAGAATTTTTTGAACTAACGGTGAACTGTCAGCAGTAGGGTAAATATAACCGGTAGGCCTAATTATAAAACCTGTAACGGCAAAGATCCAATGTGAAAGTCATGTCATATTTTATACTTTATACTTTTATATTTTAAGTGCCAGCTTACCCAGGTAGTTATTTAAAGCCATGTACGAATAAGAGATGAGTGTAGGATGATATTGGTTCGATCTTGTAGTTTTGTTAGCCTACTAAGGCCGGCATGTTTCTTAGACAGGGCTGTTAATCATTAGCCCAACAGCCAATGGCAACTAGGGGACCTATTTCACTGTTTAGTAAGCAATGGAAAACCTTTATGGCCTGAACTCTCTATGTAAAAGCTGGCTAATCTGGCAGTCGATAGTCCAGCACATTTTAAATAAACTGGCATCAGTTTAAGGTTTTTTTTCCAGGTTGGGATAAACCCTAATCACTTTTTATGTTTTGAGCATTAAATTGGGCTGCAGTTATGAAACTCCAGCCCAATATTGATATTGATATTTAAATTTATTGTGTACAGTGTAGTATGCAAGTGTTTCTCAATCAGAGGTTAAGTGGTAAATGTCTTGCTTGTCCTAACTTTGCATGAGAAATAAATTCACGTTTAATTTCATTTCAACCAGTTACATGTTAATATGTTGTCCTGTTATTGATTGTAGCTTGAACACCCAGCCATGGGAGGAATACTATACCCCCCTTTCTAGTCATCAAAAAAATTGATTTAGTATTTGTCATATTTGTTCTTCTCAGCATTCGCTGTGTAATAATAGCAGCTTTCTCATGGATGGAAGAAGGTGTGATTCATTTTAAATCTTCCTATGTCGCTCCAAGAGATGGCTTGAAGGTTCTACGCAATAAGACTCTTATGTTAATAACATCTCTTACCCTTAGTGCGTAGAGCTGTTTACTATTTCTCATATTAGTTAGTTGGACACTATGAGCACTTTCAATGAATAACAACAATAAAAAAGAAAGAACTGATTAAGTTAGATACTTTGAACAATTTAAAACTCAAACCAATCGGTTCAATAGTTTTTGTATTTACTACACACAACATAGATGGAGATAGAAATCACATCCTCTTTATGATATTATAGATTGGCCTAAAAATTTCTTTAATAAAATAAATCCATCAATATGACTTAAAAGTGGAGTAACCTTCAAGCTTATATTGAACTTGAAAGGAATATATGCCTTCAAGCTTATACCTTCTTCTTGTGAAAGGAAAGACAATTTATAATGTCTACTGCCCTTCTGCATTAGGTAGGTAGTAACAAATTCTGAAAACCTATTTCCTCCTCCAGTTTAATTCTTGATAAGTGTACATGATTTGCTCAAATAAATCTTTTATTGTTTTAGCGATGGTGATGAAGTTGAAGCTACCGAAGATACTGGCAGTAAAGTCAAGGAGAAAAAAGGGAAAACAAAGTAAGTTTGTATTAGGCCTGTGGGTAGGAATATATTTGCATCCATTATTGCTTGTTGTTTTAGATGTTGATGTAAACTTAACTAACATCAATGTCCTGCATTCCATTAATACAGAAAGTACAAGAAAAATGTTTAAAAAATTCAGCCCAGTTTTATTTATTTTGACAAGT
This sequence comes from Flexamia atlantica, assembly GCA_035578135.1. Taxonomy (NCBI): domain Eukaryota; kingdom Metazoa; phylum Arthropoda; class Insecta; order Hemiptera; family Cicadellidae; genus Flexamia; species Flexamia atlantica. The sequence goes on from JAQJVK010000002.1 coordinate 61,807,569, forward strand.
TTAACGCTGCTGCTTCTAGGTTTTGACCTGTCACTGTTGTCTGTCTGCCATATACTTTGCAGGAGGGATAGATTACCCACACAGGTTGATAGAGAGAGTACATTACTATTATTGATGGGTGTACAAGTAAACCCTCTGCAACTGCTATAAAATTTGGTCATTTGTATCTACCTATCATGGTAAAATGGCGGAAATAACTTTGCGACATATTTTACTCACGTCTCAATCCAGGAATCTGGCATTACCTTACTATGGTCTGATATCAGCCGGATTAGTGAGTGATTACTGTATATAAAAGAAAATCTGTTTATATTTCCAGCTTAAAATGGTAATACATTTTTTCAAAATTTAAATTTTGCTTTGCTTTTTTGAGTACCTTAATATGCCATTAGGAATTGTGATTATTTTTGAAACCATTTGTGGATTTCAAAGAATAGCCAATCTATGGTTATTATATTGTTGGAAATTTTAGCCTGGACTTTTGTATTTATTTTAGAAGTAAAACTGAAGATGATGAACATGACATGATCGAAGATGAGGATGATGCTCAATCAAAGAAGAAGAAAGGGAAAAAAGAAAAAAAGAAGAAGGGAGGAGATGATGATGAAGATGACAATTCAGAAGTTACAGAGCTAACAAAGGAAATCAAAGAGCTTTCAACAAAAGGGAAAAAGGATAAAATTAAGGTAGTTATGTCTTAAAATAATTGATCTTACATTTTCAATACTTAACAGTTACTGTGCCACAAATACACACATTAAGTATTTTACTGCCACCTAATAGCCTAGTCACTGATAACTGTAAAGATACTGTAACCAATCATTGGAAATATTGTAAATATTTATTTTAAAATATATATGTTTTTGAAACTAATGCCAATTATTATTTAGTGATCAGGACTATTATTAGTAATTGGACTAAAACGTAACATTGAACAAAGTGAATGTCTATTAACCGAGTCAATATTTGCTAATATTTTCTGTAATTTTTATTAGCCTATCTAAATTAAGCAATGAGTGAAGACTGTGTACTTATTACAATAAATGAAAAACCTAAGCACCAACACAACTGTCTTGATTAAAAAAGAATATTGGTTATAAGAACTGAAACAATTAGTTTTAGTAGTAATAAAACTTGATTTAGGCTAAATTCTGTTTGGACTTAACTAAACACCCAAAAAAGTCTAATTATAAATTATTTAAAAATTGTACAGGTGGCTGAGTGTTGTAATGGTCAAAGTGAGTGGTCAGAGCATTATTAAAAAGAAGTTTCAGTTTTTTGAGGGGGCTCAAGTCAGTTATAATTTACTGGATGTAAACAAATTATAGTAATTATAGTACCTTATAAATTATAGTCAGTCTCAATATTATAATAACCTAGCAGTTGCTCGTGGCTTCGCTCACGATAAAAATTACAGCTGATTTTACTTCTGTTCTTTGAACTGTCAAATTGTAGTACTCACAGCTGTTTACATTTCGGTATTTGAATGTTTACATCCTTATTAAATGTAAACATGGAAGCTTAGGACGATCACGGGCGCAGCCCGAGGGGATTTGAAGGAAGTGAATAGGCCCACATGTTTCCCAGGTTCAAGATCTACCTCTGTGTGAAATTTCAACCCAGTCGGTTCAGTATTTTTCGAGTTCACTTGCCCCATACATACATACATACTGAAACCACCTGTTCTTAAAATAGTATAGATAGATTATAATAACTACCTCTGTGTTATAATATTTTATTTATATTATATCACCTTCAGGTGAGATAACTCGCAGATTAGCCTCCCCCATCTCTCATTTATGATGCATTTACAAAAAATCATCCACCTTACTCTTTTGGCTTTAAGGAAAAACTAAAAGTTGTGCCCCGTAAATTGTTAGAATACAGACCATCCTTAGGTGCTTGAAAGTCAACGTTTTCAAGCAGAGAGTAAGGCTACTATGAAATATATTAGTAGCATGGCTTTTTTTATTGGGGGGGGGGCAGGCCTAGTGCCAGCAATTCTCAGTACACTCTGGAGCTCATCACCTAACTTGAAGAGTGAAGTTCATTAGACAATGTACAAATTGACAATATAATTGACATTGACAATATAATTGACATTGACAATATAATTGATATTGACAATATATTTTACACATCCAAATAGTTTCAGAAACTCTCATAAACAAATCAAAGTACATATTATAACTTAGCAGGTTGCTGTAGAGTCACAAACTTGACACAACTTAGACCCTGACGAGATTAGGAAATGTTGAGTTTTCCAGTCAAATGTATTGAGGGGAATAAGGATAGCTTAAATTATATTCTGGTTTATACTTGAACATATGTATGGACTGAATAAAGGCGTAGTTACAAAATAAAATAACTAAACACATAAATAATGACTTGATAATAAAATTAGGTATCAAATTATATTGTCCTTAATGCTAATAATTAAGCACTAATAGTAAGAATAAAGTTTATTGGGAGTCAAGTTTGTGAGACTATACTGTAATTAGAAACTGTCCATGTATTTGTATTTTTAGATTATTATTTGATTCTTGCTACATTTTTTGAAATTTTTACTGGTAATTTTGTGACAGAAGTAATAATTATATCTCTGTTGTAGAAAAAGAATTCTGCTGATTCTGAAGATGACGATGAGGACGTGAAAAGTAATAGTAAGAAGAACAATGATAAAAATAAGAAGAAAAAAGGTAAGACTGAGGACTCTGATGAGAGTGATAGTGAACAAGTCTCTGAAGTGCGGACTAAAAAAAGTGTTAAGAAACCTGGTTTTGCCTTGTTAGCCGTTTCAGATGATGAGGATGAGCCTCCAGAAGTTGAAACTAAAGAAGAATCTGACAGTGAAGTGGTAGTAGAAAGGACTAAACCAAGTAAAAAGGATAAAGAGAAGGCAAGTGGAAAGAAAGGGAAGAAGAAGAAGAAAGATGAAGATGATGAAGATATTGAGAAAATGTTGGCAGAACTGGAAATAGAGTACTCTGGTGGTGTTGTTCAAAAAGAAGAAAGTGTTGAAAAAGAAGCTGCTCCCATAGAGGATGCAGATGATAAGAAAAAGAAGAAGAAAAAAAAGAAAGAAAAGGATGTTGAAATCGATGCAGTAGTAACTGAAGAGCCGATAAATGAAGAAGCTGGCGATGGAGAAGAAGGAGGAACTGTGAAGACTGCTGCTCAGAAGAAGAAAGAGAAGAAGGAAAGAGAGAAACAAAAGAAGCTGGAGGCGAAGAAAAAGGTAAGATATTAGTTTTAAGTTGACTCTGAGATGAGCAGTCGAATGAGGCTGTGGCCGAGGTTGTGCCATATAGCAATAAATCAGAATATGGCATTGGCTGCAACCATTGTTGCAAATTTTTTGGTTCTGTCTGAAGTGACAAAACTATTCTAGTGTCCGTAAAATAAATAAAACAGTTAGGTTTTTAATTTCAAATTAATAACTGGGTTAATTTTGTTTGGACTAAATTTGGAAGCTCCTATGAGGTATTCATTATTTAAAAATTATTTAAAAACCAGGATGTAGTTTTATATTTCTTCTGTACATGATAGCATAAGGAGGCCTAAGAACATTTTCATGCAAGATTTAGTAGGGACAAAAATTGGCACCGGCAGTAAGTACAAAGGATTGTTTTATATCTTAGAATTATAGCATTTTCGTAAGACCTCATAAGGTGTCCATTCAAGATTTTGGATTTAAATGAGGTACTTTATTAAGTAAAATATAATTTATTTAATTCAGCGTTATATTCTAAAGTTTAAAAATAACAATTAACAATTGTAACAGAGATCTCTGTAGTTACATTGTTATGATTTCGATCAGGCCTAACTTAGAAATATAATTTAGATTGTCTGGTGATAATGGTTCTAACATTAAATATATTGACCCGCCGTTCTTTAAAAATGCTTTTGAAAAGAATATTTATAAGAGCATATTTTAAAGACACCCAGGGTGTCAAGAGGATTTTAGCAGCATTTTAGACCTTCCTGCTGTCAAAATTATCACTTAAAGTTCATCAGAAATAAATTGATTTCATTTGAATATAATCATACAATCAACAATCGGTTTATTTTTGTTTCTTTATTAAATACTATCCAACAAAAGGTAGTTGACAGTATCAAGGCTAGGATTTGGACTATTTCCCATTAGAGAGTTTAGACAAATGCCACTTGTATAGACAATGAAGTAAAATTTAAATATTAAAGTCTATTTAAATTTGCTTGTCTGAAGTGAGAATGTTGCTCGTTCAAAATATTAACCTTGCTGCCGTTAATTAAGGATGTGACGACAAAAGAGCCGACCGAGACTGCGGAACCTGTGGAGAAGAAGGGAGAGGAAGCTGCGGAGGAGAAGCCTAAAGAGCACGACGAAGGTGAGACATGCCGCAGCCAGAAAAGTAAAATATATTTGGAAACAAAATTATTTTGTTAAAAAAAATTAAATTAAGTTTGATGGTATAAGGTGGTACCGTAACTCAAAGGGTCGTTTTGTTTAACTTCAGATTCATAAGTCGCCAGATCGATAAAAGTCTTATGATGGTTATGATTCTGAGCCCAGTTATCATTTACAATGAGCATTTTTCTTTCCATTTTGATTTTCTTGTTGATCAGGCCTAATTTAAATTCATGCTACCATTATTTTCATTTGATATCATAATCAAGTATAGTACATTCAGTAAAATCTAAGTATTTATAAAGTGAATAATGGAAAAAAGGAGAAACTTATTGACAGGCAAGATTATTTAGGATGTTTACAGAAATGTTTAAAATTATTGATGATGATAAAAAGTATGAAAAGCCTTGTTAGATGATGGTTACAATTTAATTAACTAAATATTTCCCTTTTGATCAGCTGGAGATGGAGAAGAAGATGACAAGAAGAAAAAGAAAGACAAGAAGAAAAAGAAAGGTGAAAAGGAAGAGAAAGAGACTAAAGAAAAGAAAGGCGGGCCTGGCAAGAAGACGTTGGCTGCCATGAAGGAAGCTTTGCAAAAATTGAAGGAGGAAGAAGAAAGGGCTAAAAAGGAAGAAGAAGAACGACTGAAAAAATTGGAAGAAGCTGAAAAGAAAAGGGAGGAACAGGTACTGTATACATTTTACATTACAATGTTCAATCCTGATTTAATCCTAGGTGATATTAGACTTTAAAACCTAAAATAACTGAAGATGGTGAATAATTGATTATTGATTTTTATCTCTGTTTTTAAAAACTGGCTCAAACTTTACCTGTTTCTACGATGTCAGATTATTCACAAAAAACAATAGTAGCTAAGCCCAGTTTTCAGCTGGGTTTTTCTTTTTCTTAATGATAATCCTTAAATTCTTTGCTTGTGACCTACTTTGTTAGGCACCTTGAAAAATCCAATTTCCTGTTACTGTCATGGAGAAGGGAACCATGGATGCTGCGGGATGTAAGATGTAGGTTTAAGATTAGTCATAGAGTATTTTAGGGGCTATTAAAATGGACTTCCCGAACTCAACTACTGACGATTTCATCACTTTTGCAGTTGAGGCTGGAACAGGAGCGGAAGGAGAAGAAGAAGCAGAAGGAGAAGGAGCGGAAGGAGCGGCTGAAGGCAGAGGGGAAGCTGCTGACGGCCAAGCAGAAGGCGGACAAGGCGCGGGCGCTGGCGACGCTGGAGGCGTTGAAGGCGCAGGGACTGGACGTGCCGGACGCGACGGTGGAGCGCAAGCCGCGGCCGGGCACCCGGGTGCGGCCCAAGAAGAACAAGGAGGCCGTGCCTGCGGCGGCGGACGACGGTGAGTGGACTTTGGGACATCTCTGTCTGTTGCTCATACAGTAGACTCCATCTTATCCTGACAACTCTTTAACAGGTCTACACTCTTTAAAAGCTACATTTTCAACCGAACAATTTTTATGAACATATTGTTTAAACCAAATGTGATCTGTAGGAGATGGACAGTACTGTATTGACAATTCGTTTGGGAATGATTTGGGACCAATCACAAGTCTCAATCAGCCAATTAGCTTATACAGTATGCATGAGAGTTGTAATTAGTGTAAATATGCATTAGTGAGTCGGTGGCGCAGATGGTAGCGCACTCGGCCCCAGTTCTGTGGCGGCAGCATTGCAGGATCGAGTCCCGATGATGCCACATACTTTCATTAGTACTGTTCATCCGCATACTGTATCGGCTCACTCCTTAGTTTGCTTGATAACTTCCACGCACAGGCCTGAGGCCCACCATTTAACCAGAAAACCCGTTATTTGGACAAGTTTCTATCCCCTTATGTGTCCAGATTAGAGGAATATACTTTAATTAGGTTTGTTTTCAAAATTTGGCTGCTGAAAAATTTGGAGGAAGGCTTTATTGATTTGTAGAAAGGAATAACGAAAAACAAAAGTGATTTGCTTTTAAATTTGATATAATGCTGCTATTGAAAAGCTAGTCCAAATGGTAAATATTTTAATTATTAAGGTTACTTATTTAATAAACATAACTGAAAACAAAAGAACATGTGTTACGACATATAATTACACTCAATAACATCTCTTTTACCATCACAGTTACATTGAAAGTTACAAGAACAAAATGTATTTCTGATCCTGATTTGATAATTAAAAATGATCATAACATTTTGAGTTCCAATTTCTACTGCAGGTTTTTATATTCTACAAAGGAAATGCTCGGAAAACTGACAAAAAAATATGACATGTTGCTGATTAACAAATTTTGAAGGTTTTTTGCCTTTTTATTCACTGTATACTCCACTTTTTTGCATGAGTGTAAATTTTGATTTACTACCTAAATATAACAATTTGTCATTAAAATTATGATTTTGGAAGCATGTACAATAATCCTGATGTTACCTTTTAGTATACAGTTTTAGACAATTTCACATTTTGAATTTCAATAAAATATTTTTTTATTTGTCCAGCGGTGGTGGCGGCGGAGGCGGAGGCGGCCCAGCCCCCGCAGGTGGAGGTGCAGATCGTGGACCAGCCGCCAGCTGCCGAGCCACAGCCGGAGGCCGAGGAGGACGTCAAGGACTCCTGGGACATCGAGTCCTCTGAGGGCGAGGACGAAGGTGGAGCTTTAGCACTTTCTCTCTTAGTGATATTGATTATGTTTTTGGTTATAAATCCGGGGTGCCTCAGTTGGGAATTCAAGTAAAATTGGGATATGTTGGGGATTTCATATGGTTGGGAATGGCCGGGGAAAAAGTAATGAATTGCAACCTTTGGCTGGGAAATTATTTTTGGCTGTAAAATGATACGGAAAAGCCGTTTTTGTTGTTATTATTGTTGTCTCGGCCAGTAAATCTCTCGACCGAATCGCAGCAGACAAATTTTCAGTCATCACAACTGGAAAAATCGATTATTAATACAGCTACTGGCAAATCTTTCACTCATTTCACGGTCTGCAAGTCTTATCCATTTCTCGGTGGTATTGCTATCGGGAGTCGTGCGCTCTTTTCGCAGCAGATGAGTTCCTTGCCCTTTTTGTGGCAATCATTTCTCTCGAATGTATTGTGACAAGAAAATTAATCGATCTTTTTGCAGCCAGAAAATCTGTCATTCATACCATGGCCGGCAAACCTTTGGTCTTATTGCGGCCAGAAATATACTCGGACACTTAGGAAACAGCAATTCTCCTGGCCAGATTGAATTTGAAACTATAGAAAATTTACCTTATTTACCTTATTACCTTATTTACCTTGAAATTGAGGCACTTATGGTGTTTAACAAAACACCATAAGTGCCTCTAATCTTGTGGTGTTACTCTTAGAATGTGCAGGTCATTCTTGAATGTGGAAATTTTATCTTTGAAATGACGAATTCATAGAGCGATATCTAGCAGTTTCACTGGTTTTTCTGGTTTTTGATAAGATCGAGCGATTTCATTGTCCGAGTGATTGACCGAGAGATGTGACGCCATTCATGTACCCTGGATGTACAAATATGATGAATAAAGAAATTTTGACTATTGACTATTGGACTCTTGATTAGAAAAATTTGAGATTGCTTCTGATTTGGGGAGGAATATCTCTCAAGCATTTATTTTATACAAAGGGGTAAGAAAAATCAAAAATTTTTAGTTACAATTAATTGCAAAAAAGCACATTTTTCATTTGAAGCACATTAGAAAAAAAGTTGTTGAGGAACAGAAAGTTGTTGAGGATAGATGAGATAAAAATGTCATGTTCTGTTCAGAAAAATCGGAAGAAGCACCCAAGCCAGCGGTTCCTGCTTCAGCTCCTACTCCGGCCAAGAAGAAAGAAGAAGAGGAGGATGAAGAAGAATCTGAATCAGAGGAAGAGTCGAGTTCTGAGGAGGAGTCAAGCTCTGAAGAAGACAGTGACGAAAGCTCTGATGAAGAAGATGATGATGATAAAAAGAAATCTGACGCACAGATCAAACGGGAACGAGCCCTGGCGAGGATACAGGTTTGTTGGACAAATAAGAGTATTGTCGTTTTTAATAGATAAGTTTTAACGGTCTCCAACCAAAACCCATTAAAAAGTTCTACTTCATATATTTCGTTCTTGAAGACACCAAGTAAACTACTCCCTCCCCCCATTATACTAAATAAATCCCAGCCTTAGTTTGTTTTGCTCTGCCTTAAAAAATGTTTCTATAACTTATACTCTTTGTTTTTTTTACTGTGCTAAATCTGTATTGGTTTGGTTTGTTTCTCAGATTGTGCAGTGCAGTGCTTCAAAATATTGATCATACTGGACTACTTACAAAATTGCAGTAATATTCAATTAGGTTTCTTTAACATTAATTTTTTGGCTTAAAGATTCATTTTCTTTGTACAGAAAAGACGAGAAGAAGCAGAAAAGAAAAAAACGTTGGATGATCTGAGAGCAGCTGTAGTCTGTGTATTGGGCCATGTAGATACAGGTAAAGTTTTTTTAGTAAGAATTTAAAAACAACTTAGCCATATTAGTCAGTGCTAAGATACAAGTAGTTTTGCTCGTAATTGCTCATAATTTATAAGCTATTTATATAAAATAATAAGAAATATTTGTCTTGTTTATGAAAAAGTAGTTCTTTCTGTAGTTTGGGTGTTTTATTTGGTTAAAATATCCAATTCCAAGTTTTCTTCAGCAGATCAGGAACTAAAACAGATTAGAAATTTAGTGAATAAAATCTAACCTACCATGATTAATACTGGAGTTTAAGAATGTTACAGTTTTTTTTCAGATTAAGTAAGCATTCTAAGCTCTTTGTGTCCGCAGGCAAAACCAAGATCCTGGACAAGCTGAGGCGGACGAACGTACAGGACGGAGAGGCTGGAGGGATCACACAGCAGATCGGAGCCACCAACGTGCCCATAGAAGCCATCAAGGAGAACACCAGATATGTCAAAGGGGTGAGTGAACTGAATAATATGAACCAAAGATGTTCTGATTGGTATAATTAATTTTATTTAGTTAAATCATTTACATTTCTTTGTGGTTGAGTTTTGGGTATCATCCAGCTGGTCGAGGTTAAAATCTTGGCTAGTCCTTTTATCAATGTGAAAGTGCTTTTGTTTATCACTGGCTAAACTAATGTTTTCAGGGATGAGGGAACTCTTGTCTCACATTTTATCATGGGGAGTCATCTAAAACACAACAATTCAATAAAACACACAAGAACATTCACATACATTCACAAGAATAAGTAGTTGTTCTCTCTCTAGAAACACAAAGATTTTCGTTGAGGTAAGAAATTATTCAGTAAAAGGCAAACCATAAAATTTCATCTGATTCCCAAAATTCTACTTTATTCCCCCCTTACCAATTCTGGGAAGCTCTCATTGTATTGGTAAGTCTATCGGCCCTGCACAATGACCAGCTTCCTGTTAACCTTGGTACTTCCTTGTCTCTCTGGTAACTCGAATTCCTGGCTAAGCTTGGGGATACCCAGTCATAGCTAAGCCCTGGAGGGTGTGTAGTGGATTTGGGAAGGGGTAAGGGACCCTTACACGAAAGGGATCTCCTTGGTATCTGGTTGTTGGCAAACCAACCTGGGTAGACTCTTCAAAAAAAAGTGCTCCCAGACTGCGGTTCTTGTATGGGAAAGCCTGGGAGGTCTCAGGTGAAAGGTGTGTCGTCTTCGAAAGAGCCCAGAGGATGGGTTGAAAACGGTCCTCTATCCTTCAAAGGTGAGGCTGACTGGACATATCTTACCTTTCCCTTCTAGGAAATCCCTTCCTTCCACAGGCTGCTTAATATCCCTAAAGAGACAAGCCTAGCTAGCAATGCTCTAGGCTGAATTTACATGTACCTTTCCCTTCTTGCAAATCCCTTCCTTCAACATGCTGCTCAATATCCCTAAAGAGACAAGCCTAGCTATCAATGCTCCAGGCTGACTGGACGTGTCATGCCTTTCCCCTCCTGCAAATCTCTTCCTCCCACAGACTGCTCAATATCCCTGGGAAGACAAACCAAACGAACAATGCTCCAGGCTGACTAATTTGATGGAAGCACGGAAAAAAGGAGGAAGCACAATGTCTTACCATGCCCTTCCTGCAAATACCTTCCACAGGCAGCACAATATCCCTAAGGAGACGTGCCAAGCTGGGAATGCTGGGACTTCCAATTCTGCAAAGTCTGACTGTCTGTCTGTCCACAGTTTGCCGATGTGGAGCTGAAGATCCCCGGGCTGCTGATCATCGACACGCCGGGCCACGAGAGCTTCAGCAACCTCCGCAACCGCGGGTCCTCGCTGTGTGACATCGCCATCTAACTGTCTGTCTGTCCACAGTTCGCTGAGGTGGAGCTGAAGATCCCCGGGGTGCTGACCATCGACACGCCGGGCCACGAGAGCTTCAGCAACCTCCGCAACCGCGGGTCCTCGCTGTGCGACATCGCCATCTAACTGTCTGTCTATCCACAGTTCGCCGAGGTGGAGCTGAAGATCCCTGGGCTGCTGATCATCGACACGCCGGGCCACGAGAGCTTCAGCAACCTCCGCAATCGTGGGTCCTCGCTGTGTGACATTGCCATCCTTGTCGTCGACATCATGCATGGCCTGGAGCCACAGACCATTGAGAGCATCAACCTGCTGAAGCAGAAGAAGACGCCGTTCATTGTCGCACTCAACAAGATCGACAGGTGGGTGGGTGAGGTGGAAATGGTATTTCAACACTTTTTGGTGAAATTAAAATTTGCACCTTTCCTGGAATACTACTTTGTTGCAGGTTTGCCTGAATGCACTTCAGTCTGTGGTTTAACTGTAGAACTATTTCAAAGCATGACCAAATGATCAGTTGTAAACATTATTATACTTAGAGCTTGGTCAAATGTCAATGTAGAGTGCCACTGTTCTGAAAGTTCACCCGCTTACTGTAATTAAGTGATGCCTTTTGTGAAATAATTCACTATTTGACAATTGTAAAACTTATTTTATTTCTTTGTCTCATTTATGTTTACAGTTTTTAGTTTTGGTTCTAACATACAATGTTCTTGAGACAAAGAAATAAAATAAGTTTTACAATTGTCAAATAGTGAATTATTTCACATTTGGCGCTGCGGCCATGGCAAAAAGAAATAAAAGACAAAATGATTATGGTGAAAACACTTCTACAGCAACATACATTTCTATTGAACAACATGCAACATTTAGGTTTGACCAATTCGACCCTGAGGAGGAAGAGTGGGATTACTATTTTCAACGCTTCCACATAGAAATCGCACTGCACAATATTAAATCGGAAGAATTATGTAAGAATCTACTTCTTTCAAAAATTGGGGCCAAGCCATTCAAACTACTGGCAGACCATTTTCGACCTGAACCGGTAACTTCCAAAAGTTTCAACGAAATCACTAAGGTTCTTTCATCATATTATGAAAGCTCCTACAGCACATTGGGAGAGCGAGTGACGTTTGGACGCCGATATAGGCTTACAGGTGAGTCTGTTAGTCAATACGTTAACAGCTTAAGAGGTCTGGCCGGCCGTTGTCAATTTGGAGCGTCACTCGATGAACGGCTCAGAGATCAACTTTTGTTGGGCATCAATAATGAGGAGTGGCAAAAAGAACTTCTGAGGCAACATACTGATGCTAGTTGTTTGTTCAAAGATGTTGAAAAAACTGCTCTCAATTTTGAACGTGCGGACAGAACTCAGAAGCAGGTCACATCTTTTAGTGTTTATGAGGGTTACCAAACTAACGCTACAAGACCATCAAAAACAGATACACAGCCGGTGACAACACTTATTAGAGGCCAGCATTGTTTCCGATGTGGAGGTTTGCTACACACTGGTAATTCGCCTTGCCCTGCAAATGGGAAAATATGTAACATTTGTCATGGAAAAAATCATTTTGCTAAAGTTTGTTTCAGATCTGGTCGTGCAAAAATTTTACAGGGCAAAAGACAAACGAACAATTTAAGACCAGGAGTCTCTCGTTCGCCGTCACCAAGAAGTCTCGACAGTGAGCCGGTTTCAGTGCGAGCAATGAAAAAGGGAAATAAGGTAATGATGACAGTTTCACTTAATCACATAAAAGTAGACATGCTTTACGATCCCGGAGCTGCTGAATCCGTGATTAGTTACAATGTATGGAAGAAGATCGGATCTCCTTCATTACAGCAGACTTCTAATTTAGTAGCTTATACAGGCGTTCCTGTTGCAACATTAGGTAAGGCTATGGTATCGGTTAAAGCTTTCAACACTACGCTAAAACTACCTACGATTGTTGTTAAAGATGATGATGTACCGCTTTTTGGGTTGAGCTGGGTCCTAGCATTCAACTTACCGTTACCTCCTGGCTCTAGAGTATGTGCAGTACGTGAGGAGGAGACTCAGGCTGATTCGGAGTTGAATGCTATATTGAACAAGTATTCAGAAGTATTTTCGGAGACTCTAGGAAAATTTAAAGGTCAAAAAGCTGTAATAAAACTGTCTGATGATGCGGTGCCAAAGGTTTGCAAACCTCGACCAATACCCTATGCGCTCCGACCCGCGGTGGAATCGGAAATAAACAGACTACTTAAAGAAGGGGTTTTGGAATCCATTGACCCTACTACCACGGATATAACCTGGGCCTCTCCAATAGTGGTTGTTTTGAAAGGCGACGGAAGGGTCAGAATCTGCAGTGACTTCAAGGCTACAATTAATCCATATATAACTCCAGTACAGCATCCTCTTCCAAAGTTCGAAGATATAATGACTAAACTACAAGGAGGTCAAGAATACTCCAAAATAGATTTGAAAGATGCTTACCTGCAGATAGAAGTGGAAGAGAGTTCACGGAAATACCTAGTAATTTCGACTCCATTTGGGTATTTCAGATATACAAGAGTGCCATTTGGAGTCCGATGTGCACCCGGTGATTTCCAAAGAAAAATTGAACAAGTACTGTTAGGTGTGAATGGCGTAGCTCAGTTTCTTGACGATTCAATAATAACTGGCAGAACTCGAGAAGAACATTTACGAAACCTTGAAGAGGTGTTGGCAAGATTCAAAGATGCTGGAATTAGAATTCAGAAGTCAAAGTGCAAGTTTTTACAGAAGTCAGTCACGTACCTAGGGCACAAGATAGACAGCACGGGAATACATCCGTCAGACAAACACCTTGCGGCAGTTCGAGATTTGCCTAGACCTTCAAATGTGAGAGACTTAAGGGCTTTTTTAGGTGCTATTAACTACTATCAAAAGTTCATTCCTCGTTTACAGTGTATTGCGTCACCGCTACATCGTCTCCTGAAAAAAGGGGCGTCGTGGAACTGGACTAAACAAGATGAAGAAATATTTACACGGTTGAAATCCACACTGACATCTTCGGACACACTAGTTCACTACGATGAGACCCTACCGTTGATAGTGGATTCTGATGCAAGTAACGCTGGTCTTGGAGCGGTACTGAGCCACCACTTTCCTGATGGTACCATTAGACCTATTGCGTTTGCGTCAAGAGTACTACAGAGCTCCGAGAAAAGTTATTCGGTCATTGATAAAGAAGCTTTGGGTATTATATTTGCCGTTACTAAATTCCACGATTACATTTACGGCCAAAGGTTTATTCTAAGGACTGACCATAAACCACTTGTGCACATCTTGGGACAGCATACTGAACTTCCAAAAATCACCAGCGACAGATTAACCAGATGGTCAGTGATACTAGGAGCGTACAACTTTGAAATTAAGTACAATGAAGGGAAGGCGAACGCTCCTGCAGACTTACTGTCCCGGTTACCAGTAGTTAAATCCAATGCAGACAAACAAGGGGAGTTTGGAAAGCAAGTGTTGCAGTTGCGCCTTGACAATCTTCACATAACACAGAAGTACCTGAAAGAACAGACTGCAAAGGATGAGTGTTTACAGCAAGTAATACAGTACCTACAAAGTATTTGGCCTGAAAGAAGAGAACTTAGTTCGACGTGTCACATATTTTATGATAAAAGAGACAAGCTCAGCTATGAAGATGGAGTTTTGCTTTGGAAAGGACGTGTGGTGGTTCCGAAATCCCTCCAACGAACAGCAATCCAAATTCTTCACGAGGGTCATCCCGGAATAGTTGGTATGCGTTCATACGCCAGATTTCACGTTTGGTGGCCTGGTATGAATTCCGAGATAGAAGAATATGTAAGATCTTGCAATAAATGTCAAAAGACAAGAAAGAATGATCCAGAGGTTCCTCTATTTTCGTGGGTTGTTCCTCCAGAACCTTGGACACGGGTTCACATTGATTTCACTGGACCTTATCATGGATTTTACTGGCTGGTTATAGTAGATTCAACAACAAAGTGGTTGGAAGTGTTGCCGACGAAAAAAATCACTTCAGAGAAGACAATCACAATGCTTGAAGAAGTATTCACAACATTCGGATTGCCTACAATGATAGTCAGTGACAATGGGCCTCAATTCACTTCACATGAATTTAAGAGTTTCTGCAGCAGACGTAATATCCGGCATGTCACTACAGCGCCTTACCATCCACGTTCCAATGGGCTGGCGGAACGTTACATCCAGACTTTTAAAAAGAGATTTGAAGCACAAAAGCTGGACTTCTGTAAAAACTTGCACTTTGACTTCTGAATTCTAATTCCAGCATCTTTGAATCTTGCCAACACCTCTTCAAGGTTTCGTAAATGTTCTTCTCGAGTTCTGCCAGTTATTATTGAATCGTCAAGAAACTGAGCTACGCCATTCACACCTAACAGTACTTGTTCAATTTTTCTTTGGAAATCACCGGGTGCACATCGGACTCCAAATGGCACTCTTGTATATCTGAAATACCCAAATGGAGTCGAAATTACTAGGTATTTCCGTGAACTCTCTTCCACTTCTATCTGCAGGTAAGCATCTTTCAAATCTATTTTGGAGTATTCTTGACCTCCTTGTAGTTTAGTCATTATATCTTCGAACTTTGGAAGAGGATGCTGTACTGGAGTTATATATGGATTAATTGTAGCCTTGAAGTCACTGCAGATTCTGACCCTTCCGTCGCCTTTCAAAACAACCACTATTGGAGAGGCCCAGGTTATATCCGTGGTAGTAGGGTCAATGGATTCCAAAACCCCTTCTTTAAGTAGTCTGTTTATTTCCGATTCCACCGCGGGTCGGAGCGCATAGGGTATTGGTCGAGGTTTGCAAACCTTTGGCACCGCATCATCAGACAGTTTTATTACAGCTTTTTGACCTTTAAATTTTCCTAGAGTCTCCGAAAATACTTCTGAATACTTGTTCAATATAGCATTCAACTCCGAATCAGCCTGAGTCTCCTCCTCACGTACTGCACATACTCTAGAGCCAGGAGGTAACGGTAAGTTGAATGCTAGGACCCAGCTCAACCCAAAAAGCGGTACATCATCATCTTTAACAACAATCGTAGGTAGTTTTAGCGTAGTGTTGAAAGCTTTAACCGATACCATAGCCTTACCTAATGTTGCAACAGGAACGCCTGTATAAGCTACTAAATTAGAAGTCTGCTGTAATGAAGGAGATCCGATCTTCTTCCATACATTGTAACTAATCACGGATTCAGCAGCTCCGGGATCGTAAAGCATGTCTACTTTTATGTGATTAAGTGAAACTGTCATCATTACCTTATTTCCCTTTTTCATTGCTCGCACTGAAACCGGCTCACTGTCGAGACTTCTTGGTGACGGCGAACGAGAGACTCCTGGTCTTAAATTGTTCGTTTGTCTTTTGCCCTGTAAAATTTTTGCACGACCAGATCTGAAACAAACTTTAGCAAAATGATTTTTTCCATGACAAATGTTACATATTTTCCCATTTGCAGGGCAAGGCGAATTACCAGTGTGTAGCAAACCTCCACATCGGAAACAATGCTGGCCTCTAATAAGTGTTGTCACCGGCTGTGTATCTGTTTTTGATGGTCTTGTAGCGTTAGTTTGGTAACCCTCATAAACACTAAAAGATGTGACCTGCTTCTGAGTTCTGTCCGCACGTTCAAAATTGAGAGCAGTTTTTTCAACATCTTTGAACAAACAACTAGCATCAGTATGTTGCCTCAGAAGTTCTTTTTGCCACTCCTCATTATTGATGCCCAACAAAAGTTGATCTCTGAGCCGTTCATCGAGTGACGCTCCAAATTGACAACGGCCGGCCAGACCTCTTAAGCTGTTAACGTATTGACTAACAGACTCACCTGTAAGCCTATATCGGCGTCCAAACGTCACTCGCTCTCCCAATGTGCTGTAGGAGCTTTCATAATATGATGAAAGAACCTTAGTGATTTCGTTGAAACTTTTGGAAGTTACCGGTTCAGGTCGAAAATGGTCTGCCAGTAGTTTGAATGGCTTGGCCCCAATTTTTGAAAGAAGTAGATTCTTACATAATTCTTCCGATTTAATATTGTGCAGTGCGATTTCTA
The DNA here is from genome assembly GCA_035578135.1 of Flexamia atlantica. Lineage (NCBI taxonomy): Eukaryota > Metazoa > Arthropoda > Insecta > Hemiptera > Cicadellidae > Flexamia > Flexamia atlantica. The sequence continues at coordinate 61,824,364 of JAQJVK010000002.1, forward strand.
TGTGGAAGCGTTGAAAATAGTAATCCCACTCTTCCTCCTCAGGGTCGAATTGGTCAAACCTAAATGTTGCATGTTGTTCAATAGAAATGTATGTTGCTGTAGAAGTGTTTTCACCATAATCATTTTGTCTTTTATTTCTTTTTGCCATGGCCGCAGCGCCAAATGTGAAATAATTCACTATTTGACAATTGTAAAACTTATTTTATTTCTTTGTCTCAAGAACATTGTATGTAAGAACCAAAACTAAAAACTGTAAACATAAATATAAATATTCACTACCTGACATTTTGATCAGCTGTACATTACACCTTTTTTTTTATTCATTGAAAAATCTATATTGAAATACATTGAAATTGACACTAAAACCAATATACATTTTATTAATACTCTAATATCCAGCTAGCAGGAAGGCCGTTTTATTGATACAATTATCAAGTTGTGAATGTGAAAAAAAATATTTATTTTCTTTAAAAATAATGAAGTTGACACGTTAATTTAAAAAAAATAAGGCCTTGAGTATAGCTTGCTGAATATTATCTTGCACTTGGCTTGTAGGTAGGACATCTGTATTACTCAACCTAAAGACATTAAAAACTATCAGTTGCCATAAGGAGGGAAGTGAGAAAATTGCCATTTGTGCATTGGTCAGTATGCTTAAAAATAATTCAAGCGAAGTAGAGGGGTCCTTATTTTGTTGCCTCGGCTCATCAAATACAAGTAAATTTAGGTTGCCTTGGCCAAATTCCAAGTAAATTTAGGTTGTCGTTTGTCAGAAGAATGTAATGTGTAATATTGAAGTCCTGTAAACTAATGCATTAACAATGGTGCAGACAAGTGTATTGACGATTTGTACAGGTTGTACGACTGGAACACGATGGCGCGGCGGGACGTCAGGGACATAATCAAGGCTCAGGCGGCCAACACTCAGCTGGAGTTTGAACAGAGGACCAAGGAGGTGGTACTGCAGTTTGCTCAGCAGGTCAGTGTTGCCACTGCAGAAACAGAAGAGAGTAGATGAAATAGTTTGTGCTTCAGTAGGGATACGGTTACTGAATAGTTTATTCCTTTTAAGGGGTAATTTTCTTTTGGGATTTGGTACCTTTTTAATTATTATTTAAGATATCAGTAAACGTTTTGTTTGACATATTATGTTTTACAAGTTTTATATGGCTTCAAAACAAGTGATTGAAATTCATGATAGACCGCTTCAAAATGGTCTAATGAGAGTTGGGCCAGTGTGATCAAATCGCTTATTTAACGCTGAAAATATTATTTTCTAGACTGTATGTATTGGCTTTTTAATGGGGTAAGTAATCTGACTCCAGTGTTAAACAAGGGGAAATAAACCATTTATTTTAATCTTGTTCAAATAAAAAATTTGTTACTGTATGTTGGTACATTTTCAGGGAATTTTAAATATTAATTGTATTTCCTTTGTACAGATTTTTGAACTAAAAGAAACACGTGGATGTAAAACAAATAAATTATGTCTAACTCGCTTGACCATAAAATCACATGCATTTCTAAGAACTGTGATCTCCAACATGATAAGGAACTTCCTACTGTCTAAAAATTCACTGATATTACTCCCAAAGCCAGCGATACCCATGAAGGGATTCAGCCTCACCAACAAGCTCTCTATCTTTTCCTCTCCTCTGCCTCCTCTTCGCTAGTTCTGAGTGCTGCCATTTTCCATTGTTACCTTTGATACCTCTTAAGACAGGGATGCAGCACCAGCTGCATATTTTAACTGGAATATGAGTGAAGGATGAGATAGGATGATTGTGGCGCGATCTTGTAGTCTTGTTACTGACTAAGGGCGACGTGTTCCTTAGACAGGACTGTTAATTACTAGCCCAACAGCCAATGGCAACTAAGGGACCTACATTTTAACATGGGATCGAAACCACAATTTTGCCTGGTTTACAATTTACAAACTGGTCTGATTATGAGGATGGTCCTATGAACGTAGTACTCAAAAGTGCAGACGTTAATCTCCACTAGGGAACACTGCGTCCACAAGCCATCGCTCACAACTATCCACTAATGTCATGGACGGGGGAAATTGTTAACGTTTGTTTGCTAACTGTAATTTTTATCGTGAGCGAAGCCACAAGCAACTGCTAGTAAAGGATAAATTAAGTGGATTTACCATATTTTGCGTTCAATGACACAAGTAGATAAGAATGCCATCACATTTAAAACGACGATTTAATCTATAAGGTATTTTTTCGTCTAAGCTTTTATCATTACAATTAACAGACTTCTAGAGCGTGAAACACTCCTACAATATCATCGGACAATCTGAGAAATCAAATAAAATTAGGTTAAGATCTGGAATATTTAGGTTAGATTACTATGTTCTAATCACCTTTTGTCTGGACAGGGGCTGAACGCGGCTCTGTTCTACGACAACCCGGACCCGCGCAGCTATGTGTCGCTGGTGCCCACGTCGGCCATCACGGGCGAGGGCATGGGCAACCTGCTGGCGCTCATCGTGCAGAGCTGCCAGACCATGCTGGCCAAACGGCTCATGTTCTCCGAGGAACTTCAGGTAGACTGACTCTATCTCTCTCTGTTGTCTGTAGATACAAGCCGAAGATAATATATTTTACATCGAACTACACAGAAACGTCTACTCTGTGCTTTACTCGTAGCTCGAATTCCTCTTTGCCGACAACTGCATGGTAAATTTACTGTGCAATGTCGTAACGTGGTGCAATGCCGTAAATTTACGGTGCACTAGGAAACGGAAATAAACAGTCAGCTGATTGCAGCAAACTGACATTTAATTCATTTTTATAGGTTACTTCAGCGTAAACTATATGTATTGGCAGCAACTGGTAGCAGTGGCGAATGTTTGTTTACTAAAGATTAGGTTAGGTTCTCAGTATCTGGTCAACATATCAGTTAAAAAGTTTACCATACATTACATTGCAAGAAACCAACCACCAGTAAGAGGTATTATAAGGCAAATATGAGTGGATGGTTTTTGCATGATCTTGTAGTCTTGCTACTGACAGACCAACATGTTCCTTAGACAGGACTTAGGAACAGGACAGGAATAGCCCAACAGCCAATGGTAACTGAGAGACCCACAGTTTAACCACCAGTTCTGAACCACAATTTCGCTAATTAATTAATTAAGAACCACATTGTGTGATTTCTGAGTTTTACTTTCTTTATGAAAAAAAAATCACTAAGAAGAACTGAGTCCAATCAGGAAGTGATTCTTGCTTATCTTTTCATCCTTATTTTCAGGCGACGGTGCTGGAAGTGAAGGCCATCCCGGGGCTGGGCACGACGATAGACGCTATCCTGGTGAACGGGTACCTGCGGGAGGGCGACACCATGATTGTGGCGGGCACAGATGGACCCATCGTCACACAGATCCGCTCCCTGCTCATGCCGCAGCCGCTCAAGGAGCTCAGGGTCAAGGTCAGTTACTCACTCGGTCTCGTTACTTTATCGAACAACTTTGTCTCCAGATTGTACTGCAGACGGTACAAAACCCAAGCTCTCTAGTGAAAACAATATTGAGGACTAGTGGGTCCTCTGAGAAGGTCAGACTCTGACGAAACATTGGCAATCTGTGCTCTGTTGTGTATTCTTAGTTTTCCATTTCTACTATAACATGATATGTACCTAAATTTTACAAACACATTATTACGATTTAATTTTTAATTTTATTAGATTTGATACCTGAAAAGAGATTAATGTTTTATTGGCCAAAAGTCATGAAAGTCATAGGCCAAATTACCTTAATAGCTCTGACACCTTTCAGTAAACTAATTTACTGTTTGTTTGCTCTTTTATTACTTATTTTATAATTTTTAACTTGATTGGAATTCACCTTAACATTTTTGAAGCCATGTTGTCTAATAGTGTTAACACTTATTTCTAGAAAAATGAAAAAGTTAACAGGCTAGGTTTACACTACCAATTTCCTGAATTCAGTCCTCTTCAGCCTCAAGGGTTTTCTTGTGAAACTTTACATTGTCTATTAATAAGCTTTTCTTAATAAATTGTTTTATTTATTTTTCAGAATGCTTATGTTGAGCATAAAGAAGTGAAGGCGGCTCAAGGGGTGAAAATAGCTGCCAAAGACTTAGAAAAGGCCATAGCAGGTTAGAAAATATTTATAATTAAATAATGTTAACTATGATTAATTGTTAGTCAAGTATTAGTTGACATCAGAAGCCAGTTTTGTATGGAGAAGCTTACTATTTTGTAAACTGTTGAATTTAATCCTTGCTATAAAAATACGGAAGTGTGTCTCTGAAACAAAGTAATTTACCTGAAGGTTCTACAACAGCTGAGCTTAAACGTTACTATGGAAATATTTCTGTCATATTTTTTGCCATTTTTATTCCATTACAGTTAAAAATGGTACCACGTTATTTGTTATAAATTTTAGATCATAAAAGACCAAGCTCCTTGTAAGTTCAAATCTACTGCTATTTTCTAATTATTCCAAGGATTGTTTGTGACCATGTTTGATATATGGTGTCTAGGTTTGAACCTGCAAATCGCCCAGAAGCCGGACGAGGTGGAGATTCTGAGGGAGGAGGTCGCTCGTGAGCTCAAGTCTGCACTCAGCAGTATAAAGCTGAGCGAGAGAGGAGTCTACGTCCAAGCTTCCACTCTCGGCTCCCTGGAGGCTCTCCTGGAGTTTCTGCGAGTGTCTAAGATACCGGTGAGTTGATTATCATTTGTTAACGTATTTTATAAGTTAGGATCCTGCCACTTTGACACTGGAAGAAATTGTTTTAGGAGATTGAAATGTTAAGCTGAACGAGAAGAGTTTACAGACGATCAGCACCCACCCTGTGGACAATCAACAACAAGTGATAACGTTACCCTCCTGCTGCACTGCTGGATTCAGTTCATCTGCATTTAGTCAGGCCGAAACTAGATCTTTATTCCTCATGACTGCCTCAGATGTTTAGTGTTGTCAAAGCCCCTTAGAAAGGCAGCTGAGGGCCCCCTTGAGACCTCATTGCAGCTGAGAGTTACTCAATTTTGTCCTTGAGATGACGGTGAGATTCACATTACCTGCTAGGAACATGTGCAAGCTGATTTCTGCCCATTGTATTAATCCACGGTGCAATGTTTTTCAAAGACCTCTGCACAAGGTTCTCTGAGGTCTTCAGCTAAATGAAAGATAGTTGGGATCAGTATAGAGCTGTAAGTGAGGCTTTCCGGGTTTCAGTAACAAAGAAATATCTGTGGAACACAAATATTGTGTTGTGTCCCAAAGCGAGACAGTTATTGTTGGAATTGAAATCACTTATTTGTTATCGAGTTATGGGTTTTTCATGAGCTGGGGTTATATCCCAATTTAAAAGAACTGTTCGCTTTGAGTCTGCCCAAGATTATTGTGATGAGTTATAATTATAATAGTTTCTCTATTATAATTATAATAGTTATAATTATAATAGTAATAGTTTCTCTTTGTGATATAGGAAGGTCCAGACAGTATTGCAAGAAGTTCGGCAAACCAGACTGAAACTGTACATGCAGAGTGTATGGAGATAATTTTGTCACTGTGCGCGTGCGTGTTTTTAATGTACATTTTAAACAAAGCTGACGACCTTCAATTGAAGTGGTAAAGATCTAGAGAAGCCATACAATGTTAACACTCTTGACAGGGCTGTCTGGGAAAGAGGTGAACCTAATTACATGAAGAGGGGCATCACTTGGTATACGGATGGCTCGAAAAAGCCAACTAGAACAGGCACAGGAATATATGGTGTCAGACCCAAGGTGCATTGCTGCGCCTGGGGGAAACTGGCTAACGAGTTCCAAGCAGAGGTTGTTGCGTTGTCTGAATGTGCGAGATTGGTTTTTGGAATGTGGCCTCAAAGGTCACACCATATACAAGAACTCAGACAGCAGAGCTGCACTGATGGCACTTGACAGCTACGACTTCACCTCTAAGGCAGTTTGGGACAGTCATCAGGTCATGAAAATCCTGGGAGAGAGCGATAAGGTAATTATTAGTTGGGTTCCAGGGCACATAGGAATTGTTGGGAATGAGGGAGAAGACATGTGGGCAAAAAGAAGAGCTGACAGCCCACTCATTGGTCCAGAGCCAACGTGCGGTGTTGCTTACAGCACTGTATGGAGAACCGTTTGCCAGTGGATGGGAAGTGAACATCGAAGGAGCTGGGAACAGGTAGAAAGAAACATACAGTCAAAGAGGATACTCTGAGCGCCATCAGGTGCGGTAGTAGTGGATGCCCTTAGACTGAATAGAAGGACTTTGCGGAAAGTGGTCGGCTCCATCAGCGGCCACTGGAAATTTTGCGGACACCTACTCAAGATGGGAATCCCTGTTGATAACCTACTGCGTAGGAAGTGCGGTGAGGAGGAGGAAACAGCCTTTCATGTGTTATTTGAGTGCCCAGCCCTACAAGGTCTGTGTACAAGACTCCTTGATCTACCAATGAGTGACCTAAGGGAAGAGCAGGCAAACATCGTCAAGAGAACATCAAGGTTCGTTAAGGACCTAGGATTTGGCGAAGAATGAGGACCTGTGTCTGAGGGTGTGCAATAAGCTAACTTAGCTGTGATGCAATACCATGGTTTAGTTGCTCATTGTGAAATAGCAAGGTCAAGACAGTATAGCAGGCACTGCGGCAAACCCGACTGAAACTGTAGATGCAGAGTGTATGGAGATAAATGCAGAGTGTCACTGTGCATGTGCGTGTTTTTAATGTACATTTTAAACAAAGCTGACGACCTTCAATTGAAGTGGTACGGTATTTAAACTATTTGTATGGCCCAATGATGATTCACCAGAACTGAAATCTTTTTCCACTGAAAGCTCTTTGAATTACTTGAAGCAGGTAATTTGAACCACAAATGGTATGGAGAAAAAATAACAACTTGTCACCCAATAGGCCCTATATGTCACCCAATCCAGGTGTGTGAAAAGACTGAAGAGCTGCCAACTCCCTGATAATAATAATAATAATAATAATAAATCTTTATTGCAGGAAGACAATGTACATTGTATTGCAAGCGTCATCTATTTAGCAATATTAGCAATATTATTTTGTCATTTATTTAGCAATATTATTATTAAATAAATGACAAAACAGTCCACTTTTTGAGATGAACATCACTGCCACAATTTTTATCGCGATTAATACCTAAAATTTAGTTTTCCCAGCGGCTCATCATGAACTCGTCAACTGAGTAAAGGACTTTGGACACCAAGAGGCGTTTAAGTCGAGACTTAAATTGATTTTTGCTTTCAGATTGTTTGACACCTTCAGGGAGTTTACTTAGGAACTTGATACCAATCTGAGAAGGTAAATTCTCAAACATCACTGTTCTGTGCTGTTGTGATCGGTATTCGTTCCTGCCTCTGGTATTGTGGTAATGAACTTCACTACCTTGTAAAAGTGAACATTTGTATTTGCAGTACAAAGCCACTTCAAAAATATACAAGGAGGGCAATGTCAGCAGTTCAAGTTCCCTGAAGGCGTCCTTGCATGAATCTCTAGGCTGCAATTTGCAAATTATTCTTACTGCTTTTTTTTGCAGCTTGAATACGCGTTCCAGCCTGAACTTTGCACAACCACCCCATACTCTTATTCCGTAGGAGAGATGGGGATAAATTAGGCCAAAGTAGGCCATTGTAAGTAAATCTTTTGAGCAGAATTTTGCAAGGTTGCGTAGAGCAAAAATACCAGATGCAACCTTGCCACAAATGTGATCAACGTGGTCTTCCCAGGTCAGCCCTCTGTCAAGGTGCATCCCTAAGAATTTGACGGAATCAGAAGCCTCTAAGAGGTCATCATCCACCATTACTGCAGGCTGGATGTCCAGTTCCTGCTGCCGGAGGTAAAATGACAGAAAATTTGATTTTGAATTGTTTGTTTTGAGATTGATTTCGGAAAATGCCTGAATACACGAATTCAGATCAATGAAAGAATTTACCTCCAGCTCATGATTTGTTGACGCGCGTACGCAGATCGTTGTGTCGTCAGCGTACTGGATCACCTTTCCATTCTGGATTGATGAACCTATATTATTGACGTACAGCAAAAAAAGGACTGGCCCTAGGATTGATCCCTGCAGGACACCTTGAACCATTTTTACTTTTTCAGAAAGTTCGCCCTCAATTTCTACACATTGGAACCGGTCTTCCAGGTAAGATCGTAGCCACTTGAGTGGCAAACCGCGAATGCCGTACGTCTCTAACTGGTGCAGCAGTGTCTCATGATGCACACAGTCAAACGCTTTCGAAAGGTCGAGAAATATGCTGAGCACATGTTCTCGCCTCTCGAGACCATCGACAACCATATCAATGAGACTATTTATTGCGTCAACTGTGGAGTTATTTTTCCTGAACCCAAACTGATTTGAAGACAGAATGTCAAAACGTTCAAGATACTTCGATAACCTCTCTAGAAAAAGCTTCTCGAAGACCTTGCTTAAGACAGGCAGGATTGAAATTGGCCTGTAGTTGCTGGCATTTAAGGGATTGTCCTTTTTGAATAGCGGAATCACTTTAGCCAGTTTCAGCTGGGCTGGGAAAACTCCAGTTTCAAAAGAGAAGTTGATCAATTTGGTTAGTGGCTTCAAAATGTGCCTAAAGCAACGTTTGAACAACCATACCGACATTCCATTGATGTCACAGGTCTTTTTCGGTTTCAAGTCCTCAATGACACGCACCACCTCATCCTCACTGACAGGAGATAGAGCCATAGACGAAACCGGACCACCGCCTGGGATCGCGTGAAAATTTGGACTTTTAAAGGATGGAACCGGCAAAGCAACAGAAGAAAAATATTGATTCAATTTGTTGGCCACTTGTTTTGAGTCTGAAATAATTTTACCATCGTTTTCGAGTTTGATAGATTTTGAATGTTTGGTTGGTTTTGAAATATTATTAATTATTTTCCAGGCTGTAATTATTATATGATCTTGCTGAACATAACTTGCAAAGGTATCTGCAGGATCAGTAATTGTCTTTGACGGCTCATCCCCTTTCTCGAGAAAATTAGAGATGAATGCACAATACCTTAAATCGTTCAGTCCAGCGGAAATCAACAGTCAGTTCTTGTACTTTCCAAAATACCGATGTGCGCCACCAGTGGCGCACTGCAAACTTTCCAAAAGTCCGACGTGTACCACCGAGGCGCACTGTTCCCATTTAATTCAATGCTTTTTCACAGCGCTTTCAGAGCTTTGCTGGATTATATTATTAGTGTGTTCGTATTGTAGGGTTGTGTAGACACACTGTGGCCACTGGTGACACACGTGTAAACTTTTTTGTAAAAAATGAATGTTGAAAAGATCTAGGTGAGGTAAAAACGCCAAAAATGGCGAAAGGGGTTATAAGAACACCCGGGAAGTGCTTTACTCCTACGGAGGTTACAATAACTAACAGTGTATCGTTCGCCACTTTGCCGGCTGCTTCGCCATCGGCGAATCATGCATGTGCCACCAGTGGCGCACGTTGGCCCATGGTGATTTCAGTATGCCCACCAGACGACGTGCACCACTGGTGCACATCATCTGGTACAGCCCAAACACCATCCGGACCACATGATCCATCCGGTTCATCCGATGATGACCCATCGGGTACACATCCCAGTGGGGTGTAAATTTGTTTAGTACACTTTTAAAATGTATTAATTTCTCTTAAATTAGCTATTTTAGTTATACACAAGGTAAAATCAACGGATATTTTTAAGATTTAGGTTAAAGTACGACTTAAAATTACGAGGTTAGTTTAGTCTTTTTGGCCAGTTTACCAACTATTGCAACATCCTTTTAATAAGTTCGAAAATTCAGTCGTGTACCACCGGTGACGCACGTCGGGCTGAACGTGTTAAGAGCTGGCAGTCTACGCATTACGAGGATGCTTGAATGACCTCTTAAATGTTTGATCTTGATTGGTCCTGTGCCAAATGGTGAGTTGTTCTCTGACCTCTTTGATTTTCACCAAGGATACAGTTTCTATCTGATCTGCTACTGGAGACGGGACTTCCACTAGAAGCAAAATTAGCCCTGCTAAAAGACTCAAAGCAGCAGTTTTCCACAAAATGAGATACAAATTCCAGCTTTAGAGCAACCTCGCTGTTTTGAGTCTTCTCTTATTTTTTCAGTGCAATCTAGATCTTTAGATCACTCAAGATTTAAACTCCAGTTAATAATTTTAAATATTTACCTAAGTTTTCATTCTCTGTTCAATGGAGTAAGCCTTATTTGAACCGGATCGTCTGTTTTCCAAATTCCTGTTCCTCATCCTTGTAGGAAAGGTTGTCTTTTATCTACATCAGCTACCTTTGGTGCTGGAGTTCTGGAGTTGAGATGTTGAGATGTGTCCAAGCTATCCTCTAGATGTATCTTACCTTTGACCTCTCCACATGGTATAAGGGTCCAAGGCATAAGTTGTTTCTCTCTCCCCCTCTCTTCTTTTTTCTAATGTTGTAGATCTTGTGCTCCCATGCCGATTTGAAGTACAGTAAGAATTATTGAGTGTGTCAGATTAACAGGTGCTAATCTGGCACATTCAATAATCCAGCATCAATGGTAGATCACAGATTTTATGTGCAGTTGGCATAGTTTGTTGTTTTTCGTTTTTTTCCATCATACGAAATAATAGTCCGCTACACATTTATGTCCTGTAGTTTCGCTGATCCTAGCGAAATTTCAGCTGTTCTTACAATGTAATGACTGTTTTTAGATCGGCACTTCCAAAACTCTCAACGTGATAGTGTCTATTGTACTCCCTTTTGTTATCCTTATCTTGTGGGTCCTAGGTCTGCCGCTCAAGGATAAAAAAAGGGTCCATAGTGTCATAAACACCATGTTCAACACACCATATAAGAATATCATTAATCCTTTGGTACATTCCACATCCCACCTGTGGTTTGCCTGTAACAAACACAATAAAATGGGATCAACCAGATTTTGTTGTGGAGGATGTTATTTTTTAAACCTGCATCTTTGTTTATTAAAAAGCTAAAATAAATGTTAGTGATTCAGTTTGGGAGGAAATGTTCATCACTGATGAAGGAAACATATTTCACATGAAAATTTTTTACCGGTACCAGAACTCTCTTATATTTTACTAGCAGAACCCGTTGCTTCGCTCACGATAAAAATTAAAGTCTAACCTTGATATGAAGAATCTAGAGGACTGAATAGAAAATATTTATATCAAGGAATATGTCATGTAGAGATACGTTTCTTTTATGGCGGAATGTAGGATAAAATGTAGATACCACAGTAGATAGTGAAGGGTTTCTTTTCACCGTTATAACTCGAAAACGGCCGGACTGATTTTAACACCAAATGTGTCGATTGTAAGGTACTTCTTTGTAGATTTACCATTACGTCCATGGATTGCCTAGTAGGGCATCAATTAAGTACAGTAAAGGGCTGAATGTTCGAAACAGTTATGGTGCTATCTGTGGGCAGCATTTCAAACTCGATTCACTTAGTTTTTAACTTAAAATATGGGCGGGTAGTAATAATTTAAGATCAACCACTGATTGCAGCATTTATTTTTCCGTGAAAAGCCGGGACACCGTCGAATTAGATGAAAAAGGACTTTGCCAAATTATTGTAACTGGCATGATTGTAATTAAAAACATAAAGGCCGGCATAAGGAAATAACTATAGCTCCCGCTGCCCAAAAAGATGGTACCACATAATAAGCTTATGATTGAACTATAAGGTACGAAACTAAACCAAATGTAACTTTTATATAGTATGAACAACCTAACAAAATCATCAAAACAACCATAAAACTACGATAAAAGGAATCAAATTATAAATCAGCTGTAACAACGTATCCGTTTGTGAAGCTAATATGCTTGATTTAATAAAATTTGAAATTTAAACAAAAGATCATCCATTACATTAACATGGGGCATTTTCAAAGCTTCAGCTCCACCAAAAACCTCTAAAAACCTCGAAAATCCGTTCTAAAAAACCGTTCTTGGTGAATGCCATCACTCTGTAAGGAATGTCGATGCAAATTTTCAAGGTTCTAGGTTAAGTAGTTTTGGTTGTACAATGATAGGTCAGTGGTATTTGACAAAAATATAGTAGAAAAGATAGTATAAATATAACTTACAATCAGGGATTTGAATAATTTATAAATTTTTACATAAATAGATCAAAGAATCATATCATTTCAGCATATTCTGTTTGTGACTGAAAAACCACTGTTCTTTTCTCTTTCCATCTTACCGGATTTAGTCTCAAGACTCAGCCACAAAATGCAGTATGCTCTTCACGTTTAAAACTGCGTACGTCGAATTATACGAAACATCAAATCATCGGACAGGCATAGATGTAATTAAAAAATTATTACGAACGCCTCCAGGAAAAACGATAACTCCCGCTACCGAAATATAGATGGTGCCACTTAACTAATTAATGGTGGATTTTATCTAAACTAAATGTAACCTTTATACAGTACATAATTATGTCCTTGAAACAAATCAACAAAAATCAATGAAGCCATGATCAAAGAAATCAATTTATTATCATCTGTATCAACGCATACATTTCCGAAGCTAACTACCAGCTGTTTTATGAACGTTAAAAATGTAAACAAAAATCGTACAACATACTTTTAAATGGGAAAATTTAAAAACTTCGGCCTCCCCAAAAACCCCTTTATACTACGAATTTTGTAAAATCCGTTCTTAGCGGATGCCTACGCCCTAAAAGGAACATCCATGCAAAGTTTCAAGGTTCTAGGTCAAGTAGTTTGGGCTGTACGATGTTTCCACTGAGTGGTATTTGACAAATATATAGTAGATACACTCTTCTCCCCCCTCATACCTAACTTAAAAATGTTAAAATGTCAAACTTTATCATGAGATATAGTTGCATCATTTTATGTTTAAATAATGCATTACCTTTCTTATTTTTTTTCTTAATGCATAATTTTCTTTTTCTTTCACCAATCTCTTATATTTTTTAATTTGATACAAAGGGGACTTACCATTTACAATTTTTAAGTTATAGTAGAATTAATGGAACTATGAAGCAGAAGAGGTGAGAAATTACATTTCGCACTCGCCAACGACAGGCATGTCCCTCGCAAAAACCAATGAGTACATTTTGTGAAATCTATCACTAAGGATATCATTGGCTGGAGAATTTTGGTTCTTATATCACGGTATTTATTTGTTTCATATTGGGTGAATCATTTTGTTTAGTGTTTAAATATATGTGGTGAATACATTTTCCTCTTCGTTTTCCTCGCATCGTTCCAGTTGTGTAAATTTCATTTGTAGCGTGAAAAAATAATCCTTACTCTACTCAACCTAAAAACTCAACTCTATATTGATGGATTACGAAAACAAAACTCTCCTTCCAGGTACTCCAGAGAAAATTTCAATGCTGAATGATTTTAGGATATATTAAATGCAGCTTCGCACGTTTATAGAATAACACATCCATACCTGACTATTACTACAGTATACAAATCGCATTGAAAATAAACAAACTAAAGAATTAAACCCTGGCATCCCATAGAATTAAGCAGACATTCTACTTATAAGAGTAATACTAGTTTTAGGATCTTTACTGCACAAACATCAATAAATCATTATCATTAACTAACGTCGTATACAATTGGATTAAATCCTAAGTGTCATTGGCACAAATTGATCTTTAACATTCCTGGAAAGTGGGATATACAATTTACAAACATAGTACACTGTATTGAGAATTTTTTTTGTTTGCCTAAAAACTAACAGGACTTCAAGGCGCTCTTTTTCTGTATAAAATGGGCAATAAATGTCCCAGTGGCAATAGGATTTCAAGGTGATTTTCTCTATATAACAGGAAGCAGTGATAAATGCCCCAATAACAGAATACAATATTGGTATTTATTGTGTTATCAAGAAGAATCAATATTGGTGTTAATTATAACAATGCTTGAATAAAACATAAAAATCTCTGAATCAGTATACCCCTTAAATCTGTAAAGGTAAAAAAACCCAACTGTTTTGTTGACCAGGAAGTTTGTTCTCAGCAGAGATTATTATAATTTTAGCACTTACTTTTCCCATGAAATGTCACAATAATTTTAGTTTATTGTTGGACATGTTTCAAATTTGTACATAGCATCTTCAGCTACCCTTAACTATTTGCATTTGTACATTTAGAATATCACCATGGTCAAATGGCATTAACAATAGTTATGTTTCTTCTTTGGTGTCAAATGTTTGTGTTCACCTTCCATGTTTCCATGTTGTATATGTTGAGTATTTGTACTATTCTATCCGTGCTTGTTGATCCGTGATATCACGGGTGGATTTAGGTCATAATCTTTGGGTTTACCAGCTCACCTCACATATAAGGTACTGTATACTCAAATTCAAAATTTAAACTTGTTCTGGTGTAAATACCTGTTGTAGGAATGGTCGGGTCCCGAAATTTCGGGAAATTTTCGGCAAAATTAAATTCCCGATTTTCGAGCGGGATTTTTATTTACCTCGGGAAAATTTCGGGACGGGATCGTTTTAGCGATCGCAACTAAACAACGGGTGTAGCTTCGCAAAACTCGCGATTGGCCGCGGAAAACGATCTCGCGTATTTTCCTATCGCGAGTGAACGACAAATCCAGCTTTGCGAAACGCACGATCGTCCGTTAAAAACTATCGTGAATATTTGCCGATCGTAAATAAACGGCAAATGCGGCCTTGCAAATCTCTTGACCGGCCGCGAAAACTATCGCGCGTATTTGTCAGTCGCGGATGAACGGCAAAAATAGATTTGCGCTGTTCGCGAACGGCCGCGAAATAGGCTAGCGCGTATCTGTCGATCGCGGATTAACGGCCGATGTAGCTTTACGAAACTCGCGATCGGCCGTGAAAAACGATCGCGCGTATTTGCCGATCGCGAATAAACGGCAACTACAGCTTTACGAAAATCGCGAACGGCCGCGTATTTACCTTACCGATCGCGGATTAACGGCCGATATGTTGCTTTACGAAACTCGTGATCGGCCGTGAAAAATGATCGCGCGTATTTGTTGATTGCTGATAAACGGAAAATTTAGGATTTCTAACTCGCAATCGGACGTGAAAAGCAATCTTAGGTATTTACTGATAGCGGTTAATCAACGGAAATAACTTGCTATACGGTGTGACAGTAATGACTGTTAATATTGTCGGCCGCATTGGTCTGCTACAAATTTTGGTTTTGCCCATTGATTCAATTTTCTTATCTAATTCAGATGTCTTTGAATCCCAGCCGAAAGTATGGTTACTTTTCATAAATGAGTTAAAAAAATTTAGACAGTTGACAAAAGTAAAGACTTTGAGACTTTAAAATAAATTTCTAATACATAGATAATTAATATTTTATGTAACTTAAGATAATTAATATTTTATGTAACTTAAGAAATATTAAGTTTAGGAGTTGTGAACTTCAAATTTATAATTTTAAGCTTGGAAAAACTAGTCTTTATAGTTGTCATCTTGAAACTAAATTGATTCTTAATTTTTTACTGGAAAAATTATGAGTCATTGAGTCATTTTCTAAAATAAGAACTTCAAAGCCCAAAGTTTATAAAAATACAATAATACTGATAAATACTGATTATACATGACAGTATATTGCATAATGCAATAACTTCTCTAGTATTTTACTTTTGACTTTTTGGAAACCAAACAATAAAACAAAAAGCAAAAACCTAAAACTACTGAGTTTCTATCAAACGTTAAAAATGTGTTTTTATTTATTTCTTATATATTATGTCTGTTTTTAAATACATTCAAATTAGAAAGAATAAAAATTCAAATTCAATAAAAAATAAAATAAATTATTTACCATTTTGATATAAGTTAGTATTTTATTTATAATTAACAATTTCATTGAGTTACTAATTTTTTAAATGTGTTTCTAATGTTTGCTATTTTGTCAATTGCATATAAGTTTGTATTTTTTCAATTTAAATTATTTCTTGACATTTTTTGAGTTGGTAAGGTACAAACATTTATATATGACATTGTTTTTAACCTAATGCTATTATTGTAATTAAGTCAAATAAATTTGTGAGCAAGCATTTCCCGAAGCTTTAGGGAAGACAAAAATCCCGTCCCATCCCGAATTTAAGAGGGAAGAAAAAAATGCCGTCCCGAACTGAAAATCCAATCCCGTCCATCCCTAACCTGTTGTCAAATGATCCTCTGAGTCTTTAAAAAAGGCGATCAGTTTCAATTTTTAAAAGGTCATCTTCAGGTGAACGTCATCGTCATCTCATTCTTATGAACATGTCAGTATTTTAAAAAACATTGAGGCTTTGAAAACAACTAAACATTGAACATACACGATGATTAAAATGGCCAAAACAATTTACACCGATCGATGTCACTTCGGCGATCGATGTAGTTCATACAGCTTCCAAATTGGAGCAAAAGGAGATGAGTGGCGCGAGTAACTGGTTGCAAAGGTTTTGAGGAAGACTAAATTCCTTACTACTTAAATGCTGCAGCTCTGTAGCTTTTACGGATCTGAAGATACGGTTCTTCAGAGGAAAATTTGGATTTTATGTAACGAAACCAACACTGAAAACACATCCAAAAATCACAACTACCCGATCTTTTACACGGCAACCCAAATAAATGGGATTATTTTAATGCACACTTCAACAAGTAAAAAAGTTTAATCAAAAGTCTGGGATGGAAAACAATATATCAAACAAAATTGGATGTAGGTTATCTTAAAGGGAAAAACTGTGCAAGAAAACTTTCCCCTTCTCTGCAATCCACAAAAAAATCAGGGCTTGCCACACACATCATTGCCACCGTTGCCATGCATGGAACCATTTGTGTGTCTGCAAATGTAAATAATTTATAGCGTCTAAAGAGTCAAGGTAAAGAAGTGAAACATGTCCTACAGTAAACTCAAATCATTGTGACATTTCATGCAAAAAGTTAGTCCTACAATTACGTAATTTTAACAGGTGCCAAGGCTATGAAATCAGTCTAATATCAACGTTCCCAGTAAAACTTTCTGTCAAATAAGATGTGACAAATAAGCTGTAAAAGGGAGGAAAATGTAAATTTTTCGGAATCCAGTACAGTTAGTACATGTGTCTGTCTCTCTTTGTTATGAATAGGCTGACGTGAAAGTAGGGTGACCAGATCGTTTCCAAATAAAAACGGGACACTTGAACAAAACTCACCCCCCCCCCCCCATCCCAAATACAACACACCACACATCAAGGTGTTTAATTATACGGAGGTCTCTGTAATTTACAAATTTTGTATTGAAAAAATAATTATAAAACTTTTTTTGAAGTTTTTAGATTATGAATTTTATTTTAAATATATTGAACTTATTACAGAGCATGATTGATACAGTTTTTCTTTAAGAATACAATAAATGGCATGCAGCCATGAAAGGTAATTTTTTTGAATTGCCACATACTAAGGGTTAATAATAATCAAGTCACATTTTTAAGATCTTAACATTTTATTATAAAAGAAAAAAATTCTAACTATAAATTATGTAGGTGGTAATATATATAAAATATTAGGATCAAAAAAGTATCATGATTATCATTAAGTTGTTATTGTTAACTGTTATGCTGGGAAAACAGCTATACAAAAATTAAACAATAAGTTCATTAAACGTTTCAAGTTTTGTTATACTTTTCACTTGCTCCAGTCCTTTTTCTCTTTATATAGTTGTAGAACTGGAAACAATCCATTTTGAAGTTATATGATACTTGAAGAAGAGCTTCAAGTAGGTGCATGGCGTAAAACTAAAATCTTGTTTAACATTTGGTAAAATTTCGTAATATTCTTTTGTAACCGTAAGTAATGTGAGATGCCTCTAAATTTTAATAAAACGTTAGGTATGTTTTTTTTATATATAAAGACTACTTTAAAAAAACGGGACATTTTGATGTCCCGACAAAGTTTTTCGGGACAACGAAACGCAGCGTGAAAAAATGGGACTTTTCCGTTTGTACGGGACGTCTGGTCACCCTACGTGAAAGGGTTGATATTCGTAATATGTCTGATACAAATTTAAAGCCGCGGTGAAGCACACCTGCACATCCAGCAAATTTCAGATGTTTAAATAGTTAGTTTATAAAAAGCGTCCTATGAAGTCAAATCAAAGTATGATCGTATATAAATATGCAAAAATATTTTACATAATGGTACAAACTGGTAACTTACCCAAAGTGATTAAATCAGAAGGACCCTTTGAAATCCTGTTACTGAGTTTGGTTTTTTAAATGATGAAGGTATCCATAGTTTCAGGTATTAACATTATTTTTGTTTGTTGCTATGGTATTTGAAATCATGGCCTATTTAATATAATGTCAACTGTTTCTTTTAACATTTTAACAAAACCATTCCAAAACAGTATGGTACTTGTACAGTTCATAAAAGTACCGTACATTCCTCTGTCCATAATGATAATGAAAAATGTTTCAAAATTTTAATAAGATGAGGTTTTTTTATACACCTAATTTAAATAAAACCTACTCAGAATTCTTATTAATTCTTTTAAGTTAAGAAAGCACTTGCTGGATTTATTTAACAGTTTTTTGTCCATTTTGAACTTATATTTTTTTATATTGTCTAGCAAATTTTATTTTTGCTCAGTAATTTTTTAGATGGAATACCAACTTAATTTAATCTGTGAATTGTTTTAATAAGTAATTTCCATACTAGAAAAGAGAGATTCAAACTTAAAAATTTCCACTGCCGGTTTAGAACTCATTAATTTGTCCCTCTTGGCATTATTTATACTAAATAACCTTTTTATAGATACTTTTTAACTTTGCAAATAATCTTTCCCTACGTTATTTTGTATTTTATAAATACTTTTCATAAACTAACGATCTTACAGTTCATGAAAGTTACAAAGTGAAATGTAATTACAATTTACATTTGTAGCACAAAGTTATCTTCCAACTTAACAAATAATCAAAGATTTGAATTGCAAATTGTACCCGGAATATTACATAAAAATACTCTGCAAGTGAATGGAATAGAATCAAAGTATTTCCAATAATACAATTAAATACATACATTTGAGTACAAAAAGGAAAGAAAATTCTAACATAGGCCACCAATGGCCTGTGCGTGAGAAAGTGCTATTAAATTATAGAAGAACCGTACTCTGTTAACTAAATCTTCTTTAAACTTAAAAGAATGACAAAGATTAAAATGAAAAAAACTATTTAAATTAAAAAAAAATTGGAAAAAAGTTGTTGACATTTTGAAATATGCATGAATTACTAACTGAATATGAATATATATGAAACAAATAAAACAATTTGCAAATAAAATACAGATGATGTATGAAATGCTTAGTGAAGGACCCCGACTAGAAAGTCGTTGAGTAGGCTAGTAAAGTCAGTTGATATTGTATTGAAATAGCTAGTAGTAATTAATTTATTGATTTTAGTACTCAGAGTAAATGAGGGATTTAGCTTGTTCAGGACCGATGCCCACCGGCCAATCATAGACCAACCCCTTGAAAGCTTACGTTGATACTCGCTAGTGCCTTATTTCAGCAGGAATGTTCCAGATAAAGTTAATGATGAAGAATGAGTTTGAATGACTTACTGGTTTGACTGTTCCCGATACTTAGAGGCCAAAATTGGTGGCAGCTCTAGTTCGATAGTTATGTGGAATAGGTGTTACAACTTAATTCTTATGAGTATAAATGTTGTTTTTAGTCTGGCCCAAGAAATGGCAGTTCATTATTTTAAATTAATCACATGTTTATGTTTGATTTATTTATTGTATTATTGTTATCTCTCTCTCAATTTTGTAAGTCAAAATCATTATAAAAAGTTCTTTCATATCAATATTTTGAAGAAATGTAAATGAACTAAGATTTAACATTCAATTGTCTAATTGATAGCAATTTCGTTTCGAAAAAAAAAAGATTTGAAGGGAAGAGTTTTTGTTTTTGAAATACAATTTTAATTATTGTTCTTTGATTGACAGATAATGAATCTCAAAGTGATACCCCAGCCCCACCCTAAGCAATGATTCCATCTTCTAGTAAAGATGGACATATGCAAAATAAATAGTCCGGATTCCCTTTTCATTTAATACTTCAGTTAATTAATGAAAAACACAAAAGTACATAAGAAACTCCGTAATGCTCCTATTTTTTCCAAATTTCTCACGGGAGGACCCCCTCTATTTCCACGCCTCCAAGAGTTGTGGTCCCGTTTTCGTTGTTCATAAATCCGGTCACCTTCGTTTCGCTAGTTTTTTTTAACCAGCTGAATTTGTTCAGTGTCAAAATTATTTGGCAAGGCTTCATCTATACCATCCTCCTTTTCCCACTGTTACGCAATTCCGTAAACCCTCTCTTTTTGGAGCGTGACGTAATATTAAATATTTACTTTTTGATTTTCACACGACAATCCAGATTTCTCTACGGGGTAGCCCGGAGCGGCCGGAGCCCCGGCCGTGCTGTACAGGGTGTGTCGCGCTCAGGTGGAGCCGCAATAATTGTGGCGGGGGAAGTGGCGGCCGGCGGGAGTGGAGTTAACAGGCCCTGATGGTTTGTATCCTGCCAACAAACAGGATGCCACTTCATTGCGGCGAAGTGGCAGGAAGACCGGCAATCTGTACTTCTGCTCGCGGTCCCGCCGAGCGCCGCGCCCCCCGCGGGCGGCCCGGGAAACGGCGGGAAATCGTACCAAGTTTTGGGATCACCGATCGCGATGTCTGTTGATCGAAGATTCTTGATGTTTCTGGGGGAAAGGAAGGAAATTGTTTTAGCGACTTTTGGTAATGCTGGTGGACTTTGAGGAACGTCCGCGCAGCCGAGATAACAGGAGGCCGTCCATGAATTACGTAACGCTAAAATAGGTATTTTAGACCCCTCTCCTCCCTTGTACGGTGACAAAAACCCCTTAAAAATTAAGTAATGTCTTGCTACTCTCCCCCCTTCCAAATAAATTAAAACTTCGTGTTTTAAAATGGAAAACAGACAATCTTTGTGATTTAAGAAATTAATTGTTAAGATTTAATATAGCATAGAAAAAGTAATTCTGCCTAAACCCTCCCCCCCAGGAGCTTTACGTTATTTATGGGCGGCCTTTAGCAAGAAAATTGTAGACTAGAAAAGATAGGGCTAAAAATCTGGGGAGTTAGCCTATACAAAAAGCTGGATATGAAAACCACGATGACATGAAGTGCTCAAGTGAAACCCCAGGTGTAGTTCATGGATCGTTTTCTACACTAAGAAAACCCTTGTCCAGCCTCTGTAATAAATAAAATTGGAAATTTGTTCCTTTTTTGTTTTACCGAGTTAGACTTTTCTATAATCCAAATCTCATTGTAATAAAAGTACTAAACCTTCAAGAATATGGTTCTGTTTCGTTTTTACATTGTACATAGAGAATAAATATAATTTGATAATTCTTCTTAGTTTCTAATGGTTAGGTGCTTCTTGGATTTAAAAGTATTATTATAATAGGTTACTAACCTTGTTCCGTCAACGATTCTAAAAAGTCATCCTTTTGGTTACTCAGAGTTTCGACCTCAAAGGGCCATTTTCAAACCTAGTCAAACTGTTTATTCTCTCTTCATTCTAATGAAGGTCGTCTAATGAAGAGAGAATAAACAGTTTGACTAGGTTTGAAAATGGCCCTTTGAGGTCGAAACTCTGAGTAACCAAAAGGATTACTTTTTAGAATCGTTGACGGAACAAGGTTAGTGACCTATTATAATAATCTAGACACGATTCAGGAGGCTAACAACATGAATAAATTTAAAAGTATATGTGTGCTAATTTTTTCCCTTCAGCAAATCTCTCAAAACTAAATAAGTTGACACTTTCGGTTCCAGTTATTTTATACTTTCTAACCACCCATTACATCTCGGTTTATTACGCATAAATTTTGATCACAAAGTCGAAACTCCAAAAATACGACCACCTGAAAACTCTTCTTATTTGATGTACGTATACTTCAGTAGACGTTTTGTGCAACCTCGCCAAATCACTTACATGTATTTTATCTCAACATCTGATAATTTACGAGCGGCCCACAACCCAGTGCAAATAACCTCGAAAATCGACTTTAAAAATAAATCACTCGAGTTTATTGGCCATCAAAGACTCACGAAGCGATCGTCATAACCGGCCGAGGATTTATATCGACCGGTCGTTTTTTAATACGCGATTCACAGATTGTTTTTAGGACGTCGCACTGGCGGTACTCGGTCGGTCCGCCGTCACCGAGTCCGCGGTCGGGCCCGGGCGGATCTGCGTCCGGGTCTCAGCGGCCTCAGCGAGTGCGAGGCCCTGGGCAAGAAAACGATGGCGAGGCCCCCCAACGCCAATCTTACTCAATGCACTCTTAATTTTTAGTCACATATAATATATAATCACATTTAAGTAATGTGTAAGAGTAGTCCAGTGATGGAAAACATCGTAGTTCTTGATACTTCCTCCCATAAGGCTAATGCATAAATTCTCAAACGACACAACTCAGTGTTAAAGCCTAACAGTTACGGAGTTTCTATTTCCAAGAGTGAACATCATTTCATTGTCTGCTTCAGTGATGTACATGACTTTGTTTAGAGAGAGAAAAAAATCTCAACTTTTTAGACCGCAAATCTTTAGCAATTTTTTTGATAAATCTGTCAATCTGTGATAAACACTATTAAACTGTAGTATGTACTTATTAAATTGGAAAATTTAAGTACAATGGTTGGGAAATTCACCATCATAAGCTGACAATTTTAGGTGGTCTCCTCACCCTACAGTTTGGTGATTGTGTCGTGCAACGCCAACGCTACTACTGTGAAACATTTTGTAATTCACCGGCAATAACCTGTCCGCATAGAACGGATGAAACTAAAGGAACATTAATTCACTACTCCTTCCCCTCGGTACCTAGTGATTACTGTATTTACTTTGAATGCTTCCAGTTGTTCACAGATTATTTTCTATAGGTCTTCGACAAACCATACATCTTTATCAAATAACCTAAAAGGTGAAGATCGTATTTGGCTTACCGTTTTGCCGCCTTTTTGAATTGTAGTTTTAATATTTCATGTGTCATCATCCTCATGGTTTAATAAATATCTCTATGCTGTTTATTGTATTTTTATTATTTATTGTCTCCAAAAGTTAAACAAAGTAAAACTCTTACCAGAAGCGCGAGGCCCTGGGTGGCCGCCCCTGTCGCCCTCCCCTAAGACCGGCACTGGGGGGGTCCGGGCGTAGGGGCCAATCAGAGCATGGAGATGAAATTTTAGCAAGTTAGGGTAGCTCTAAAAATTATGTACAAACATGGGTTTTTTTCTTTCGTACGTGATTTGATCATATAATAATTTGCATTTAATATAGATTTTTTGAATTTATTATTGATATATTTACGAGCTTTTTGTTTGAATATTCATAGTGGTCGTATTTAAATGCTTATGGTCGTTTTTTACCCTAAGCAGGGGCTTATCAGTTAAAGGGGGTAAAATAAGTCCAATGTTAAAAAAACTGTTACGTATCAAAAACATACTGACAGAAAGACTGTCGATATACATATTTCAAAAACTGTTATAGTAAAGTCAATAAAACATTATTTTGTCACAAAATATATATTTTGTATCAAATAGATGGGTAGATTCCATACTCATATGCGGAACTGTTTTTTATTAAAGTACATGATACTGAAATAAAAATGTAATTTTAACCTGTGGTAATGTTTGGGTTAGACTTTTAAATCACTGCGAAAAAATATTGAATATGCTAAATTTACAAATTCAGCTCATTTCACATTTTATAATCTTCAACTTACTCCAACTAATAAAATATTGCATTCTGTTTCTCAAGTTCTGTATCTGTAGAGTTGGATCAGTACAGTACACCCTTTTGTCGCGTCCGTGACTGCTAGCTCAACTCCGGTTTCCGGTCATTCGATCAGTTCTCAAGTGACCCAAGTGCTTCACGTCGGAACATTCCCTATGTGAACAATTATTTTGCGGAATACGTTGGGCGTTTTTCGGCGACGGGAACCGCCGCGCGACAAGCGGCTTGGAAGCACGTCGAGCTCGAGCGGGCCGCAGGAAACATAAATTTCGCCGTGGATTCGTTTACGCGGTAACTGGGTTACCGGCGGGAGCCCCCGCATCGCAGTTACCGCGCACCGCCCCGCCGCAGACTGCGGTGTGGCCGTGTCGACGTGTGTGTAGCCTTGTCGACGTGTGTGTAGTCGTGTCGACGTGTGTGTAGCCGTGTCGACGTGTGTGTGGGCGCGGCGCACCTGCCGTCACTATCACCAATATCACCGGCATATGTTCATATCGATAAGGCTTTCAATTTAAGAAGAATTCCCTTTTCAAATTTTCGTTGTTGGCATTGTATACTGTTGTGTGGATAATGCTTAGGAAATGAAATTAAATGAAAAGAATATAAAATGAATAGATAATTCCTCCCTTAAATTTATAAAAGATTAGTGAACGTCCACGTTCTCTCGATTCCAAAAGAGATTGAACAAGTTTTTAGTAGGATGGATCAATTTCAAAATCTAAAGTAGGATTGAGTGGCAATAATTAGTTGTGAGCGATGGCTTGTGGACTATGTGGACGCGGTGTTCCCTAATGGGCATTAACGTCCATAATATTGAATACTACGTTCATTGGACCTTCCTTGTAATTAGACCAGTTCGTAACTTGTAAACCAGGAAAATTGTGGTTCGGATCCCACGTTAAAATGTAGGTCCATTAAATGTAGGTCCATTATGTACGTTAAATGTAGGTGGTGTAGCCATTGGCTGTTGGGCTATTAATTAACAGTCCTGTCTAAGGAACATGTCGGTCTTAGTAACAAGACTACTAGACCGCGCCACAATCATCCTTCACACATCTGTCATTCATGCTCGGCTTAAAATGCCTACCTGGGCAGGTCGCAATTTCAATAAAATTATCAAGTATAAGTATTACTCTGACTATGACCTCCCAAATCTAACTCGAATTTGGTAAAGTAAAAAGTTTTGATAATGACATAGCGGTGACGACTATATTCATCTTAAACTCGTTTTTATCACTTAGTTATTTAAAAGTTTTCACGTTTCATCGTTTCACAACAGTCCTTTCAACAAATATACTGTTTTTGAAAGAAGTGTCCTTCAAGTTATCAGAGGCCCTGCGTGGGGTATCTGTCAATAAAGTTCTAATCTTGAAGCGAGATCCCGCTGGCTGACGCAGTTTTACTGAAGTAACGGATTCTGCTAAACCGATCAAGTGTTGTGCCATATCGTTAGTCTGTCGGTAACTCGATCCGGCTCGTATCCACAGGCTCCGTAGGCGAGACCGACCGTAGTCCTCCGCGTCCGGCGCGCCGTGGTTTGTATATCCGCCCCGCGACTCTTTTCCATGTTTGTAATTGGACCACACACTTAGACTTGTTCCTGTGATAATGGCCAAATGCGGCTGACAATTTTTAATTCAGTGATAGACACCCGAATCATAACTTAAGAATAACGGTGCCAGTCTTTTGCTTGTTTGTTCATTACTTATATTACTAGAGGATTTAAAAATCCTGCGTTGAAATTAAAACAGTTGTATATTTCTATCTACATATGAGCACACATAAAATTTGCCAGGCAACAACCGCCTCCAGATCTAAACGGATTTAACTTGAATAAAATTAGAGGATTTCTCTTTGTGGAAGAAGATATTAGTTTTCTGTACATCTCATTGTAAAATTTTAAGTCCGGAGCCAACATAGATTTTTTTTGTGTCCCCAGATCTCAAAAATACATTTTCTTCATTTTTACATCTAAATGTTAACTAGGCACGACAATTCCCGCAATAATTATCTTATATTAATGAAATTTAGTACAGGCCACAGGCATGTAAAATAGAAATTGAACAAATTCGGAAACCGGCCTTTCGCACCAAAGAAAGGAATTTAAACCCCCAAAATGTTTGTTCTTACAATTAAAAATAATACACTTTTTATAATCTTGCCAATTTTCCAACATAGTGGTAACATGTAGCTTCATCTATATACGTAGTAGATATCTGCTGGATCATTGCCTAAAGCATGTCATCTTTACTTTTATACTCCCATTCCCTAATTTTCTTGTTCCTACCTCCTACCGCTATTTAAACGTCATTCTATTTTATCAACTTTGATATGAGTATTTATGATAGAAGAGTTCCTCAAACTTCGTTCCGTGTATTTTATAAATAAAAACATAATACCAAACTTTAAAAGGGTTTTTTAATTAATTTAAGAAATTGATAGTTAATGTTTAATAGTTACGTAACACTTCGCCAGACCCTCCCCACGTCACCAGCCTCCCTGTAACGGTTCATGACCGACCCCGCCCCCCCCAAAACCAATTCTCAGCCATGTCAAGACTACATTCAAAATGTCTTTTTCACCACACTACGACGAAATCACCTGTTCTACAAACGTCAAACGCGGACCGAAACACACTGTTTGCCGCCACAGGACCGAAAACGTTTGGGGCCCTAGGGCCGAAAGTCAGCTGATTGTTTATTTGCTTGAAACTTGGGATCATCACATAATTATGAGGCATTCAATAGGTTCCAAAGTCAGGATGGTTGCGATCATATGATTTTCATAGCTGTTTGTTTCAGTCATGATAAAGAAGTTGTATCGTCGCTCATAACCTTAAAGTTTTGTTTCCAAGTGAGTCAAATAATAATCAGTTTTTTAATCATTCAGGGTATAATTGATTGTGTAGTGTGGTGAAAAATAGCGTTCTTACCTCGGCCGAAAGGGTTTTGCAGCTCTCGATCGTTTCAAATTCTCGACTTCGTCTCGAATTTGAAACACGATCTCAAGCCTGCAAAACCTCATTTTCGGCCCTTGTTGCGAAATATACTATTACCGCCAGAGTGCCGAAAGTCAGCTGATCGTTTACTTGCTCCAAACAACGTGAGAACATCACGTTATTTTACGGAAATCAACAGGTTCCAAAGACAGGATGGTTGTGATCATATGATTTTTATAGCTGTGTTTGTTTAATCTATGACAAAGAAATGTTATCGTCGGTCAAAAGCTCAAAGTTTTGTTTTCAAGTGTGTCAAATAAATAATCAGATATTAAATGCTATATAGGGTATATTTCATTTTGTGGCGTGGCGAAAAATAACGTTCGCACCTCGGCCGAAAGGGTTGCGCAGCTCTCGATCGTTTCAAATTCTCGTTTTCATCTCGAATTTGAAACACAGTCTCGAGCCAGTAGAACCTATAATTTTCGGCCCTTTTTGCGAAATACACTATTGATATCCTACTCTTCTTATGGATCCCGAGACCAACCGACCCATGTCCCTAAACCTCAGTTTTCGCTGAGTCTGTTTTGATTGCCGATTTCCCACAGCATTTTCGGATGTATTTAAACGTTTACGTTAATAATTCATCGTAAACCGCCGCCGCGCCGGCCGCAGCGGCAGCGGCAGCGTGGCGAGCGGATGTGATCAGTATGTGACGACGGTCGTCGCGACGACCTGCGGCCCTCATATCAATACCCGCCATTGTCACCGCCGCCCGTCGCCGCTGAACTACTAATGACCGCCGCCGCCGCCGACGACGACGACGGTGTGTAATTAAAGCATTTCTGGGAGCACGGTGGCGGTGGCCGACGATTTGTTAAATTGTGGGCCGGTTTTGTTGGTTGAGAAATCTTCAAATGTTTTTTTTGGAAATATAGGAATCATGCACGACGTTTTATTTACAGTAATCTGTGGTTATAACGGAAACATATTCAAATAATTAATTGTTTCATAATCGGAATTGCTACTGTAAATCGTGAGCTAAATATAGTTCTGGAAAATTTGTGTGTGTCTAAAACTGGATTAATATGACTGCTGAACAAATTATTAGTGTCAGTTTAAAAAGGAGAATTTCGTTGGAAAATATGTTCTGAAACATCAGAATTCTGATAATGTTCACAAGTTTTACTCGTTCCTCGTTGTGGGCATAATGAAATACACCTTTACGGATTTAGAATTTTACTCGAAAAAAATATCATGTCTTGACTTGTGTGTCTAGCCCTTGTCGCTCTTCGACCTTTATGCACAAACAAGAAATACCCCAACCAGACATGGGCAATCTGTTACACGCTGCATAGTGAGAATTAATTATACTATTGGGTATAATTTTTATTCTAGGTCGCACCTTTCCACCTACAATGTACTTGATATATCTTGGAATTTCTTATACTCAGACCCTGAATTCGAACAATGTCCAAAATGTTTCCTCACTCTGTGATGAGGATTCTGTGAATAACTCACATTGAAAACTGGGCAGTTTATTTGAACATTGACTGATGCGAAATACTCAGACTGCATGGATAAACTTATTTGCTCGGTTGCCCAGTTTGCCTGTGAGTAATTCCCAGTGTCCTCATCTCAGAGTGACAAAAAATTTGTTACATTGTTTGAAATTGGGGGTTTGAGCGTAAAATATTCAAGTTCATTTTTGGTGGCAATGTTGGGCCTAAGCTCTATGATCGTATTTTTTTGATGTTTTGTTTTCAGGAAAATACTCAAAATGTAATTTACTTGAATTATTAAACTAATCTCAATAGATCAACTGTTTCCAGAAACTTAATTTATTCTTTGTTTGCAGTACTCCAACATCAGGATCGGTCCTGTGGTCAAGAAGGATGTCATGAAGGCATCGATTATGTTGGAGCACGAGAGCCAGTGAGTACTTTTTCATGACATAGTTTTAAAAATTATATGTTATCAGAAAACTGTTTTAATTTTCTTTCAAGTGAGTTTCTAAGAAATGTCAAGACTCCTAATGAATATAGTGCCCATCACATTGAATAGCTTCCATACTTCCAATTTAGAAGTAAAATAGGTCCCACAACTTACCAACTTTGATGTATCGGTCAAATGAGGGGGTCAGAATCAGAGTGTTCTAAGTCATGCAACATGAATTTTTCAGTATTAAAGGGTTTGCTAAAACAGTTCTGAAAAATCAAGTTAATGTTTATTTTGCAATCTTCATAAAATGTAACATGAATTTTTCAGTATGCAAGGGTTTGCTGAAAAATCAAGTTACTAATATTTTTTCATGCAATCTTCTTAAAATATAAATTAAGAATGTACTGCAACTATTTATGATAGTTTTGAAGGTTTTTAACAATAGGGGATGTTTTATTGAAGGTATTGGAGACTTAGACCACTTTGATTCTAAGGTATTAAGCGTAAGTCAATGGGTATGTGGTTCAAGAAGGTTTTAATATTTAAAAAAAAAACTACAACATATAAATTAATATAGTTCTTACTATAAACTACAGGATTTGCAGTCAGTTTTCTGTACTTCCTGGGAACTGCAAATGTTCGTGAAGCAGGTGTGGTACACTGGAGTATATAGAGGTAAGAGCGGTCCAAGTCTTGGACCACTCTTACCTCAAAGGCTGTTGTATTTTGTTACGTGTCAGAAAGAGGTGCTGCTTTCTAATGGAAACAAATTGAACTAGGACTTATTTTGTTCTGATTCTGAATAGTATATGTCGAGGCGAACCCGAAAATGTGATTAGGTCAATTTCCGAAAAATACCGACTTAGACCACTCTGATTCTGACCCCCTCAAATGTAAATAAATATTTTGTATTCCTTCACAATAACTACAGTCGACTCTCGATAACTCAAACCTCGGCAACTGGAAACATTTTTCGATCCTGTTTGAAAAACATATCTTAAGTCAAAATGAAAGCAGTGTGTAACTTGAAATAATTTTACAGTTGTACTGTGAAGTAAGTTGAAGTAATGCAAAAATTACCTTTATAATTTGAAGTTCCGTGGATAAGATGAATTAAATTTGTACTTTACATCTTTAAGTGGAATTTTACCTTGAAATCATGAATTAAGCTGAAATTTCTTTAACTTGAACTATGTCTACAAAATGTTGCGTAGCTTGGAGAGAAATCATCATCCCGTATTTTGAGTTAGCGAGAGTCGACTGTGCAAGCTTCCTTTGCAACTTGGCGCCACCCTGTCTCTTTAGGGTTTTTTACTCTCTGAACATGGATACCCAGTCTACTCCCACTTACTTATAAGAGGAATCCGTGAATCCTAACTACCTTAACCTAAAAATGCCTTCTTTGCAGTGGCGGTAAAATGTTTCTTATTACATAAGAAACAATGCTTATCCGGTTTCTCTTAAGCCTACTAATCTACATTAATCTACATTAAACCTGACATTTATTTGACTAGTTTGTGTTAGAGGGGCAGACGTTTTCCTCAAGAGGAGCTAGTTGGTAGGCTTCTGTAATTCATCAGGAACATGGACCTTGACAGTTCCTAAACCACCTCATCATTGAGAAAAGGGTGTGCAACAAGCTCTTGTGGCTGAAGTGCCTTGGGACTTGCGTTGACCAGTTTGTTGTGGTGCCAGATACGCCACGATCCTGGCGTTCGACGTGAAGGTGGAGCGGGACGCGCAGGAGCTCGCGGACACTCTTGGCGTCAAGATCTTCCAGGCAGACATCATCTACCACCTGTTCGACAAGTTCATGGCCTACCGCGAGGAGCTCAGGCAGAAGAAGCGGGACGAGTTCAAGCACATCGCCGTCTTCCCGTGCAAGCTCAAAGTTCTACCACAGGTAACGGTCCATTTCAGTTTTCTATCTCTGGTTTCTTCAGACTCCTTGTTATCTGGACTCCTTTTAACTGGACATCAGGTGAACCGGACTACACACCATTGAAGTGACAACTTTTTAACCAAAACACTTTTATCGACTCAAGGGTTTAACCGCTCATGATCGGAATGAAATGGACTGTATAGGCCGATTCAAGTCATAAGGCCCAGTCTGTTAATAAGACTAATGTTAATTTTAGCACTGGGCTTATGGACGTTGTGGGCCTTATGTTTTGATTTGAACTTTACTGTGTAGACAATTTCCATGGGAAAGATTTGAGACCGTATTATCACAAGTCTAAATCAGAGTATTGGCTTATACAATATGCATTAGAGTTATAATTTAATGTGTCTTGGTCCCGAGGTGTCCAGATAAAAGAGAGTCTATTAGAATTTTTTTCAATCTGAGGATAAACTTTTTTTGTCAATAGTGATAAGGTACTACTACTCCTTGGGAGGTATTATTTTTTGGTGAAAAGCCTTGGCTGAGTAGGATTTTGTTCAGGAAAGGGATAGAATTCAGGTTACATGAAGATATAATTTTCAAGTCAGCACAGAGAAGCACTAAAGATGCACATATAGTTTTTCACTAACATGTGTGCTGGAAGTTACTGTGTGAACCACCTTTCGATAGCTGGACTGTGGTATACCAGCAATGTCAGTAACCCCACCAACCCCAGTTTTCAATTTAACCTACTAGTTGATCTTGATCATCCAACATGTGATAGTCTACCTCACTGGTAATCTGACGCTGCTCTAGATGCATCATCGGCTGATCCCTGTATGGTACTGAGTTTTGATTCATGTTGGATCTGGGGGTTCATTCATGTTTTTCTGGTTGCAGTTCCTGGTCTTTTATTTCATTTTTCAGTTGTGGGCACACTTTGCATAAGTAACTCTTAATGGGACAGGGCAATTGTGAGGTGCAGTAAAACGTGGCATGCCGACCACACCATGACCATACCGGATACACCACACTATCACACTTGCCAGGTTTTGCCCTGTTCCAGCGGCAAGAATTTAGTTGTGCCACAAGCCATGTCGTGTCAGCTGGAAATACATTGACTTGACTCCATTAGCATTTTTTATGTTAAATGCTATTCAAGTAAAGGCCATGATAAGCTATTTTATCAGGAAAAAAACAAAAGGCAATCCCAGAATTGTTTAACGTTTAAACTGGTGTTATACAAGTAGGCCTATGAACTAGTTAGTTACAGTTACAGTTGTACCTAGTTACAGTTGGACCAACAACTGTACACACATACATACACACAACACGTACAACTTTACATACAACTGTTGTAGGTAATACATTAATGGGTTTTATATCATCTGAAGTTCTCAATATACTCTACATATGTACGTATGTAGTTATACATAAGACTCTACTATGTTTTTAATTAATTAATGATGGCTCTGTAATATATGATTGTTCAAATTAATTCAATTTGTCAAATAATAGCAATTCACTCCTCTGTTCCAGTTTGTGTTCAATTCAAGAGACCCAATCGTCATGGGAGTTATGGTGGAAGCTGGAATCGTGAAAGAAGGGACTCCAATTTGTGTACCAAGTAAAGATGTGAGTAAACTTTCTACATTACTTTTGTATACTTTAAAATTCACAAATACCATTACAGCCTATTTTTATTAAAATTAGATTACCTTTATACTTCTCATAAAAATAGTCTGCAATTCTTAAAATTTTTCAGTGGTAAGAGTTATTTGAGGGCCTCTTACTGTACCTTATTTGTTGATGAATTTCCCCACAACTCTAAGAAATTAAAAAATGTTAAGTGCCCAAAACATTTCATCACTTTGCTTATTTAAAATTTTGAAAAGACTACCACGCTGTTTACAAGATTTTTTTCAAATTAAAAACTCTATCTACCAAAATAAAAACCCTGATACATAACGTATATAATCCAAAATGGTTGACTGACTGACAGACACACTTACTGACCACAGTTTCTAAAAACTATAAGGCCTTGGACCATGAAACTTACACACGTGTTCTTTATAAGTTCTAGGTGCGTACTAAAAAAGGTTTTTAAAATATTTTCTTTCAAAAGTCTAAAAGAGAAAATAAAAAATTTGAATAAATTCAAAATGGCAGCCATAATTCTATTTTAAGAGGTTATGAAGATTTCTTTGGCCATGAAACTTGGCACAAATACAGGGTGTTTTTTTTAATGCAACCCATGTTCAAGATTGAATAATGAACTTTTACAGATGACATAAATATTGTTTTGTTAATTTTTACATTTTACACGACCTATTATTTCATTTTGATCACATTTAACTTTCATTAAGTGTCCAATCGATCCGCCTTGGATATTTATACAAAGTTGTGCTCTCTTCATCAAATACCTGAACACGTGTTGCAAAGTATCTCTTTCAGTTTCTTGTATTAAATTTGTTATGTTTATATTCAGCAGCTGAATATCCTGTGGGTTGTTTTCATAGGCCTTACTTTTTATATGTCCTTTAAGAAAATAATCTAGTGGGGTCTAATCCAGGGATCTTGGGGGGTTTAATTCTTTTACTGTTAAAATAAAATTTTGGGTTGTGATTTGAAAAAAAATAACATGTATTTATTAGAGGCTCTAGGTTAGGCTCTATGCATCCTAAAAAGGACTTATTTTCTCTCAAAAGGCTAAAAGATGGTAGATAATAAAATTCAAAATGGGAGCCATTGCAGTTTTCAAAACTACTGATGGAAGGCCTATATGATTCCCAAAGGATAGAAAAGGTACGAAATCTAGTCCACTAAAAAAAGGTACAAATATGGCCATCTACAGCCCTACCTATTTTTGTTATATACAACTTTAACAACTTGCGTTGTATGGACCACCCAAAGTACTGTATGGCATTCCCACTTTTATAAAATGGGTTTTCCTTTGAATAAATAAATAAATAAGTACTGTATCTAAAATCTTAAAAACTTGCTATGAACAATCCATTTCAAGTATAAGTATCCACTTGAAACCAGGTTCTCAAAAACAATTATTGAGGTTTGCTTAGCTGATCAAGATTTCAGTTTCATCAAAAATACTATTCTTTGTTTGAAATTCATTGTTGGTGATGGTGATTTTATATTTTGATTAGGATTTTTGCGGACATTTGCCATCACTGATTAGTAAAAAACAAGTTTCACGACGTTTCGGGATCTGGAATCTGATCCCGTCTTCAGGTGGAAGAAAACCTAGAACATAACAAGATTAGTAACACATAGCCAGGAAAACCTGGAGAAAAACACAGCTAAAACAGAGAACTGTAAAAGCAGTCACGAAAACAATAAGCTGAAAAGAAAAACAATACACAAAATAACACAGGAATCACAAGTATCAAGAATGACCAGGCAGGAGAGAGCACGTCCACACCCAATCAGAGCTGAGCTGAGACTGGTGGGAGAAAAGCAAATGGCGGCGGCAACGGAAATGGCGGCGCCCACAGCCAACCAAATCACGGCGCGCTACCGGTGGCGAAAACCTGAAACAGAGACATGTGATATGCAAATTCCGTGTGTCTGTTTGTGTTTTTTTAGTTAATTTTTAACCTGATTTTGCCCCTTGGCCTTGCTACGGGTTAACATGTTATGAGAATTTTGAACAGAATTGTTAGTAATTACCCTATTTGCTGACACTTTATTTTCCCTGTCTTTCAATTCTTTGTTTAATATTGGTAGCCGTAATAAGAAAGTGCAAAACCCGTAGGGCTAAACAGAATGAGTCAGAAAACACTGAAAAATTCGTTCCTATGTCAATCCCTTATGTGCCGGGATTATCGGAAAAAATTAGAAGATTTGCTAGGAAGTTCAAAGTTAGAACCGCGTTTAGGACACAAAACACTCTTAGGCAATGTCTCGTAAAAACCAAACCAAAAAATGGCACTCAGGGATCAAAAAACTGTGTTTACAGAATAAACTGCAATAGTTGCTCTAGGCCGTATTATGGCGAGACAAAAAGACCTTTAAATGTTAGAATCAAAGAACACAAAGATAACACGAGGAAGGGCTTAGTGGATAAATCAAAAATTGCTCAACACTGCTGGTCTGAAAATCACCAGATGAATTTTGACGAAGCAAAAATAGTACACCGCGAACCTCATTTTTTCAAAAGAAAACTAATTGAAGCTTCACACATAAAACTAGCAGACCAACCAATCAGTCAGTCTTCACTTGAAATAAGGCCAGTATGGCTACCAATATTAAACAAAGAATTGAAAGACAGGGAAAATAAAGTGTCAGCAAATAGGGTAATTACTAACAATTCTGTTCAAAATTCTCATAACATGTTAACCCGTAGCAAGGCCAAGGGGCAAAATCAGGTTAAAAATTAACTAAAAAAACACAAACAGACACACGGAATTTGCATATCACATGTCTCTGTTTCAGGTTTTCGCCACCGGTAGCGCGCCGTGATTTGGTTGGCTGTGGGCGCCGCCATTTCCGTTGCCGCCGCCATTTGCTTTTCTCCCACCAGTCTCAGCTCAGCTCTGATTGGGTGTGGACGTGCTCTCTCCTGCCTGGTCATTCTTGATACTTGTGATTCCTGTGTTATTTTGTGTATTGTTTTTCTTTTCAGCTTATTGTTTTCGTGACTGCTTTTACAGTTCTCTGTTTTAGCTGTGTTTTTCTCCAGGTTTTCCTGGCTATGTGTTACTAATCTTGTTATGTTCTAGGTTTTCTTCCACCTGAAGACGGGATCAGATTCCAGATCCCGAAACGTCGTGAAATTTGTTTTTTACTAATCAGTGATGGCAAATGTCCGCAAAAATCCTAATCAAAATAAAAAATACTATATTTACACAATAAATTTTCACCTCAACTAAATCAGTGCCCTGATCCCCGAATGAGGAACGTTATGGGGGAATAGGTTTTTGGCCAATAAATTCACCCTTTCACACACATTGACCTTTTCTTTTGAAGTTTTTGGTCTATTTTAAAAATTTACTAGTTTCAAATTTTTGATGTTAAGTTGAATACCCAACCCTAGCATTTTTTTGATTTTTATATCCAGGGTTATCTCTCATTCTCTGTGTTGGAAAATGGAGGGAAGCCAATTCATACATCTTTCAGTCAGCAATAATTTTGAATACATTAATAATCATTTATCTTAATTATTATTTTGATCAGTGGTTAAAAAATCTGTCATATTTTAATAATTTCATTTATCCACCAAAAGTTAAGATAAGGTTTAAATTCTAATTTTTAATTATTGAATTGCAACTTTCTTCCTTTGTCAAAGAGTTTGTAATACTTGATACTTACTTAATACTCGTGTGCTTCATCCTTGACCGACATTGTCGGATTTTTTTTTAAATTTTAAAATATTAGATACCAACATTGAAACCGTAGTTACCCATTTTGTTATGAGTCTTCAAAATTTGAACTTAAAATTTACTGTAAAACATTTCTTTCTTTTATTTTCTCCAAAATTATAAAGTTGATTTAAAAATGAAGTGCTGTCTTGTTTGTTGTAAACTGTTTCAAATATTTTGTCTACCTCCTTGCCCTCGTAGAATCATCGAAAAGGCTGCATTTCATCCACCTCCCCCGTCTTATGAAGTCCAAGCGACGGACAATGATCCATCTAAATATTCATTAAAAATAACCTGCCAAGCCATACAAGACAGGATGAAAAGAGGAGCAACACAAGATATTGATGTTTTCTTTGCAAAAACCAAATACTCAACAGACATTATATGTGTGTATTACGCTGTCAAGCCAGCTGTAAAGACAACAATTTTGTATTCCCATGGCAACGCTTCTGATCTGGGTATAGTATCGGGGATTTGTGTTTGGCTTGCCGAGAAAGTCAGGTGCAACATTCTCGCTTACGACTACACAGGGTACGGGAGAAGTTCAGGGAAACCTTCGGAGAAGAAGATGTACGCAGACATAGAAGCTGCTTATAACGTCCTCTTGGAGAAGTATAACTGTGAACCTAAGGACATTGTCTTGCTAGGTCAAAGCTTAGGGTCAGCCCCTACATTGGACTTGGCATCTAGGGTGCCAGTCAGAGGAGTCATTGTGCAATCAGGATTTTTATCGGCACTTAATGTAGCTTTTCCCCGAGAAGAACCGAGGAATATGTGTTGCGATATGTTTGACAATGGAGGTAAGATAACGAAAGTAACTTGTCCAGTGTTGGTGATTCATGGGACTCAAGATGACATGATTGATATTTCTCATGGGATCAGAATTTACGAGAGAAGTCCCAACGCAGTTGAGCCCCTGTGGTTGCCAGGGGCAGGGCACAATGATCTAGAACTATTCGGGATTTTTACTGAACGGATTAAGAATTTTGTGAATGAGGAGTGCAATACAGACGTCACTGCCCAGAAAAAATTATGAGGATCAGCATTTTTCGGTGACCGCGAAAAAATGGATGTGATGAAGGATATTCCTAAATGTTACATTCTGCAATTGTGGATGGAAATAAATATGACTGGTACTTTCTTTAGATAAGAGAAATTTCAAACTTAATCCAATTAAAACAAACTTTCTCTGTTTATTTTTAAAGCGATCAACTAAAGTTAATAATTAGTTCAGTAGAATCTCACAAACTTCACTCCTCGTGACTCGATACCCTGTATATCTTGACACCCTTCATTTTGATTTTAAGTGCATATTTTTTAACATTAAGGACAATATAGTTTGTTTCCTTTTTCCATTTTCTATATGTATTGCAGTTATTTTACATTTAATTACAGCATTACTTGGACCATTATGTGTTCAAGTATAAATCAATACGCAGTTTAAGGCTTTTTTGGTTTTTTCATCCCAAGTGTTCTGGAAAACTCAACATTCTCCGAACCCGATAGGGTCAAAGGATCAAATTGCTCTTGAGTTTGTGAGACTCTACGATAATAACTATCAACGACAAATAAACAGGTTCATTGAGATTGAAATGATTGCACTAAGCCTCAAAAAGCAGTATAAAAATATAGCATTTTGGGAGCTAAACCAACATCCTTTTTTTAAGAAATAAATACTTAAAATAACATTAGTAATACCCCTGTTGCAGCAGACCTGCATACTCAGCGAATTTCAAATGTAAAAAAATATTTTCATCCAACATAGCGAGGTATGACATGTTTTTGTAATCTCCATATGAATAACATGGGGAATGAGTATGCAGGTTTGCTGCTACAGTCATTTTAAAACTGGGTGGTTTTATTTCAATATTTAGTAGATCGTATGTAGAAGAAGCCATATACCAAGTTTTATCAAGATATGTTTAAAAATAACGAAGATATAGAATTTTTTTATTGCCCATAAGGATAACATGGGGAATGTGTATGCAGGTTTGCTGCCAAAAAAATAGAAATTTCGTTGATTTTAGACTAAAATATGTTAAATCTCATCTAGATGAAGCCACAAACCAAGTTTTATTAGGATATGTCAAGAAATAAGCGAGATATAGAATTTTACTTATTTCCCATAAGGTTAACATTGAGTCAACTTACTGTGTTTACCACTTTCAATATCTTTGTAACCAACGGATATAGAGCAATGATTTAAATTACAAAATTTTTATTTTTTCGAACTGAACTCAATGGTGCTAATCAAAATTGGATTATTTTTATTTTTCAATGTGGAAAACCCAAAAAAACCCATTTTTGGGGGGTTTAACCCCCTTTACCCCCCCCCCCCCCTCTAGTGGTCTGATCGGGCTGGTTTTCAAACTCATCCAAATAATTACTACTTTACACCCCTGTGCCAAATTTCATTCCGATCGGACCATTTTTGCGAGCGTTATCGTGCTCACCAGACACATGTATAAATATTTATATAGATATAAATTAATTAAATAAAAATACCAACTCACATTAAAAATTATTAATATTTCGGAAAAAATTCCTTCATCAGACTATTATTCTACTACATGTTGACTTAAAATAAAACAAAAACTGTTAGATAACCTATGTTGTGTTGTAAATAAATATTTGATGAGATCATATGTGTATTTAATCTTTATGTCAGGTTTTGATTACTAGTAAAGTTGGATGGAGATTTTTTTTTTATATGAATGAAATTGATGTGAAGATTTATCTTATCGAAGGTTGAGGCCATGTGGAGTTTTTGATCGTGTTATCATTTGATGCGCTTGTTCTAGACATCTTAGAGATGGCACACTAAAATTCTTGTCCAATTGCCGTAGTGGTTTTACCTTATATATATGTGTTTTCAAAGTTTTCTTTGTGTTCTCACCCATGTAGAACCAGAGGTTTTGTTATGTCCTGATGTTTGTAGTCAAACCTATGGCCAGTCATTCTAACTCTTAGGGTGTTTGCCGTGGAACCTGTATAATCTTAAGGGCATTTCTTGCACTGAATCTGGTAAATGATATTTTTTGAATCACATGACAAACACCCCTGAATTTTGTAGTTTTTTTATGTTTTTTGATGTTGCCAAATGTAGATGAATCTTCTATTTGCTTACATACCAAACATCTAGGTTTTCTACATGGGTGAGATCCTGGTATTCCTTTGACGTTTTCTTGAGTTGGGAATTTTGGGTGTGACAACATCTCTTTCAGTATTGGTGGCCGTCTGAATATAATTCTTGGAGGTGTTGAAAGTAACGATTGGGTTAATGGTGAATTTTGTAGAATGTTGAAGGCGATTTTAATTACGTTGTTAAGTTTGTGGAGGCCAGGATAAAATTGGGTGATAAGTTTTGGTTCGTTATTTTCAAAATTTATTTCTTTCTGCTTAGCTAAATTATTTTCATCTAATTTTTCATTTAATAGTTTTATTGGATAGCCTCTCTGAAGAAATGCATTTTTCATTATTCTAATGTACTCTTGCTTGTGTTCATTTTCACTGCAAAGTTTAACAGCTCTGAACAACCCTTTGGTATAGACTTTTTTACATATAGTGGGTGGCAACTTTTGTAATGTAGGTATTTGAATTTGTTTGTTGGTTTAATATTTATTTTATGTTTGAGTATTCCATTATCTAAAAATACACCTTCATCTAGGAATGTTGCAACATTAGAATATAGATATATATATATATATATAAATTTGAACGAATGGTGTTTTTTGCTTCTGGGGGACCCAAAACGAAAAGTTATCATGGTCTTAGGCTTAGGTCTTACCATGAGATACGGTATAGCTTCTTCCCTATAGGGGAAATTCGCTAAAACTCCATGAAACAGAGTAAAAATTTGTAGGCAGAATAAATCAACTTGCGATGGACATAAGCTTGCAGATTGTGACGGTCTAAAATCACCCATAGTTACGTTTCTGGGCACCAAACATGCACACATTACTGCCCCCTCTCAATGTTAACCTTATATGAGAAATAAATAAAATTCTATATCCTCCTTACTTCTTAATATATCTTGATAAATTTTTATTTATAGTGAACTCTTTTATCAAATTCTGAACATTGTCTTAAAATAATTCTTTTTTAAACCATTTTATGCTACTTATTTCTCATTATATTCTTATGAGGAATACATGAAAAAGTCATAAGTAGCTTAGAATAGGTTGAAAATGTTTTTTAAGAATTGGAAATTCCCTGAGTATGCCGGTCTGCTGCAACAGGGTATTTTATTTGCTTTAGTTATCGAGAACATATTTACATCCATACATACAGTAACATAAGCAAAATTTTTCTACAAAAATTGTGGGTGTTTGGAAAGTTGAAGATGATGGTGGGGGCTCTCAAAGAGAGGGAGGAGGCTCAAATTGAAAGTCTTGAAGGAATTGAAGGTCTTTCCGGCAAGGGACTCCGGAAAAATACTGGAATTTCTTGAAATTTATTAGAAAACAAAGAATAACGTAAAATGTTTTCTATTTAAAAGCATTGGGATCTAAAAATGTCTGCTTTGATAATTAAAAAAGGTTACATACCTTAAAACTGTCTTCAATTCACTTGTCAAAATCTTACGGATTTACTCGAGTTCCAGCATAAATATGCCATTTTCAAAATCTTCTATAAAGAACATAAATTGGTCGTCAATAATTTAAAACAATTAAAATTCATACATTTACACAACACACACGGACACACGCGACACATTACTGGCCGGTACGATACAAGCTCCAGACACATAGAAGATTTTGAAAATGGCATATTTATGCTGAAACTCGAGTAAATCTGTAAGATTTTGAAAAGTGAATTGAAGACAGTTTTAAGGTAAGTAACCTTTTTTAATTAATTGCATCAATTGAAGAGGCGAACAATGAACAAGTCTGCTTTGTTTATATAAAACATGTAAAATCAAATCAATGTATCTTGATTTTTCTCTAGCACAAATACAGTACAATAATTAGCATAAAAAATACAATCAATCTCAATCTCAGATACAAATCTTTGTCACAAAGAATTCATCCAAAGAGTTACAGTGCTTTTTGTAGCAAGTACTCTTTCAAAACTCTCTTAATTTGGCAGAATTTTCAATCTCTTTTATTTTTTTATGGACATACTTTAAAATTTTAAACCTGTATAGGAATTTTGTTTTGTAAAACATTCCAGTTTGTGTTTTGGTAATACCTTTTCATATTTATTCCTTGTATTGTATGAATGAAAATTATGGTTACTCTTAAAATTATGTACATTACCTTAATACCTTTTTCATGTAATACCTTCTCATATTTATTCCTTGTAGTGTATGAATGAAAACGGTGCACCGCAACTGAGCCATGAGGATCAGGTAGGCAGCGTAACTGAGCCGTAGTGATAAGTGGCCCCTGGAAAACGCATTGCAACTGAGCCACCCGTCGTTTGCCGCGCAGCCACGGACGACCGTGTCCAAACCACGTGGATTAAAATACATTTCATTTATTAAAAAAAATTATTGCGTATTTTATAGTTTTCATTAATTAAAGTACGAAATTACAAGCGGTCAATCGATTCAATAGATTTATTTAATGCTGTAAACCATGGCCCCCACATTCGATTGCAGGCCCCCCGACCTTTGTTCATGTGCTATGCTACATTTCAAAAATTACTTGGTAATTTTTTAACCCTTTACAAATTTGATTTGGACTGATAATTGATAATAATTAATAATTATGGTTATTAGTTCAATCTAAAAATAAACATTATTGGGAAAATTATTGCAACCATAAATTTAAATAAATCGTTCACTCACTTTTATTGTACTGAAAATACAATTCCATTTTGAGATGGTTTTCCCTTACTGACCAAGATTAAAATTCAGTTGGGACCCAAGCACGCTGTTGTATAGTTCGCGCATTATATCGCCGGCTATGGCAGACTCAGGTGATTGCAAGACACAGGGGAGAGGAGGTACTTTTCTGAAAACATTGTTCTACGGCCCCACTGTTTGTTAAACATTGTGTTTACCAATATTATATGATGC
Organism: Flexamia atlantica; assembly: GCA_035578135.1. Taxonomy (NCBI): domain Eukaryota; kingdom Metazoa; phylum Arthropoda; class Insecta; order Hemiptera; family Cicadellidae; genus Flexamia; species Flexamia atlantica. The sequence continues at coordinate 61,866,318 of JAQJVK010000002.1, forward strand.
AATTAGTAGCAGCCGGAGAAATAATGTGCGGACTATAAACTAATTTGCAAACAACAGTAACTGGCACGTATGCACCTAATTAAAATAGTAACCAACCAAAAATCTAGAAAAAAAAAATTTTCAATTAAAAAAATTAAATATTAAATTTTTTTTATAGTTTGCAATAAATACGAAAGAGAGTAAAAAGATCGATTTAATCATCTGGGGGCCCCCCAGAGGCACGGGCCCTTTGACCTGAGTTGCACCAGCCCCACCCTTGTGAGGGCCATGCTGTAAACATTACGTTAAACACGTCCTAAAATATACTATAAAACTCTATTACATTAGTTACACATTCTCAAGTTAACATTCATGAGTTTTACATTTTCAAATTTAAAAATATAATTGGCCAGATAGAATCAGGAAATTTTCAAATGCTATAAAAATAACATCAAAGAGGTGATAAAAACCTAAAATATATAACAATATAATACATAATGTATAATAATAATTTATACCCTTTTTAATAATAGCCTCCATAAACAACCTGGTTACTGTAAGATCCCCGCCACACTTGGCGACCAGGCCACACTTAGCGACCTGGTCGCCGTGACTGAAACACCACCACTATACCCTGGCATGACGCCTATGGCCCCTACCAGATTGGGCGTTCTATTCACTACACAATGCGTTTTTTTTTTGTGTCCGTGAAGTGTCGCCTAATCCGGTAGGGGCCATCGGCATCATGCCAGAGTATAAGAAAAATGTACTGTGATTTGTATTTAGTTATCAAAGCGCATATGTACATTTACATTAATTTCCTTTAATAACTATCTTAAACTTTAAAACCAAGTTAAAATAAAACTAATGTTAAAAAAATTAAAACAAAAATTAAAAATTAAAACTAGTTATATGAGGCGGAATGGACGTATTTATTGTGTCTCATATTTATTGTGTCTACAGAAAGAACCAGGTAAAAGAAAGGGTTGCAGCCACCTTTAGCCAGATTATTGATGGTGTTAAAATATTCGTAAAACATTATGTTTTCTTCATAGTTTATACGGATTATTTATATAATGGACTATACTTTTTTATATGTTAGTACTGCATTCATTTAGAAATATAAAATCGTGATCTAGGAATATAATACATGTATCAATAATTGATATTACAACTTAATGTGTCATGTTTGTAAAGGGCAAAAGGGTTTAAACATTAAACAAGAAATTCACTTGGCATTTGCGGTTTCTTTGCGTTCCATAACCTCTGCTGCTGCCGCACCGCGGGTCTAGCTATCTGGACCACCGTGGCTCAGTTTCGCCTCAAACTCTGTAATTAATTTTTCGTCCCTGTTGTTAGGAGTGCATTCGTGGTGTAGCAAATGGTTACTCTTAAAATTGTCTCCATTATCATTTTAATGCATGTTACATTCAAGGATGTAAAGCCTATAAACAGTTAATATGATAAGTTCTACAAAATGATGTCTTACAGATTCATTGCATTTTAGACTTATCAATAGTCTAATAGCTTTCTTTTGTAATAAGATAATTTTATTTAAATTTAGGTTTAAAGTACCTCCATATACACTAATTCCATATGTGATATGAGATTGTGTATGAACATGAAATAGTCTTTGAAACAGATAAACTACAAATGAAAAGACTTTTTTTCTAATGCAAAAAGGCCAGAATAAATTTTCTTTATAATATTTTTTACATGCATGTCCCAGTTAAGATTCTGATCTACCATTAAACTAAGAAACTTTGTATAATTCATCTGATCTAATTCCTGATTTTCTGCAAAAAATAAGGATTCCAGTGAGCTCTATTTTATCCTGTGTGAAAATATACTAAATTGGGTTTCTCTACATTTAATACTAATTTATTTTCAATAAAATACTGTTATGAATTTGACAAGCTTCAACCTCAAAATTTTAGAAGATATAATTAGATTAGTCATCTGCTTTTTTAAAAAATTGGAATGCTCGTATTTCTGAAAGTATCTTAAGATTGAACTAGACCTTTTATGAACAAATAAACAACAGTGGGCCCAAAATGGAATCTTGCAGGTCACCATCTTTTATTACTTGAAAATCTTTTGGACTGAAATTTAGAGGCTTTATTGTTGTCAATGTGAGAGATCTCGATATAAAGTAGACTCCCTCTTAACCGGACACCTTGAGACCGAGACCTGTCAGGATAATGAGTTTTCCGGTTAAACCAAAGTTCCCTAGAACACGATAAATCATAACTCTAATGTATACTGTATAAGCTAAAACTCTTATTTAGACACGGGTTAATGGTCTCAAATCTTTCCCACGAGTCCCACAATCATCGATACATTACCGTCCATTTCCTGCCGATCACGACTGGTCAAACCAAAATGTTAATAAAAATCGTCCAGTTAACAAGATGTCACTTCTGTGGAGGTGGTCCGGTTAAACCGATGTCCAGATAAAAGGTGTCCGGATAAGAGGGAGTCTACTGTAGTTGTGGTGCTGTTGCTTGATCCAAAATCAATTGCTAGATTTTGATGTATTTTGAACCTATAGACTGTTTTACATTGGGAGGAGGGAGAGTGTAAAGGCGAGTTAGTGCTCTTCCGTCAGCTCGATCAATGGAAACCTGCTTTTAAAGCTAGTTTACTACAAAGACAATTTTTACTATACTAAAGAATAGCTCTTTTTCTTGCTTCAAAATTCTATCAATATTTAATGTTTTCTTGATCCATATAATGCTATAGCAAACAAAAGATAAGAGTGCACTTGGGCAAATTTTTAATTCCATTAGAAATACATTTTTGATAATGTGAAGATTTCTGGATTAATTTCGGCTAAAATTTTTTGTACATGTTCATCTCAATTGAAATTCTCATCTATTTTTAAACCTTAAAAAAATCTGATGGGACTCACCCAAAATTATAAAAAAAAGGTCGTCAGGACAGCAGGGGTTCAGGGTTCTAAATTGCACAGGGGCCTGAAAATCCCGTCACCGGGCCTGAAGACTACAAACAAAAAAAAGGGCTCTGAAATTGTACCTTGAAGCACCCCTAATTTGATTTGCTGATATGTTGAATATGATTTGATCATTTTATCATGGTTTGTCATTTTGATTACCTAGACAAATTGAAGTATATTTATTCGTCAAATAAGATAAAAATCAACTAGGAACTTTTTTAAATAAACGTATAAAATTAAGTTTTTCCACTATTTAACATTATCAAACACTTTACGAATACTTAATATAATCCGTAATAAGAATCAGAAACACCCATTAGTTTTCTATCTCAATATTACTTGGTGATTTCGCTCTACCAAAGAACATTTAGTGTTAGTGAATTTACCCTATTAGGAAAGAGCCATTACCATAGGTCTCATGGCAAGACCTAACCCCAAGACCATGATTATGTTTTGTTTTGGGTGCCCCAGAATAAAAAAAACCATTCATTCAAATTGCTAGATACGTGTATGTGTCTGTAAGCACGATAGCACTTACAAAAATGGTCCGATCAGAATGAAATTTGGGGTATCTGTGTAAAGTAATAATTATTCGGTCAAGTTTGAAAACCAGCCCAATCAGATCATCAGAAAGGGGGTCAAGGTGAAGCCCCCCCAAAGATGTTTTTTTACATGAAAAAATTAAACTAATCTAGTTTTGGTTCACACCATTGAATTCAGCTTGAAAAAACAAATAATATGTCCATTGGTTACCGAGATACTGAGAGTGGTAAACACAGTACTTTTTCCTATTGTTCATTTTATAGGAAATAAATAAGATTCAATATGTCACTCACTTCTGAATATGTCTTGATAAAACTTGGTATGTCGCCTCATCTGGTTAAGATATACTGGATTAAGGCCTAAAATCAACCACTTTTAACGTTTCCGTGGTAACAAACCTGCGTACTCACTCGTTTTCCATGTTAACCTTTTGGGAAAGTAAAAAAGTTGTGTAGTTTGCTTATTTCTCAACATGTGTTCATAAGGCTTGGTATGTGGCTTCATCTGTTGGGATCTAATGGATTATACCCGAAAATCTCTTATTTTCATATTTCTAAAGCAGCAGAACTGCATACTCACTTCCAATGTTATTCTTATGATAGTATTTTTCAAGTTTATTTACAGACTTATGATAATTTTATTACTTTTTGCAAAACTCCATGAAAATTATTTACTAATTGAAATTGGCTGAGTATGCAGCGCTGCTGCGACGTTTTTTTTATATAATATAAACATGTCACATTAAAACCATAGTTACCCATTTTTACGAATGTTCAAAATTTTCACTAAAATTTTATAATGAAACAATTTCTTTTATTGTATTTTTAAAATTTAATCTGCAAGATTATAAAGTTTATTTTAAAATGATGAAGTGCTGTTTTGGTTGTTGTAAACTGTTTCAAATATTATGTCTCCCTCCTTGCCCTCGTAGAATCATAGAACACGCCGCATTTCAGCCTCCTCCCCCGACATATGAAGTTGAGCCTTTGAACAATGATCCTTCCAAGTATTCATTAAAAATTATCAACAAAGCATTAGAATGTCGGATGAACCTTTTTTATAAAAGAGGAGTAACTCAAGACATCGATGTTTTCTTTGCCAAAACCAAATACTCAACAGACATTATATGTGTGTATTACGCTGTCGAGCCTGCAGTAAAGACAACAATTTTGTATTCCCATGGCAACGCTTCTGATCTGGGTACAGTATCTGGGATTTGTGTTTGGCTCGCCGAGAAAGTCAGGTGCAACATTCTCGCTTACGACTACACAGGGTACGGGAGAAGTTCAGGGAAACCTTCGGAGAAGAAGATGTACGCAGACATAGAAGCTGCTTATAACGTCCTCTTGGAGAAGTATAACTGTGCACCGGACGACATTGTCTTGCTAGGTCAAAGCTTAGGGTCAGCCCCTACATTGGACTTGGCATCTAGGGTGCCAGTCAGAGGAGTCATTGTGCAGTCAGGATTTGTATCGGCACTCAACGTAGCTTTTCCTCGAGAAGAACCGAGGAATATGTGTTGCGATATGTTTGACAACGGAGGAAAGATAACGAAAGTAACTTGTCCAGTGTTGGTGATTCACGGGACTCACGATGATGTGATCGACATGTCTCATGGGCTCAATATTTACGAGAGAAGTCCCAATGCAGTTGAGCCCCTGTGGTTGCCGGGGGCGGGACACAATGACGTTGAATCATACACAATGTTCACTGATCGGATCAAGAAGTTTGTGAATAAGGATACTGGACAAAATGCAGTTGTATCAAAGATAAGACAGCCCAACACTTTTTTTAAACCAGCTAAATCTGGATCCATAGATAGTTTAGTTCAATCATTTGATTCTATGGAAATTGTATTAAAGAAATAAGAGGTTATAAAGTAAATTGTTATTTTGTGTTTGAAAATGTTAATAAATTAATGTACATTTTATTTATGTATTGAATATAAATTCAATGCAGATATACAAGTTTAGTGAGTCAAAGATATTTTTTTTAGTTTATAAAACTCATATAAGATGATTTACATTGGTTTTAAATAATGATCTTACCATCAAAAGTTCAAGGAGTAAAACTGGTAGAAAAATTGGGAGTAGTGGACATCATTGTATTGGCATAATATGATGGACATAGAAATTAAGAAAGCTGGACGGTAACCTAATGAACATCTATCAATATTACATGCGACTGTGCTCACTTGGAAATAAAAAAGACTAGGTTGATTTTTGATTTTTAAAATGTTTCATTTATTAATAAGATTATTTTTTCTGTTAGTGGTCTTTCAAATATCCAACAACATGTGGGAATGTCCCAACATTTATTTGTTTATTAGCAGATATACCATTTTTACAAGAGTGACATTATAGAGAACTGTGACAATTTACATTATCTTTATTGTAGAAATAAAAGATTATGTTCAGGGGGAAACTGAAAAAGAAGTTATTACAAAACAGCAATCCTGCAGTCTTCTGATAAATCACCAATCTCGATAGCTTTAAACCACACACTCATGTTTTGCTTAGAAGCTGATTTTTTTTTTGTGAAAAGGCAATCAATTGTAACCACTTTTTATTATAATCTCATCAATAATGTTTTGTAACAACAAAATTTTATTTATACAATATTTAACATGCTCAATTTGATGGAACATGAAAGGCCATTTTTTCATTAGCTAAATTCCTGACTTGTGCGAATAATTCACGAAAAACTTTCCATAACTCCGACGTGTACAATCAGTGTCATTCTGTCTTATTTTTAATAATTTAAAAATTCAAAAGTGTCCCACCAGTGGTAAATTTCAGGCCGATCATGCTAATAATTCCATTATTTGGTACATTAATGTGTACAAGGATAGTCCAGTACACTTACAGCTACATCTTGGGGATTTTTCCTTTCCCTCAATGTCACTCAGAAAAACCAAACGTTTTCCAAACTCGACGGGGTCAAAATCCACACATTGTTTTTTGTTAGTGAGACTAGTGTATGCTTGATTGTTTTTTAATCTTTACCCCCTACCATATTTAGGTCTGTATTTACATCGTTGTGGTCTGCTGTAAATCACAAATAATTGTAAACAAGCAGCAGCAGTCCGGGAGATCGGCTGCAAAACTGTCACCCAGACAAACAAAGCAAGAGCAGTGACCATTGTCTAGCAGTAAACAACAGCACTGTGGGCACGTTGCCACATGGCAGCTTAGAGCGCTGGAAAAGTGATAAAACACACAACAATCGTGCACCGAGCACTTGGCTAAATTGTGTTACACTCAGGCAAAAGAACTTGTGTCTGTAATGATTGAAGAAGCTAAAACCTTAAATTTGATGGATAAAGGATCTAATTCGAAGAGCTGGATAAAATTATGTTCTCGGGATAAAAAAGGCTAAAAATTAAAGAAACTTTACTTTTTGTGTATTAAAATCCCTTGCCAGCTTGGCTGTATGTGCTGAAATTATAGGGGATTGTAGTTATGCAAAACAACTATTCCCTGGAAACAACAACCATTGGGGATCCAAATACCCATTGGTGGTTTCTGATTAATTATGGGTCCTAAAACAGTTTAAGTATAATCTACGTTCCATGCAATTTCACAGGTGGCTTTCGAAAACTTTTACTCCCTCATTAGGTTTGATGATGATGGTAATTCTATTGTAATGTAAGAGCTCGCTAAGCCCGGTTTCATTAGGATGTATTTGCATAGTCTAATGCTTCACAGGAAACAATACACTTGTCATAATGGAAACCACTTAAAAGTATGACTTACAACCATCTGGGTAATTTGCCCCCAGTCAGCTCTGGCTGTGTCTTGTTTATTTTAGTATTGAGATTTGTTATGGCTCAATTTGTAGAAATTAAGATTTCGGAACAATAATTTACCAAGATGTATGACTCTTACCCTAACCCTTCATTTCTCTCCCTCAGAAAATTTTTGTATGTGTTAAGAAGCGTCAGTTTTAAAAAGTCACATTTTATTTACAACTCAAAATTTTTGATGATCAAAACCAATAGCAATGAACATCTTTTTAGATTTAAGAAGTATATTTTAGTTTTTTAATGATTAGTATTAAGCAGTATTTGAGTCTTTGATCTTTTTCATTGAGGTTTTCAACCTCAATTGAAGTTAATAATGGAAGTTATTGATTGGTTATCTTAATTGAGCTTATTACAGTACCTTAGCTTATTATATGTGTTGTGTTGTGTCTCAAATTACGTGTTGGTGTATCATCATACATGTGATTGTCTGTTTTGGCAAAGTTTCTATAAATAATATTAATTAAATTAGTTTAAATTTGAAATGTTTTGTTTTAGATTTTTAATACAAAAACGTTGATGTCTTAAAAGATAAATACTTTACTACAATATAAAAAAATGTTGTATTGAATCCTTCTTTAAAAACATTTTAATGATTAACAATACACTCTTAATCTTTGAGCTTGAAATAACTGGGGTTGATATTTAAAACTGTTGGAAATAACAAGGGGTTCAAGGGGGCTTTTGGGGACACCCATTGTATATCACAATTCATGAAGTAGTAAAAAATGTCTGATCTTTGTGAAATTTGGTACAGATATGTTAATTTTAAGTAATTATTTTGGTAATTATTCTAGAAATTATTCAGGTAATTATCTAGCAATAATTCTATTAATTATTCTGATGGTTTTAAAAAAACCACCCAAATAATTCTATTGGAAAAGGGTAAGCAGGAAAAAACCACTTTCAAAAGTGGGCTTTTTGGGTTTTTGTATGTATAAAAAGAAGAAAATGTTGGATATTCCATTGAATTCAGCTTGAAAAAATCATTTACTTAATTAAAAACAATGCATTTTAATCATGCTGATGATACTTCTTAAACGAAAGAAGCCAAGGGGTTGTCCACATTCCGGAAATAAAGATAATTTTTCACTTTCTTTTCATAACATAAAAACTTTGTAAAACTTTGTATGTGTCATAATTTACTTCAGATGTAATGGATGATGTTCTAAAATCCCCCATGGTTATATTATTTAGAAATTGTTGCTGTGGTAGCAACAATGTTTTAGAAATTGTTGCTGTGGTAGCAAATCCGCTTATAGTACTCTCATCCAAAACCTTATGAGAAATATATAAAATTCTTATCCTCTATTTTTCTTGATATATCCCTATAAAAATTCAAAAGTTCTGTTGCTTCTAGTTATTATTGTATATAACTATCCTTGTAGGGTAGCGGCAAACCAGCACACTCATTGCCTATGTTATTGACAATTCTCATGGAGAATACAAAATATGCCATATACATTATGTAGCTTATATTGGATTTAAACAACGGCGTAGATGGGAGGAGGGGTAAAGGGATTATACTTTTATACAGATTATTACTCCCTTGACCATGATCCATGATTTGTGAAAAATATAACTTCCTAAAATTAAGCTTATGTCTTTTGGTTAAGTATCATTTTTATCGATTTTCTAGTTTTTCTACTTACATTTTTTAAGCGAGATTCTACTTAATCTTGCATAAGACTTTATCTAACTTTTGTTTCTTGAAATACGTCTGGTTCTTTTACTCATTTTACTGTTATCGAGAGCCTACATGCTAATGTGTTTCGTTTTTACTCTGAAGTCCGTTATTCAGTGTTTTTTATCACGCTAAACATCTCGTCAACCTTTTGATTTTTCCTGTTGATGTTCTTGTTTCTGTTGTTGTTTTTCTTGCTGTTGGTAATATTGGATACTATATCATTTTTACGTACATTGGAGAAACGCACCAATATTTTTAATAATTTATTTTGTGAGGTCTTTCACCAGATATGCTGGCATCATCAGACATGTCACAAAAAACAGTTACAAAAATACAGTTATTTAAAATATTACTGTGTTTATAAAATATCTAATTTTGTCAAAAGTTAGTAAGGGCACTACCATGAATGAATGTGTGCGAAGGTATACCAAAACTTAATTTTTGTATCGGCAAATATCATTTTGGGCAAATCCGGGGGTATCGTCCGGGATTCGATTCCTGATGTACGCAGTACATGACGCAAGTGCGCAGTAGCGGCGGGGGCTGCGCAGCGCCGCCAGTTTGACATGTTTGTCACCACACCGGATATCTGCCAAGGTCGAGTCTTCCGTTCCCTTTTGATAGACACGCGCCGCCGCCGCGTCTTGCCTCTTGCGCCGGAATCGTGGAATGTTTGACCGGGCGTTTTTATCTCATATTAATTTACAAGCTTTAGGAAAAATGAAGTGAAAAACAAATTGTTTATTTGTAGCGTTATTTTTAATCAACGCCAAATCTCAAATTTAAAAAAAAACATTTGTAAAATTAATGACAGCAACCCTGGCCGTTCTCCAGCATCAATTTACATGCGGGTTGTACCAAAACAAAGGTTATCGGCCCGATATGTGCAGGTTTTGTTTGTATTTTTGAAATATTAACTGGGTCAAAAATGGAAAATAACTTTTTCTTTTGGAGAGTTAACATGGGGGAGGAAATTTAAAGCTTATGACAGCGAGCCTGGCCGTACTACTGGACCGATTTACACGCGGGTCGTACCAAAACAAAGGTTATCGGCCCTGTATGTGCAGGTTTTATTTGCATTTTGAAAATCTTTGTGTTAAATGGGTCAAAAATAGAAAATGAACTTTTCGTATGGAGATTTAACATGGGGGAAAGAATCCACCTTTCCATCCTTTGGATAGTTCGACTGAGACTTCCACTCGACCCATTTTCATGCAGTTTGTAGCCTACCAAATAAAAGCTCAACATTTCTGTTTGCCAGTTGTATTTACTTTTACATTGTCTTGTTTAACTAAATTTTAAAATTTTGGCATTTCAACACATAGGTATGCATGGAAAAACAAAGTACGTAAAAAATTACAAATATGGTATCAAATTAAAGGTCAGAGTCTCAGAATCACTATAGCACCAAATATAAATGGGTTACAGGTAGTTTACATATCGTGAACACTGAAACCTAGAAACTTGTCCTGACATTTTTTGAGAGAAGCTGCCGCCACGGAATGCACCTGTAACGTTCCTATGATGTGTAAACTGCTTCTAAACCATTTATTATGGTACCATAGTAATTGTGAGATTCAGATCTTTAATTTGTTACATTGTATTTTTGTAGTCGACCATATGTTTGTAAACAGCAGTTTAGGATTGACTTTGTTTTTATGCAGGTGCCGCACGGATACAATCTCCCGCAATAATTAATTTCTCGACCAAACTATGGCAGTTTTTTCCAAAAAATATGATTTTAAAAATTCAACTCTAGCAACAATTTCCACCGTTTTTAATTTTACCTGACAAAAAAATAAAAAAGTAGCAGCCGACTACTTTTTCATGTCATGATTTAAAGTTTAATAAAAACTTGCGACTTTTATAACTTTTTTGAATAGAAAAAATATTTTGGATGTATGATTGATACTATTACTGTTCAACACCAAAGGACTCTTCACATGCCAAATTTCAACCTTAAGCCTCAACGCTAAATGGTATAAACTCTTTGTTTGAAATTTATTGTTGGTGATGGTGATTTTATATTTTGATTTGGATTTTTGCGGACATTTGCCACCACTGATTAGTAAAAAAAGTTGGTATAAACTATTTGAAACATGAGCACGGTCATATTACGCGGTTTTAGCCGTCGTTTTATGTTTCTATACCTAGACAATATGGCGGCCCAGACTTCATTTGCTGTAATGCAACTAAGATAGCTATGCACTGTCTATTTGTACTATGTAGTCGATGGATTTTTCTTAGGTTAAAATCAGTAAAAAGATGACCAGATGTTTAAACAAATTTGAGACAAGAATTTTTCTCTACAACTGTTTTTATTTGGCCATATTACCATTGATTGTGCGGTAATGTCATAAATGTTTTAGAGCCAACAGCTACAGACACTGTGGTATAATGGATTAAGAGGCTTGGTCAGGTGTTATCTAATAGATAATCCAATAATTTGGGTGTTAACTAACCGGAATTATTTATTTAATTGGTGGCCGGAAAATCGGTCGACTTTATTGCCGTAGTCTGAGATATCCTCGGTTGATTCGTCGCCACCATTTTTCCGGCCATTTCGTTGCTGCCAAAGCTCTTCCTTATCGTTTATCTCGGCGTTTCGTAGCCGACAGCCGAGTCTCTTCGTTGTATCGTGGCCAGCAAATCCTTGAAAATCCTTTGCAGGGTGTCCACCAGTCGGAAATTCGGGCAAGGTCGGAAAAACGTAATGAATTTAAACCTTTGTGAAAGAAATTCGATCCTCGTGATAACGAAACGAAACGACAAAGGCGTCTTCGTCTTCGTCGTCGCGCCCGGCAAATCGCAAATCTCTCCATCGAATCGCATAAAACAAATATTTCGGTAATATCGCTGCTGGAAAATCATCGGTCGTTTACATCGCGGCAGGCAAATCTCTCGTTTCTGTTGCGGCCGGAAATCACCCGCTCGTTTCACGGCTGGCAAATCTCTTTAGCATCGCTGCCAACAAGTCTATCTCTCTTTCCGTGGCCGTCACATATTTATTTTGGTCGTATAGCTAAGAAAATCGCTGGCTCGTTTCGCGGCTGGAGAATTGCTCGCTCATCCCGTAGCCGGAAAATGGCAGATCTCTTGATCGCTTGTAGGCCTACAAGTCCCTCGCTCTTTTCAAGATCGTCATATATATTGGCCACATTTTTGTCCAAAAATCTGTCGTTTATTCTGCGGTGGGCAAAAGTTTCGGTTGAATGCAGGAAAACCGCTTACTCTTTTCATGGCCTTTGTATGTTTTTTGTCGTATATATATCGAAGCTACAAAGCGCGGTCGCGTATGACAAATCCTTCGGTTTTATTGCAGCAGAGTGAATGTGCCCTCTGGTTCTGTGTTGCAGTTCGTGGACCTGGGCATCGTGACCAGTATAGAGAACAACCACAATCCGGTGGTGTCACCTACACAGCACGTCACTGAATGTGCCCTCTGGTTCTGTGTTGCAGTTCGTGGACCTGGGCATCGTGACCAGTATAGAGAACAACGACAAGCCGGTGGTGTCACCTACACAGCACGTCACTGAATGTGCCCTCTGGTTGTTTGTTGCAGTTCGTGGACCTGGGCATCGTGACCAGTATAGAGAACAACGACAAGCCGGTGGTGTCACCTACACAGCACGTCACTGAATGTGCCCTCTGGTTCTGTGTTGCAGTTCCTGGACCTGGGCATCGTGACCAGTATAGAGAACAACCACAGGCCGGTGGTGTCACCTACACAGCACGTCACTGAATGTGCCCTCTGGTTCTGTGTTGCAGTTCGTGGAACTGGGCATCGTGACCAGTATAGAGAACAACGACAAGCCGGTGGTGTCACCTACACAGCACGTCACTGAATGTGCCCTCTGGTTCTGTGTTGCAGTTCGTGGACCTGGGCATCGTGACCAGTATAGAGAACAACGACAAGCCGGTGGTGTCACCTACACAGCACGTCACTGAATGTGCCCTCTGGTTCTGTGTTGCAGTTCGTGGACCTGGGCATCGTGACCAGTATAGAGAACAACCACAAGCCGGTGGTGTCACCTACACAGCACGTCACTGAATGTGCCCTCTGGTTCTGTGTTGCAGTTCGTGGACCTGGGCATCGTGACCAGTATAGAGAACAACCACAAGCCGGTGGTGTCACCTACACAGCACGTCACTGAATGTGCCCTCTGGTTCTGTGTTGCAGTTCGTGGACCTGGGCATCGTGACCAGTATAGAGAACAACGACAAGCCGGTGGTGTCACCTACACAGCACGTCACTGAATGTGCCCTCTGGTTCTGTGTTGCAGTTCGTGGACCTGGGCATCGTGACCAGTATAGAGAACAACCACAAGCCGGTGGAGAGCGCCAGGAAGGGTCAGGAGGTCTGCATCAAGATCGAGCCCATCCCCGGCGAGGCGCCGAAAATGTTCGGCCGCCACTTTGACGAAAAAGACTTCCTGATAAGCAAGGTAAGTTTTAACATTTATTTGTTGTTTTCTTTTTAATTGGCTTTGTTTGCTCGTTGAATTATAGTCAATAGAATATGTGCGATTGTGCGTTAGTTATGGAGAAGTAATGTACCCGTCCCTTCAGATTTTCAGCATGTCATGTCCTGTTTATCTATTTGATGATAATAATTTTTATTAATATCTAGTACCTTGAGGGACAAAAACCCCTAATCTTAATTGGGGGAAATTTAAATTAACACAGCCCATCTTTATTGTAGTTCAAAATACCTTCATGGCACACTGGCTTTTAGTTCCACCATTTCGGCACATGCTTTTGAATAAGGCAACAACATCACATGTTTTATTTTAACAATGTAGACGTTTTTATATTCCAATGTTTTTAAAAGGCAGATATTTTACTTTATTTCTCGATTTCTGGCGAATTACAATCAATTTCAGTATATTCTCGAGTCCCTGGTATCAAGACCTTCATTTTGAGTCCTGCCCCATTTTCCTGCATCTAGTCGAACGCCCACAATTTCAGTGCAAACATTTATTTTAAGTAATTATATATAATATATAATAGATAACTTTATTTCCTTAACATTACAGTATTTTGGTTAGTTCATTGTAGAAGCCAACCAGAACTGTATTGAAATTATGAATGGTACACAGCAATTATTCCATCACAGTTCTTTCTTGTCCGAGAATGACCTGGATTTTGGCCTACGTTAGGTAATTGTGGACCATTTATAATTTTTATTGGCCTCGTTATACAAATTTAATATAAAAATTGGCTATAGAGGTTGGAGTTTTGACTGAATTGTTTAAAATTTCTTGATGAGGCTGGTGACGATTCTAATGTGTGAAATTCTTTTATTTTATCTAATGCTTTTCTTACTGTTAAGATTTTAACAATTTGAGTAGAAACAGTTTCTACAGTTTTCAAAACGTTATTTTATTCTATAATTAGTTATTAAACATTTTACCGTCTATAAGTATAAAATATTTAAAGTTTCACTTCAAACATTCAACTTTATCATAATCTCTCCGAGGGAGGTGACGCTTTGATTCATCAATTTCCCAACACAAAGGAGGTTGCCAAAAATAGCCCCGGTAAAGTTTGCTTTGTGAAAATTGAATGAACGACGTTCTCGCCCCTGGGGCAGCCACGTGCCTCCGCTGACGTCATCGCGGGCTTCCTCGGGCCTGAATGGACGGGCCGTATATGGGGCGAACACGCGCCCCGCGCCCGTGACGTCACGGGAATGTAGGCCAGACACGTGGGGATTTCCAGTGTGACGTCATTGCGGGGGTGGTAGGCCGCGGGACCATCTCCTCTTGTTGATACAGCTTTGTTTGATGTTTGTGGGTTAAAAGCAAGTTTAAAGGAAGTATTCGAAAAATTAAGATTTTGTTGCACTCATGTAACCCCACGGTAGATCAATAGTTTACATTATTAGGGATTTTTTATGTTCGTCCTCAATATTCGGACTCGGACATGGGATGGAGAAACATTCCTGGAAGCAGTGAGCGGATAGTCTAATTCACTAAAACTCTCTGCATTAAACTCTCTCTCTCTGCATAAATTCTGCATAAAACTCTCTGGAAAACTATCGCCTGTCGTATTAATGGTGTAAACTACGTACAAAATATTGCAAGTTTGTGTTCAAATTCCGCAGAGGTTTCGCGTAGTACAGTAGACTATCTCTCATCCGGACACCTTTTAACCGGACATCGGTTTAACTTGACTGCATTCCACGGAAATGAAATCTTTTAGCCGGAAGATTTTTTATCAATACATCGGGTTAACTGGACGTTTCGGCAGGAAATAGACAGTACTGTAGTATTGACGATTCTTGTGGGAAAGGGAGAGACCATAGACGAATATTCACAAGTCTAAATTAGTGTTTAAGCTTATATTATACAGTATGCATTAGAGTTATAATTTACCGTGATTTAGGGAACGTCAGTTTAGCCGGAAACCCCGTTTTCCGGACGGTCTCGGTCCCGAGATTTCCGGATAAGAGGGAGTCTACTGTCTCGGTGCTTACATTCGTGTATTCCGGTTGCGTCTAACATTGCGAAGGATATGAACGCGCAGAGGACTAAACTCCACTATAATGTTTTTCCGAGCTCGTCCGTACACTTTAGAATCCAGATAATTCTTGTCCGTGTAATTTGAAGTTAACTGGTTTTCTTCGAAGATGGAAAAGATATGTCAAGATAAAATATTTTGAAGCCAATACGGAGTTTGGATCCTACAATCGTATAACGGGGAAGCAAAATTCCCAAGCTTTTACAAATAAATCTTCGCCCTTGGACTGCAATGATGAATAATCAGACCGAATCAGTTCGTGTAACAGAAGGATGTACACGTGTCAAAGTCTGAACTACTCTTAGCTCGTCCGTACAAAGAATCGAGGTAATTCTGATTCTGATCCAGTTAATTTGAAGGCGTTTTTTGGTTTATTTTGAAAATGGAAAAAATAAGATACCTCTGAATATTTTAAACCTTTTACGGAGTTTAGATCCTTCAAATTTATAACGGGGAAGCAAAAGTCCAACACATCTAAAAATAAACCTCCGCCTTTAGACTACAATGAATAGACCGACCGAACCGTTCCACACGGAAGCGAACCGAAGTCATGAATGGCCAGAGGGTAGCCTCCAGCCACCCGCCACCTCCCTCTCCTCGCCTCGTGGTGATTGGCCTTCCTTGTTTGTGTCCCAGAGTTAATGGGTGTTATCGAAACATTATCCTCGGCCAACAGCCTATTACGGCAGCTGCCTTGACCAGTAGGTTCCAGTTTCTGGATTCACTAAAAGGGTGAAGGAAGAGGATTTATTTATTTTATTTCTTTATTGCCAATGAAATGACATTGGATGAATCCGCATTATTTGGGAAGGATATGGGGGTGATATGTAGGCCATCCTGTTTAACAAATACTTTTGAGGCAATATTACCTCAGCAAACTAGTTAAAATATTCTTTGATTCCATTGTATTATGTAAAAAAACTAACTTTTTCCATTAAACGTAAATTATATTGTTGTATAGCACATTAGAGTTTGCGTTGTTGCAAAGTAAGACGCCGTGGTTGTTTTCAAGATATTGATTAATGCTACATTTTACTTTCGACGCCTTTTAAGGATTGAATGTAATTATTTTATACTGTGTTCATTAATCTAGTTCTTGTCATCAAAATCATTATGTTAAATGATGCAGTATCCTGTTTAATATATATTTTTGAAGCTTTACTTAGTAGACCAGTTCAAATATTCTAAGATTCCATTAGATGTAAAAAAAGTTTTTCACTAAACTTAAATTATATTGACGCGTTTAGCATTACTTTCGAAGACTTTAAAGGATTGAATGTGTTTCGTTTTTACTGGGTCCATTAATCTAGTTGTTGTTTTAAAAAGCAATAGGTTCAATGATGCAGTTGGCTCAAAACAATAATAACCCCTATTATATTAGGTAAAAATCAGAACTATTTTTCAGGTTAAATCAGAATGCACGTACATGAAACCAAATTTGTAGTCACTGCGGTGATTCGACTTTCTACTGCGCCACCGGTTATAGACGCGTGCATTGAACTCGTGCGTGGAAAGTTGGCACCGATATCGAAATAGTAATGAATGAACTGTGACACGAGTAACAAGAATGTGATGTGAAAGTGAGGTAGGTGTCGCGGCGTAGTGTAGGTGTTGCGATACACGCGTGAAAGTATCAATGAGAACAAGGGCCATGAATGAAACTCCTCGCCGCTGCTGTGTGTTGCCCGCGCGGTTCGCCGCGAGCCGAAGGTTCTATAAATGTAAAGGCCACGGGTGATGCATTGTTGTTCTCGACACGTTGATCCCAAAACGTGAAACTTTTAATGGAAGCACGTGTCACGATTGACCTTTTGATGTTTGCTACTTAAAGTTGTTTTGCTTTTAAAAAAACAGGTACGGCATTCCATCTGGAATTTGTGGTTTTATTGAGTGATGTCTGTCCGTTGAAGTCTATGGAGGTGGATTTACACTCAGCAAGTGACGATTGATAACCAATGGTTCGATTTTGATAAAATTCAGTATGCATATATTAAACCCCGTCACCTCCAGGTGTTGTAATAATATGTTATATTTTTATTTTCAAGAGTTTTCAAACCCCAAAAATGTTAAATGAGCAACTATTCATATTTGTCATGAACAGCTCCAAATGATTTTGATAAAAATCGCATTTTGTTTATGTGTGGAGTTTTTAATGAGACAGTAGAGCCTGCCCACATGTGTGAAAAACTGTCAGGTTCAGAAGTTATGAAAGGAATGAAATGTTACAATTTTTTTTATTTCCTTAACTAATAAACCCGGCTTAAAGCAGTAGGACTCGCTGAAAGATTTTTGTAAACAGAATGCGTTGTTTAATTTTATTGTTGAGGGAATATTAAAGAAAAATATTTATCGGCTACTATGAACAGATTTTGATTAAACAGAATATTTAGATACTGAAACAATGATTTCGAGTGAGTTATTTGATCGTTTGATTTGCCAAACAATTGAAAGAAATCAGAAATATGACTTCTACTAGTGGTTGCCACTCTCAAACATAAATAAACCGTCCAGAAATCTAACACAGACCACCCACTCCCTTTTGTCATATTTCAATTTTACAATTCGATGGCATAATTTTGAACCTGAAATTTTACAGTCGTATGTGGTAAATTTATAAATGTTCCAATTTGAATAGTTTGTAAACTTTCAGATGTTTTTAATCGCAAGATAAAGTTATATAAAACTGGGAGTTTGTCAGCTGCGATCTAGCGCGAGCCCAGCGCTGCTGTGACGTCACACTTAGGCCTATATCGCACGTGTTTGACCTACACCCCTCGACATCTTCCACGTATCTCAAATGTATTCAAATCAAATCCTTCTTATTCTCCAGCCTCTTATGTTTTAGGATGAAATATGTATTATTTTTGAGGATTTAAAATTCATTCATTTTCTTTATTTACAGGAGGATGTTCAATATTTTAATAAAGATTTTTACTTTACCTTTTCCAAGTAAAAGTAAAGTTAAGTTGTATTATTGAAGTAACCGCTTTTCTTTTCATTACAATATGAACACATTTTCCTCCCATAATATTTCAACGTTGACTATTTGTTTTGATATTTAGAAAAAATTTTTAAATCCTCGTTACGGTGTTGCGGTTTACTCAGTGTTTTAACGATCAGTGTCGTCGTTGTAACATTATAAAAGTAAGTTTTTACCCAGGATCAAAAGTAACTAAATAAAATGTAGCACGATTAGGATACCCATCTAAAATTTATTTCAAAATCCTCATTACAGTATTGCGGTTTATTGCATTTTTATCGATGTCAATTTTGTTGTGTAACATTCCAAAAAATGTTTTGACCTATGATTAAAATTAAAAACATAATGTATTACGATTAGTACAACATCAGGCCGAAAACCGTGCAATTGTGTTCAAAATTCCAGAAGCAACATTTTTTTGATATTGTTTGAAACTTATTATTTGCCCAATCAAGGTAAAAAGTAAGATGTCTAATATACACGCTAACAATCAACTTAACCATCGAAAAATATATCCTTATCTTACCTTTCATGTTCTCACCTCTCCCCTCCTTATCTTACCTTCCCCTACTTACGTCCCATCTTTATCCCACCTTTTTTATATGGTTCTGAAATCATGGCAGTGAGAAGTCAAAAGGTGGACTACTCCCTGGGGTTTCTAGGGATTACACTGCAGACTCCTAATCTTATCCTTCATATAACAAATAGAATTGTTGGAACAACAAAAACATTGGAGACAACCTGCAAATACTTTTTGCTCGGTTTACCAATGTTTCTGTTGGAAAAAAACAAAACTGATTTGATGGAACAACAAAACATAGGTAAACCGAGCAAAAAGCATTTGCAGGTTGTATATCTGCAATTTTTTTTGTTGTTCCAACAAATGTATTTTTTCTGTGTTGGATTTTTTTTCATTGCTCCTGCGCAAGTCAAGCGTCTCGATGGGTTCCCTAGGCCCGAGGTGACATACGGCTGCCTCAGTTGTCACGTGACTTCAATCCTCTAACATGCCACAATCAACTCCAACCTTTCCTTACCTTCACCCATGGTGATTTCGAACTGTAGTTGAGGAGTCGGGACGGAGCCCGACTGCAATACTAATCTCTAATCTTTTCGTCGCTTTTTTCCTCCGCTCCCCCGGTGTAGGCCTAAGCCGCGGTGTCCCCAGGTGCAGTGTCGGGTGTCCTAAGCAGGATACCGGGGCACCGCCGCTGCCGCCGCTGTCATTAATTATGCTAGAACGCTCTCTAATTTCCTCTTCCCGTCTGGGATCCGCTTATCTTGGCCGGCTAGACCGCTGGATGCCCGCCGCTTCCTGTCCGGTAGCGGTGGACAGTCGGGAAAGTCGAGGCGTCAGTAGATTTTTCCTTTCCTTGCGTATGCAGGGACACTCCTACGGCTCGAGGCTCAATGTCACTGTTATTTCGACTCCAAGTAAAATCTGCATCGGTCACCAAGACTACCATCAGCCGAATTAGACTGTTGGTACGGCACCGAATTTTCGCGATTTCCTTCCATGTTTTTACTTGACATCAAACTTGTAATTTTATCCATTTTTCAAAGGTGGCTTGCACATTGACATTTCTATCGCATATTAACTCTCTTTCCTAACTATAAATTCCTAAAGTATGAAACTAATGGGGATTGAGAATATACATTAAAAAATCTAAAATGTTTTCTGTAGAGTTTTTGAACTGTTAAATCTGTTAGAGATATTTTACTTGACCTATCGCATTACCTGAGGATTCTGAAGTCTCTAAAATATTTCATGAAGGTTGTTTCCTAGACCTGGTTGTCATTTATTTTGCTATTAATTAATGAATGGGAGTATGTATGGAGTAGTCCAAATCGGATTTTAAATTTACGGTTCCTTCTCGTTCTAAACATGAAGACATGTCACTGATCGCTGTTCACGGAACTAGTATGCGGCATAGTAGTATGCCAGGCTTGCTAAATCGCTCTGTCCTAATTCTTAATTCTAAAACTGTCGAGTATATGGTTTGTGTGGACTGCTAAGGGCCAAGGGGCGCTCCTCGGTCATCCACATTAGGGCAGTGGCAGGAAGTGAGGCGGTCCGAAATCGCATCATTATCCTTGTCACACCCGACGTCACGCCTTCACCACGCCGCGCTCCGTCACTCGCTCGCCGGGAGTCGTGTCGGTGTCGCAGCGTGGTCGACCCACCCCGCACCCGCCTTGTAGGGCGCCGAGCCACTACTGCTGGTCTGTTGGCTGTTGGTATTGCATCATCAAAGTCCTTGAGGACGTGAAACAGATGTATCAAAATTAAATCCCTCTTTTAATCTCTAACGTATTAAAACGTGTAAGACTCAAGTTAATGAATTGTGTGTTCATAAAGAGGCCCTCAATACTAGAGTTAAATATTTGATAAAATGTTTTTATTTTTATTTTACTTGATTTTTGGTTAAAATTTCACGTGATTCCTTTTTTAAAACTGTCGTAATGTTTCGCTAAGTGAGCAGGGTAAAGCGGATATTATGTTTCGTCTTCGGAAAATCATACATGACATAGACAGTAAAGGCTAATTCATGATAAATGTTATACTTTCGCAGTTTATGGAAATAATTAGCTATAGACGGCAAACAACCGCAAAATCGATCATCCAAGATAATATCAAATCTTTAAGGGACAGGGAAATAAAGAAATTATATCTCAAATCTTCGAAAAATCATACATGACATAGGCAGCGTAGGCTAATTCGTGATAAATGTTATACTTTCACAGTTTATTGAATAAATTAGCAATAGACGTCAAACAACCACAAAATCGATCATCCAAGATAGTATCAATCTTTAAGGGACAGGGTAACAAAGAAATTATATTTCAAATCTTCAAAAATCATACATGACATAGGCAGCATAGGCTAATTCGTGATAAATGTTATACTTTCGCAGTTAATTAAAATAATTAGCAATAGACGGCAAACAACCGAACAATAGATCATCCAAGATAATATCAAACCTTGAAGGAAGAGGGTACATAGCGCAGAAATTATATTTAAAGCCTTTGAAAAATCATGCATAGGCTAAATTCGTGATACATTTTGTACTTTCACAGTTTATTAAATATAATTTACAATAAACTTCAAACAACCTTACAACAAAGTATCCAAAACAATATCACACTTTTAAGGAACATACAGCATGAAAAAATATATATTTGACTTCATGCCTAGCTCGATTTTTCACGTTTCACATAAAATGTACAGTATCGGGCATGTCAGGTCGAATACGGAAATAAAAGGGAAAGATAGAGTTGCACCAATGGACCCGAGCGGAATATTTTATGGGGAAATATTTTATGAATGAGCCGCTCGAAGAAGCGGAGACGGCATTGCACTCCAGGGACCGACACGGCCATGCTGCGACCCGGCGAGACCGTGGGGAGCAATAACATCAGCCTGAGTACAATATGTATGGTATAGCAAAGGTTACAATGTTAAGGAAAGGAAACGCCCTTTATGTGGTGCACTTTTATTTTCTTTATATATTTTTTTGTGCAACGTATAATTTCCTGAACGTGAACTAACTTCAAAACATGCTCTGTGCATGTTGTTATGTTCTTGGCCAGCCAAGATATAATAAAAAAATTTAAGTCGAACAAATTTAATATTGGGGTTTATGGGTTGCCTTTTTAGCAACAAAATTAAAACGAAAACCCCAAACGAATACTGTAGCAGGTTTTCCTCCACGTGGTATGTTTAGACGCTGGTTTAGACGCTTTTTACTCCTATTTATGGATGAGAAAACAATAATTTGTCGCCTAGCGGGAGTAAAGTGATTACTTTGTCTCCCGCCGGAAGACAACCCATAAGAATAACATTGAAATCAATAATTCAAAAATAGAGCGCCTTCAAATTTCTATGCACACATCTAAATATGTTGCAGCTCAACGAATGAAGGCACTAACAGCTGATTAGTGGCAGGAATAATCAAATAAGATTAACATTAACAACAATCAGCTGTGAGAACGTGAAAGAATTAGGCATGTAAGAACGTAGCAACAATCAGCTGATCACTGGTGCTTGCAGATTGCAGCAACCCGAAAGCAGGCGCTATTTGTAGAGCAAAACAAAGTGGATATTACAGTATTACTAGTTACTAAGTTAACCAAACAAATATTTATGGTCAGGATATTTACTTTTGCAGTGAGGGAAAAATGTTGTATTTCGAGAGCAATAAATTCGTGAGACAGTGTTGTACTTTACTCACTCAACACACGAAAATAACAATTGGGTTCTCACTTGCACTTTTTAATTTCTCCACGCACACTCCAACCCACACTCAAGAATTACATTTGCCTTATGGCTATTTGTAAACAGCTGTGACCAGCTATGTTTTTGTTCAAGTCTTCCTGGCTGTGTACTAATCTTGTCATGATCTATGTTCTTTTCCACCTGAATACGGGATCAGATTTCAGATCACGAAAAGTGTCGAAACTTGTTTTTACCAAACAATGGCAAATGTCTGAAAAAATCAAAATGCAAAATCAAAACTGATTACATTTGTGCGGCCAGTGGGCTCAGCCTCAGCGGGTCGACGTCTCGGCGACGTGTGTCGTGTACTGCGACTCTACGGCCCGGTTGTGGCGCGAGTGGGCCGGCCACTTCCTTCGCCCATTCATACCGATAACTCGAACGGGTTACAACATTACGACCGGCGCTGGCGCCTTGCTTTCAAACGCGGGCTCCTCGATTTTTCGATTTTTAATACATAGTTCATGTCAGATTTTGGATTCAGCTCAGGTTCAAATTGAAGCAGTGGCAGTTTCGATTTGAAATTGCCTTTTGAACAAAACTTTTTATGAGCTGGTTTATCGTTCAAAGAAATCGATCGTAATCTTTGTCGATAGTTTGTTTCCTCCTGTTTTTCATATTGGACATTATGGACATCGTTGTGGATCATGGTACATGTTCGATACTAATTGATGTAACCGCCGTGTTATTCAAAGTTATGACTTATGGATTAAATACCTTGACTTGAATCAGGGGCGGCTCCAGGGCTCCGAATTTTCTTAAATTTCAAACAAGATTTTACTAAAATTCATTCTTGTGTATTGAAATTATTTTTGACCTAATATCGGAAAAGCCGTTTCGTATACAAGATTCTCGAAGACGAAACTTTTTATTTCTATATATTTGTTACTTATGTACACTTGATTTAAGCTTGCATTTTTTGTTCAATATTTAATAGTACGAGACATTTCAAGTTGTTAGGTTGGCAGCGTGTCACGATTTGCCGCCATAATGAGGTTTGGGTTTGAAAAATATTATCATAGTCAATGATATTATTTGTGACAAAAATGAATCAATATATGCTTATTATGAAAGTAGCACTTATTTCCTGGGGACTGTTTCTAAACGATGTTGGTGAATTAATAAAATTTATTTTGTATTTGGTAATACTCATTCCGTTTCAAAAACCGTCAAGATAAAATGGAGATGGATTATAACTAGTAGTTAGTGATTAGTAGCTAGTAATTGTGAAACGCGTTTAGAAACAGCCCCCTGTGTGTATGGATTGAAATAAATTTTATTTTTACCAAGACCATCGAGTAAGTAATTGATTCGTTTGAATACTATCTGGCATTCAATACTTCGGACTATACCATACTACTGTAGTCTCAACTGAACGTACAATCATAACAAAGTTGGAGTTCATTTAGCCTGTCTTAGTCCTATTTAAAAAATTAACAAATTATTCAATCATTAAATTAGGGTCCGTTCATAAAAACGTAACGCCCCTACGGGAGGAGGGGGGGTTTCGTCAGCATTATGCACCGTTACAAAGAAGAGAGGGGGGCTTCAACCCAACGTTAAGCACCTATTAAACCTTAATAATTAATTTCATAAATTATTCCAACAAATTCAAATTATCTTCAAAGTAAAAAGTTTTGACATTTTATGAGGGGCTACAGTGTTACGTAACTTTTGAGGGGGTTAGCGCCAGCGTTACAAGTCCGTTAAAAGGGAGGAGGGGATTCTGAAAAGGCCGATTTCAGCGTTACGTAATTTATGGATGGCCCCTTAAGTACAATTTTTGACAAAGTGTTAATATCTCATAGTCAGAGGTGATAATAAACACGCATTTGGAGGGGGGGGGGGGTGAACCAAAAAAATTAACCAAATTTTGGTCATATTTGGCCCCCCCCTGAGAAACTGTCCTGGAGCCGCCCCTGACTTGAATAACAAAAAGTCAATCTGAATATAGGATACTTGTCACTTGTCCCAACGTTCTAAGATATGAAGTCTCAATGTCCCAAATAACCAAGAAAACTAAAGCCAGAGAAACACTTTTAACCAGCCTTGGTTTATTTTTACGACTTGATTATTTTTTATGTTTTGGTAGAAGATACAAGCCATAATCCGCTTTATTATAACAGTCTTTCTCTAGTAGAATATAAAGTATCCTTGTAGCCGTTGTCCACTTTGTAACAGTTAGGTGGAAACAAACTAATGACCAAGATGACGATCGATTTCTTAGTACGGTAAACGAGCTAAACTTACTTGCCTGTTAGCCTGTTTCGATCGCAAGGTTTTTTTTCCAATCGAAACCACTGTATCCCCGCTCCAGTTTGAACCAGTGCTAAATCCTAAATCTGACATACACTTTTACTGCATGACTAATTCTAGTGAACGTTGTTTTCGCGTTCGCGGAACATCCCCGCCTCGGAGGGTCGGCCCGGCAGCCCCGTGACGTCACCGGTGACGTCACGGGGTCACGCACGTGCCGCTGTGACGTCACAGCCACGTGGCTCCATTCATCCCCTCGCCGCTGGCCGCTGAACCGCCGAACCAGCCGTTATTAATGGCGCCCGTCGAGGCCTTCGCGGGGAGTTTTCATTCTACTTTTCGGAATGACAGGTTTTCCGAGAGAAGTTGTTTTTGAATGGCTATTTTTAGACGAAAATAAGTTATCAGAGTAAGAGGAAATGTTTTCGGTTTTGGTTCGGTGTTTGACAGAGGGTAATGAAGCGTGCCG
This sequence comes from Flexamia atlantica, assembly GCA_035578135.1. Classification (NCBI taxonomy): domain Eukaryota; kingdom Metazoa; phylum Arthropoda; class Insecta; order Hemiptera; family Cicadellidae; genus Flexamia; species Flexamia atlantica. Next base: position 61,891,788 of record JAQJVK010000002.1, read on the forward strand.
TCCTTCGCAGTTAATCACGTGTAAACTTGTTACTTTTTTCACACAGATATTTTTTTGGCTACTCATTTTTTACCATCACGTAACAATTTTCGTAGTCTTTTGATTAACAGAAACTATACAATATTGAACGTAGGAAAACAATGTCCACTATTAAAGGAACAGTTGGCATTGAAAACTTAACAACCGTACAGTTATTGTAGTGACCTGCAATTTTTAACTATTCCAGCACTAAAGGTTAGTCCACGTTTCTTCGTATCTTCCCATTTCTTTCAAGCATGTTCTCTCTGGAAGAGTGTGATTTCTGTTTGAACCTGTCGACTTGTCAGAGGGGAAGGACATATAGGCCTATAGGTGGTGATGGAGTATTAAGATAGCAGAATTTATAGGAATTATCGGAAAATTAAAATTGGATTAATTAGGATATTGATGGAGACTAGGAGGTTAGGATAGGTAAAAAAGGCTTGAACCTGGATATGAGAAAAGAGGATGGTATAAGGTTAAGAAGATTGAGGAAGTAGGAGGATGAAGAGAAAGGGAAGGAAAGATGGAGGTGACGACAGATTAAGATAAGTAATAACAAAACAAGTTCTGAATGCCCCCCTCCATCAAGTAAGAAAAAGAAAACATGAAAAGGATTTTGGCCAAAATTGAAAATCAAGAAAGATAAAAACTCGGGGAAAGGGAAAGACAGAAATTAAGAGTCCTCACTATCCACGGAAATTTTCGTTTTTCTGCGACACTAGCGGCGACTTTTGGAACTTCGGCTCCATAAGAGCCCATACTAAATCAGTGAGTGTACATTTTGCGATGTCAGGTAACGCGCGGACCCATTTAGCGCCCATATTTTTAACATATCCATACTATGCGATATCATTTAAATAAATAATACTCTAAACAACTGTTATTACTATTTATTTTTTGAAAAAGGTCATAAAACACGTTATATTAATGTCCAAAGTTGACTATTTTTAATTGATTATAGGAAAAAACTATTTAAGTTATCGAAATTCCAAAAAAGCAATTCTAGTAGTTTGGACATTTCCCGTTACAACTATAATGAATTTATAGTTTTCCCTTGCCTCATGGGGCGTCTATATGGATCCGCGTGAGAGCTGTTTTTTTTTTTTTAATTTGGCTTGGTAGGGAGGAGTCTTAAAAAAATGAACTTGTCGGCTACAATTATGTCGGCTAACCACCGAGCCCCCGGGCCCCCGGGCCTCGTGGTTGTGACCGGTCGTATTCCTATTTCGAGCTTCATTCACCGGCGTGTCGGCCGGGCGGTGCGGAGGTGCGGCGTTGGTGTAATGGTGACGGCGGTGGGCAGCGGCAGCGCCCGCGCCTTCTGGGGACCTGCAGTCGTTGACACCTGCCGCCTGCCGCCTGCCGCCTGCCGCCTGCCGCCTGCCGCCTGCACCGGCACAATAAACTACTCTTTGTAACTACTATAGATCGCCAGTGGTCGAAGATTCGACCAATTTTCAAATTGAGAACTAGGGATAGCTAATTTAGAAAATGCTCTTTAAATACACCAATGCGTTTATAAATGCATTTCATATAGTCCACTTTTCCCATGCAAACACGTAAGTAAATGGGAAACAAAAGCAAAAGAGAAAAGACTCGCTTGAATGATTATTTTACCTCACCTCTGGCTTGTAATTATGACACGGTTTATATTACTTTATTGAAGATTCCACATTTATTTTTTAACTGAGCTGATTATTGATTAAGAGAACAATAAAATTTCAATTATCAAATAAGTTTATCCCATACACCCCTGACCACAGTTCCCTCCCTCCCTCCATTCATTCTTTCCCTCTCTCTCTACTTCCCTTCCTTCCGTCCTTTCCACTTTTCCCTCCTTTTCTCCTTCGTTCTCTTCTTACCATCTCCCCTCCCTCCTTTCCTTACCCTTCGGACCTTTTTCCCTCCCTGCTCCCTCTCTTCCTATTGTTATCACTAAAATATTATACATATTTTATCCATTCTCTACCAATAAAAAACACAAAAACTACATTAAATTTCAACCTAATTAACACACATAATTTAACAAACATAATTTAACACAATTTAATGTCCATTTGTACTCCAATTGCACGTCAGTTAGTACACTGGATGGTAGAGACTCAACTTCATGTACTTTTTCTTCCCTTTCTAACAGCATTTTTTTTCTTCATCTTATTTAAGCGACTAAACTTGATTTTCTCCCTAAATCTCAAATGAAACACATTTGAAAATGTTACCTTCAATCTTATTTGAACAGTCCTGATTTCATCATATACTCTATTTTCACTCGATGCCCCAATAAAATATGTGGCTTGAAATTGTTTGAAGGTAATAATTTGTTCTTAGCTCTAGTAGATATTTTACTGGACGAATACTAACACGTGTGTCATTAATGAATGTCTTGCATTTGTTCATTGCTTGAAAAAATTTGTTATTGTTTTGGTTTTAAATCTCTGATGACAGAAAATACAACGTACATTTTTGCCCAATTTTCGCTCTCACATAATGTTTCTAGGTCTAATCTTTACTCAATGATAAATAGCATGTGATTTAACAGTTACATACAATGACAAATGTACAGTTTTGTTTTGTTATTCTACCTCCTCCATGGCAACTCAGTGTTAATGTTAATGTTAATTTTTTTGAAATTTAGCATTCAATTTTCTGCTTGTCTAAAAGACTATTTTGAATTTTAATTGGATCGTGCATTAAAAAATTCAATTAAATAAAAATCCAATTTTATCGATGCTCTTAGATTTTTGCTACGTTGCACACTGACTGAGAAAAAAGGAGGACAAAATGAAAAAAATGCTTGTCTATTAATATAAAGATGTCAACTCTTTACTAAAGTAACAGTGATTTCCAAATTCTGCCGCTTGATAATGTTTTGCTCTTTCAAATGAGATTCAGCATGAACGGTTGCGGCTGTACCGAATTTGAACGCTCACCTAAAATCGGTGATTTAAGTTATAGCTCTTTTCTAAAAACAAAAGATCATCTCGTGATTTCAGTGAGCAACATTTTGATTCATCAATTAATCAAACTAATATAAATTACTAAATTATTAATAATTTACCTTCGTCAGCTCAATTTTAGTGAATTTCCCCTATAGGGAAGAAGCTATTACCGTAGGGCTCATGGTAAGACCTAAGCACGAGACCATGATAACTTTTCGTTTTAGGGCCACCAGAAGCAAAAAACACAATTCGTTCGAATTTTTATATATCTATCTATCTATCTATCTATATATAATATGTGTGTCTGTCAGCACGACAGCGGTCGTAAATATGGTCCGATCTTAATGAAATTTGGAACAGACATGTCAAGTGGTAATCAAATGGACGAGTTCGTGAACCAGCCCGGTCGGACCACCGGAAGGGGGGGTAAAGGGGGATAAACACCCCCAAAAATGGGTTTTTTGAGTTTTTTACATATAAAAATAAAATTGATCGAATCTTTGTTGGCACCATTGAATTCAGCTCAAAAAAACAAACAATTTAGTGTTTTGAATCATTGCTCTATGTCCATTGGTTACCGAGATATTGAAAGTGGTAAACACAGTACGTTGTCCCAATGTTAACCTTATGGGGAATAAGTAAAATTCTATATCTCGCTTATTTCTCAACATATCTGGATAAAACTTGGTTTGTGGCTTCATCTAGATGAGATCTAATGTATTTTAGTCTAAAATCCCCGAAATTTCAATTTTTGTGGCAGCAAACCTGCATAATCATTCCCCATGTTATCCTTATGGGAAATAAAAAAATTCTATATCTTACTTATTTTTTAACATTTCTTGACAAAACTTGGTATATGGCTTCTTCTAGTTAAGATCTACTAAATAATGAATTAAAACCAACCAGTTTTAACATAGCTGTTGCAGCAAACCTGCATAATCATTCCCCATGTTATTCTTATGGAGATTACAAAACATGTAAAATTTCGCTAAGTTGGATTGAAATACCGTTTGTTGTGTTGCATCTGAAATTCGCTGAGTATGCAGGTCTGCTGCAACGGGAGTATTTATTCTTTGTTACGGCCGTTTCGGCATCATCGTGCCATCATCAGACGTACCGCCAAACAGCGTTGTCAAAACATTAAAATATAAAACAACACTATATATGATGCCGAAACGGCCGTAACAAAGCATAAAAATTGAGCTGACGAAGGTAAATTATTAATAATTTAGTCATTAAACAGCTCAGGGGCTAGGAACATGGATTTAAATTAATATAAATTCCCGAAAATCTCGATTTATGTGATTCTTTACTACCTACTAAAGTAATAGGGAATTCCAAATCTTTTTTTTTCACATCAGTGAAAATGCATTAAGAACGAGTTTTTCTTTATGAATTACTAATTATGGCAGCTGATCGTTTTATTACTGAATTCTTTATTGTACTGACTTGACTGCCTCAATTATTAACATTTTATTGTTAAATTTATCCTTTGTCTGTGGTATAAGTATAATTGTATAAAAAAAAACAGTGATTATAGATCCTTCATGGAAAAAATAGGCTTAAAAAAGAGGATTTTTTGTATATCTTGAACTAAATGCTAGATTTAAATAACTTAAATGCTTTAAGTATTACCCAAACGCCAAGTAGATATAACTCTATTAACAAGAACTTATCACAACAAGAATAACAAGAATACTTTTCACAAATTTCAGATCGCTATGAATTGGTTTGAATGTTATATTTCATGCATTGCTTGCCTTTCTATCAATTTAATACAATTTTATGAAATTCATAAGTTGCTACCTTCTTATCACTACTTTAAATTTAAATTTCATTCTACTTTGTACTTTTTATAGCCAATAGAACTTTTCTTGTCCATTATCATTCCTCTGTATCACATTTTAAATATCCCACTGGTGATGTGGATTCCCTTCAATTTCCTTCACCTTTGGTTTAGTTTTTTTTCACACCGACACTGTACGAAGAAATGGTCTGTTGCAGATAAGCAGACAATCAATAGACGCTTGCAAGGACTACTTCAGGGACGACTTGCTCAAGACTGACTGGCAGCTGATGGTCGAGCTCAAGAAGCTCTTCCAGATACTCTAACATCAGGTCAGTGGAACATTCAAGCTCAAGAAGCTCTCCCAGATACTCGAACATCAGGTCAGTGGAACATCGAGCTCAAGAAGCTCTTCCAGATACTCTAACATCAGATCAGTGGAACATCGAGCTCAAGATGCTCTTCCAGATACTATAACATCAGGTCAGTGAAACATCGAGCTCAAGAAGCTCTTCCAGATGCTCTTAACATCAGGTCAGTAGAACATCGAGGTCAAGAAGCTCTTCCAGATGCTCTTAACATCAGGTGAATGGAACATTGGAGCTCAAGAAATTCTTCAAGATACTCTAACATAAGGTCAGTGGAACATCCAGTTCAAGAAGCTCTTCCAGATACTCTAACGTCATGTCAGTGGAACATTTGAGCTCAAGAAGCTCTTCCAGAACTCTAACATCAGGTCAGTGGAACATCCAACTCAAGAAGCTCTTCCAGATATTCTAACATCAGGACAGTGGAACATTCGAGCTCAATGAACTCTTTCAGATATTCTAACATCAAAACAGTGGAACATTCGATCTCAAGAAGCTCTTCCAGATACTCTAACATCAGGTAAGTGGGACAATGAACTCAAGAAGCTCTTCCAGATACTCTAACATCAGGTCAGTGGAACATCCAGCTCAAGGAGCTCTTCCAGATACTCTAACATCAGGACAGTGGAACATTCGAGATCAAGGAACTCTTCCAGATATTCTAACATCAGGTCAGTGAAAAATTGAAGCTCAAGAAGCTCTTCCAGATATTCTAACATCAAATCAGTGGAACATTCAATCTCAAGAAGCTCTTCCAGGTACTCTAACATCTGGTTAGTGGGACAATTAACTCAAGAAGCTCTTCCAGATACTCTTAACATCAGGTCAGTGGAACATGGGAAGGCGAGTCCTATCTCCCTAACAGCCGTAACCAATCAGATAACTGCAGTAAATGTGAGAAAAAATATTATTCACTTTTAAGTATGAAAATTAATGAATGGTATTTTTTTGGTATATGTGAAACCAAAATGAAAAATTATAATGGACCCAGGCTTGGGGATTACCTCAAGACCTATGGGTAATACTTTATTCTCCTAAAAAGGGAATATTCGTTAAACATTCATACTTCAAGAGAATAACAATGTATTGTTAACGTTTCTCTGATTTCAATGGGTTTAAAAGTTATTTGTATTTATTGTGCTGCTGGTTTGATTGTGCTTGGCTTGGGGTGTTTCTATGGGTTGAAAGTTTTTCACTGATCCTGCTGTGAGAGCATTGGCAGGATTAAGGATCAAATATTTGAGTCTCTTATTATTAGGTAGTTAATACAATCTACACTAAAACAACATTATAAACGTTAAATGACTAAATCAGGTGATTTTCTACATTTCGCATAGTCTTAAAAAAAAACCGTTTAACATTAATCATATCGTTTTACCGCGCATGGCAAAAACTCCCTATTTGTTCATTAAATTTTTCAAATTCTTCCTCTTTTGTACCTGTGTTAAAAAACCTGGTAAAAAACGCTTTATCGTTTTAAGAATGAATTTTATTTAAAAGTAGCCTCATTTTTCTTATGTACATAAAAACCAAATCTCAGGATTTTTCCAACTTTAAAGACATGTAAAAACATTGTTCCGCCCATTGTATTTTTTTTTAGGTTCGTAGTATGTGATATTAGGCTGTCAGATTCTAAATAAACACAAATCCCCACATAACAGAAAGATGTTATCATTAAAGGTAATGGACTTAGTACTGGAAATCAAAGGAATTTGCTTTATTGGGGATAAAGTAATCATTAAAATCAGATCTGGGTCTGCAAATGTGCAGTGGTACCGGGCCAAGCAGCTTTCACTTTTTCTATCAGGTTAAGAATTGTCGTTTCCAGTTGACGTTTAAGTTATTCTTCCTCGCAGTGATGTAAATAGTCACTTTGCGAAATAAATTTCCCTCTTTGCATATGTTTTGATTGTTATATTAGTTTTCATAAGTTAATTTGTTATATATTTATATATAATTTATCGAAGCGCTTGTTATAACTTATGTGGTTAGCTGATCTCTCAATCAGCTTTTAAGCTAGAGAGATTAATATTTATAACTGCTGTGTAACCGAATATTGTATTTAAATGAAATAAATAAATAAATAAATAATTGTGTATTACAATTTACTTGCACGGGCAACACCCAAAAATTCAAATAACCAAATAAGACACACCTCGAAGGTCACCTATTTTTCTACCTTACTAATTTCTACCTACAGATATAATTATTTTAATTTACCCACCAATTGACTGTAACCACTTAACCAGGGCATGGTAATGTGGGAGTGAAATTAATGAATGTATTGTTCCAGTTGGCAAACCTGTTGTAAAGGGATCATTGCATGCTTGCCAACATAACCGAATGTAACATTGTGTATCGGACGGGATGTTACATAAATTCATTATGTGTCGGAGGCAGCCGTAGGCTGGGGGTGGGTGGAACAGGTCGCCTTACGCAAGATGTCCGCTCCGATATGGTGTTATGGTTCCCGCACGGACGCCCGGTTCTAAATTGATACCGGATGAGAAAATTGTATTATGTTTGTTTTAATTCCATCGTTCATGATTGATGGCAGTCCATGATTGAACATTTGAATATTTTAAATGTACTGTATTCAATAATATTTTGTTGTCTTTTAAGTACCTAAGAAATTAAAAATGTAAGCATTGGTTTATGGTATTTTGTTTATCAAGAAAGTGTAGTTTTTAATGGCAACATTTTTCTTAGAAACTTCAGAAATAACTTCTTGGACAATACTGAACTATGTAGTTGCGTTAATAAAGAGTAATTCGCAGAATATTTGTTGGCAAGGGCCTGTTTGGTTACCATATCACCTGTTTCACCATATCCCTGTTGGGATCTTAAATATGTTGTCATAAAATCAACTCTGAAAGTTTAAATCTTTCTATTTGAAAACAGATAAGCGCAGGTAAAATAATTTTTACTATACAGTATCATGATACATCTTCCGAGGTGTTTGTAATTATTGTTTCTCAATCCCCAAAAGGAATGACTCTTGGTGAAGATTTATGATAGGGGCCTACAAATTGTTTTGGTTTGAATTTGCATTATAACTAACTGATTTTGTGGTTGACAGGAGGCCCTGGTATTCGCCTGGTCTCCAGTAATCGTGTGTGAAAGCAGCTGCCCACTGTTGCAGCCCTTATTGGTTGCCGTCTTCATCTTCATTCAGTTTGATAAATTTTGTTCTATATATTTGCAACCAGTTGTATTAAAGAGCTAATGTCGATTTGATTAAGTCCGTTTTATATATATTGTATTTATTTTTGTTAAATATATTTCACAATTTATATTTTCATCGATTTCGCTCGAGGGTGTTGTTAATTACTCTTTGTACATTTTGGTGATTTCTGATTCATTTTTCTTGTCACATTCACCAACATGTTTTGTGTCTTGAGATCTGAACAACGGTATTCCAACAGAAGTGTTATTACGACCTTTTATTATCAGCATCATTAAAAACCAAAGCTGCTTGCTGTACTAACAATACAAACTGTACAATGGGTTCAAGTGGATCAGTAAATGAAATCAAATCAGTGAAAGTTTTATTTTTTTGTATTCCTCCTTGATAATTCAATTTCTGCTATTAACCAATGTTATGGGCAAATAAAAATTCCAATACATTAACAAGTCCAAAAAAAAGCCTGAAAAGGCAATTAATTGTCACAAAAACATTGCTATCAAATATATTTTGTACTCGGGTGAGTGCACCAGTGAATGACTGGTTAAGGACAATGTCTCATGTTAATATGATATTACTTCCTTATTTCATAGTCACAGTGATACATTTTACCATTGAAAGTTCATTATTCTTTAAGGATCAAGCAATATTAGTTGTATACGTTACTTAATGTAATATTCATTCAAAGGCAACTATATCAGTGCTCCAATAATTGACTGGGACTGCACCAGTGAATGACCAATCTTGCACCAGTGAGTGACTGGTCTTTTTTGGCTGAATAACTGGCAAAAAATTGAAAAATCAGTTGACAACAATGGATAAGATTAATTCATCTGAGAATATAGATCATAGCTAGTAAATTACCTATCTTGTTCCATTGAATGACCACGAAGTTTTTCCCCTGTCGTTCACTGGTTTTTGCCCTAGTTACATTTCAATTTATGACCGCATACTGTATAATATGTAGAACAATAAAATTGATTTTGATTTGTAGGATAGTATGTTAAATATTATTGCATTACAATGCATTTTTGAAATAATCATCAAATACAGAATGAATGTAGTAAATACAGGTAAGCCTTGCAGGGATAGTCATTATAATAGGAGACATCAAAATTGATGATAGTGGGACACTCAGTATTAAATATGTTTAAAAAGTATTTTCAACTCCAACAATTTTAACCAATGAAAAATTATTGTTGAATAATATTCCAAGGCTGGTTTTACGTTTATTTTTAATCAGCTAGCCTAAAGAATATGCTTAATGCCGGGCTTTTTTAAGCAAAACAGTCACTCACTGGGGGGGGTGGTCAATCACTGGTGCATCCACCCTACCTAGCTAGAATCATATAATTAAATTTAATTTTACTAAAAGTAACCTAATTTATTTTCCTTAAAATAATAACCTAAGAGCATCTGAGAAATTAAAAAGAAAATCGTTCTGGCACGCCATAACATTAGTCCTATATATTTTACTCATCTGTTACTCACAGATTGCATATTATACTTGTCAGAATTGATACATCTAAAACAATTATCAGTTAGCATTTAAAATCATTCCTCTACATCACTATTAAAAGGAATCTACACTTATTAAAAGGATTATTCTTATAATTACTTAAGTTCATGGCGGCATGGGAGCGATCGCTCCTAAGCAGAACTCTAATGCCAATTCCAGTGCTCAGTAGAATTCTGTGCTCTGGACAGTGCTGCTGCTTCGATAGGCGTGGCAGTAACTGTAAGTCAGAGCACCAGGATGGTGGCGAGAACACAGAAAATCGTGCCGTGAACATATTAAAAAATACAAACATTTTGTCACGGTAATGAAAACTATATCATTCCCTTGTTCATTTCCCTATATCTTAAGCTCTTGAATCAAGAAATGAAAAGATTTAAATAGTTTAAAGAACAACTATTCATTACTACATACACCCAGGGGTGGATTTACATATGGGCTTAAAGGGCTATAGTCCAGGGCGGCAGAATTTGGGGGGCGGGAAATTAGAGAGAGAAGTCACAACCCCCACTGAAACCGTAGAAATAGCCTTGCTTAGGGCCCGGAACAGGTAAAAACGGGGTAAAAAAGCACACGCGGGAGTAAAAAAAAATCAGCAGAGTGAATAAACCATGCATTTACTGGTTAGTTAATACTGGTGAGCGTGACAAAGTCATGTGAATAAAAACCATTCTTTACTTGCAAGTAAATATACCCTTTTAAGTGTGTTTACTCGCAAGGATTAACTTCAGAATTTTTGAACTCAAGTACTTTCAGTTCTTCTTCATTTTTTTTAAATGATTCGCCTTTCACACTGTTTTATATAGTCTAAGAGCAGTAGCTAGCCCATAATTTTCTCAGCTACTCAATTCTACCAAGCATTCATGAAATGGGGCCCTGTTAAGCCCACTTGCTTTAGGTTCGAGCTCACCCATGGGGAAAGGGGTGACAATTTGACAAAAGATTAATACAAAATTATAGGCTTTCTTTGAAATACGTTACTGACATGACGAGAGTGAACCTGAGCCATGACACAGCTCATCGTGTTTACTTGCTCATTTTTTTACCAAGGCCTTTCATAGAAAAAGCTTCACTTTCAGACCCACTAGAGATGAAATATATTATTATTTCAAAAAACTGCCAAGGTAATGAAAAGGTAAGGTTATGTAACATAAGTAGGTTATAAGATATATATTATTTAATACAAAATACAGTTTGCAGATTTATTAAAAGTATGCCTTTTATACAGTAACTAGCGATCAACACGGTTTTACTCGTGGAAAAACAGAAAAACTTCCTTGAATTTCAGATTAAATGTTAAGGTTGCCATGACAACTACATGAGCTTCCCTATACTTTAACATTGAAACTTTGATGTATCATAGGGCGTAGCCCGGAGGGTATTTTTTAAAAACCGTTCTTAGTGGGTGCCTGTGCCCTGAAAGGAACGTTCATGCAAAGTTTCAAGGTTCTAGGTCAAGTCGTTTGGGCGGTGCGATGATAGGTCAGTGGTATTTGACAAATATAAAGTAGAATACAATCAAATGAAACATCTTATTGATTTAATTGTCGATGCCTCTTATCTTAGAATGCATTTGATAAAATGTTATCTTATGGTTTTATTGTTTGGTTATTTGGATTTTTCTATACACTTGTAGTGTTGAAAACTACATTATATGTTAAGTTTGGGGAGGAAATTCATTGTTACCAAGTGACCCTACTTTTAAAATTACATTTATCCTACTTATTATTAACTAATTACCCCTATATAAAAATTAACGTACATTTTTAAGGTTTTCCTGGATTTTTTTATTTTTTACTATCATGAGTTTTAAAATACACTTGGTTTTATTGTGGTTATGTACAAAAATTGGCTCTTTAATTTTTTTTAATAATCGCCAACTTTAATTTTTATCCCACTTTAAAAAAAACCCTTTTAAAAATCACGTCATCAAAAGTTTATAAATGTAAATTTCTTCTACATCACACCACCAGGTGGGATGCTGACCTCCGTGACCACCTGTGAAGTGTATTTAAGGCGAATATAAATGTAAGATGAATGTGAAATGGGTGATCATCATGCACAGATTTCTGGGGGGTGCCAGGAGCACCCCCTGATTTTTGCTTGATTATTTGGTGGAAAAAGGGGAATTAACTGTCAATATAACTTTGAATAAGCCTTTACATAAATTACAATAGGGTTGTTATCAAATAAAATAAACAGATATTTATTAGAGTATGCCTGCACATAGACTATTTGAAGAGGAATTTGACGTTTGAATTTGAGCATACAATACTTCAAAAGTGAGGTGATCTGGCACCCCCAAAAATTAAAACCTAAACCCGCCCATGGTGATCATGAAAGCGTTGCTACTGGCAAAGGGGAGCTGATTGATATGAATCAATTAATTGCAGCTGGATTCAGTTTGGAAGCTTCACAACATAATTTCAAATTTGTTTTTGATTTTGTGGACATTTCTCGTCACACATCTGTGTTCAGTGCAAAAAAAATCAAAACATAAAATCACCAATACCAACAATTAATTTCCAACAATGAGTTATTTCAGGATCTTGCTTGAAGAGGTGAACTTCATTTTCCAAAGTGTGCACATGAAGTTCATGAAGTTCTCTCATGAAGTAAATAAAGTAAATTAAATTGGAACTTTATTATTGTACAAATTACAGGGAAGGACATAAATAATTGGAGGTTATGATGCTGTTGTTTTAATGAGCAGGAATGGTTTGTTCAAGAAGTAGATATGCATCTTCAATTTTACTGTAATGCAATTGCATAATTGAGGTGCTTTTGTTTTCATAATTTTTTTTGCTTTAAAGATAGCTGCTTGCTACTTTTAATCATTGGTTTAATTTATTAATTACAGTTCTTTTACTCATCCCTTTAATTATAGAATCATGGGCTTCAGTATTACAATTTTACAATATTGTACACTTATCTACATTACTTACATTAAACTAGGAGCCTTATAATTCCCCAAATATTTTAAGGTTACAGTGCCAGCAACAACTGAAGAACTGGTGCCTCAAAATCACTTTTATTGAGTCATGCAATAGAAATTTATTCAAAAAAGGTGTCTCAAACCAAATGTTTCTTGCAAGACCTTTATTGAGTTTCACCTTAAAGAAAAGGTGATGTAGATTGTATGTTAATTACCCGATTTGAAAAAAAATGTTTTGCACTGTAACACAAGTTATACACTCTGCCCAATCCATACAAGTATTATTCGAAATTATTACAACAACGTTGTGTATCCAATATTTATTTATGTTTTAAAGCAAAAAAATATTGTTTTCCTTTATTGTTTACCGTCAGATTTCATGAGACCAGTTGATCCTAAGAAATATTCTAGGAAACTGTCCAGTATTTGAGATCAAACATAATTAATTGACAGTCATCATTGGATTTTTACATCTACGAACATAATTAATAACACAAGATTGCTCTTCACAGCAACTCTATCAGGACTTGCAGTCATCCAAATTATCAATTTGATATTTATGCCACTATTCAAAAAAGGTGTCGCAATCCAAATGTTTCTCACAAGACCTTTATTGAGTTTCACCTTAGACTCAAGCATGTTTTCATAGCGGTCCTGTCTCTCTATAATACACGAATAACAAAAATTTTTTTGTTAAAAAAGAGTAAACTTTTAACCCATACTTATATTGGCTCAAAGTCGAGCAGTCGAACGGTCGAAGGCCCCCGAGCTTGCACTTGGCACAGGCATTCGGGCGGAAATTAACTTCACTAAATTTAATAGCGCCTCGCTTTGACTGAAAATATAAGCTGGCTAATTTTAGCCATTATGAAAACTATTCCTCATAACTTGTGCCCGAGACTAATTTGATTTGTATCTCGAGCTAGGTGGCAAGTCCCGCGCCGGAAGTGATCCTCTAGACTAGACCGGCGACTTCCGGGGTAATTTGGAAACAAATCTGGACAGTTTGAAGGCGTCAATCAGCTGATGCGAGAGCTATACAGGGACCGGAAGTGGGCGTCCCTCCCCCTCGTCTCTCACCCTTCCAATCACAAGTATTGACTTATCTTCACACTCAGCTGAAGATAACGAAGGACGAAATAACTCTGGGAATTTCAGATTGATCGAAGCACTTTATAACTTACTCGTCTTGATAAGCTACAACAATATTTCGTATCAAGTATCGCCTTCAGTTACGTCAGGAGACAAGTAAAACACTAAAAATAGACAAATCTTTTCTTTTTTTTGAAACAATAGCTTTATTTACAATCTGTTTCAGTATGTGTAGAAACAATAAGTGAACATGATAAATTTGAACATCTTGAATCAGAATTTGTTCCATCAACAAAACTGACTGGGGTAACACTAATATGTCACTTAACATTGAAAAAATAGTACAGTACTAAAATTCAGATGCGATTTGGTAGGTACAGAATGATACATCGCTTGAATTTGGGTGACTGTCCAATTTTGTCAGATATTTTTTTCACTGTAATTTTGAATTTCTTCTGCAACGAAAGAAATTTTGGTGTCATTGTGAATGGTTGTGTAGAAAAATCTTAAGCGTAAAACGTTTCAGGAAGGAAGAACATCAACCCCAATTGGTGATCAACATTGAATACTAAGCTTGGTATGTCAATGAAACATAACGATAACAAGAAAATCAGTGAAATTTAATACAATGAAATTTATCATTCCAAAAAGTGATGCGCATTAATGGACAAACTTTACATTTTAATTTAATTTGATGCCTCTGTTTTACATCAATAATGCCATTTTTTCATTTATAGAACATGTTTGATGTTGCTGAACACTCAACTCAATCAAATTTCATTCTGATGTTTTCAATAAAATGTCACCAACCTATAAAATTCGACTCTTGACGCTACGAAAGGTTTTGATGGTTATCGTTCGTAATTAAAAATCAAAGATATTATTTTAAAGTCCAATAAAAAATGTAAATTAAAATAAATATTGCCTAGAGAAAAGAAGAGGATCTTTTACACAGAACCTGAAGAAGAGCATATAAAGCGTAAGGTAGAGCGAACAGAACAATAAATTCTTAAAAATTCAAAAGCTGGTTATAAAAAATGAATTTTCAAATATCCTTCCACAAAGTCAGAATGACCTCGACAGGGGTGGAAGGGGGGTGGGGGGGGCTCGCTCAATGACTCGTTCACAACGCCGCCCCCGCAGTCGCTGAATGAGACATTCTGTCCCCGGGCGCTCGCCGCTCGCCGCTCGCCGCTCGCCGCTCGCCGCCGCTGTCGCTGTCGTCAAATATTTACATTGTTAACAATTCTGAATTCAGGGCGCACTGCGACCCTCGGCAGTGGAAGGTTCTCATCTTGGTGTATTCACTTGAGGGATGGATGTCTAAGTCGTTGTTCTAAGCAGAAGTAATCATCTGCTTTTTAAAGCAATGAAAAACTATATTCAGCAGAGACGAGTCAAAACCTCATTAAATAACATGCGATGTCTTCACGTTTTTAGAAAAATAGTAGAATATCAATGATACAACTTTAACCGCTAGATATCTTAAGCTCAAAACCTTTCAACATTAGAAAATTGTTTGGTTCACAATTAAAGAAAATATATTTCAGTGTTATAACTCTGTAGCTATTGAGAGTACACTAAATAGAACTGGCGGGCTAAGGTTGAGCCTTTCAAAAAGGCAGCTGATTTTTAAGCATTAAGTCAATTAATTTAGATATTACAGTTGATTTCAAAACATAAGGCCCACGTCGTCCATAAGCCCAATGATACGGACTGGATCTTATGATTTGAATCGGATCATACTGATGTTACCCGTGGCTTCGCCCACGTTCAAAATGACAGTAAGATATTTTCATAATAAGATTTTATTGGTAATATGATAATGAAAATATTCCAAATATTTTTGATAAAGAAATAATTTGGATTTCTGAAATCAAGCCGTTGGTAGTTAGCTTAATAAGTGAATACGTTGTTACAGCTGACTTACATAATATAAAAAACAAACAAAGTCACAAACTTTCACACTTGACTTATAATATTATTAAGTAGGATGAGCCCAGGATCAGCTGGCCTGCTTCAAAACTTGACCTTGACCCGCCAGTTCTATTGAACTTTGTAACAGTATAAGTAAGTAATTGTATAAAAAAACAGTGATTTATAGATCCTACATGAGAAATAGGTTTAAAAAAGAGGAACTTATTTGTTTCCGTTGCTCGTTTTTCTAAACTTTTTCAGGCTACATCTAAATAAAGTAACAACCCCGTGTGAAGGTTGCTTATAAATGTACAAATACAGTGTTAGGGGAGAATAGAATTCAGTGTTAAGTTTTGCCTTAAACTGTTGCAGTGATGCAGTAGGTTCTAACTATCAGTGTTTAGTTGTCAAACAATTTGAATGTCAAGTGTGTACAAACTAATACAATTATTAAAATTCAATTTTGCTTTGCCTTATTGCATGTATTTTGAAGCACTAAGTATAAGGCTAATCTTTGACGACAAATAATGAAACTTTGTTTGGTCATTCTTAATCAAGATACACAACGCTTATCTGTCAGATCAATATTGACTCGAGCGTTGGAAAAGTTCTTGAAAGTCTTGAGACTGAAAGAGGGGTTCTTAAATGGTGTATCAAACCCTATAATTAATCATTAATCACATATATTCGAAGCTTTACTTTTGCCCGATTTTGTTTTACGTCAGTACGATTTTCATTACTTTCATTATTTTCATTACGATTTTTAGTATTTTGTGAACCGGACTGAAGGTTTTACTAGTTGGAAGTTTTCATCAGGTTCAAAAATGACATATGTAGTGTTTCCCAAACTCCTCCCTGAACTTGGTACTTCATATACACAATTAATTATGTACTAACTAAAATATAAGTAATTTATCCGAAATAAAATGTTAGGTCTTGTAAACTAAACCGCATTAGATTTTAAACCCTGTACATTCGGGAGAGCGGCGCGGCGTGGTGGCGCGGCGTGGTGGCGTAGCAATGGCGTTGTCACGGCGGCCACGGGGGGCGCTCGGGTCGATAGCGTCGTCTGGATCAATACCAGCTTCACCTGAGCTGCAGCCGCTGCAACGATGCAACGGTGCAACGCGGCGAGGGCACATCACTACCATGATGATGAGACCTCGTAACTCGATTTGTAAAGAAACTATATCTAATAACAAATTGTCAATTCCAACGAAAACATGGTTTAAAGTTTACCCCTAAATAAATCATTGTATAAAGATATTGTGCTATAGAAAGTAGTGCAATTAGTTTTCTTAAAATAGTTATTCTTAAGGGCAGTCTCTGCCCTAAAAGATAAAATGGCTATTAAAGCGGTTTTTGAGTAAACAACCGTATTTTATACTGCAGTTAATCTAAAAGCCACCATTCCATGCAAAAAAGTTCGAAACAAATTCCTATGGGCCTGAAAATAATTTAATCTTGATAACTATAAAAAGAATGTTCGTGGTAGTTTAAGTACTTCTTTTGTAATATCAATTGTAGTATGCTGGAAACAATAAAAATTCTAGTTTTAATCGTGAGTTTTCTGGGAAAGTGCTGAATTCTTATATGCACTTAGCAACACTGAGTTTTATTGAAATTTGTTTCATATTCAGGGATATTTTTAACCAAATAAGGCGCAAAATCATACTTTCCTAAATTTTCAAACGTTCAAGTTAGAGATTCACCTAAATGAATGATATTAAATAAGATTAAGTATAAAAATCAGTGACGATTGTTCTTAAAAACACCACAAATTATTGTGCATAAACCCCTTTTTGAGCATCGATAAAGAATCAAATAGTATCACAACCATTTACTAAACCAGTGAATTCATTGAGGAAGGCCAGTATTTGAGCATCGATAAAACAATAAAATAGTATCACAACTATTTAATAAACCAGTGAATTCATCGAGGTAGGCCAGAGTCAAAGTAGTAAACCTGCTTCTGCTGAAATCACTTGAAGTAAATAGCTTCAAAGATGAGTTCATAAATATATATTATATTTATAAAATTTGACATTAATATTTGGGTTGTCTTGAATCTGAAAGCCTTTAACTATTGCATTGAATACTTATGAATACATTTTCTACCATTTCTACCAATCGATCCTAATGAGTGGAAAAATCTTAGAAGTAAATTTAGAAAATATTTTGATAGGAAAGTTTGTTTTAGTATGAGGATGGTCAGAACACAGGTATTATACTGTAGCCTTTTATACTATCCCAATCTATGCCTCTATAAAGGACATGGAATTTAATGTAATACAAAAAGGGTGGCAAGACTGGTAAAAAGATTGAAAGATTAATCATTTAGGCTCTCTCTCTATATATATATGTATTCAAAATTTAAAATATAAAGATAAACTGGGTACCCTTTTTAAAATATTTGTTATTGAGCGACATGTTTCGCCTTTATGGGCATTTTCTAGCTCTAAGTTTAACCTAACTTATTGACATATATAATAATATTTATATCATATGACTGACTACTTCATTTTTTGTTCTTGATTATGTCGCTCAATAAAAAATATTTTAAAAATGGTACACAGTTCATCTTTATATTTTTAATAATAAAAGTAGCCTTTCATTGTGATAATTGTAATATATATATATATATATCACTTATGATTTTTAAATACTGCAGCTTTTTAAACTATCCCAATAGTTTATCTGTGCCTCAATAAAGAAAGAGAGCAACAGGGAATTGAACGAAATGCAAAAGGGGTGGCAATAATTTAAAAAGATTAAAAGATTCATTATTTAGGCTATGATTTCAATATATCAAGCTCGCCAAATTTTAAATAATAAAGCAGCCCTACACTATTATTGAAAGCATTATCAACGTATCACTAATCTCGACCCGGGATCAGAAGCAATAAAAAAATCTTCACATATTTTGAGACGCAGGGTTTTCGTAAAATTAAATAAATAAATTATCTGAAAACAGTTTATAGCAGTGGTTTTATTTACTTGTATGTAATAAATCCAAACCAAGTTATAAGGCCAGGAGGGCATGAATGGCCGAGTCGGGGGTGGGGCTGAGAACACAGTATTGATCCATACCGCCCTCCCTGTTCAATGGCGGCCTACACAGATATACATGTTCACAGGACCTCCTCCCGCGGTCCGCTCTGGCTTGGTCAGTTACAGAAATGGCCAATAAATCATATTTTCACTGTACTGTAGGCTACATATTTCTTACATTTTTTGCTTACACCAAAATAATAAACTATGAGCTATTCCAGACAACATTCGTACATTTCAACGAGCACAGAAGGTACTCCTTGGTAAATTTCAATAATATGTTTTTTTAACTAACTGACCATGCTATTGTACAGATCCAGTATAATTCTGTAAGTGTAAAAGATTTCGCTTATGAACAAATTCAAATAACGTTGAATCAAATGTAAGCAAAATAAGTATAATAAGTAATAGTATAATAATTTTACAAATAAATTCTCAACGAGCATAAAAAATTTGAAGGTTATAAGATTGTTTTTATGACGTGCAAAAAAATGCTCGCAAGGAAAATTACTCCTTTAGAAAGATATAATACTTTGAACATACTCTATGTTAAAATATTTACCTGCATAGAACACGTTTTAGAGCTAAAAATAACTTATTGAATACAGTACTTTATTTACTTACGTCTTTTCAAATTTGATTTTTCTTAAGGCGGACATGTTTTGCATTTACAATGAAAATTGTAAAAAAATTCATAACTCATAAAATCCCGTCATATATGACTTGACAAACTATGATTTCACAAACTGTTTCATAACTTATAACATGTTTGCCAAAACGTCTCATAGGTTATCGTATCTTAACATTTTAAGCTGTAATAAAGTTTGTTTTTAGAAATAATTTAACGAATTTAGAAATGTTTCATAGCTTATAACGGTTTTGACATACTGCCTCATAGCTTGTAACAAATAATTTGCGTTAGGAGTTTCTAGCTCCTATTGCCATTATAAGCTATAAGTTATAATACAAAATTAAAATTATAAGCTATGAGATTATATAAGCTACGAGACCTTTCGTCAAACAAGCTGTGGCACAATCGGGATTCTTTGAGTTATAAAATGCTTTAGAAATTTGCATTACATAAGCAATGGAACAGTTTGAGAATTATATGAGCTATGAAACGACTTCCTCGTTATAGCTATGAGACAGTTTGTTATTAGAAATTATATAACAGATGCAGAAAAGTATCATAGCTTACAACGCTTTTGACATTATAAGCTGTGAGATTATGCTGGAGATTATAAGCTATAAAGGACTCCACATCGTGTTTATGTCGCGCATAAAAAATATAGTGAAAGGTATATCACTCTGAATATACTCTATGTTAATGCATTTATACTAGATCGATACACTTATAATCCAAATTGCAGCCCAGTCCTGGTAGTCTATGCGGCTTCAACAGCCATGTACGGAGGAGTGCCTGAATTGCGTCACATTCTCGAAGGCGTTCGGCCAGGGCAGCGAGGAATTGCCTTCTCCACTCTCCTCCAAACTGAAAAGCACCTTGTTTCCAAAACTTTATTACAATAGATTACTCAGCTTATCTCAGTTTCTTAGAATTTACGGCGTAATCCTTGATGATTAACTGTTGTTGAGTAAAACATGGTTGTATTCATTGTTAGGCCTACTGCAGGTGTCAATAACCAAAGCATGTAGGTTATTCTAAAACATGATTCTTCTTTGGTTTTTGACTGAAACATATAGGCCTAGGCCTATACAGTGTCAAAAAACTTCACCATTGGGCAGTATCAAACAGCTATTTCTCTTCTACCTTGCTGTTGATATTGGGTAAAGAAATATAATTCTTCGATTATAAAGTAATCAGTGCATATCACAAGTCAACAGATTGTCTGACACTGTCATCACATTATAATTGCCGACAACTAGGTCGATTTCTATCAGCTGTTCAACAATGGCCAGTTTCCGGTCGGAGGAATGTGGCCGGAAACGACGTTTCCTATTGGCCATATGTTTCCGGGTGGCCAACAATGGTATGTTTCCGGCGTGGATGACATTTGGCGCGCGGCTAGAACTGAGCACTTCCCTCCCCTTTCACCGGTGTCGAAATGAAAATTATTCAGTTAGGGGTGAATTTCCTTTTCCCACACCTTCACGGCGGAAACAGGAGAGGGGCGAGCGGCAGGTGAGGGTTAGAGGAGCGGAAATGCAAATTACAGCGCCATGATTGAAATCGGTTTTCTTTCCTAGAGAAAAAGTTAAAAATAAATAATACACAGTTATACATTTATGTAGGAATATGATGAGTTTATGTCTGGACTTGATCCAAAGATGATACAAAATAATCATACAAGCAATAAATCACTATTGACGCATCTTAATGACTTTTTGACATAACGCCAGCGCCATTTCACCAGGTCAAGGTTGTGCTAATGCAGTATTTATGAAGTTTTCTAAAAAAAAATTACGACTCATTTAGAACAATGTTTAATAAGATTATCAATCTCATTGTTAAGTAAAATTGTTTACAAAGTAACGAAAATATACCATTTGTTGTTCACATAGTAATATAAATTGCTCTGAGGTTAAAATTGCTATTGCAACCTTTACATTAAAACTTTCCCACTTCTCCAACCAACAAACCAGACAGATATAAAACCATCTCGTCTGTAAATCTGGCACAAATGTTATTCAAATGATCTAGATGCGTTCTAAGAAAGGATTTTAAAATATTGTTAGTACTCAAAAGGCTAAAACAGGGTTCTTAACCCTTTAGCGCCCAGTGTTGCCTTTTCTCTGGGCGCTAAAGGGTTGTCTTTTCTCTGGGCGCTAAAGGGTTAAGAAGATTCAAAATGGCGGCCATTTTTAATTTTCAATGCTTATTTCTTTCCTACCCTACAAGAAAATGTATGGCTTTTGGGCCATGAAAATAATAGGCACAAACGTTCTTTACAGCTGCTTACTAAGAAAATAATTCAAAACATTTTTTTTCTTAAAAGACTATAAAGTCGGGTATATTATAAAATTCAAAATGCCAGCCAATTCCAGTTGTTAAAACTGATCATGGAAGGCCCGTGAATTGTTTTCAAGGAATAAAAAGGGTGTTACTAAATATATAATTTACAAGTCAAGTATATTACGGTAATCTATTTGTAAAGTGCTCTTGAGGAACTCACGTTTTACAGACAACTCGAAGTAATGTAATGAATTTTAATGTTATAAAATAGTCTAACCATTTAATAATAAGTAAGTACTAAAACTTTAATCTTGGAACTTGCATGGACATTGCATCTCAAATATAAGCATTCAATTCGAATAGATTAGTGATCTAGATCTTCAATGTGATTAGGAAACCTCTTATCTTGAGAATTATTTTAGGTTTTGCACTGCCTCTTTTTTCTTAAGTTTTTAGTCTAGTTTAAAAACCATGCTGAATTACGATGTAAGTCGAAAATCCACCTTTTGCGTGTTATGCCTCATCTCGTGAGTTCCAAATTGGCTGACTGGAAAAAGATGGATGCACTGTGTTGTATGAAAGTTCTGAGCTCAATCCCTTGAATTGCAATGATATTTTTCCAATTAAAAACGTCAAGATACCCAATTATATGAGGTCATTCATATTTCAAATACGAAAATTTCAATATTTTTATCAATAAATTGTAAAATAAGACTGTGGTTGCAAATAGAAGCTGATTCATACCACCTGCTAAGGATAATATTGAGGAAACGTTTCACCTTCTCATTTCAACCTAGCTTGGAAGATAAAATCCCTATAGCTGCCGCGTTTTTTGTGTAATTGTGCCCATACCCCAAATCAGCCCATTTGTGTATTTGTAAGAATCGCACATTGCATAATATTATTCAATTACAAACTAGCGGGCGAAGCCGCGGGTATATCTACTACTAGTAATATTATATAATGCAGCTGATTCAATTTACATTAGTGATTTTTTTCACTTGATTCACTTGTACCTTCTTGCATACTTTCCGATACTTCGCTCAAATAATTAGGCTTCGGCTTCGTTCAAATTTGGAATAAAGAACGATTTTAAGCACAGGAGTGAAACCTAGTGCCTTTTTTAAATGGAAAAAATTACAGGACGAGTCGTCCTGTGTAATGTAACATAACTGTTGCTAGTTCTTGTACAAATGCCCAAAGAATTTCGCCGTTTCACCAGGTACCCCGTCCCGCGTCTTTGGGCTCTCGGCTGTCAAATGACAATCAGGCGGAAACGGAACTGGCTGCACGGATTTCCGGAAATGAGGACGGAGCGGCGGCGGAAGTGGGCGTGAGGCGTGGTCGCCGCATCCTGTCTCGGGCCTGTCTTCCTGCGGCACCTCGGCCCGCCACTTCCTTCGGCGAACTCGAGTGTTATCGCAGTCTATAGTAGCAGGGTTGATTATTTTTTCCGCGATGAAAGTTTGTTAGCAGAGCCCGATCATCATGAGGTTTGATCATTCAAAGCAAGATGGTTCAAGAAGTGAAGCTTGATGATATTTTTATTGTGGACGTGAAGAAGGTGGTTTACCACCGAAATATTGTAATATCGAACATCCGAAATATTGCATTGTAATCATTATTTAACTTGGACAATTAATTGACAATAGCAATGTAAAGTTAAATTATTCTTTTATTCCCATAAGTCTCGGAAATGTGGTCTTGAAACAGCGAAGGATATTTCAAGAAAACTTGTTGTGGCTGAGCGGCCAGGCATGAACCATCCGTCGGGATGATTGGATCAATCATTCCAACAGGCGTATTGGCATGCTGGGGTGACTGATTTAAAAGAAGGATTCCATCTTGGAGAGCAAAAAGCTTTCAAAAACTTTAGAAATCATTCCAACAGGCGTATTGGCATGCTGGGGTGACTGATTTAAAAGAAGGATTCCATCTTGGAGAGCAAAAAGCTTTCAAAAACTTTAGAAATCATTCCAACAGGCGTATTGGCATGCTGGGGTGACTGATTTAAAAGAAGGATTCCATCTTGGAGAGCAAAAAGCTTTCAAAAACTTTAGCAATAGCTAATAAGATTGACACTGGCCTATGATTCTAAATGTCATTCCTGTTTCCAAAATTATATATAGGTATATCAAAGCCTCCCTCGAGGCTAACAGAAAATGTACTCTCAGCCAAAGAAATATTGAACATAAAATAGGCTTAAGGCTTCGGCTAAGGAGCCTAATGGGCAGATATCTATTTTCTTGACAGGAGTGTAAAGCTAGATAAAGTAAATAAATAATAAATTATTAGCAGCCCGCGTCGCTTCGTTACTTAAAAAAAGAACAAAATCTCCAGTGGCTTATTAATAATTTTTCCTTTATTAGCATAACGCTCGATTATATTATCAACATTCACCTCAGTATCACGATGTATGTATAAAAGACATAATCCGTTCTACCTTTCTTCAACCATTCTTGTCCGTTGCCACGATTTAACTAGCTTTACATTTGCCTTTAGTCAGCGATCGGCAAATACCCGCGATCATTTTTCACGGCCGATCGCGAGTTCCGCAAAGCGACATCGGCCATTTATCCGCGATCGGCTGATACACGCTATTGTATTTCGGCTGTTCACTAATTCCACAAAGTGTTTTTAGCCGTTCAGTCGCGACTAAAAAATACTTGCGACCGTTATCGCGGCCGATCGCGAGTTTTGCAAAACTACGTTTGCCGTTTTTATTCGCGATCGGCTAATGCGCGCGATACTTTTTGCGGCCGATTGCGCGAATTTCTCAAAGCTGAATTTGCCGTTTTCTTCGCGATCGGAAAATACGCGCGATCGTTTTTTGCGGCGGATCGCAAGTTTCGTGAAGCTACACTCTTTTTGCGATCGCTAAAACGATCCCGAACCGAAAATTTCCTTAAGCTAATTTTATATCCCACCCGAAAATCGGGAATTTCATTTTCACGAATTTCCCAAAATTTCTGATTTTTCCCCTCATTCTCGGGGGGGGGGGCAATTGCCCCCTTTACCCCCCCCCCCTTGGATCCGCCACTGTTCCTTCTGGCGAGGATAAATTATTTTTCTTAGACTTATAAAAAGTCTGTAATTTAAGAACTTAAAATCATAATGTGGATGAATATTAACTGACTTTGGCCAGACCTGCATTCTGTAGGTTAATTGTGAAACTATTTTAAACTTGACCATCTGTTTCGTTATAAACAAATGTCAATCGCAAAAAGTTCACAGGTTTTACAACAGATAGAAGCACTTTCGCTGGAATTTCAAAAGCCTCCTGTCTGAAGGCTTTCCATGGGTTTTTCCAAACCCGCAAAAGGAACATCTAGATAGTAATAGCTTTAATTTGATAGCAAATATGTGTAGACAAATTTATTTCTAGGGGTCGATTTGCTCTGTACAAAATCCTAGAAATTCTTTTAATAACATTAACAGGTTATTTTTTTATTTTTTTGTTATTTTTTTGCTCTTGGTTATTTTTTGTTATTTTTTTTGGAATTCGGTTATTTTTGTTATTTTTTTTGGAAATTTGGTTATTTTTTTATTTTTTTCAACCTCAAGAACTGCTACAAGCCCTGTTTACAGTATTCATCTGTCAGACGATCTTGTAGCAGCATCGCGGCAGACGAATCTCCTCATCCTAAAATGCGTGAAAACTAAGTCTCGTTGCGTGAAAACCAAGTCTCGCCGTCAAATCTAGGCAGATTTGTGATTAGTCTGACGAGATTTTCTTTTTTACCAAGGTTAAGAATGTATTATCCCCAATATAACGCCGGTTTTCTATTTTTTTGCAGCATTTTTTGTGTACAAAAGGTTATTTTTTGGTTATTTTTTTCTTATTTGAGTTATTTTTTTTATTTTTTTCAACCTCAAGAACTGTTGCAAGCCCTGAAATATAGACATCTTTATTGCAGTCGACAATAGAATTGCTTCGCAAACGTCATTACAATAGTACAAATTATGTATAAAGTACAATGTTCTTTATCTGTGCCAAATTTTAATTCGCGTGAATGCCTAGAATTTAAATATCCCAGCGGCTCATCATTAACTCATCAACTGAGTACAGGACTTTGGTCACCAAAAGGCGTTTTATTAGAGTTTTGAATTGATTTTTATTTTCTGATTGCTTGATACCTTCAGGGAGGTTATTTAGAAACTTGAGTCCAGCCTGCGACGGCAAATGCTCAAACTTCACAGTTCTGTGCTGCCCGAGTCGATAAGTGTCCCTGCCCCTAGTATCGTACTCGTACTGGTGGATTTGACTGCCCTGGACGAGTGAGCATTTATACTTGCAGTACAGTGTTACCTCTAAGATATAAAGGCAGGGCAATGTAAGCAAAGCAAGCTACCTGAAGGCTTCCCTACAAGATTCTCTTGATTGTAATTTGCAAATAATTCTAACTGTTTTTTGCAGTCTGAAAACCCTTTCTTACCTCAGTTTAGCACAGCTACCCCAAAGTCTAATTCCAAAGGAAAAATGGGGGTAGATTAGGCCAAAGTAGGCCATTGACAGCACGTCCTTTGAACAAAATTTTGCAAGGTTACGTAATGCAAAAATACCGGATGTAACCTTGGCTCAGACGTGGTCAACATGATCTTCCCAGGTCAGCCCTCGATCAAGGTACATTCCTTGGAACATGGCGGAGTCAGTGTCCTCTAAGAGGACATCATCCACCATGACAGCAGGCTGCATGTCATGTTCCTGCTGTCGGAGGAAAAATGAAATCACGTTTGATTTAAAGTGGTTTGTCTTCAGACTTGGTTCGGAAAATCTTAATCATTCTTAATCATCTATATAAATAAAATTAGAGTTTTGTCTGTACATTGCTTAGAATTATGAAATTTTCGGTTATTTTTGCGTTTTGAAGGTCAGAGAATCTGAATCAAGCCTTTTTTCAATTTATGTCACGATGTGTGTTGGTAACGCTCAACATCACACTTTAGACCGCTTTTCACGCAAAAACTAGAGTACTGTTATGGCTGAAACGTTTTTCCTGTGTAGTATGCACATATGAGAAGGCTTTAGACGACTTAAAACTAGCGTACGTCTTTTTTAAATTAAATAGCAAGCTTCTAAAAACCGAGTTTTATTTGATTTCAACCAAGTTTCCCCATAATAATTAAAGGGGATGATGTTTTGTTTACATTTTCAGAGTTCCAAGCAGATGGTAGTTACCTTCACTGATGGATTCGTCGTTACAGATGTTGAATGATTTCATTCAGTTTTATGTTTTGGTTTATAATATTTATTTTTTTATGTACTATATAAAAGTAGCATTTAATCCATCGTTAGTTTTCGTACATAATCCATTTGCTCATGGAATCTACTCATGAAGTATAAAATGTTTGATATTTTTAGGCAATTTATTAAATCACAAGTACTTTTGAAATCAAACTGCAAAATCCTAAAACACGATTTTATTTTATCTCGACCAAGTTTAAGTTGTGGCAGAATACAAAATAATTGATGAACCTTTTATATCTAAACAGATGTAAAAAGCAAAAAAAAAGTAGTATGTCAAATCAGCTGTCAGGAATAGAACATAAAATAAATCACTGACTAGAGATAATTTAAAGGCCTTTCTTCCCTGTAACAGCTGTTATTGAAAGAGCTAATTTAAACCATTTATTTTATGTACATCATTAGAAAAAGACTTTGCTTTTGTCTTTTAGCGAATTTCATTGACGGAATTAACGAATTTCCTTAAAGGAATAAACTGTTACCATAGGTCTCATGGCAAGACCTAAGCCCGAGGCCATAATAACTTTTCACTTTGGGGCTCCCAGAAGCAAAAACACCATTTGAACGATATTTAAAGCGGAAAACACAGCACATTGTCCCTATTTTATCCTCATGGGAAATAAGAAAAATTCTATATCTCGGTTACTACTCAACACACCTTAATAAAACTTGGTATATGTGGCTTTTATGGTTCAGATTCACATGATATTGTTTTAAAACCACAAAATGTCTGTATGTCTGTTGCAGCAGACCTGCATACTCATTCCCTATGTTATTCTTATGGAAGAAATAAAATAAGGTCTGGAGGTCTGCTATAACGGGGGTATTTTTTCGTTCAAGATAGATCCTAAAAACCTTAGAACTTTTTTTGACATTAAATCAAGGGAAAATTCTACGTTTTACGAACATATACTTTCATGAAACAGAAAACTGTACACTTGGTCTGCTGCGACGGGGGTATTTATATCCTGCCTAAGTGCCACTCAATACCATACATGCGAGCATATCTGACGATATTGGGCGTAAGCTTTCCTAGGGCAGTGACACACTTGAGGGCTTTGTCGGCGGGGCGCTGAATCTACCCGCATGTATAGTACAGGGAGGCCAAATAGAAATACCTTCTGCGGGGGGTAGTAATAGAATTACTCCAGTCGCAGCAGACAAGCGGTCTTTGCAGATTCCTGAAAACATCTTTCTGATTAATGAAAGTTTGCCTTCTTTACATTTGTCCAATACCACTGACCTATCACTGCACAGCCCAAACCACTTGTCTTACAACCTTGGACCTTTGCATGGACGTTCTTTACGGCGTAAGCATCCGCTAAGAACGTTTTTTTTAAATTCAAACTTTTAAGGGGTCTTGGCGAGGTCGAAGTTTATAAGTTCTCCTTAGTAAATGGAATGGATGATCTTTTGTTTAGTTTTCAATGTTCATTCAACAAGCAGATGGTTCAAGCTTCACATACGGATACAGCTGATTTACAATTTTGTTACTTTCATAATGGTTTTATGGTTGTTTTGTTAATTGATTATTTTGATTATATGTACTATATAAAAGTTAGATTTAGTTTAGTTAGTTAACTTAAAGTTATCATTCGTTTTTGTACCTTATTTGTGTAATCATAAACTCAGTATGTGGCCCTATATTCATTTAGTCAGCAGGGAGCTACAATTTTTATCGTGAGCGAAGCCACGGGCAACTGCTAGTTTCTTAATATTTTTTTCAATGTCTGGATGCAAGAGTTAAGATCAATGTATGACTTCACTTCAAGCTCCTGATTTGTTGAAGCTTTTACGCAGATGGTGGTGTTATATCAGCGTATTGGATCACCTTTCCATTGTGGATCGATGAACCAATATTGTTGACGTACAGCAGGAAAACAACTGGGCCCAGAATAGATCCCTGCGGGACTCCTTGAGACATGTTTTCTATTTGAGAAAGAAAATTTTCAACTTGGACGCACTGGACTCTGTTATTCAAGTAGGAAGTAATCCACTTGAATGGAACTCCACGAATGCCGTACAGTGGAGCAACACACACAGTGCAACAGCACTGTGGAGCTACCTGGTGCAACAGTGTCTCATGATGCACACAGTCAAAAGCTTTCGAAAGGTCGAGAAATATGCTGAGCACCTGTTCTCGCCTCTTGAGGCCATCGACAACCATTTCAATGAGATTTGTGAACGCATCAATTGTGGAATAGGTTTTCTTAAATCCAAATTGATGTGATGAGAGAATGTCAAAATGATCTAGGTATTTCATAAGCTTTTGCAGGAAGAGCTTTCAAATACCTTACTGAACACTAGTAAAATTGAAATCGGACGGTAGTTGCTGGAGAGATGAGGATCGTCCTTTTTGAAAAATGGAATCACCTTTGCGAACTTGAGTTGGCAAGGAAAACCTCCAGTTTTAAATGGCAAATTTAGTAATATTTTGAGTGGTGCCAAAATGTGCCTGTAGCAACGTTTGATCAACCACACTGACCTGCCGTCAATGTTACATGATTTTATTGGTTTGAGTTCCTCGATAACGTAAGTATCTTAGTATTTTAGTATTAAGGAAATATGCGCAGGCATAATCGATATCAGCACCATTTTGGTAACAAAATTGCAACCAGGGGATGGTGATTATTTGACAAGGCAGGAATATAAAAATCATAAAACCGAGAGTGTACAATGATGAGTCTTAGGAGCGCAGTCAAGCAGCCGAGCTAATACAAAAGGAGGGTAGACTATATCTGCTTATACTAGTGGATCGATAGCATGGTAATTGCAATATCATGAATTCAAATTCGTGATGTTCGTTTGTTAATCTGCGAAATTATTACTATCAAGCAATCCCTCTACTCACTGTTCTCATTGCTCTGCTCGACCTGACATCATTGAGATAAAAATGCAATTTAAAAATAACAGCTCTACGTTTTTAATGCAGTTGTACCTCTTCCCCACTCACGTCAAGTCAGAGTTAGAAGTGAACATTTTCAGAAAGAAGTTAATCGCCTTTTTGATTTATAAGAAATATTACAGTGCTGTCAAAGAGTACTTGTATGGTATTATTCCCTAGTCCCGGGGCTTTATTTTATCTTATATTATTGAATACTGTTATATATTTGTTTTTGTGTGTTCTTTACTTATATAGGCTATGCGTTCATGAACAATGATGAAGGGCGCGATTGGTCCATGCTGTTGTACATAAACTCTGACAATGAAGAATTCTTGATTCTTGTCATCTCGTCATTAGGTACGGCATATAAACCGTTTTGATAAATAGTTTTGGCAATTATTTGAAAATTTAGCAAAAATTCGCCTCAGCCAACGCCAAATCTTCTGTTTAAAAGAACTTATTCTGAACAGTAATCGTTCAAAGTGATTCCTATTAGTCGCCAGCAGTGGACAGCGACAGGTGGAGGGCTTGCTGAGGCTCGCGCCATATCAGCTTCCGGCGGCCACGTCATGTCCGGTCGGTTGTAGGTTATCAACGGCCTTGCGCGCTCCAAACTGAGATAAGGCGCGCGCCTGACTGGTCAAAGATAACCACTTCCCCCGCGCGGACGGTGGACGTGGACGTGTCTACGGGGGCGAGTGTCGCCAGGCTGCCGAGGGGGCGACCCGACGCCGACGACACCAAACTGCGTGGTTTACCCAAAATAGTGACCTGTGACCAGATGGCGCGTTTTAATATTGTCCTTCTTTTCACAATAAGATCGGAGAACCGCAAACGTCTTTGGCACATCTGAATATTATTCCTTCCTTCATCTCACTCCAGTGAAAATCAAATTTAATATCTAGTTATCCAGTCCATTGTACTTCAGTTATTCCTTTCCGTTTTAATCGAGTGAACATAAAATTTCATAACCTATAAATTGTTTCAATAACTTCTTAAAAATTACCCTATAGTTTTACAGCTTTTTTCAGAACTTCTGTATTTTACAATGAATGAAGTTCTCTATATCAAAATAGTTTGTACTTTCCAACGACCTTGCTCACTCGTAAATTAGGCTACTTCGCCGTGTGTCCACTCAAAAAAGTCTAGAAACAGAAATCTTTTTGAGTAGTTGAGAAGTCCATTACTTAAAGATCAAGTGTCTTGAGAATATGATTATCTTTTTTCAATCCGTAATCTTCCACAATGGAAAGTCGTTTTGTTGACGAATCTATAAATTGCCTCTACGCATTAAAATAATGAAAATTATAATAAAATTACTTACACGAATCCAGGATGCTCCTTTTAACTGTGGAATATATAGTTTTATGACTTCTGCTATACCTACAATAATTAATTATTATCTCTCTGGAATATACAGCTGTACAAGCCGAGTTCCCACATTATGAATGGGCGGCCACGGGGCCGCGAGGGTGCTGCCCCGCATCCGGCCTCATTCACCACTTCTCCCGCCAAATCGCCCTCCTCGCTCGCGCGGGAAATAATTCAGACATTTCATTCAATTCAGTGCTGTTGGCTGGTGAAACAGCCCTAACTACGTCTGATGAACACGGTTTGTTTTTATATTGTAGTCACAGGCTAAGTAAAGTAGAACCTCGATAAGAAGACTCTCTAACACAAAAACCTCGATAACAGAGCACTTTTCGAGTCTCCTTGAAATTGTAATGACACATAATGTCTTGTTTCGACGAACCTCAATAAGAAGACTCCTTTGATAACAAGGCTGTTTTCAGATCCCCTTCAGAGTCTTCTTATTGTCGTTCTACTTATACGTTCATCTAAACAGTTCAAAAAATTTCACTGTTATAGGATCCTACGCTGACCTGCGAATGTTTACAGAAAATTTTGGAAAATACATTAACAAAAAATACAGGAGCTACACTGCATTGGGGAAGTTACAGTTGAACTCGAAAAGAATCAAACTGACCTTTTCCCCAATAAAGATTTAACTTAAGACAGAATACAGAAGTTACACTATTACGCTGTGCTGGGTTCTTAAAAGTTCATTTATTGGAAGGTAACTAACAAGCTAGGGTCCTCAAAATTAATTTCTCCCATAAAACAATTAATTTTCTCGAATGTTAATTAGAATACAACGGAGTTAATAACGTTCCCTGCACTCCTGCACTGTGCACCGCGCAGGTCGGGCCCTCGATGGCCTTTTTTGGTAATTTGGAACTTAACTCACAAAATTTACTTTCAACTTTATAAAAACGTTTTATGTCCTGTTATTATTTATACATATTGATTATATACAACCCCACCATTTTTTCTCTTAGAGAATATAAAGCGGCTCAATTACAGTTTGCAACATATTAATACATAAATATACTTTAAAACAGAATACAGTAGTTCCACTCGGGCCGGGCCGGGGCTCCTACTCGCCTCCCACGGGGTAGAAAGTCGCGTGTATTTACATACATTATAATTCTAAATAAATCACATGTTATATAATTAGGCGAGTGGGCGCTGGTTGATCCGCGATCGGAGTGTGGGTCGCCTCCGCAGCGTGTGGATGCATCCACCACTGCACGGGGTGCAGCTGGAGATGCGTCCACCACTGCACGGGGTGCGGCTGGTAATGCATCCACCACTGCACGGGGTGCGGCTGGAAATGCATCCACCACTGCACGGGGTGCGGCTGGTAATGCATCCACCACTGCACGGGGTGCGGCTGGAAATGCATCCACCACTGCACGGGGTGCGGCTGGAAATGCGTCCACCACTGCACGGGGTGCGGCTGGAGATGCGTCCACCACTGCACGGGGTGCGGCTGGAAATGCATCCACCACTGCACGAGGTGCGGCTGGAGATGCGTCCACCACTGCACGGGGTGCGGCTGGAGATGCGTCCACCACTGCACGGGGTGCGGCTGGAGATGCGTCCACCACTGCACGGGGTGCGGCTGGAAATGCATCCACCACTGCACGGGGTGCGGCTGGAAATGCATCCACCACTGCACGGGGTGCGGCTGGAAATGCATCCACCACTGCACGGGGTGCGACTGGAGATGCGTCCACCACTGCACGGGGTGCGGCTGGAAATGCATCCACCACTGCACGGGGTGCGGCTGGAAATGCATCCACCACTGCACGGGGTGCGGCTGGAAATGCATCCACCACTGCACGGGGTGCGGCTGGAAATGCTTCCACCACTGCACGGGGTGCGGCTGGAAATGCGTCCACCACTGCACGGGGTGCGGCTGGAGATGCGTCCACCACTGCACGGGGTGCGGCTGGAAATGCGTCCACCACTGCACGGGGTGCGGCTGGAAATGCGTCCACCACTGCACGGGGTGCGGCTGGAGATGCGTCCACCACTGCACGGGGTGCGGCTGGAGATGCGTCCACCACTGCACGGGGTGCGGCTGGAGATGCGTCCACCACTGCACGGGGTGCGGCTGGAAATGCTTCCACCACTGCACGGGGTGCGGCTGGAGATGCGTCCACCACTGCACGGGGTGCGGCTGGAAATGCGTCCACCACTGCACGGGGTGCGGCTGGAGATGCGTCCACCACTGCACGGGGTGCGGCTGGAAATGCGTCCACCACTGCACGGGGTGCGGCTGGAGATGCGTCCACCACTGCACGGGGTGCGGCTGGAGATGCGTCCACCACTGCACGGGATGCAGCTGGAAATGCGTCCACCACTGCACGGGGTGCGGCTGGAAATGCATCCACCACTGCACGGGGTGCGGCTGGAAATGCGTCCACCACTGCACGGGGTGCGGCTGGAAATGCATCCACCACTGCACGGGGTGCGGCTGGAGATGCGTCCATCACTGCACGGGGTGCGGCTGGAAATGCGTCCACCACTGCACGGGGTGCGGCTGGAAATGCATCCACCACTGCACGGGGTGCGGCTGGAGATGCGTCCACCACTGCACGGGGTGCGGCTGGTAATGCGTCCACCACTGCACGGGGTGCGGCTGGAAATGCATCCACCACTGCACGGGGTGCGGCTGGTAATGCATCCACCACTGCACGGGGTGCGGCTGGAAATGCATCCACCACTGCACGGGGTGCGGCTGGAAATGCGTCCACCACTGCACGGGGTGCGGCTGGAGATGCGTCCACCACTGCACGGGGTGCGGCTGGAGATGCGTCCACCACTGCACGGGGTGCGGCTGGAAATGCGTCCACCACTGCACGGGGTGCGGCTGGAGATGCGTCCACCACTGCACGGGGTGCGGCTGGAGATGCGTCCACCACTGCACGGGGTGCGGCTGGAAATGCTTCCACCACTGCACGGGGTGCGGCTGGAAATGCATCCACCACTGCACGGGTTGCGGCTGGAAATGCATCCACCACTGCACGGGGTGCGGCTGGAGATGCGTCCACCACTGCACGGGGTGCGGCTGGTAATGCGTCCACCACTGCACGGGGTGCGGCTGGTAATGCGTCCACCACTGCACGGGGTGCGGCTGGAAATGCATCCACCCCTGCACGGGGTGCAGCTAGACTTGGTATTGAGGCGATTTAGGGGTAGTTGCATCAATGTTTTGCAGTAGCCTATGTCTATGTTGATTTCTCAAGTATGTCGCTGACTCTCGATCGCCTTGTTGCATCATTATCTCGTAGTGGGACAGTGGCGTGTTCAACAGCTAAATATGTAGGTTGAACGTACAGTAACGGACAAATATTTTTTACTTTTAAATATTCCTGTTATATAGTTAGGGGCTTTAGACTATTTGCCATTTTAAAAGTATGATGAGTTAAATACGCGTGTTTAGTTTACATCTTAACATGAAGATTATGGTAATTTAAAGCCAAGTCCCAAGTGATATATGATATTGATATATTCAATAAGCGCATACTAATATTGATATATTCGATAAGCCCATACGTTCTATTTACCTTGAGCGCAG
The DNA here is from genome assembly GCA_035578135.1 of Flexamia atlantica. NCBI lineage: Eukaryota > Metazoa > Arthropoda > Insecta > Hemiptera > Cicadellidae > Flexamia > Flexamia atlantica. The sequence continues at coordinate 61,926,567 of JAQJVK010000002.1, forward strand.
ACTTTAGACACACCGAAGACTTATTATTTTAAGGCCCAATTGTGTCAGTTATAAGTGCGGTTAGTAGGGTTCGTAGCCTTGACCGAGCTACAACAGGGGCCGTTGTGCTGCACCAACGGCGTTTGAGTTTATCGTCAGCTTCAAAATTTATCCTAAAAAATATTCACCTTTTAATTTGGGCAACACAAGAATATTTTATTTCAAACTTACCGAAGGCTAAGATAAAGTAACATGAATACATGGCTGTGGAGCCAGAGTTTTGACGTCAACGGGAGACCCTTTTCTGATAAGCCTGGGTAAAAAATGTAGCCTCATATGGAGGTACTCTCTGATTGGCCAAGTTACACTTTTAAACAGCCGGCGGCTACAGACGAGCTATACCCTTCCGGCCCTTGATGACGTTCGATTTGTTTACAATTTTGTTTGAAAGTGCACTAGTGATCCATCTATGAAGTAAAATGAATTAAATCTAAAGAATTATTATACTAAAAAGAGTTAAATCTAAAGAATCTTTTTAACAATACAAATGTTTTAAACCAATTTTTGAGTTCTTATAAACCTCCCGTCTTTTGTAACTAGGAGTACGCTCTTTTATCGCGCAATTGGATGAACTCGTAAACAATGATAAGCGAAATCCTTTGCCAGAAAATTAACATTGGCGAAAAATTGTGTTTATTACACAATATGATTCAAATGAAGATAATTTCAAACACAAAATAAACTAGCAATTAAATATGCGTCAAATATATTTTCCGTAAAAGGTACATCACATGCTCTGTGGTTAACGATTCATCAGTTAGTTTGAAAAAAGTTTCATGATTATTTCTAGTGGAAAACAAACACAAAATTCACACGCGAAAAATCCTGGGGAAACGTTCTCTTCAAGTCTTTTACTAAATCGTATACAAGAAACTGATAGGGATCAGCTACAGCTCTCTGGTGGTTTCTTGTGTACGATTTAGTAAAAGACAAAGAGAACGTTTCCCTAGGATTTTTCGCGTGTGAATTTTGGATTTTCCACCAGTAATAATCAAGAAACATTTTTCAAAGTAATTGATGAATCGTTAACCACACATCATGTGATGTACTTTTAACGGAAAATATATTTGCCGAATATTTAATCGCTAGTTTCTTTCGGATTTGAAATTATCTTCATTTAATCCCATTGTTTAACAAACGCAATTTTTCGCCAATGTTAATTTAATGTCATTTTTCTAATTCATAAAATCGAATTTCTAAGAAACGATTCGAGGGATTCCCTTCAAAATTTAATGGCATCTTCTCTGTGAGTTATTAAACGTTTGTGCAAAATTTGAAAATTATCAGTGGAACGGTTTTTGAGATGCCGCGTTACGTACACAGTCACTCACAAACACACACACACACACAGTGACGGACAACGAATCTTTAAGGGGGCGGTCTACCTCAAGTTCCGAGCGCTAAAACAGGGTTTTGTATTTTATTCATTGATCGCTGGATTTTCATATGATTTCCAATATTTTGGTGTCATTTTAAAAAGGTTATGTTTTTGTAGGTCGCTATAATTTTAGAATTTTTGATTTTATCCCCGTTTATTTACAGGAATTGTGTAAATCTTTCAAGAAAAGGTAGTTTTTTGATAGATTTTAAAGTCTCATAACTAATGACAGAAACGCTTTATAGAAAAATAAAAACTGTAGAGACATATAAAATATTCTGAAGAACGTGAACCCACTCTCATTTTTATTAAATCTTAAAAAATAAAGCTTTTGTCGTCCAGATACGAAACGTCTGCAAGCTTACTTCAGCGCGCTTTAGCCCTATCTTTACAATGTTATTTCGCTCTGTGACGCAGATTTTTCTGTCAAGGTAGACCGCCCCCTTAACGCCGCTAATACATAGATTCACTTCACTTCGTTCGTTCATCAATCAATTAGATTTAAAGAGTCAGCTATACGACGATATAAAAGACAAAAAAAAGTTTTGTCGCGGCAGTGAAAGTCCGGCCTAAAAGAATCCATATTAACATCGATTAAATGGACCTATATTGGGCGAGGCACTATAGGCTTATAGGGCGCTATTGACAGTGAATGAGCCACAACCACAATTAATTGGTGTATATACTCAGTAAGGTTACTGTAGAGACAACACCGTCGTAAAATTTTTGTCTGTTTGAAATAGCGTTGTGCTGATTTGTTTCAGATTTATACTCTGGCAAGAGGAGATATTCGGTGACCACACAAATCCTTCGCCGGAAGAAGCGCCTTCGACTTGCAACCAGCGGTATCACGCACGCCGTGGGCTCGTATGGCGGGTAGCTTTCCATCTATTGTAGGCGGTTCAAGATCAACTCAACGTATAGCAATCACAGAGAATCCATTCTCTGTGGTAGCAATATAGTCTATTTGGTCTTTAAACATTGTCAAGGGGGGGGTCCAGATACATTGTAAATTCTGTATCCGGATTGACTTCAAGGAATACCTCAAGCATCGCCTAAGCTATTAAAATTTTGGCAATTTTCAGCCAATATTTACTTTGTAGAAATTAAAGTAATCAAGGGATCAGTCAAAAGAAATGTATATATTTTATTGTAGGCCTAACAAAAATTATTTTGTATTTTTCTATCATGAATGAACAACTTTACATGAAAAACTTCTTATACACAACTAATTGAGGTTGTCGAGGTCCTCAATACCGAGTCAATCATTGGAAATATTTATCTACTTCTCACTATAATTTCTACAAGCACTGTCCCATTATATCAAAACTTAGGACTTTTTATGAACTAACAGTTGATTCGGACTGACCAAGTTAATACTACTCCACTTAATGTTAAGGTTAAGCTGGTTAAAATTCTTGTACTGATTCCAATTACTGTCACGTAGTGATCAGCGTGCACAAAGTTGCTGTATTCAGTTTACTTTCGGCCCAAGACGCAGTGGTCATCATGTTACTCAGATTGTCAACTTATCTCCACTGAACTCAAAGATCTCCTTGAGTTTCACACTCTTCGCTTGCTACACTATATTTTGAACTCTTTTAGTCCCCAGAGGTGTCCTGCTATTCCTGCTGACAATTTTTGTTTTAAGTAGGCCTAATCTGATTATTGAGAGTGCTCGCACTACTTGTAGAAAGAAGCTTAAAAATTAATAAAAATTATCGCCATAAAGCTAAAAACTAATCATGTTAAGTTAAAACTAATCATGTTAATTCAATGTTAGACATTAACTAAATAATAAATATGCCAATCCTTTATGAGGCACATTTTAATTTTGGATTAGGACATTAAGAATTGTACATCTTATCTACAAACAGAATAATCTATCATTAACTCCTTCTGTCAGTGCATTTGATCACGTAGTCTCCTGTTGGAAATTTACCCTGTGGTTGACGTCATCAAATTCCCGTTCATCTCGGCTGTTTACTCAGTAGAACCTCTCTTTGAAGGCTAGATTGTTGCCTGTTGTCTCTTTATAGCACATTCCAGTATAAAAAAAAAATTCCTTCCAATAGGTATAATGACATCGTCATTATCTAAATAAACACCAATAGTTTTGATTGCGGAAAATCACGTCGTAAGCGCTGACCTTTCTCTACAGGGTAAGTGCATATTTATATGGGAAAATAAGCTACACTATCTATCAAATCTAGCCCTGAAATTTTCCAATCTCAAAATGTCTGAAGGCCTATAGGTGTTTGTATTTTTTTCATTTAGCGTAAAAATTTACATCATTTAGCTAAATGACTTTTTGCACAACATCTCCCCTTTTGTGAAGAAACGTTGCTCAGCAGCTTTAATTGTTCGTTTATTTACCTTTCTAAAACAGTCTGCTATATGCTTAGGGACCCAATTCTAATCAGCTGTTCTTTGATACAGTATTTCTATTCCAAATATCTCTTGGTCTTGATATTTCTTGATATCTTCAATAAAGATACCGTGTCTGCTATATTATAGCAGACAAGCAGACCATTTTAACGAATAATTGTAGCTGCTGAGCAACGCTTCCGTATTTCTCCAAGATATCTACGGAAGACATATACGGAAGCGTTGCTCAGCAGCTACAATTATTCGTTAAAATGGTCTGCTTGTAACGTAAATTGGTCACGGTAATATAAGAATTAGCACGGTAAATGAAATATGTATCAAAGAACAGCTTATAAGCATATTATGCTTATAAGGGGTCTATTCTAATCAGCTGTTCTTTGATACATATTTCATTTACCGTGCTAATTCTTATGGACAAATACGTAACTTTAAGGGCGCTTAGGCCTCTTCCCTTATGACAAGGGTGACCAGACGTCCCGTAAAAACGGAAAAGTCCCGTTTTTTCACGTTGCGTTTCGTTGTCCCGAAAAACTTTATCGGGACGCCAAAATGTCCCGTTTTTTAAAAAGTAGGCTATATATAAAAACATACCTAACGTTATCTTAAAATTTAGAGGCATCTGTGATTACTAACGGAAAAAATAATATTACGAACTTTTACCAGATGCTAAACAAGATTTTAGTTTAGCATTTTAGTAGTTAGTTACTTTAGTAACCTAGACTACTTTAATCGGTTGGCTGTACTGCTGCGCTTTTTTGATCCTACAATTTTAGCCTATATATATTAATTTGAGATGTAGCACTGATTGCATATAACTAATTATTTTATTTACTTACGTCGTTGCAATCTCTTGATATTTTTTCTGGTGAACATGTTTCGGCACTAGGCCATCTTCAGCACCTCGAATAAAATCCTTTAATCCTTTACATAAGGTTAACCATCTTGTTTATTTTTCGGCTGTAGGGCCACGTCAGTTTGTACTTATAAAACATATAAAACACATTTGTCCACGTGGTTTAACTGGATGCCAGTGTCAACAGGTACGGCCGCCTGTTGACACTGGCATCCAGTTAAACCACGTGGACAAATTTGTATGATAGTGTTTTATATGTTTAAAAAATGTAAATGTGTAAATGTTTAGTAGTGATTATAAAGTACAAACTGACGTGGCCCTACAGCCGAAAAATAAACAAGATGGTTAACCTTATGTAAAGGATTTTATTCGAGGTGCTGAAGATGGCCTAGTGCCGAAACATGTTCACCAGAAAAAATATCAAGAGATTGCAACGACGTAAGAAAATAAAATAATTAGCCTATTACCACCTACATAATTTGTTAGAAAATCTTGTTTCCTTTTATATTACAATAACATGTTAAAATCTTAAAAATGTGAGTTGTTTATTTTTAATCCTCAATATGTGGCGATTCAAAAAATTATGTTGCATGGTTGCATGCCGTTAATTAATTGTATCCTTAAAGATAAAACTGTAACAATATTGCGCTGTAATAAGTTCAAATGGATAGAATGGAAAATAAGATTCATGGTCTAAAAGCTTCAAAAACAATTTGATACTTCATTTCTTTGATTACAAAACTAGTAAATTACGGAGACCCCATATAATCAGTTAGCTATATTGAATCAGTTAGCTATATAAACACTCAGAATAATATCCCACCAATTATTACAGATCACTCATATAACACCCGGAAAAAAGGCATACATGCAACTCAACATAGGTTAACTGCTTTTGAACATAAACCGGATTATATTGGAATGAAATTGTACCAAGCGCTGCCAAAAAAATTACTTGGGATCCAGAGTATTAATAAATTTGAGTTTGAAGTAAAAAAATATCTGGTGGAGTCAAGTTTTTACGACATTGACAGTTACCTTAATGGTAACAAGGTTAAATATTAAGTTAGGCTAAGTTATTCTTTGCTTGAACCTTTTGACCTGTCCAATTCCTTGTGGCAAAGGACCACGGACGGAGACATCATGTATTATAAATGTATGTAATTAAACACCTTGATGTGTGGTGTTTTGTATTGGGGATTGGGGGAGTTTTGTTTAAGTGTCCCGTTTTTATTTGGAAACAATCTGGTCACCCTAACTTATGACTCATCTTTATAAATTTTGTTTCCTGCAAAGCCTCACGCCGAGCTCTTCCCAACAAGACTTAAATTATTAAAATCGGTTTAGAACTGTAGGAGGAGTTTTGAACACAAAAACCCCCAATCGTATTAAATAAGTAATAGCTAGATGTGGCTTTAAATTTCATGTTTCCATTTTTAACCGTCTCGATATTGTGACAGTTTAATTGGTAGGCCTACATCAATTAAATTGCTCTTCTCACTCCAAAGAAATTTCGAGGTGCACCGGAATAGAATGAGCAATGTTTAAATATCGTATGGTTAATTTAGTTTTAAATTAATTGTTTCAATCTAAAAGCGTCTCAAAATTGTCGCCGTTTAGCTACGCCTAATATATTTTACATGGAAACTATATTTTCCATGTAAAAGTTATATGAAAAAGACTAACTTGGAAACCCAGGTCGCAAAATCATCGTGCGATTCTAGTGTGGGTGGATACATTTCCCGCGCTTGCATTGAAGAACGATCCACTTATTTATGAAGGTCACCTTTCGACAGAATTAAACTTGCTAACTTTTACCAAGCCTTTAAAATTAAAAGTACCAACAAATGTACAGTGTATAGAGTGATTTTCCTCTTTCTAATGGCTTTTTACTTAAAGCCACTCCTCCCCAATAATTTAACGAGATAATTTCCGTCTGGTGCTTACAAGAAAAGCACATTGATAGAAGTCCTTGCTTGTATGAATGAACCAAGTGTTCAGTTATGGCGGAGGAGGGGAGCGGCCGGGCTAGTGCGCATGCGCCAAACACTCCCAGTCGAGCTTCGCTCCCTGCCGCAGCGAAAATAACTCCTACTGTTTATTCTGAAGTGTTTTTAACAGTTTAGTTTGTGTTTTTAGTTTTAAAATCACCACGGTACACGAAGAAGTCTGTTTGTGTCGATATAGTGATATAAGGGACAGGTGATTCTGTGTTTTCATCGGTGAACTTCGTGTTGTGGCAGTCCTGAGGAGAGGCCATGCTTTTAGACAGAACTGTAAGTTGAAAACGTTCTGGCGACTCGCTCGTCCTTCTCAAAACTCCTACACTAAAAACATGGCCGCGTTTTCTACTTGTTTTTCTTTAAAAGTGGACAGAAGGTGTTAAAATAAGGTAGAACACTCGAATGCTACTTTTGTAGGTTATGTTATGTCCTATTCATACTGGGTAACCTTGCCAGTGAGTGCTCTTGCAAGTGGGGGTTCGAATGAATGAACTTATTGCAACAGACCCTTTTCTTTCACTAGTCTGCTGTGCTGTCAAAGTTAACTGTAAATTATGTAAGTGCCATTCGTACCGGGTCCGAGTTACTCGGTGATATGTAACATTTTACATTACGGAATAATGAAAACGAAATCCTGTTAATTCTGTGCGTTGTCAGGAATATCTTGGTCAAGTGCCACAGTTTATTTTTGAATTGAGTGAGACGAAAACGCCAGTAGAAACTTCAGACAACCTTCTTGAAATAAGTATTTATTAAACTTAATGCACTGATATTTTTTTTATTTGATGAAGGAGTTTGTCGGTGAAGTGAAGTGAGTGATTGTAGAGCCCCACAATACATTGGATTTGTCATCACTAAATATTGGCTGCTGCTTACAATGAAGGTAAGAGAAATTCCCAAATTGTCTTTAGGTTAGTTGTTGATAATTTGTTGACAACCCGAGTAACTTATCTCAAAATTAGTTGTTGCTACAATTTATGGCTATATGATTTGTTATTCCGACTTGCTTTTAACTTAATTGTTCCACTTTTTTTAAGAATAGTCCAGTTTCATATCAATTAATGTATAGGTATTACGATACTAGGCCAACAAGTAGGCCTAATTATGCTGTTTTATCGGACAAACATGCTAGTACGGTTAAACTTAACGGCCATGGGGAGTAACTTACGATTAACTTACATCATCATAAGTTACTCAGAAAAAACTTATGTTTAATCATAGTGAAATTAGCCCTTGCGTTGCCACTACATGTCTTAATTCTTAAACCCGTAGGCTAGCAAAAATTTCCTACTGCTTCCAGTGCTGCCACAAAGTTAGGCTACATGATTTCTTAGCAATCTAGTAAACTCTCAGGCCTGGGACAACTTATTTTCTGCACTTAACTTAGTATTGGCAAAGAGTAATTTCCTGCCAACATTAAGGAACTGAAACAGATGTTTCTTGTGTCAGTGACTTACCTACTAGCATAACCATCTCAAGTACAAGGCCGCGGCGCTAGTAAATGGCAACATCGCACCTAAGGGTTCAGCTGATTTGGTTATCCATACTCTCTTGGTGGTTTTGTTTACTTGAAACCAGCTGGCTCTGTAAGGGAAAGTCAATGGTTTAACTATGCAAAAAACCCTTGGAAGCGACGGTCGAAGGCCGCGGCCTGTTATTACTAGAGATGGCTATGCTACTAGGCTATGTAAAAATCCTTGTAGTTTGTTTGTTTATATTTGTAATCAAAAGCAGGTATTACTATGAATTATGGACTCTTTTTCAACCATTTAACAGGTTGCTTAGAAAAACCTTCGTACATTATAGAATTTTGTCATAGAAAATATTTTGTCTACAGCTTAATGATCAAAAATAATAATATGGCCTAGGCCCTAACTTATTTTTAATGCATTTTACAGTAAAATAATCATAATTTTAAGATAGCCTAACTCGAGTTATGTAGGCCTATATTCTTCTGCATTAACTTCAATCAGCTGGATTACTCCATACTATAAGTTAGCCTACATCGATTATGTTTATCCAATGGAAAGTTTTCTATCTGCAAAACGTTAAACAGCAGCAGCATCAACACCATTCTAATAATTTACACCAATTTAGCCTGAGTAGTGTAACTATTTGTCTGAAGAAGGGTCCTTGGGATGGGTAATTGGTCAATTTTTCTGACAACCATTAAAAAAACTTTAGCCTACTTCTGACAATTTATAAAAATTATTCCTTGATGTTGGTAAAAATGAGTTGTTTAGGTCACCGCTAGCCTAGTTCTACTAATAAGGAATTGGTTTAGAGCAATGAATTTTGGAACAGGTAGCTGTAATTTAGGTTCAAATTAAAATAGCAGTTTTTTTTTATTTCAAGTGTGAAATTAATTGTGTTGGCGTAATGGGTACCAAACTAAAATCACCAATCTCTTTCTGTTTTCTTGTCTAAAAAATGTTAAAATTGCTAGGCCTATGATTCATTATGGCATAAATGATTCATTATGATACCTACAAATCTTGTGCCGACCTACGCTGACTATACCTATCGAAGTTTTAAGCTTTTGCAACCCATGAACTCGAACCCATGAGTTCATTAGTTTCGCCTGCCCATGAACTCTTTTTTCCATAGTCAACCATCTTACGTTTTATTTAAGTAGGCAGCATAAGTTAATGCTTTGCTATTTCATGAAACACCTCTTTGCTATAGGCTATCATGCTACTCATTGAAGATCTGCTTGTTTACACACATATTTACTGGAAAAAAAAAATTTTCAATTTCAACTCCAATTTTTATTATATAGTACAATATATTTAAAAATGACTTTTAATAGTTCAAATGTAAACATTTTTATGCTAGGAATCTGTACAAACAAAGTGGTTCATAAGTTTTATTCGTATAATAATCCACGTTTAGCTTTGGGCATGTTTATGGTCTCTAAGGGATACCTAGCTATGGTATGGTAATATAAACTTTTTTAAACATTAATATGTGATTGAGAAGGCTGCATGTAGGCCTATGTAAAAATATTTGTTTTACTGCAAATCATGCAAATTTTTGTTTTAAAAGGCCTACTTTTAAAATCACGCCATTCGGTAAACTTCATCTAACACCTTAGATCTTTTGTAGCCTACCCATAAACCCCGATCCCTCCAAAAAAACCTCCCGGTCAGTGTCCCGATTTCACTCAAAACAATTGTGGCAACCCTTCAACCTTACTAAACAAGTCTGAGTTAAATTACTTTGCCCTGGCTTTCGGTAGGCCTAAGCCTAATGCTAAAACTAATTTCTAGGCCAAGTGCACTGGACAGTCTGCACCAAATTATTTGTCTCATCCATACTTCATTCAAAATAAGTACAGTAGGCCTACCTTCTTAAAATCAGTTAGCACCTTAGGTCTGGTTTTTCTGCACATCATTGTTTAAGTTAAGAAAAAAATTTCCAAAACCATCTTTTGAACCAATATGTTATAACCTAGCGAAAACTAAGGTTGTATAGGCCTATTTAAGTTTTTTTCATTTTTCATATAGGTAGCCTGGTTATAATTTTAGCGTTTCTATGTTAAACAAAGATTGAAGGTCTACTGGTACTTTAATTATTAGGCCTATTAGGTCTAGGAGAAAGGAAAGAGTGTAAAAGCTTTTTAAATTGTAAAATCCATATGGTGTCCTGGTGTTCCTCAAACTTTTGTTGGAGTAAAATAAGATCCAGAGAAATCAAATTCCACAGGCCTACCGGTGTGCGCCTGTGGGTGTTTTTGAGCCAAAGTCAAAACATAAAACATGACAGGCATAGGTGACACTTTTGCTCCCAATGGAAGCATGTTTTTGACTAACCCCTCGATTAAAAGAAACAACCAGCTATCATTTAAATTTACCTTCCTTTTTATGAATTATTTATTTGTATTGGCTGAGGAACTAGGTTCTGATAATACAAGTGGCAAAATTATAAAAACATTTTTTGATTCTTGCCTATTTGGGTGAACGACTGCATCAATTTGATTAATTTTCTTTAGACCCAGTGACCATTAATTTGATTTGTCTTATCGAAGATTTAACTTTATTTGTTCTAGACTTGTGATACACTTCATAAATCCCCCTCTGATGTATATACAGTGTTTTCATTTTTTTGTGCACATCTCGTAAACTATAAGAGATTCAAGAAAGGTTAAATTAGCAGAGAAACGTGTAATAAAAAGACAAGTGAAATGGTGGTGAGTAATTAGAAATATTCGACCAAACTTGTTCGCTACGCTCAAAAATCAATTTTGGCCCAAAACTAAAATTGCCCATAACTCCCTTATTTTTTAAGGTACGAGACTGTAAGTGGGGTCAAATTTACACAAAATTTTACTAGAATCTAAATATTCAGTCAAAAATGTGATACCATTTATGGTTTTCTGAGAATAATGCTCAAGTTCAGAATTTTTTAATGCCAACATGTAAAATTTAATTTTTGACTGAATCACATTTTGACTGACATGAGTCACATTTTTGACTGAATATTTAGATTCTACGTAAAATTTAGTGGAAATTTGACCCCACTTACAATCCCGTACCTAAAAAAATAAGGGAGTTATAGGCAATTTTAATTTTGGGGCCAAAATGGTTTTTTGAGCATAGCGAAAGAGTTTGGTCGAATATTTTTAATTGCTCACCACCATTTTATTTGTCTTTTTATCACACATTACTTTGCTAGTTTAACCTTTCTTGTATCTCTTATAGTTTACGAGATCGCAATGGTGTGCACAAAAAAATCAGCTTACTGTAGAACAAGGAATAAAGGATAGGACATCGGAAGGGAAATGTTTATTATTTAAATAACTTTTTAATCTTATGGGTTGCACCGTGTAGGCCTTACTATGTGTATAACAATCCTTCTACTTCTAATATTATAAACAGGAAACCTGCAAATGTTTGTGGGAGACTCTTATGTTCCACTACATGAGAACTACTGGTCCAACAGCTGAAATTTTGAAGGAATAGATCCAATATGCGATATACCAGACATGGATGTGAGCTTATTTTTATTTTCAAAACTCCACTAGGGCTCAAGGGCTCCATCCCACTGGCTTTCAAAGTTGGCACTTTATTCTTTTGCAAAATTATATTTTACACAAAAGATTTAATTTCATGTTTACTTGTTCGCAATATTCGGTAAATATTCAAAGGCATGACAACATTTGCTGGGTCCAGCTAATCCATAATATACCAGCTGAACCCGGCCGACGTCATGCTTTTGGCTATTCACCAAATCAACTGATCAAAGAGAGTACCTAGCCTAAACATGTCATTAGCTTTATGTAAAAAATATTTTTGCATAAGGTCAGTATGGGAGCTCTTTTGGTCCTCAGAGAAGGAACTCAATTGAGTCAGGATGAAATAGATAGGCCTACCTAGCTTAAAACCCTCTCCCTAAATTTTAAATATACTGGTACATTAGTCCATAGCAAGTTTCATCGCCAATGGACAGCTATCTGATTCCATAAAATTCAAATATAAATATAGTAGGGCCTACTATCAACATACAAACCAACATCCTCTTTCACAAAGTAGATAATTTTACCTCTCCCTTTCCCCTAAACCCAAGAGAAACGTCCTTATGGGGCCCGCTCTTCAGCATTCAGTACCTCCGAACCTTCCTTAGGTAACAGAATTCGAAAATAAATTCCGAAAGCCAATAGAGATAATGCGCCTATCATCCGGACTCGGGCTTGTGGGCTGGAATCCCGGAATGCTACGATAGTTTATTCGCTCCGACCGTAGGAAGTGATGCTCTTTATTGCTCCACAAAACGTTATAAAAGACACATAAATTGTTGGAGTCAGGGAGGGAATGCATTTGATCCCGGCGGATGGAATTTGGATGTCCCCGGGGGGGGGGGGGGGGGCAAGGGCATTGTCTGGGCCCCGCGACCGGTCAAGGTCGCCGGGGGCTCGGCCCCAGGCCCATCAATGAGGCCCTCCTGTCATTTCTGTCTTTTCTGCTGATAAGTTATTGTCTGGGTTCTCCGTCTTTGCACGTGGGCGGGTGATAATTTTGTTCTTTTTTTGGGTTTCCAAAGATTCGAAGCATAAGTTGAGCGTTTCTTGTAAAATCTGCTGTATTTTAATTAATGTCAGATAGACATTTTTCACTAGCACTTTGTACTCTTGAGTTTTAAGTTGGACCTAAATGCAATATATCTGTGAACATGGCAGTCGGAAATAAATTATACTCTTTACTTACTTCGTTTTAAGTAAGTCCGATTTTATTGATATGAATCATTTTGATTTTTTACATACAGACTTGTTTTGAGATCATACCAATAGATAGCTCAATCGAATTTACTAGCCATGGGTTTGGTTGGTTCAGTAAATAGGTAGGTATATTGCTTAACTTAAAACTATAATCTAGTAAACTGCAATATAAACGCCGTTACCAAACAAGTTCGGTTCTTGCTGATATATTTGACCCCTGCACATCATTCCTTTCCAGTCTTTGAATCCAAGACCAACATTCGCGATTTTTTAATTTAGGTATCCTCACTTTTTATTTGGAAATAGTTAATAACTTCAGTTTAGTTTATTATCAGCTCAATATCCACTGAATCGGTGACTGGCATCGAAGTGCCGGTCTGTATACAACAATTTATATCACGACGTTCTTTTTTATTTTTATATAGAAAACATGTTTTATTTAAGAATCCTCCCTACACAGCCAAAAATGCTCAAAAACAGGTCTCACGCGGACCCATATAGAAGCCCCATGAGGTAACGGAAGATTACATGGTAAGGAAAACCCCATGAGGATAAGGATGAGGTAGGGTACATAACTTAGTTGTAACGGGAAATGTCCAAACTAATAGAATTGCTTTTTGGAATTTCGATAGCTTTAATAGTTTTTTTCTATAATCAATTTAATATAATCAACTTTGGACATTAATATAACGTGTTCTATGGCCTTTTTCAAAAATCAAAGAAGCAATTCCAGTAGTTTAGAGTATTGTTTATTTAAATAATATCGCATATTATGGATATGTTAAAAAATATGGGCGCTAAATGGGTCCGCGCGAAACCTTACATCGCAAAATGTGCACTGATTTAGCATGGGCTCTTATGGAGCCGAAGTTCCATAAGTCGCCGTTAGTGTCTCAGAAAAACGACAACTACCGTGGGTAGGGAGGATTCTTAAATTTTGTAGATGTCAATGGAATTCGATACATCAGCGTGTCATTTAGATTATGTTAATTTCGTTGTAACTTCTTTGCTTAGAAGTTGTTTACAAAATTTTGACATTTTTTTAAGTTTCCTTCAATACCTTTTGAACTGGAATAATTTGGCGTCGGTTGGCCGTCAGGAGAGCGTACCCATGAATGAGGGCTGGCGGAATTCAGTACAACCAGGCCACCGACTTTCCCATCATTCATGGTTCGGTCGTAGGCTAATAATTTCTCTTTCCTGCCTCCCTACAACTCTCACTGGCCGCGCCACCGTCGCCGGAACTGGCCAGTGGCCACCGGAAACGCAGCCGCAGCGGCCGGATGTGTGCGAATAGACTGACTGATTTCCTCTGAAAAATAGTACTTTTTGGCGCCTGATTGTTTCTAAAGACTTAAATAAACATTCTGATTTACGTTGAGCTAATTTCAAAGTACTAATTTGTGGTAAGAATTTAAATATAAAATAGCTTTAATATGTTTGGTCTAGTCAACGGAAAGCGTCACTGTTCCAAACTTAAGTCTATACATACAGTACTCAGGTGAAGTTTCTGAGACGTATATTGACAAATCTAAGTGGAAATACCTTTAAATTGACACGTTAAAATTAAAATCCGTCCAGCCGTTATCGAGTCAAGGCTCCGAAAATAAAACCCCTCTTGTATTATTATATAGATTTCCTTTTTACAGAATGCTAAACATGTAATTTAATCATATAATTACTGGCGAACATAATTCCTCTCATACATTTTACCTTTGGATTCAATTTTTACTCAGTGGTGATCAGCGACCAAAGAACAACATTGTAGACTATGTTGAGCTGCTGTCACGTCGAAGTGAATAAACTTTCCTTTGCGAAATAATGTTATACTGTACCACATTATTATGATTTGTATCTTGTTTGTACGTAACAGTCGCCAAGCTCTACTCTCTTGATTTATTGACCATTTATACATTAAGCCCCCGTTTTTTGCTATCCCTTTTGCCACGATCCTATTTGCCGTGATTACTGTCGAGGATTATTCATATTATTCATATTATGTTGTATGTACATGACCACATATAAAACTACATTTGGTATAATAATTTTAGACTTGATCCTGCAAAAAAATAAAAGCATAATTGCCGACACAGTAGACTATGGAAGGTTCTAAACTTATAATGGACTTCGGGGGGTGTCAAATTATTGAAATGTCGAACTATAGTGAGTAGGGAGAGTATGGGAAAAATCATATATATTTTCATAGACGCATCAAAAGCACAGGTTGTGGAATATGTACATCTCCTAAAGTAATGAAATACACTATAAACCTAAATCATTGCACTGCTATGTTCTTATCATAAAATAGGTCCACATAAATAATACTAGACAATATTTGGTGGCTTTGAATGTCTGTTGAGTGTCTTCCGGTGTCGAACTTAGCCTACTGTACAATATAATTTTCATATACCTGTCACTTAATAATTTTTCACCCCGGAATTTACAAATTTATTCGCAAAGAATAAATTTTCTTCTCTTCGAACTCGTTTTTGTGCCGGGATCGATACCGAGCGGCGGCGGGCCGTGTGGGCGGCGGCGTGCGGCGGATGTTTTCAGCCCGATGTTTGCAGGACGGACAGTGCCGACAGGAAGTGGTAGGGGCACCATTGAATGCCGCCTAGCCCTCGCTCGCCGCCCGGCCCGCCATTCACTTCGTCCGACGTTCAAAATGACGAGCGACTTTGGCGTTATCACGCTGGGATGGAGCGATTGCTGGCGAAAGTCGGAAGTGAAGAAGGGGTGTCGACATTACAGTATTCGATAATACAATATAATTCGTCAGGAGGAAAAATGTTTTAAATTCCTGTTCGTATAAATAATGTTAGCCCACATTTTGTTTAGTCGATGGAAGCGGCTGATTATTTTTAAGATTTAACGTAGGCCAAATTTGATTTTCGCTTTTAGCGAATTTCCCCTATAGGGAAGAAGCTATTACCGTAGGTCTCATGGTAAGACCTAAGCTCGGGACCACTATAACTTTTCGTTTTGGGGCCCCCAGAAGCAAAAAACACCATTCGTTCGAATTTGTATATATATATTTATCTATATATATATATATATATATATATATCTATATATATATATATATATCTATATATATATATATATATGTGTCTGTAAGCACGATAGCGGCCGCAAAAATGATCCGATCTTTATGAAATTTGGTACGGACATGTAAAGTGGTAATCAATTGGACGAGTTCGTGAACCAGCCCGATCGGACCACCGGAAGGGGGGGTAAAGGGGGATAAACCCCCCCAAAAATGGGCTTTTTGAGTTTTGTACATAGAAAAATAAAATTTATCGAAATTTTATGGACACCATTGAATTCAGCTCAAAAAAACAAACAATTTAGTATTTTGAAACACTGCTCTATGTCCATTGGTTACCGAGATATTGAAAGTGGTAAACACAGTACGTTGTCCCAATGTTAACCTTATGGGGAATAAGTAAAATTCTATATCTCGCTTATTTCTCAATATATATGGATAAAACTTGGTTTGTGGGTTCATCTAGATGAGATCTAATGTATTTTAGTCTAAAATCCCCGAAATTTCCATATTTGTGGCAGCAAACCTGCATAATCATTCCCCATGTTATCCTTATGGGAAATAAAAAAAAATTCTATATCTTCCTTAATTTTTAACATTTCTTGATAAAACTTGGTATATGGCTTCTTCTAGTCAAGATCTATTAAATAATGAATTAAAACCAACCAGCTTTAACGTACCTGTTGCAGCAAACCTGCATACTCATTCCCCATGTTATTCTTATGGAGATTACAAAAACATGTCAAATTTCGCTATGTTGCATTGAATTATGGTCTTTTGCATTTGAAATTCGCTGAGTATGCAGGTCTGCTGCAACGGGTGTATTTCTAATTGGGTGAGAAAGTTATGATGTTTCGAGCATGAACAGGAATGCTAAGGGACACGAGTTTTTTTCTACGATGAACTATGAACCAAAAGAATCGTCATTTGGTTCATCCCTTCGCCTTAGTTTGTCATTATGTAGTGGAGTTTGGTTTGAAGTTGCCGTTATGTAGAGTATTTTAGTATCGTTCGTTCTCGTTAGTTCCCTTCGTTTCTAATTAATTGTCATTATGCTGTGAACTCTGGTTTTAGTTGAAATTTTGTATGTGAATTATTGAGATAAATTTTCGCCTGAAGTTTACAAAATATAAGTATTTGTCGTCCCCGGCCCGCCATTCATTCCGACCGAGGTTCAGAATGACGAGCGACTTTGCTCTTATCACGGGACGATGGGGTGATTGCTCGCGAACGTTATTAGAGGGTAAAGTATTCGAGAACGTGATGGAATTATTCGTCAGGAGAAAAGAGACGTGACTTTTCAATATCCTGTTAGTGAAATGTTTCAGTTTTGTTTGATCGATGGGAGTAATCGAATTATTATTTTTTACATATATATCATATAGGCCTTTTTTGCTACTTCCAAACGAGGGATAAAGACGCGAGGTTTCATAGCATGAGCCGGAATGCTGAGGGACCCGTAAGTATTGTCGACTGAAATTGTTATTTTGGCCTAAGTTAATTGTGAATTTTGGTTCGAAGTTGCCGTCTTTTAGTTTAATTTCGTATCGTTGTCGTTTACCCTACTTTCTACTTTCGTCTGAAGTTATCATGAGACGAAATAGTCTAATTGTCATATGCTTAGTGAATATTTGACTTGTTTTTTCTTCAGAATGTGACGAAATAAAGCATAATTGTCGAATATTCTCGAATGTTTTGCAGGGACTAAATTGTCATTAACTGGGTTAATTCGTCTCAAGTTGACATTTTGGGACGAACATCCGATTGACGCAATTTTTTTTAGTTTACTTTGGCAAAATTTAATTTTTAACTAAAGTTGCTTTCGTATGATGTATATTGTTTTTAGTTGTCGGTCGTGGAATATAATAGTTACGTCTGAAGTTGAATTTTGGAGTCGACTTGAATTTTGGAGTCGACTGAAGGTGCCAAGATGCAGCGTAAAGCTGAAGTTATATCATTACGTAGGTACTGTTTCGACCTTTGAAAATAGTAATTTTCATGTTCTTTAATTAATTTACAGTCATAGATCATAAATGACTTGTTCTTGATAGCGTTTAAGGAACATGAAGCATTTTCTACAATCCACGAACACACATTATGGATTTGCTTTTGATTTTTGCGGACATTTTCCATCAGTGATCCAGTGAGTTGTAAAAATAAGTTCCACGACTTTCGGATCTGGAATCTGATCCCGTCTTCAGGTAGAAAAGAATCTATAACATTAGAAGATAAGTAACACACAGCCAGGAGGAGCTGCGCAAAAAACAGGGTTAACTGAACCGCTAAAACAGACAACTTTGAAAGCACTCAAACTAATGCTGAAAACCAGACAATGACACATATAGACCCTAATACAAAATTCACAAATTTCACCAGTCACAACAGAACACGCCCACACCCAATCAGGCAAATAGAGCAAAACGTAAACTCACCATCACCAACGATTAATTAATTTAAAACAAAGGAAATATGGGTAATGATAATCCTATACTTTTTTTTTAATAGGTAGGCCAATAAGAAGTAAACTGAAAGAAAACGCTTTGTAGAAGTGAAGGGTACAAATAAATATTGAACTATTTCTTCTGAAAAAAATAAAAACATCTTGCAAGTCTATAAAAACTAAAAATTAAATCATCCCAGTTTTTTAATTATGAATTTATGTGTACAGTAATTCTACAAGTTGGAATATTTGTTGAAGCCCGCGACGTGTGTGCAGCCCGCGATGCTCGCCACGAGTTTCCCGCGGTCCCGCATTAATTGGGCGGAAGCTGCCGAGCCGCGCGTCCCGGAAACCGTAACGACGTCCCGTCCCGGGCTGAGAAAGGAAGGGATTATCGGCGTTTTTACTTTTTTTCAATTTCCGAAAATTACTACCTTCCATTGTTTGTTTACGCGGGTCGCGGTCCGAATTTCCGGCGGGTCGAATTTGGCGTAGAAAACGACCGTGGAAATAACCGAACCATTCCACTGTAGATTGTTGCAAATATGTTTGGTCGACTCAATTTCATCAAGCTAAAAATTTCTTAGTTTTCCTTAACTCGAGCGTGCGTGACAAATCGTCAATATTCAAAACACACAGTGGACAGTATCGTTATTACGGTCAATCAGACTATTCAGACTGAAAGTGGACAGAATCGTTTGTACCGAGTAGAGTACAAGTCAACCAAATGGGAAGTGGACAGCATCGTTGGTTCTGTTCTGGGTAGAGCACGTGTCAACCAAACGTTAAGTGGACAGCATCGTCGGTTCTGTTCTGGTTAGAGTACGTCAACCAAACGGGAAGTGGACAGCAACGTTCTCGGAGAGTAGCGCCACATCTGCCTCTCGCTCGTTATTACGGTCAATCAGACTGAAAGTGGACAGCATCGTTGGCACTGAGTAGAGTACAAGTCAACCAAACGGGAAGTGGACAGCATCGTTGGTTCTGTTCTGGGTAGAGCACGTGTCAACCAAACGTTAAGTGGACAGCATCGTCGGTTCTGTTCTGGTTAGAGTACGTCAACCAAACGGGAAGTGGACAGCAACGTTCTCGGAGAGTAGCGCCACATCTGCCTCTCCGTCGCGTTTTAACGGTCACGATATTTGGCAGCGAAATAAAGGCTCTATAAAAACAGTGAGTTTTTGTGTAGTGGAGTCGAACCGGATATTACGTAAATGGACAAGATTCATCCGCGCACTCGGACGATGATCTGGCTGTCATCGGCCGATGATGACGACTGCGGACGATGATCTGGCTGTCATCGGCCGATGATGACGACTGCGGACGATGATCTGGCTGTCATCGGCCGATGATGACGACTGCGGACTATGATCTGGCTGTCATCAGCCGATAATGACAACTGCGGACAATGATCTGGCTGTCATCGTCCGATGACTACTGCGGACGATGATCTGGCTGTCATCGGCCGATGATGAAGACTGCGGACGATGACCGGGCTGTCATCGGCCAATGACGATGATTGCGGACGATGATCGGGCTGTCATCGGCCGATGATGATTCGTTTATTACCGATATTAGTACAATGATAATTAATAAGATATTTATTGTATCAATATACTACAGCATTCTGCTACAATAATAATTTGTTTACAAAACACCCAAAATATAACATAAGGTTTTACACAATCACATGATTTGTAGTAAAGACAGAACAAGAGACCAGCACATCCTCCCTACTCAAGTCGAACGTCTGGCATCAGTTTGAGCTTCATCTTTAATATTTGACTAGTGGCTTGTAGGGGCAAAAGACCCTAAAAATAAAATACAAATGCTGGATATTTAATGTTTCCTTCACACTTACAACTCGGTAATAGGTTGACGGAATTAAACGTTTAAAGTGTAATGTTAAAGATATTTTGACATTTGCTAGTTCGCACCAGAATTTCAATAAAGGGCGTTAACTTCAGTATAATAAAGGGCTGATTTTTTTGGAACAGTGGCGCTAGGCCTAACCATCGTCTCAAGACAAACTCAGTTCACTTTGTTTACAATTAAACATATGGACATAGTTTTAAGAAGTTCTTGAGGTTAACCACAGACTGCAGCACTTAATTTATCACCCCAAAAAAGTTGTGACATTTATCATAAAAATTTAAAGAAATGTCGTGTGTAGCATCCACCTGGTTCAAACGAACATATTGGAGAGTTAAAGGGAACTTATAATGGAAATTTCCGATTGAGGCCACATTTTACCCAATAAGCAAATAAATAGGGATGAAATCAGAAAACGGTCTTCCGTTCCATTTCCACGTTGGAGCCCCTGGCTCCACTTCATAAGAAAGTTAGGTTTAGAGACCACGAGCTTGGTAAAAAGTTAATATTGAGAATTTTACCCTACGTTCATCTCTTTTTTATGGATGCCCGTAAATAAATACTGCTTTGTCTTGGTAGATTAAAGATTAAAAATATACTTTTGATTGGCCAAATTTAAAGGTGAACCTTTTTGGTGTGTTCAAATTTAAAGGTGTTGTTGCACTCAATAGCTGTTAGTGCAAAACTTGTCAAACACCCAATATTTCGGCACAAACATTTCGCTTACATATATATTTATATCGATCATTTGGCAAGCATTGTTATTAAGTAAACGAAAAAATAGCACTTAACTCTTTATAATTTTAAATTATAAATACATACTCAAACCCGTAATTATAAAGTCCGAAAATCTTAAAGTTAAAATATTTATTTGTTATAGTACATTGATCATAGTTACGTTCTGCCTTTTGAAATAAACCCACATGTCAACATCTAGCATATGGCTTTGAATCAAGCATCAGCACCACATGTTTTAATGTAAACAAAGCAGACGTTTTGGTATTCCAATGCTTTTAAATGGCAGATATTTTACTTTATTTCTCGTTTTCTGGTGAATTTCAAGCAATTTCAGTATTTTTCCCGCCATCACGGAATAGAGACCTTTTATTTGAGCCCCCTCCCATCTTTCTACGACTTGCCAGACGCCCACAATTTTGACGCAAAGAATCGCCTTACGAAATTAAATATATGATAAATGAACTCGGTTTCTTCTTAATCTCCCCCCGTTCTCCGTTTCCACTATGTAAGACCTGGGTTGATCGAGCTTTTGGATGATTTTTCCATGTACTTGCTTGTCCCTGACATAAACCATTTGTCCATCTTGTAGGTCTTCTCTTTCCTTCGTTGCATGCCTCTTATCGAACCGGATTTTCCTTTTACTTCTTATCTGTTCTTCTTTGGCTCTCAGTGTTTTGAGATCGGGTCTTTTCGGGACAAGGTTAACAGGAGCAATGGGCACAGTCCCTCTTAATTTCCTGCTCATAAGTAACTCTGAAGGAGAATAACCATTCTCTAAAGGTGTCGAGCGGAAAGCCAAGAGGCCCTCATGTATGTCTTTGCACTTGAGAATAATCTTCTTAGCAGTTGCTACTGTTGACTCGGCCAGGCCATTGGACTGGGGATAATGAGGACTACTAGTGATAATAGTAAATCCCCATTCCTTCCCAAAATTCTTAAAGTCTTCACTATCAAAAGGGGGACCGTTATCACACCGAAGTGTGTGTGGAATACCAAATTGTGAAAAGATCCTCTTCAGAATTGCGATAGTGTGTATTGCAGCAGTCGACTTTGTTGGTATCACATCCAGATACCTTGAGTAGTAATCCTGTATCACAAGAAACAATTGACCCTTGACTTTGGCAAAGTCACATCCAACTAGGGACCATGGGAGTTCAGGGAATGGAGTATTAATCAAGGGTTCTTTTTTCTGAGTCCTGTGGAGCAAGCATGTATAGCAATCCATAACCTTTTGTTTGATATCATTGGATATCCCAGGCCACCACACGGTGTCTTGTGCAAGACGTCGACATTTTGTAACTCCTAGGTGGCCAGAGTGTAGTTTGTTTAAAATCATTGGTCTTAAACCTTGAGGAATAACTATTCTGTTCGCCATCATGAGTAAGCCTTTGATCCAAGATAAAGAGTCACGGAACTTGTAGAAGGGAGTTAATTTCGGATCTATTTTTCCATCAGAAACCCAGCCATTTTCAATGGCATGTTTGATCATTTTTGTAGTCGAATCAGACTCTGACGTTTTTTCAAT
This sequence comes from Flexamia atlantica, assembly GCA_035578135.1. NCBI lineage: Eukaryota > Metazoa > Arthropoda > Insecta > Hemiptera > Cicadellidae > Flexamia > Flexamia atlantica. The sequence goes on from JAQJVK010000002.1 coordinate 61,949,066, forward strand.
TTCTCTATGAAGAACATCTGTTACGGGTACATTTTCCTTAACACTTGTTACTTCTTCTTCCAAAAGTTCACAAGCAGATAATTCTACATCGTTAACATTTAAACCTTCCACTCTGGAGAGAGTGTCTGGTACGAAAAACTTCTTGCCTGACACATGTTTCAAATCATAATCAAAAGCTAGTAACCGAAGGCGAAATCGCAATATTCTTGGTGAGAGAGTCTCTAAGAGTTTACTTCCCAATAAAGAGACCAGTGGCTTGTGATCTGTGAAAATTTCGAACCTTTTACCCAAGATGTACAAATAGAGTCTCTCACAAGCCCAAGTAACTGCTAGGGCTTCTTTCTCTATCTGGGCATACCCACAGAACAAAAGACCAGCACAATGATGATGACTGCTGGTTGAACTTATGGCGTTAGTGACGATCGGAGTAATTTATGCTACTAGCGCCATTATTATAAGACTTAATCATGGCGTTTACGATATTGTAACCTGTGCCACCAAAATTGTGATCAACGGAAGTGTTGATAGCAGTATGTTTCGTTTTCCCTGGGAATTGTACATCAACCTGGAAGCAGTCACATTGATCTCCGAATAAAGGTGCTGCCATACATACACGTCACGTCACGGCCCGACTCGAGCGCTCTGAAGAGCATACACGGCCGAATCGGCTGAATCGGACGCGACGTGACGTGACGTGTCGTGTATGTATAGCTTACACCGACGTCCAATCGGCCATTTGGCTCTAGAAAATGCGAATCGATGCGAATCGATGCGAATGGATGCGAATAAGTATAGCACCCCCTCCGGAATCGCCGAATTGGAAAGTGGACGTGAGTGACGTGAAGTGACGCGACGTGTATGTTTAGCCGAATTGGGACGCGACGTAACGTGACGTGTATGTATAGCTTACACCGACGTCCACTCGGCCATTCGGCTCTTAGAAACTAGAAAATGAGAATCGGTGCGAGTATTGAATGTTCAAATTCTTGGTTAAGCAAGAATTTAGAGTCTTCCTTACCCAGCCAAAATACGTGGACCCATATAGACGCCCTATGTGAGGTAAGGGAAAATTCTAAATTCAATATAGTTGTAACGGGAAAGGTCCAAACTACTCGAATTGATATTTGGGATTTTGAAAACAAATAGTTTTTTTTTCTATAATCAATTTAAAATAGTAAACTTTGTACATTATAACGTGTTTTATAACCTTTTTCAAAAAAAGTAATTCCAGTAGTCTAGAGTATTATTTATTTAAATAATATCGCGTATAGTATGGATATGTTAAAATATGGGCGCTAAATGGGTCCGCGCAAAACCTTACATCGCAAAATGTGCACTGATTTAGCATGGGCTCTTATGGAGCCGAAGTTCCAAAGTCGCCGCAAGTGTCGCAGAAAAACGAAAACTGCCGTGGGTAGTGAGGACTCCCTAGTATTTTCATGATTGTGTTTAATGGATCCGTCTAGAACCTGCAACTTTTTAAAAATGTAGTCAGACATTAATTATTCTATTTGAATGTTCAATATGGTGACATAACGAGTCTTTGAATAACATTAGATTAAAATGTTGAACCTGATTGCTGACCAAACGTTCAAACTCCTGTGTAATTGTATTTTGTCCAGGAGGACAAATCAAAATCAAACACGTTACAAAATTTCCACTTCTTGCCTGATCATGATAATTATAATCAGACTGAGCAATATCAAAAATGTCAAAACCGGTCCACTCTTCTTATTTGCACGATCGTTTATTTTGTATAATAATTTTATTCAGACTCTTCATTTTTCAAAATCTTAGTTTAGAATCGTGTATGTTTAACATCCACATTTGTCGACGCGGTTGCTGCTTTTACTTATCTCATTAAAAAAGTTTCAACCAATAGTTGAATATATTGTGAGAGATTTCTGTGAACGCCGAATCGCCAGACGTGTCCAGGGTTGTTGACCCGGGGTTTAGCTTACAGCGAGGAAATTATTGTAACAATCGAGGAAATGACGTCGAGTCGCATTACAACGACCTTCCACTTCCGGTGTGGATGGCCTCACATTTAACGCCTGTCATTTTTTACTCAAGCCACATAAAATGACCTCTTATGACATTTGCGTTTTGCTTGTCAGTGAATAGTTTTTTTGCTGACACCATTTTTGGTTTCAAGTTCTTCGGTTGTTATGTTATAAGAAGCCGTACCACACCCTCCATATTTGATGTGTAAAACAAAATTGTTTATTTGGAATGTTTTTTTTAATTAATTAGAAACCCAAGTTTATTATTCCAATATTATTATTTTATGTCTACCTGAATCTTAGTGTATATTTTCTCATAGAATTGAAATTTAGTTTGAGATTTAGTTTACTGCATATTGTTGTTGCGTTGGTAAATAAATTGCAACGAACAGTCAGAGGTGCGATCGCTTGAGTTGCGCAGTCGCGATTGTTTGTAGAATTACACTTTAAATCATGATACATGAACGATATACATAGTAGCCCTTACTTATTGTTGAAAATAATAGTTGATTCAATAGAGTTAAACTACTGTTAAACTCTACTAAATATACTGTTTACTCTACTGTTCAAGCAGTTAAAGTACTGCTTGGACCGTCTTTATCCGTTTAGGACGTTCTTTACATGCCGATTCAGGAACCTTAATATTTTTCGTCATACTGCTTCAAAAACAGCTGCTTTTGACAACGTGTTGGGATTCAAAAGTTGTTCTTTTTTTAGTCTTTGGATATTAACATATGATTTGATGATGATTATATTTTCCTAGGACCAAAAAGATCATTGTTAATGATACTTATGATTTGAAGTAAATAGTCGAACAATCTTCATTCGATTACAAATAATTGGAATATTCATCGTTATTGTACGTCAGCGTCGATGGTCAGCTATCGATTGCATCGGGAGTGGTTATCGAACTCAATTATTTCATCAATCGATTATTGCATGCGTTCGATACGCCGATTGTTGTTCATTGCTGTCAGTCGAACGTAACACAAATGAAACAATCAGCTGATTGCTTCAAACAGCAAGAATATCTTTGGTAGGTATCTTTAAAGGTAAACAAGCTGTAACATTTTGGTTTTCTTAAGTAGTTTGCGTGTTTTATTGAGCGATATAACGAAAAATATAGTTCATCACACGTTACTCGGTCATTTTTCAGCCTCGGCTTACAGCTTCGGTCGTAAAACTTGACCTTATACGAAAAGCGTCACTTAAGGTTCTATATAGTTAGTTATGAAATATACTATTATCAGCATTGTTGATCATGTACAACAATACTGGTATTTATCCCTAGCACTTCTTAGTTTAAACTTTTATCCAATTATTATTCATTTATTATTGTTGAGACGTATATGATACTAGAAACTTAGATTGACAACTTAGAATTCTGTGGCTTAGAAAGTTTTTGCATGTAAAGAAGATTGCACCGTGGTTATCGTTTTTCAACAAGTTTTCGAACCGGCAATTTAATACTTACGTCTCATTTATTACTTCAAATTGGAGACAGTCCGCAGTCAGGTGTAATTTGAGCGATTACGCGTCACCGTCGGTCGTTGTCGCCGTGAGTCACGTGATTGCCGCCGTCCCTGCTTCCAGGAAATCCTCCGAGGCTAATAACTTGCCTTTTAACTGGACTGCACAGAAAACTGATGCGTAAAACTTTGTTCAAGTCAACATTTAGGTGACATAAGCGAGTTTTGGCGTCATGGGCGGATTTTTGGGGGTGCTCAGGACCCCCTGATTTTTGCTTGATTGTTTGGCGGAAAAAGGGGAATCAATTTTCAATATAACTTTGAATAAGCTTTTACATAAACTACGACAGGATTGTTATCGAATAAAAATAAATAGATATTTTTGGAGTATACCTGCAAATAGACTTTGAATAAGAGTTTGGTGTTTGAATTTGAGCATACAATACTTCATAAGTGAGGTGACCTGGCACCCCCAAAATTAAGACCTAAATCCGCCTAATATGTTTGGCGTAAAGCAACGTAGAGTTTATACTGGATTTAGATGTTCCCTTTCTTACAGTTTGCAGGACATTATCAGTTTTGGAACAACTTTAAAACTAGATGGCAAGTTAACAGAGAAAATCGTCTAAGGCTAATAACTTGCCTTTTAACTGGACTACGCTTCAGCACAGAGAAAACTGATACGTAAAGTTTTATAACGAGTGAATTTTTAGGTGAATTCAGAGTGTTTGCGTAAAGCAACGTTGACTTTACTCTGGAATCATAATTTCAAAGGCGTGGTAAGAATATTTTCCCCTTTCCTTACATTTTGCAGAACATGATCATTGTAGGAATAGCCTTAAAAACCTGATAACAAGTTGACAGTATAATAATATTCATGGGAATATCCTCTGTTTCCAGGAAATCGTCCAAGGCTAATAACTAGTCTTTTAACTGGACTATGCCTCAGTACAGAGAAAACTGACGTAGAGTGTTCAAGTTAACATTTTAGAAAGCCGTTCGGATAATGGCAAAGCTGCAGTACAGAGAGTAATGCAGGAATATCTTCAGGGAGATGGGAATTCTAACTCTGGCTAGCCTGTACATATTTGAAATAATTTCTTTCTGCAAACTGAAGTGTTCACCTCTCCAAGGTGCACAAGTTCATGACTACCCAACACGGGGTAGAGATGTGTACAGGCTATCACAAAATAGGTCCAGAACCGCAATGAACCTGCCTTCCCAAGCAGGTGCGAAATTCTTGAACAATCTCCCTGACGGTATTCGGAGGGAGAGAGATTGGAAGAGGTTCAGAGCTAGTCTTAGGCGGTTTCTGGTTCAGGGGGAGTTCTACACCGTGGGTGAGTTTATGGTTCGCTCATGGTAGGGGTTCCTTTGCTCTTGGGGGCGTCCTGGGGCGAGATCCAAGTTGTCCAGCAGGGTGGCGTTGGGCTCTGGAGGAGATTAAGTCTTTGTTTTATTGCATTTCCTTCAAAGTGAACCAATGTTTTTTTTTCTTGACCTTTGCTACACAGTTGTAAATAATTGTAGTATGGCAATAAAAGAATTAGGCCCTATTATAGGTAACTCATGAGTTTCGGCGTAAAGCAACGTAGAGTTTATACTGGATTTAGAATTTTCCTTTCCTTACAGTTTGCGGGTCGTTATCATTGTTGGAACAACCTTAAAACTAGATGGCAAGTTAACGTAAATCGTCTAACTATAATAACTTGCCTTTAAACTGGACTACGCTTCAGCACAGAGAAATCTGATACGTAAAGATTTGAACGAGTGGATTTGTAGGTGAAATAAGTTTTGGTTTAAAGCAACGTTGACTTAATACTGGAATCATAATTTAAAAAGCATGGTAAGGATATTTCCCTTTTCTTACATTTTGCAGGACATTATCATTGTAGGAATAGCCTTAAAACTTGATAGCAAACAATGGGAAAATCCTCTGTTGCCATAAAGGAGGCAACAGAGGATTAAAAAAAAAAATCGTCCAAGGCTCATAACTTGCCTTTTAATTGGACAACGCTTCAGCACAGATAAAACTAATGCGTAGAGTTTATATTTTAAATAAATATTTAGGTGAAATAAATAGTTTTGGTATTGAACAACGTCGACTCTATAATGGAAACAGAATTTCAAAGGCATTATAAGGATATTTTTACACGTTACTGCACAACTGATCCACCAGATACTTACCATTGTTAGAATAGCCTTAAAACAAGATGGCAAGTTGAAAGCTATGATCGCGGGAAAATAGTCTTTTGTGCAAATTTTGCTGACGCTAGTTCCAGTATAGGCTACAAATGAATCGAAATATACGTATTTAGTTCACAAACGTTCGGCCCTGTTAACTTGCAGTTGTGCAGTTACGTTTTCGATTTCGAGAGGCTAATTTGATGTGATGGTGTGCAATATTAAAAAGTTTCATTATTCTAAACTAGCAGAATCCGTGGCTTCGCTCACGATAAAAATTATCGTCTAACCTTCATATGAAGAATCTGGAGGACTGAATAGAAAATATTTATATCAAGGAATATGTTATGTAGAGATATGTTTGTTTTATGGCGGAATGTAGGATAAAATGTAGATACCACAGTAGGATGTAGGATACCACAGTAGATAGTGAAGGTTTTCTTTTCACCGTTATAACTCGAAAACGGCCGGACCGATTTTAACACCAAATGTGTCGATTTTAAGGTAATCCTTGTAGATTTACCATTACGTCCCTGGATTGCCTAGTAGGGCATCAATTAAGTACAGTAAAGGGCTGAATGTTCGAAACAGTTATGGTGCTATCCGTGGGCAGTATTTCAAACTCGATTCACTTAGTGTTTAACTTAAAATATGGACGGGTAGGAATAATTTAAGATCAACCACTGATTGCAGCATTTATTTTTCCGTGAAAAGCCGGGACACCGTCGAATTAGATGAAGAAGGAATTTGCCAAATTATTGTAACTGGCATGATTGTAATTAAAAACATGAAGGACGGCCTAAGGAAATAACTATAGCTCCCGCTGCCTAAAAAGATGGTACCACATTATGAGCTTATGATTGAACGTATAAGGTACGAAACTAAACCAAATGTAACTTTTATATAGTACGAATAACCTAACAAAATCATCAAAACAACCATAAAACCATGATAAAAGGAATCAAATTATAAATCAGCTGTAACAACGTATCCGTTTGTGAAGCTAATATGCTTGATTGAATAAAATTGGAAATTTAAACAAAAGATCATCCATTACATTAACATGGGGCATTTTCAAAGCTTCAGCTCCACCAAAAACCTCTAAAAACCTCGAATTAAAAAAATCCGTTCTTGGTGAATGTCAACACTCTGTAAGGAACGTCCATGCAAATTTTCAAGGTTCTAGGTTAAGTAGTTTTGGCTGTACATAGGATAGGTCAGTGGTATTTGACAAAAATACAGTAGAAAAGATAGTATAAATATAACTTACAATCAGGGATTTGAATAATTTATCAATTTTTACAAAAATAGATCAAAGAATCATATCATTTCAGCACATTCTGTTTGATAATGTGCTTTTCTCTTTCCATCTTACCGGGATTTAGTCTCAAGACTCAGCCACTAAAGGCAGTATGCTCTTCACGTTTAAAACTGCGTACGTCGAATTATACGAAACACCAAATCATCGGACAGGCATAGATGTAATAAAAAAATTATTAGGAACGCCTCCAGGAAAAACGATAACTCCCGCTACCGAAATATAGATGGTGCCACTAAACTAATTAATGGTGGATTTCATCTAAACTAAATCAAACTTTTATATAGTACATAATTATGTCCTTGAAACAAATCAACAAAAATCAATGAAGCCATGATCAAAGAAATCAATTTATTATCATCTGTATCAACGTACACATTTCCGAAGCTAACTACCAGCTGCTTGATTGAATGAACATTGAAAATGTAAACAAAAATCGTCCAACATACTTTTAAATGGGAAAATTTGAAAACTTCGGCCTCGTCAAAAACCCCTTTATACTACGAATTTTGTAAAATCCGGTCTTAGCGGATGCCTACGCCCTAAGAGGAACATCCATGCAAAGTTTCAAGGTTCTAGGTCAAGTAGTTTGGGCTGTACGATGTTTCCACTGAGTGGCATTTGACAAATATATAGTAGAGAAAGAAAAGAAGATTCATAGCGCGCTTTATCAAAATAACAGCAGCTCCTTTTTCAGAACTGCCACGTAAATTGCTTATTTACCTCAACAATTCTAATATTATATGATTAATATTGATATGAAAAAGTAATATGAATTAAAACGTTTCAAAACCAAATGTACAGTAGTGGTAATAGCTTCAACGGTCAACTTCTAAGTACTTCAGTTACTTACGTAAAACCCAAGTGAATTATCAAACCGTTATTCTATTATTATTGTGTAGTGTCTTTTGACTAAGAGACATTTTAATTCATAGTACATCGAGCATTGAGCTATAATCTTCAACTCTATAAGCTATAATCTACACTCTCACTAAGTGTGATTCTCGACTCTCTACAACGCGACTGGAGGAACATTTATGCACATTGTATCGCAAAGCCGTCCACAGCAGTGTACAGCAGCTATCGTCACCCGGTGCACTACGTCCACACCCGAGGCCGAGGTCACTTCCTCGCGACCTTGTGTCCTTGCTCTCTCTCCCGGTTGTTATTGCCAGCCGTTTATCCAGTTCATGCCTCGCGCGATGCACATTGTATCGCACAGTACACAGCAGCTATCGTCACCCGGTGGCACTACGTCCACACCCGAGGCCGAGGTCACTTCCTCGCGACCTTGTGTCCTTGCTCTCTCTCCCGGTTGTTATTGCCAGCCGTTTATCCAGTTCATGCCTCGCGCGATGCACATTGTATCGCACAGTACACAGCAGCTATCGTCACCCGGTGCACTACGTCCACACCCGAGGCCGAGGTCACTACCTCGCGACCTTGTGTCCTTGCTCTCTCTCCCGGTTGTTATTGCCGGCCGTTTATCCAGTTCATGCCTCGCGCGATGCACATTGTATCGCACAGTACATAGCAGCTATCGTCACCCGGTGCACTACGTCCACACCCGAGGCCGAGGTCACTTCCTCGCGACCTTGTGTCCTTGCTCTCTCTCCCGGTTGTTATTGCCAGCCGTTTATCCAGTTCATGCCTCGCGCGATGCACATTGTGTCGCACAGTACACAGCAGCTATCGTCACCCGGTGGCACTACGTCCACATCCGAGGCCGAGGTCACTTCCTCGCGACCTTGTGTCCTTGCTCTCTCTCTCCCGGTTGTTATTGCCAGCCGTTTATCCAGTTCATGCCTCGCGCGATGCACATTGTATCGCACAGTACACAGCAGCTATCGTCACCCGGTGCACTACGTCCACACCCGAGGCCGAGGTCACTTCCTCGCGACCTTGTGTCCTTGCTCTCTCTCCCGGTTGTTATTGCCGGCCGTTTATCCAGTTCATGCCTCGCGCGATGCACATTGTATCGCACAGTACACAGCAGCTATCGTCACCCGGTGGCACTACGTCCACACCCGAGGCCGAGGTCACTTCCTCGCGACCTTGTGTCCTTGCTCTCTCTCCCGGTTGTTATTGCCAGCCGTTTATCCAGTTCATGCCTCGCGCGATGCACATTGTATCGCACAGTACACAGCAGCTATCGTCACCCGGTGGCACTACGTCCACACCCGAGGCCGAGGTCACTTCCTCGCGACCTTGTGTCCTTGCTCTCTCTCCCGGTTGTTATTGCCAGCCGTTTATCCAGTTCATGCCTCGCGCGATGCACATTGTGTCGCACAGTACACAGCAGCTATCGTCACCCGGTGCACTACGTCCACACCCGAGGCCGAGGTCACTTCCTCGCGACCTTGTGTCCTTGCTCTCTCTCTCCCGGTTGTTATTGCCAGCCGTTTATCCAGTTCATGCCTCGCGCGATGCACATTGTGTCGCACAGTACACAGCAGCTATCGTCACCCGGTGGCACTACGTCCACATCCGAGGCCGAGGTCACTTCCTCGCGACCTTGTGTCCTTGCTCTCTCTCTCCCGGTTGTTATTGCCAGCCGTTTATCCAGTTCATGCCTCGCGCGATGCACATTGTGTCGCACAGTACACAGCAGCTATCGTCACACGGTGCACTACGTCCACACCCGAGGCCGAGGTCACTTCCTCGCGACCTTGTTCCTTGCTCTCTCTCCCGGTTGTTATTGCCGGCCGTTTATCCAGTTCATGCCTCGCGCGATGCACATTGTGTCGCACAGTACACAGCAGCTATCGTCACACGGTGCACTACGTCCACACCCGAGGCCGAGGTCACTTCCTCGCGACCTTGTGTCCTTGCTCTCTCTCCCGGTTGTTATTGCCGGCCGTTTATCCAGTTCATGCCTCGCGCGATGCACATTGTGTCGCACAGTACACAGCAGCTATCGTCACACGGTGCACTACGTCCACACCCGAGGCCGAGGTCACTACCTCGCGACCTTGTGTCCTTGCTCTCTCTCCCGGTTGTTATTGCCAGCCGTTTATCCAGTTCATGCCTCGCGCGATGCACATTGTGTCGCACAGTACACAGCAGCTATCGTCACACGGTGCACTACGTCCACACCCGAGGCCGAGGTCACTACCTCGCGACCTTGTGTCCTTGCTCTCTCTCCCGGTTGTTATTGCCGGCCGTTTATCCAGTTCATGCCTCGCGCGATGCACATTGTGTCGCACAGTACACAGCAGCTATCGTCACACGGTGCACTACGTCCACACCCGAGGCCGAGGTCACTTCCTCGCGACCTTGTGTCCTTGCTCTCTCTCCCGGTTGTTATTGCCGGCCGTTTGTCCAGTTCATGCCTCGCGCGATGCACATTGTGTCGCACAGTACACAGCAGCTATCGTCACCCGGTGCACTACGTCCACACCCGAGGCCGAGGTCACTACCTCGCGACCTTGTGTCCTTGCTCTCTCTCCCGGTTGTTATTGCCGGCCGTTTGTCCAGTTCATGCCTCGCGCGATGCACATTGTATTGCACAGTACACAGCAGCTATCGTCACCCGGTGCACTACGTCCACACCCGAGGCCGAGGTCACTTCCTCGCGACCTTGTGTCCTTGCTCTCTCTCCCGGTTGTTATTGCCAGCCGTTTATCCAGTTCATGCCTCGCGCGATGCACATTGTATCGCACAGTACACAGCAGCTATCGTCACCCGGTGCACTACGTCCACACCCGAGGCCGAGGTCACTTCCTCGCGACCTTGTGTCCTTGCTCTCTCCCGGTTGTTATTGCCAGCCGTTTATCCAGTTCATGCCTCGCGCGATGCACATTGTATCGCACAGTACACAGCAGCTATCGTCACCCGGTGCACTACGTCCACACCCGAGGCCGAGGTCACTTCCTCGCGACCTTGTGTCCTTGCTCTCTCTCCCGGTTGTTATTGCCTGCCGTTTATCCAGTTCATGCCTCGCGCGATGCACATTGTATCGCACAGTACACAGCAGCTATCGTCACCCGGTGCACTACGTCCACACCCGAGGCCGAGGTCACTTCCTCGCGACCTTGTTCCTTGCTCTCTCTCCCGGTTGTTATTGCCAGCCGTTTATCCAGTTCATGCCTCGCGCGATGCACATTGTATCGCACAGTACACAGCAGCTATCGTCACCCGGTGGCACTACGTCCACACCCGAGGCCGAGGTCACTTCCTCGCGACCTTGTGTCCTTGCTCTCTCCCGGTTGTTATTGCCAGCCGTTTATCCAGTTCATGCCTCGCGCGTCGCTCCGCGGCACGCAAGGAGTCTGTAGCGTATACACACGAGAGTTGCACTTATTACATTTTGCGGTGCTTTGAAAGTCTTTCACAGATTACTGCAATTGTGGTTTAGGGGATGCAGAGTGAATATAAACAAAGTTGAGATTTATTTTAGTATTTTTTAGTTTTGCAGCTCTCTGGTAGGCTATGTAAGAAATCTATTTCTAAAGATTACTCTATTTTTCAAGCTTAAAATTCTTCCTTACATTTCCAATAGACCAATCGTCTTGTTACCTATTGTAACAGGATAGAGTGTCATCAAGGAAACATCTCTGCATTTTTTGACAAGAGGCGCTGTTCTTCTAATCTAGTCTAGTCTAATCTAATTCTAGTCGATTAAAAATGTTCGCTTCCGGTAAACTCAATTAATTTTGAATACCCTCAACTTATCCAGTTCTCACCTGTAACCATTCTTCAATTTTCAAAACCGCTTCTATATGCTCCATTATTTTTTACTCTTAGCAGCAGCTACCTGATATTACATTAATATTTGTGCAAACCGAAGTACGTGTGTTCGACAGATAGTTAATGTCCGTTCTCCGATTATTATATCACCATAATACGACCCGACCGCGCACCGCGCCGCGGCGGCGAGGCGAGCGCCCGTGCACGTGCAGCTTTAGGTGTTTGACCCCAGATTTAGCTGACTGTCCCACCACCACAACAAATACCGCACTGAACCACCTTAACCCCCGATTGATTCCTGTTCCGCCCATTCCGCATGTATTTCGCTTATTTTCCACATCGCCGGTCGTTTACTTCTGTTCGCGTCGAAGATATTCGGCCGGTCGTTCACACCCATTGTTGATATCCGGCCCCGGTGTGGGAGGTTTGGATTACCGGTCGTCTTCTGGGGTGTTGGATTAATCGGTTGATCGATTTTAGAGCGGTTCGGTCGCACGATTCTTTTGTATATGTTTCCTGGTGCAATGAGTCAGTCAGTTGTTCTTAGTCATAGAACGGACCCTGCCGGACGTGACGAAAGGGAATAAATATGACTCAGGATCGACCTCGATAACGTTAACAATAGTTTTATCATCTTTTAACACCTTTCCATAAAACACTGTGAGTACTAGCTTTATGGAACTTTATATTATTGATAATTAATATAGATTGGGTTAATTGTTAGCATTTTAAGGCATGCAATATTTTAGTTTAAATTGAGTTTTGCTGTACATATTACGGATACTCGTGCAGTTCGGGTACGATAAATTCCATTGGTTGATTATTATTATTATTATTATTATTCTCTTTTGGATCAGTACAATAATCAGGGTTTTCATTATTAGTCTGTGATTCTAAAACCTTACTCCTTTTGAAATGGACGTGCAGTTTGATATCGTCAATAGAGCATTATGTCATGTCTGTAATCGAGACAAATCCGGCGCAACACGTTCTAAACGCCCACATAAAGCTGAAAATCTCTACAAAACCCTTCCAGCCAAGCAACGTCGTCATGCGGAGCGGTGTGCTGTGCGCCGCGTCGTGTAGTGTGGTGACAGCGCGCCCCGCAGCGTGTAGCAGGGCCGCGTAACTCCGGCAGCCGGCGAGAGAGAAAGAGAGAACAACAACCTTGGTTAGCTCGGCCTCCCCCCTCCCTTCTCCCCCGGCCTGTCACAGAATGGACCACTCTGCCATTCGGCTTTCTTTTTTGCTTTGCTTCTGCCTTCGCCCTCGGAAGACTTTACACCTTACTTTCTTCTGGTGACGAACGATGATTTTTTGTGAACGCGATTTTGGGGATTTGGAAAATTAAATAGTAAAAAGAACTCTCTGTTTCGCATATATATTATTGAAGAACTGGAGTTGTGGCACTACAAAGTAAAATGTTATGTCATATTGCAAGTGGTAAACGCAGGCTACATTATTTTTACTGACTTCTGCGCCCGCAGTTGAAACTTTTCAGGGTGGATTGGAGGTAAACCCTCGAAGGCTCGGTTTTACATTTTAGTTCATGACCAAGTGAGGAATGTGTCCTTATTGTGTCCTTGTTTCGTATGCACTATCCAACTCCCTTAGATTTTGAGTGATCCTCCTTACCTAGCCAAATTAAACCTAACCCAGCCTAACCTACCTGTACCCTAGGCAGTTGAATAATGATATTAGCTTATTTAAACTCTCACAAGCCCTCCCTGAAGCCCGTGCTTATGACGTCAATGGGAGACTCTTTTTTTGTTATATCCAAAGTTTCATCGTAGCCTTATGTTTCTGTAATAAGTATCCTCTGATTGGCCAAGATAAATGTTTGTGCCAGCTGGAGGTCACATACTAGCTGATCTGTACTCTCTTGATGATTATCTGTAGGACCAGATTATGATTTTTCCAAAAGATTGTCCCGTTTTGTAGGTACAAGGTAGTAAAACAGGTATTTTCGTCTGATATTGGTAGATTGGTGTTGGAAAATCTTGATACTTTCCAGGAAATAAGGTAAAGAAACAGGTAGCCTTTTCATATAGTACGTAGAGTCTGTCAGGTTTCATCTAAGTTTGACTCCCTTATGGGGTTCAGAGTTCAGTTAAACTCTGACGTACTGAGATAAGATCTGCTCCAACAATCTAGGCCTCATGAAAACTTGACGCTGAGCTCTTTCCAGTGACACCTATATATAAAATCGGTTTAGAACTCGGAGTAGTGACACCTATATATAAAATCGGTTTAGAACTCGGAGTCTTGTTCATAAAATAACTGGCTGGATATCCGAGTAAAGCGCTTACCTCATTATCTAAAGGTTCGTCGGTTCGAATCCTGACCAGGGTTTGAAACTAGGTCCAGTTACCATTTGTCATTGGGCTATGAATAAATGATCCAACATCCAACAATAGGTCGCCGTTAGACATTAAACCGGTTACCGTTACCGAATAAAACGTTAGAAAATGCCAAGGGCGTTGAAACACACAAAATAAACATTTAAAAAACCCTAGGTATTAAATAAGTATAAATAAGTTTTATGAGCAAAGAAAATAACTTACTTTTCACATTTATTTAACTTGGCACACACAAACCCAATCTAAGGATAGATATAATCCTATGTTTTGTCAGCAGTCAAAATGAAACTCAAAGCTGCCGAGCAGCTTATTTCTACTTTAAAATGTATTGTCATTAGCCTATTTCACTCTTATTCTAATATTAGATTAACCATTCCGTCTGCAATTGAAGTAAAAAAGTGCTTTGGATTTTGAAAGTAAATCCTACTAGACGTACTCCTGGAGTCAAACCGCTTCAAATAGTTTTATTGTACTTGTATAAGACTGACCGGAAGAATAATTATTCTATAGTGTGCATAAACCGCGTTAAATGTTCAAGTTCAGCACAAATCAAATAATCATAAGACTACCCTGTTTACTGCATTTGAAAGAGAAAGTTATAACGACATTGACTTACACACTGGCATTTATTATTATTTACATGCAGAAGCTTGTATCTATTTATAATGGTCATTTGAATACTGTGTTTACCAAGTTTTATTCCATCCATTTCCCACTGAAGGACAGTTGTTCAACACAGTATTTCTTGATAAATCAACATTGATTTGTGTTAGTTAATACGCGACCGGCCCGCAAACTCCATCCATTGTGGGCCCGGGGAGAGTTAATGCCGTTACCTTGTTTCGCAGCGCATGTTAAAATCAAGTCGTCGTCTGGGGCCCCAGTTATGGGCCATTTTCGTAGTCCTAAGCCAAGGACCAAGGCCGACTCAACCTACTTAGGCCCCAGTTGTGGCCTAAGGGGCCTGCCTCTTGGAGATATTAAGATCGTTCCCGAGTAACCCGCAAAATATGATGCTGTGTTGATCGAGGCCCTTGGGCCTTAGGGTGCCACTCGTCGTCTTCGTCGTCGTCTTCGTCGTCGTCGTAGTCGTCGTCCATTGTCTTGGGCCCCAGTCCCCGTCAAGGGCCCCTATCGTTGGCCCTTGTCGTCATCTTGTGCCCTATTTGTGGGCCCAGTCATTCTCATAAGTCCCAGTTATGGGCCCATTAGTCGTCGTCATAAGTCCCAGTTTGTGGGTCTCAGTTGTTCTCGAGGGGCCCGGCGGAGAGATTCGTGCTATCTGCGTGTAGGACGCTGTGTTGGTGAAGGACCCGTGGAGCCTGGTCGTCGTGGGTCGGCTTCAGTGGATCGAGGGGCCCGGCGGAGAGTTTCGTGCTATCCGCGTGTAGGACGCTGTGTTGGTGAAGGGCCCGTGGAGCCCGGTCGTCGTGAGTCGGCTTCAGTTGATCGAGGGGCCCGGCGGAGAGTTTCGTGCTATCCGCGTGTAGGACGCTGTGTTGGTGAAGGACCCGTGGAGCCCGGTCGTCGGGGGTCGGCTTCAGTGGATCGAGGGGCCCGGCGGAGAGTTTCGTGCTATCCGTGTAGGACGCTGTGTTGGTGAAGGGCCCGTGGACCCCGGTCGTCGTGGGTCGGCTTCAGTGGATCGAGGGGCCCGGCGGAGAGTTTCGTGCTATCCGTGTAGGACGCTGTGTTGGTGAAGGGCCCGTGGACCCCGGTCGTCGTGAATCGGCTTCAGTGGATCGAGGGGCCCGGCGGAGAGTTTCGTGCTATCCGCGTGTAGGACGCTGTGTTGGTGAAGGGCCCGTGGATCCCGGTCGTCGTGGGTCGGCTTCAGTGAATCGAGGGGCCCGGCGGAGAGTTCCCGCTATCCGCGTGTAGGACGCTGTGTTGGTGAAGGGCCCGTGGACCCCGGTCGTCGTGGGTCGGCTTCAGTGGATCGAGGGGCCCGGCGGAGAGTTTCGTGCTATCCGCGTGTAGGACGCTGTGTTGGTGAAGGGCCCGTGGACCCCGGTCGTCGTGGGTCGGCTTCAGTGGATCGAGGGGCCCGGCGGAGAGTTTCGTGCTATCCGCGTGTAGGACGCTGTGTTGGTCGACCGGCCGCGGAGGCTGGTCTATTTTTAGTCCGTCTCTCTCAAATACGCACTCGCCGCTGCCGCTCCGTACCCGCTAGATTACATTAAATTTGGAAACATCCAAGCGGGTATATTTTTATTTTGTTCTTGTATGAACATTTGTGATTTGAGAATTGTGTACACTTGTTTAAAAAAGAGGCTAGTTGAGTATGGCAAATTATTGATAGTATATTTTACAGGATTGGACTTAATTTGTCTGGCAATTTGTAGCGTTTTCACACGAGTGGCAATGTCAGTCTCTCACGAGTGGGCCTACATTATACTCTTCCGGTTCGGTACTCTATCGGACAGTTATATTTCTCACATTTAAATTTCTTTCACTCTTAAATTCATTTTTTTTTAACTGAAACACACGCAGTTTCCAGCCCCTGCTCCGCAAATTAATAATGTTAACTCTTTTGACAGATTTTCATCATAACTTTCGGAAACATTTTGATATTTTTATATCACACACTGATCGGAGGCGATTAACTTCACAGTTAAGAGTATACACGGTCATTTTTAGCTTTGAGGTTTGTATATTACCCAGTAAGAAGCCGTTAGACGCACCAGGGGCACTAAGGAAAATCAATTCGAGTATAGCTGTACAGCTGTACAGCTGGCGGCCGAGCCGGAAGCGGCGGTGGTGGGGGAACGAACTTTAACGCCGTCGTGTCGGCCGCAAGGTCGCGGCTCCGACGTGATTCAAGTCACTCGGGGAAAGTCGGCTGCGATAAACCCGATAAACCGATAAACGATAAACCGAATCGCCACTTCGCTTGTTTTTCATACGCGGTCGCATGTGATGAAGCACGAATCCCGTTGACCCTGTGATCAAGATATCGACTAAATTTTGGAAGATATTTCAGTGGATGAAGAGTTGAAAATTAAGTCACTCGGGGAAAGAGTCGGCTGCGAGAAACCCGATAAACCGATTAACGATAAACCGAATCGCCTCTTCGCCAGAGGCGGATTTGGAAATTTGCCGCCCCTGGGCTTTTTTTTTTTACTCACGCGTGTGCTTTTTGCCCCCGTTGTAGTCCTTTTGGACCGTTTTTCCCTGTTCCGGGCCCTAAGCAAGGCTATTTCTACGATTTCAGGGGGGAGTTGTAACTTCTTACTCTAACTTGCCGCCCCTCCAAATTCTGCCGCCCTGGGCTATAGCCCTTTAAGCCCATATGTAAATCCACCCCTGCTCTTCGCTTGTTTTTCTTACGCAGTCGCATGTAATGAATCACGACCCTACGTTCGATATCTTGCGAACAAGATATATCGACTAAATTTCGGAAGATTTATCAGCAGATGAAGAGTTGAAAATAAAGTCACTCGGGGAAAGTTGTCAACAATAAACCGAAAAACGAAAAACCGAATCGCCACTTCACTTGTTTTTCATACGCGGTCGCATGTAGTGAAGCACGAATCGCGTTGAGCCTGCGTTCGATATCTTGCGATCAAGATACATTGACTAAATTTTAAAAGATAACCAGTGGATGAAGATTTGAAAATAAAAGGAAAGTAGTGTTTGCATAGTTTTTTCTCTAAATCAGCTTTAGGGGAAAGTACAAGAAGTTACGGTAAATAAAACAGAGGCAATGGGAAAAGTCTGTTAATACAGTACCTTCAGTTAACTTTTAGGTACGGAATCCCGTAAAGTCTTTGAAATGATAACTAGTTGTTTTATCGTACTGTTTTCTTCCCATCAGAGTGAACTGCCTACTCTTAGTGTCAAAAGTCACTCTTTAAATGGGTTTATCTCAGGCATTTAATTATGATAATTAAAAAAAAAAAATTATGCAATTATTTATGATAATTCAAATTTATGTTTTTAGCAACTGAAGTTAAATTTAAAATTAAATACTGATTTCATCGTTAAACCAACCCAAAATTTTTAATTTAGCTTACGTACTTGTTAGGGGATATTGGTATTTCGGTAGACTGTACGATACTGTAATATGTGCGTAGAAAAGAATTAATATTTATTTTAATGCAATGTTCTACAAATCGAATCAATTGTAATAGTTTAGTTCGTGGATTCCTAAGCAAACATGTATGTGGCATTATTCTTCTTTTTTGGCATTTTCAACGATATAAAATTAATGGTAATTTTTAATATATTACCAGCCGCGACCTGACGTAATACTCACCGGCGCTCCGGGGTGCCAACATACATTAGCGTAGGAAGCGACCAAATATGGTAAGTTTTACCCTAACGAATTAAATTAAAATTGAATTAATATTGAAAATTTTAATTAAATTAAAATTGAAATAAATATTGAATTAAATGCTTAGCAATATTTAATTCAATTTTATAACAAATCATAAATCATTGTTTTTGCATGTTACGTTGTATTTGCTTCTAACCGAGGAAAACAGCCTCGGTCTTTAACACAGACTCTGTGTTATTCTCGTTCATTAAGAACCCCCTGATTGAAACACTTGTCACCCACGCTGCCGCCCCAGCTGCCACCTAGCGGCATTTCCCGTCCGCCTAGACGCTCGGTGCAGTCAGTCCCCGCACTCCCATGCGACCGGATTGCAGCGCTCTCTTGTAGGCGTTCCGGCCAACTCGGAGTCTCATCCTCTGCCGCCTAGCTTGGAGTCCCAGGATTGTCTGTTGACTTCTCTCAACCACGGTTACAATTTGGACTACCAAAAACGTTTATTAGGGCCGATTGGAACCGGCGTGCCATTTTACCATACATCCTGATTAGTATGATCCTATAATGTAAAATATGTTTTTTCATCTGCTTCTCTTACACTAATAAGCAACATATTTCATTCAATAGCATTTTTTGAAGGTCTGTTTTATAGGGAAAAAGATTTAATTGTTTATTTAAAAATATGTATTGTAGACTCTCGAAAGTTCGATACTTAGTGGACTTGGGAGTGTGGAAGTATCGAAATGACGAACAGTAAGGAATTTTAGGGATTTTACATTGATAGAAGCATTAAAAACAAAGGTTGTACATATACATATACATCTCCTGAATGTGTTTAATACCACCATCCTAAACCATTGCACAGCTAATTTATTAACTTTTATCGTTATATAGATCTCAATAAATACCAATAGGCCTAAACAAACTATTTGGTATTCTCCTAATGTCTGTTGAGTGAAGGAGTGTGTCGAACTATCGAGTGTCAAACTATCAAAAGTCACACTGTATTCTGATAAGCAGTCTTCCAGCCGGCTGTATGAAGCTGCGGAATATGGAACGTGGCCGCCATGCCCGGGAACCAGGTGATTAAGCGGGTGTTAGGGGCCCAATTTCGGCGGAGATTAATCCCCCCGGGGTCGCAAAACAGTGTTAACATTTCATCATCCCCGCCCCTCCCGCCACCCCTCGCTACCCCCCCACCCCCCGGCGCTTGTACTGTACATACCTCATTACCTGGCGTGATACTGAGTTAAACATGGGTCGTGGGCCATGGGACATGGGCTACGCTTCAACGTCACATGCATGTGCGCTGTGAAATATTTTGAATTTTTAAGTGTTCTGAAATTATTTCCACATCCTTGTTATAGTTTAGTTTTCATTTTCATTTGTTGATTTCGTTTAGGTTTTATGTTTATTTACGCGTATGTAGAAATTATTAGGGAATGTACTGCAGTTCGTTTTTACATTTTAATTCACGTGTATAAATTCGTCATTATATTAATGTTGGTGAGAAACGGCGTTCATGGTGCAGTATTTATTATAATTCTAAATGCCACAGCGGGTAGAACATATTTTTTACATATTACTGTGTATATTAGAATCACAGTTATGAAGTACAAACATTTCGACAAGTTTGATATAAATATTAAGTATAAATACTGTCTTAACTTTTTATGCAGTATTCAGTTTTCCATCATATATTGAATGTAAAGAAAAGATGTATTATAAATCTTAAAATTCCTTTAATAACTTTCTTTCTAATATATAAATATATTATCGTGAATTATAATATATTTTTTAATTTTTATAATTTTGAATTTGAAATAAAAATTGATTTCTCATACATTGCATTTTTCTTAAATATGGCAGTGGTGATTTATAATTTGATTTTCTTTCGTGTTTTATAATTATGTTTCTATATAATTTTTTTATTTAAAAAAAGTATATTATGCCAATATATTTGTACTAATGAAGTCAAAGTTCTGTTAATAATTTCCGGACAGATTGTTTTTATTTAAATTAAAAATTATTCCAATATTCTTTTATTTAAAATTGTTAGCTGTAACCTCCTGTTGCTCCATTAATTATTTCTCATTACATATAATGTTCTGTGCCATTCCTATAAATATATTCGTTTTGTCAATTCAGTATTTACATATTTTGGCCATTTTTTGAAACCGTAGTATTTTCTTTATCCGTATTTAAATATTAAATTCTTCTGAATTAATCTCAAAAATCATTTTAATACATTCACATTCGATATTTACTCATTATCTTCCGTAAAAGTCGTCAAGTTTAACCATTGGTCAATTATTCAGTGGTTAGTATGTCGAAAAAACGCTAGTTAAACGCATTAATATGGTGTTAGACAAATTAAATCTCAAATGTTTTTGTGTACATCTTATTTTTTACCGACGAAAACAAGATAAGTCGTTGTGAACTGTCTAGACGCAGTATCCGTAAACAATACTGATCACTGGGAACATACCTTCACTCATTAAAAATTGTTGAACATGACTTACTAAGCCAAACATGCACTACAGAGTTATTATTGTAAGTTTAATGTTATTCAAACAGTCGATGAAACTTTCCTGCAACAAATATTTTTGCCTCGTATAATTGCTTCCACGATATCCGCCCGGCCATTAGGGGTTGTGTTCGAGGCTGGGGCTTGTGCATCCGGTTCGCGCCCTGCTCGCAGCGCTGGTATGTCTTTCTCAGTTTCTAGCTATTGTATTTACTATAACAAGGTGTGTAGTTGTGAAGTACATTGTTTTACGTGTTTATTCAATAAAATTTGACGTTTAATGTAGTCGTTGAAAGATTGCCAAGCGTATGTTTGTTTTGAAAGGGTTGGGATTTGCCCGTTATGGCAAGGCAAAACCTCAGACTAAAATAATTTAAGTATTCAGACTTAGGATAACGAAGGACAAAAAATAATTTTCTAAGTGATAGAACAAATCTAATATTGGTCATATTATATTAGTTGTACAGTTACATTCGAAATAAATCCACAACTTACATGTCCTCAACTTAAATTCCAGATCCGTTGATTACACAAACACTTTTCACCACTGATAACTGGCTTGTTGCCTATAATATCTTTTTTCAAGTCTAAATAATGTTCCTTTTAGAACTATTGTAGTAACTTTATGCGCTAGTAACTTTATGCGCTTTTTCCACATGAAAAATTGTGGAAATTGTTCCAATAAATACGAATATTAACCAATTTTCCAAAAATAATCCAACCCTAACCAACCACATATTATTTAGATTATAAAGTAGTGCCCAGAAATTCTCAGACGCTTCTTAGGTTTCAGAGGTTCTTTTTATTCATGCAAAGAATTACGTTGAGTTTTTTACCACGCACAATTTGTCACTGAAATTGATAAGTTTTTGTAGAGATATTTGCCGTATTACACAAAGAAAGTACTGGATCCAAAAGATAATCTGATCATGTTTTGATTGCTGGGTATCAACAGTAATTTTAGTACTGTAACATTTAGATCATTATTACTGTGATTGTATTGCATTTTATTTGAGAATCAATAACGACAAATGCAAAGTAATTATTTCAATAAACAGTCAACGTGATCAATTATTCTATTAAAACCACCCACGACCTCCAAACCGATAACGAGCGAGTCGTGTAGGTCGATTCAAATAACTTGGCTCATCCGCCCATAAGACGGCTGCTATTTTTATAATACCATCGGGTTTACAGACCTGCCATGTTATCCGACCCGGACTGTACTCGCGGCCGTGAAGGGCGGCTACAAATTAGGCCGCGACAATTAGCGTGAGCGGCGTGTATCCGTTAGAGGAATGCCGACTGTTTCCGGTGCACAATGTGACTTCCGGTCGGCGTGTCGGCGTGAATGGGCGGCCAGGTGCGCGCTGCGTGTCCGCGCCTGCGGACTGCGGATATGCGGGGCGTGAGCGAGATTCGAACCCGCGTCTCAGCGAAATCTGCACTTTGTCCGGCACAAAGGCGACGGAGGAATCGCGTACGTTGGATCTGTCCGGGATATTTTGATAGAGGAGGATTAGTAGAATGTGAATGGGAATTCAGCGGCGATTTGTGTGGACTTTCATCCACACCGCTTTGAAAACTCTCGGTTTTTGATTCTGCGTATCAGCAGAACCAGGGAAGGAAGGGTAATGACGAAAGAGGGCACCACTGCTCATGAGTTGTCAGCTTTTTCCATTGAAGTATTATTAAGGTGAGCTCTAACGAGGAATTACAACATTTTGTTGTGGGCCCGAAAATAAGATTTATTTAAAGATTTATCTTGAGTTTGATAAATCTAAATTTCAATTCTTACGTTATGTAGTTTATTATTGTTATCAAAATGCTAATGAAATGCTATAGTTTAGGAAAATTTCTTATTGAACAAGAAGGTCTATACTAAGAAATATTTTCCCCTACTCTATAATTGTACCTAGGACCTATAATGGTTTCTGTTAATAATTTTGTTAAAAAATTTCATTGTTTCTTAACCAAATGTTAAAAAAATTCGAAGCCTGTTAATATTTGACACTTACTCATAAATTGACCTAACTTATTAGTACGAAAGCATAGGAGTAGTTTCCCACTTGCAGTCAATGCACCATACTCCTTCAAGTAAAATTCAATTACTATTTCTTTCAAACAAACAAAAAATTTGTCAAGTCTCCCCTTTTTACCTATACATTGCACATAATTTTCTAAAATAATGTCCATACCTCGGCAAACAAGGAATGTATTTAAAAAAAACTTGCCAAATATCGCTCTTATATTAATTGCCCATGTAAGTCATGTGCACAACTCGGTAACTCAAAATGACTTCAAAAATGAAAACTGCCAAATCTCGCTCATGCACACATAGCACAGCATATTGTCAAATAGTGTACATATCTCGGCAAACATAAAATCACTAGTAAAAAATTAAAAACTCGAAAAATCTTGCCATTGTATAAATCGCCCATACTGCAAAGTCGTTTACATATCTCGACAAGCGCAACATCATGTAGTGTACCTATCTCAAACGCTAAATTAATTCAAAAAATCAAAACTCGCCTAATCCGGCAAATGTCGCCCTCGTACAGATCGGCCTCGCTGCAAAGTCATGTACAGTGTAGATATCTCGACAACAATGTATGTAGCGTCGTAAACGGCACAAGCCGGCGCCGTCAATCACGGCCGCTGAATGGGCGCTTATCTCGCCCCCGCTATCTTATCACTAATGTAACCGATTGCAGCGCAACTCGCTACGGGTTTAATGGCGTTTCCATTCCATTCATAAGACCAAGTTGTCAATGTAATATTATATTGTTTAACACCGAGACTCTAATTTGATTTCGGAAGTTTATTTTTAAGTTTGATATGAGCGCTAAGTGTTTGACCAGTATTTAGTAAGTGTCAACATGGTTTTGTCATACCAATATAGCAATGTAATTAGTTTAACCAGCGTTAAAATGTATTTTTCATCACTCTGTATATACGAAAATTGCCCGTTACCCTACAGCTGAGATCTACGGAAACGCTCGATTTCCTCACATTAAAACAAATAATAATAAGCTGATTTTTCGTTACCTAAACATTGCATTTCCGTACCCAAACAAACTTTTTCCGTACCCAAACAAAATTATGCCGTACCCAAACAAACGAAGTTTCTATTATTTTGAAAATTCAACCAGCTGACTCTAAACTAAAATAGACAGTTCAGCTGTATTGTGTTTGCTTATAGGAAATGACTAAATTATGAAATGTTGGATGCTTTTTTATAAGTTTGGTTACATTTTCCATCGTGATGAAAAGTATTGTTCACAACCCGTCACTAAAGTCCCATTTCGAGGCTCGAGACCCTTGTGTTTTACCACGCTCGGCTTGCGCCTCACAAGTAAAACACTATCTTGACTCGAAATGGGCTACTTTCGTGCTAGTAGTGAAACATGCTATTTAATTGAACTTGTGTAATAGGTTTAAATGTTTTCAAAAAAATCTTATACCAAAAATACTGTATACGTATTAGTTCTTGAGGTGGTATTTTTTAATCATTTTCCACCATAGTTTCATTTGTTATATGTTATATGTGAACATCAAGAGACGTTAAAAATTCAAACGTTCATAATTTTTTTTAGAATTGCTTTATTTTAATTAAATAAACTCAATGCACGTTACAAGATCTTCTTAAAGGTGTGTCATAAACTTTGGAAATGATTCTTATATTCTTTGTTTTCATAAGAATAGGCAGCCGAATAGTAATTTGTTATCCTCACCTCTTCCTGTTTATGTTATCGCCGTAGTTTTCACCACCGCCTGCAAGCTCGCAGTCTTTGTCATAAAAACGCATTAAAACCATAATCAACAAACCTATAATGTAAACAAAACAAGGCTTTCGACACAGAATTTGAGCCAACCAGTTGATTAGCTGAACCACGACCACAGTGACCTATACAGTATATAGCTATATAGCCCTTTTTTCCACCGTCTTTTTAATTGAACCCAGACTAACTGAAATAAAGAAGTTTCGTACGAATATAGGTCTCTTGGATGGTCCCATGTCATTAGGAGACTCTTAGGTCGTATGGTACATTTTGTTTAAGCCAGCGGAATATCTCTGAAGGTTGTAACAACCCTGTTTATGGAGAAATGAATAGGTCGTGTTTTTCTTGAGCTGTGAGGACCGTTTACACCTGAAGCAGTTACAGTGGAGTGAAACTTAACATCAGAACACCACAATTAACTGATCTCCAAAGTCTTGCTATATATAGTCCAAGCTTGTTATATCATTTTCTAAAACGGCAGTCTGTTTATATATTTACTTTGATATGTAAACAGACACAGTCGATGTTTGTTGAAATTAGTTTTTAAATTGATATTGTCCCGATAATTATTGGGAATAAACAAAGTTAGGCAGCTCCGGCAACGGAGTAGGCCATACATATACACAGCTCAACTGTAGATATAACAGTTGAACAGTTGAAAATCAAGTTTTTCAAACATTCTTCAAAATCAAGTGCTTTTCCATATTTGTTGAAGTTAATGTTTTCACACTTCCCATGGAGAGCTACCCGAGCAATTAACGATTTTATCGCGTACTGTAATTGAAGACAAATTGTAATTATTTGTAAAGTAATTTGGCTGTGACTTGTAGGTGTATTAAGTAGTTCTGTATATAAAGCTATCTCAGATATTACTGTTGTCTATTTTAGACATTCAGTACCAAATGTAATGATTTGAAGAAGAATCTAGCTGTGTTAGGTGTAGGGTGTTGGTGTATTTAGTAGTATTTGAAGTTACCTCAGTTATTACTTGGCTAATTAAGACATTAGTCACAGGGTGGCTAGTACATACATAAAATTGCGCAAATCGACCTAATAAAACGAATCGCAGGCGAGTTTAGAGAAGTGAAGCAGCGATGAAAAACGAAGAACGGGCCAGAGCGAGAGAGATCGCTAGAGGTCGACACTGCGTAGGTAGCGACCGGAAACGGGGGGAGGGGGACTTCCTTCCACCCCTCTCGCCCCTCCCGCCCCTCTCCCGCAAATAGCCTGCCTATTGCTTTTCATTCATAGCTTCCGACACCTTTCTCAGAATTTCTTTTGACAGTCAATCGCCTGGCTTCCAGCCTTCGAGTCGCCGTTTTTTGCACATTCGCTCGCAACTTCGCCAGAAACCCACTTTGTTGAAGAAAGTGGCTGAACGGTTTTACAACCGGTTGTTTCCATGTCCTGAGTGTCTTCTCTTGTAGTTGTTTGAATACAAATAAATCAGTAACTGCACTTCCTGATTCCCAAGAATGGGGAATATTTCTGAGTTTCCGCGTGTCGTGTAATTTTAGGTTTAATACAACGCTGAAATCAGGTTCAAAAAATGTAATTAATTAATTGCGATGCTGCAAGATAAATACACTACAGTTAAATTGTATTAATCGTAAGCATGTCTTTGTGCACTTTGTTTTTTCCTTGCCTGCGTGATATATAGGCTCTACAGTCTATGGGTGTCACCCAGCATAATTACCATGTTACAAGGCAGATTTGCTCTAGAAGTCTCTGAAACCAACATTTTACGATTTCGTTGTAGTTTTAACGCTTGACTCGTAATCTTATTTGAGCAATCATTTTTTACGTATAATAATAAATGGCCTATATTTATTTTGAGAAATGTTCACGAAGTCATTATTCTGGAGAGGTTTAGAATGTCTTACCTTAGCTAGAACATATTCCTAACACCTAGTTCTAGCGTTTTCCCTTATTTTCCTGTTTTCGACAGTTGGCTAATCCGAAATAACGTGTACTTCATGCTCATTCAGGCCGATAACCTGAAGCAACCCATTAGGGTAATGACTCACGATAAGGCAGAATCAGGTTTCCGAACTTTCGCCGCGAGTCTAGCTCTGTTATCGGCGACAGTTATATCGCCCTCGTCAGTGTGTCAGCTGTTTCCAACGTCGCCTCTCGCCCGAATCTACCAAACCGACTTCGCCGTTCAAGGGACGCTGCGCGGGAACTCGACAGGTCAGAATGCACAATCGGGGACCCGCTAAGGTGTAGTTCCGTTCTAATTCTGAGTGTTCTCTCGTCCATTCATTCGTCGCCGTCGCAGTACAATACCGATCGAACCGTCTCACTCGCTCAATGGGCCCCCCTCCCCTGGCGTCCATTCATAAAAAGCTAGTTCGCCGCGTGGCCGCCGCGCCGCGCTAGTGGGCCGGCTGCGCACTCGCCTCTGCGCATCGCCTGCACCCGTTGACAAAAACCATTATTACTCGAGGTTCAGTCTTGCTTCGGATATAGTCGTGATACGCCGAGATAAGAGCGAGAATATTTTGCAGTACATTTTTTGCTAGTGGTTTTTTTGCACGTCTGTGTCGATACTGTGCAGTGAGGGAATTGTGTTGGATTACTTCTACAGCCCCGAGTGTCAGACGAGCCTCGTGTTGTGTTGTGTCTGTGAAAACCTGTTCAGTGAAGTGATTGATACATGATGGATTACCGCACGAGACATCTCAGCTTGGAGAGGAGCGCCAGATATTCTGTGAGTTTTTTAATAGTGGTTTAGTCAATTTAGGCTTGAAAAACTACGGATTATCTTTTCATCTAGTGCTCACTAAAATATTCGAACGTCTTAAACTCGGTTCTTAAAATTGTGCAGAGTGAAACCTGCAGTGACACGTATATTTTAAAAATTTAGAGTTCGTGTCTTGACATTATTTTACAGCTAATGCCATGTGGATAAAGGGGGTATAGTTAACGTTCATTCGCCAACTTCGTATTATAAATTAATTTAGTTTGTTTGTTTAGGCATCTGCGTAGTTTTTAATTTCTCAAATTTATTTAATTCGTTGCTTCTCACTTCTCAGTTTTGAATTGTCTTCACGTGCTTCGAAATATTCACGCTTCATCATGAATTCAGCATTCATGATATAACGTGGAATATATTATCATGGGATAAGTGGGATAAGCCCCCCAATTAAATTTCATTAAAATTACGCTTATACTCTTGACAGGTTGAATTAGGCTACCATATTTTGCGATCGATATCACAATCTGAAAAGAATGCCGTTACATGAAAAACTACGATCTATTCCCCAATCAATAAAGTGGATTTATATTTTCGTGTCTTTAGTTTTTATCGTTTAAGTTAACGGACTTCTAGGACTCGAAATGCTTCGTGAACACATAACATCATCGGAAAATCTGAGAAATCATACATAATGTAGGTTGAGCTTTAGAAAGATGCTGCCCAAAATAATTAAAAACGTGTTAATCGGCCATTTTCTTTTTGAAATGTTTCAGGAAAGAAAAATATTAGTCTTTTATTTACAACGTCGATTATTTTTTTAAATTAAAACATTGTCTTGGCCAGTAAATCGTGATACCTCTAAATGGATACTCAATAAATTCCGATTATGAATCTGTAGGTACTATGTATTTCAATGTCTGCTCCAACTTCTGCGACAAAATTTGTTACATATTAGTGTTTTGGTGCCGATCCGGTCGATCTGTTCCCCATTGAAGTCTCGCCGTTTCGGTTTCAAGGCTTCAGCGGCCCGAAACGGTTTCATTCACGTCGCCGTCAAACCATCCGCTCATTCACTATCGCAGGCCGCCGCTCCCCGTCAAAGGGTTAAGCCGGAAGTGCTGAGTGTTCCGCTGTTCCACCATCTGCCGCTCCTCCCCCGCGCCCCCGGTTTCCGGATTACACCCGAACACAATATCGGAGGATTTGGAAGGCCACAGCTGCCCAGGATGCAGATGGTTGGCCGGAATACAAATTTGTCTGGTACACCTACGCGTTTTGGGAGGAAATGACGAGCTCCGGCGCGGCAGGTGTGGGAGAGGAAGTAAATTGTAATTGTTGTTAGCAAGCTGCTGTTGTCTCGGGTTTAAATTTATATCGGAAGCTGTATCGAACAACTTGTGCGAGGGAGGAATGAAACTGATGCAAGCAAGCTTAATTTTCACGTTTATTAGGTCTAGGACCGTCAAACAGTTAATGGAAAATTACTGAAAATGAATAATTTTTGTGACGTATAATTTAGAGAAATTAATATTACAATACTAATTTCCTAAGGAATCTCTAGTTATTACTGGCTTAATTTACACATCGAAGAACGAAAAATCCGGATTAACTGCGTCTCTGCAGCATAAAACGTGTTTTTGTCAGTAGTTTTCGACATTATAGCTCTTCACTTTGATCCAAAAAAACGTCTATCATTTAATTTTAATCATCGACGTGGAAGCCTGGTCAGTTTAGGCCTTCTCTAATTTAGTCTGCGGAAAAATCACTAAGTTTGATTTTCAGTAAAGTTTCAATATATGGATAGTTATCTCCAATCAGCAATTTAAAAGACCCTACAGGTTCTATTATATTCTAATTTTGAGTAAAATTATTTCTTTAATTATTCCCATCGAATCTTATTCCTTAAATCAATCCTTTTATTGAATTTAATCCAAGTTGTCGCTATTCGTATTTTTCTTCATAATCATGATTGATAATTGATCCACTTCTTCAAATACTTGTAGTATGTCCCAGTTCTGTTGTATCATTTTTGGCAGCATTGTTCAGTTAAATTTATTATATTTTTATGTTTCTCATTTTGTGATATGAGTGATAGGCCCTAACAAACAAGAATCAGTAATTGCCTTTACTTAGCAGTCAGGTTTCATCCATTTTATCAGAATTCAACCTATCTGCGTTAGCTCGGCTTGCTGATTTTTCATCGCCATTTTTAGTATAGAGTACATAAAAATGCAGTATATAGCCTAGGAATAGTATATTGGAGGATGTCTAATAATAGCTCAAGGGTTTCTCTAACTTTTTTAATTCAAGTAACTGAAATCCAAAAATATTGTATTAGGCTTTGTTATATTTTGATTGTTAAAATGTTATTTTATGATTTTTGTTTGATTGATTTATTGTTATCTTGTAATTTGGTTTATAGTAGTTTCCCCACGAGTGCCTGTTTAAATACAACTATAAAATTCATATAACTCAAACTTTCATCTCTTGCATTATTTTACTAACTTAATTCAAAATAAATTACCTAAAGTTTTAATTGTCATTTGAGGTTTCAGCCAATCATTTGAGATGAACTAGGGCTCATTGTTTCCTCTCATCTAATTTGTGCACATAAACACCTGGGCCAAATTTAAAATAAGGCATGTTTATAGCGTGTTTCCCGTCATGTAAGCATGTACCAACATTCCTGCGCCACAGTTTGTAAGGATTATAAAGGAAGGAAGGCATTACTGCAGTGGGGCTAATCGTCGTCTTCCTCCACACTACGACAGACTGTTCGCGCCTCCCGGCCATTCTGCGCAACAGACCGCTTAGTATGGACGGTTTTCGCCTGAGGGCGTTACGAAACGCTTCCGGTCGTTGCGTGGCGGCGTGACACCATTCATCCGACCTACTGTCCTTCCACGTTCGGTTGGCGGCAGAACGCGACATTTCCTATGGACACGGTACCCACCATTCATTCGACCTACTGTCCTTCCACGTTCGGTTGGCGGCAGAACGCGACATTTCCTTATGGACACGGTAACCACCACTCATTCGACCTACTGTCCTTCCACGTTCGGTTGGCGGCAGAACGCGACATTTCCTTATGGACACGGTAACCACCACTCATTCGACCTACTGTCCTTCCACGTTCGGTTGGCGGCAGAACACGACATTTCCTTATGTACACGGTACCCACCACTCATTCACCTACTGTCCTTCCACGTTCGGTTGGCGGCAGTACGCGATATTTCCTTATGAACACATACACACCATTCTCTATTCCCCCGGCCTACTGTACTTCCGTGACAATTTGGCTTCATATCGCTTGTCCTGAACAAGTATGATTTCATTAATCGTACTGTTTTCCAATAAAATGTTGGCGACAGGAAACATTTCCTTAAGGAAACGTACGTACAATTCTTTCGGCGTTTTACTTCCATTACCGGTTGGCATCACAGTGTTTGCCCATTTGATCAATTCTGCCGGTGGTCAATCATGCTGTTCTCCATGACAGGGTGTCTCACTACGTGCCCCTGAAAAAAATAACACAAACGTATTTGTGGTCAAAACAATCTGGCAATGTATTAATTGCAAACCACCGGTTGCAAGATTATAAAGCTGATTTTATTTTTAAGCGTTATGGCAATACAGCTCAGGATCAGATAGATAGGTAGACTTCATGGCTTGCTTGACCTTGACCCTCACTCGCCAGTTAGGTTTGTTTACATATTAATATTGCAGTCTATATACCTATAATAGCCTTTATGTATTTCTATGTTTTTTATCGTCTTCGATGAAATTCTACTTTCATACTTATCGAATCCAAGCAATTGTGAAAATATTATTTGAAAAGTTATGGCAATTACACAAAATTAATGTGGAGCTTATATATTCGAGTCACTTACTTTTCCATATTGGAATGTAGTCGTTTTTGTAGTGAATAGCGTTATTGGTAGCCTTGAAGGAAGGGTCCATATTTTTTAGTTCCTCGAGAAAAAGCTATAGGTCTAAATTCATTGGAGTTACTGCGATGGTCTTATTCATAAAAATTCAAGTCTGAGATTATTATTTTTTTATACATTATCATATTAAAAATAGCACACAGTCCTAGAATTTCTAGCTTTTTATCATTCGAATACGCTTATTTTACTACTCACTGAATGTAATAAGGCTACATAACATTATTGAAAATGTTTACTTTCGTCGTTCGATATCGTTCTAATATGAGTTACTCCTGCAGAATGCGTATCTGTCAAGCCCAGGACAAACATTAACGCGTTTCTTAATCAGCCCCACATAGGTTTCTCTGTCCCCTATCACCGTTACTTCATGATCACTTAATGAACTTAATGGTTGTAAATCGTGAACCATCCTGTTGGCAATTCAACCCACTGTGAAACTGGTTGAAGTAAATATAATTTTAGCGTTTAATAACATTCAAGAACTATAATTTTAAATACTATTCAATTTTGTGGTTATTATGCTTCAATTATTAAGTATAGATTACACAGACGCATGACTCATGACACTTCCTGCACTTCCTTCCGTGATACTAAAGCATTCACTTTGGATGGAGGAAGGGTAACTTTCCGCAATTTAGGAATACACAATTTCTCAGCTCCAAAGGTCTTAAAATGCGTTTCAATTTCGTGTTTAGGTTGAATTATTTCAGTTTGGAAATTCATTCTCAAGAGTTGGGAAATTCATTCTCAAGAGTTGGGAAATTCGAGGTCGAGAGTTGGGAAAATAGGTGACCCCCCCTAGAATCTTTTGATACGACGCTGCTGTTGGCAGTAGCCATATCGTGCTGTAGATCACGTCGTGTAGTGTGCAGTAGGCCTTAGTGGTGGCCAGAGCACGTCGTGCAGCATACAGTAGGCCTAGTGGTGGCTAGATCACGTCGTGTAGTATGCAGCAGTAGGCCTAGTGGTGGTCAGATCACGTCGAGTAGTGTGCAGAAGTAGGCCTAATGGTGGCCAGATTATGTCGTGCAGTATGCAGTAGGCCTGGTGGTGGCTAGATCACGCCGTGCAATATGCAGAAGGCCCAGTGGTGGCTAGATCACGCCGTGCAGTATGCAGTAGGCCCAGTGGTGGCTAGATCACGCCGTGCAGTATGCAGTAGGCCCAGTGGTGGCTAGATCCAAAGAACTTTGGCTAGATCACGTCGTGCAGTATGCAGTAGGCCCAGTGGTGGCTAGATCACGTCGTGTAGTGTGCTGTAGTCGCGACTATGGAGATGCGTAGTTGGTGTTGGTGCCAGTTCCGGCGCGGCACATGTGTCCAACATTGCACACAAGTGTTTTTGTGCCCCGGGCCCCTACAGCGAGCGATCGGTCGCAGGCTGTTGACACGGTGTCAGAGTCACTTGGGATGCAGTCGGTGCAAAAACGCCGATTCACAACATGTGACGTTGACAGGTTTTTATATAGTTTGCGTAAGAGTAGCAAACAGAGTTGTGATTACAACATTAGCGGTTTCTGGTCCTAAAAAATCTCAATCTTAAAAAAGGCTCTTCAAAATCATTGATTTATAATACTCTGGGGACGGGAAGTCGGCATGTGGATTGTTGTGGGACGAATATGTTCCCACAAGTTAAAAAATCTTTTTCCTTCAAAATTTAAATACAATTTACAAACTTACTGTCCTAAAGCATTATTAATGGTGCAAGTAGGAAAAACAGTTACGCCTAGCGTTCACTCAAACTTATTACAAGCATGGGCATAGGCAGTTCAAACAGGTTTCTTCTTTCATATGATTATAAAATACATTTAAAAAAAGGCAGATAAATTTCAACTAATGACCATCTAATGGCACAGAAACCAGTGTGTACACAACGATAACCGTAGTGCATAAAGTTACAAACATCGAAAAAACCGCGAGCCTATATTTAATCCTTTATTTTGTACTACTTGATATAGTTTCTTATTTCTTTCAATTTCCAAGGCCTTCCTCTAGTAAAGTAGGCCTACTAGGAAATGCGTGTATGTGATTCTCACTTTGCGCAGGGCAGGGCTATCACTTTTCATAATGTGTCTTTTCAAGTGGTTAATAATTGATATTATCTTATTGTCCTTTTTTATGCACTGGCTCGCATGCCTATGGGTGGTTTGACAGTCCTAGGTAGTTGAATGGAGTCTATTAATTATTATGTTCATTTTAAATTTAACTCCTTATGTACGTACTACCTTCGTCCTTCGTCCCGTAGTTTTCTGCGCCTAATCCTCAAGTTAACTTAATACTACATTGATTTGCAACTAACTACAATCGTATTACAGTTTCTTTGATAATCTCTACTTTATAAGTAATGGGGTTGTTGTCAAAGGTAGGGCCTAAACACAATTTTATTACAGATTAACCAGTAATTATTTATATTTAAAAAAATCATTGGAAAATTAAACATTCTATCATCAAGCCGCACTAACTAGATAGGCTAATTAGTTTCTCTTCTAAAATGTATTTCTGGGTCTAGTCTAGTATGTATATCTACTACACCAAAATATTAAATTTGCATGCTAGGCTCAGCTATATATGATGTTTTTAGAGCCCGGTTACCAAAACGCCCTAAATTAAAACTACTGTAGTGGTAGTGGAGTGGATTAAATATATTGACAAGAAATCTTGTTGACACACTTAAAAACTGGGCTGCATTATTGTAAAGGCTAGTAAAATTAAAATAATTGTTTCTTAAATTTCCATAAGTTTACATAGACATCGTGAACCTAGCCTATAGGCCTAATACTAGCCTGTTGAAAACAAAGTGTACCATATATCTAGGCCTAACTTAAACCGTGGATTGTAGGAGTTGAGGTATTAGGCTATACAATCTTTGACATTGATTGAAATATTTTGACTGTCCTAAGACAAATAAAAATTAATTATAAGTGTTTTATTTACGATGATTTCGATATTCGTGACAATCGATATGTCATTCAATCGTTACAGATACGGGTGGTACAGTAGTCATCAATCAGATAATTGTAACTGTTATAAAATATTATTTTATTAGCAATATCATTGTGTCATCTTATTAGCTATACGTATACACTTTAAATGAAAAGATAATCCATATTGGCCATATTAGAAGTGTAGGTCTGTAAACGTCTAACATAATATTTTTAGAGCATAAACTAGACCTTCCCAAATAAGGCAAAAGCAGTTACTCTTAATTCAGTGACCATTACGTTTATCGAAAGTAAGGAATGCTATGTAGTTCTATGTTACTATCTAGTTGTAAGATTAACGTTAAACCATTTATTTTTTATCAACGCCGTATTATCAATGCGATATAGTAAACTATCGACTATATTAAATTTGCATGCTAGGCTCAGCTATATATGATGTTTTTAGAGCCCGGTTACCAAAACGCCCTAAATTAAAACTACTGTAGTGGTAGTGGAGTGGATTAAATATATTGACAAGAAATCTTGTTGACACACTTAAAAACTGGGCTGCATTATTGTATAGGCTAGTAAAATTAAAATAATTGTTTCTTAAATTTCCATAAGTTTACATAGACATCGTGAACCTAGCCTATAGGCCTAATACTAGCCTGTTGAAAACAAAGTGTACCATATATCTAGGCCTAACTTAAACCGTGGATTGTAGGAGTTGAGGTATTAGGCTATACAATCTTTGACATTGATTGAAATATTTTGACTGTCCTAAGACAAATAAAAATTAATTATAAGTGTTTTATTTACGATGATTTCGATATTCGTAACAATCGATATGTCATTCAATCGTTACAGATACGGGTGGTACAGTAGTCATCAATCAGATAATTGTAACTGTTATAAAATATTATTTTATTAGCAATATCATTGTGTCATCTTATTAGCTATACGTATACACTTTAAATGAAAAGATAATCCATATTGGCCATATTAGAAGTGTAGGTCTGTAAACGTCTAACATAATATTTTTAGAGCATAAACTAGACCTTCCCAATAAGGCAAAAGCAGTTACTCTTAATTCAGTGACCATTACGTTTATCGAAAGTAAGGAATGCTATGTAGTTCTATGTTACTATCTGGTTGTAAGATTAACGTTAAACCATTTATTTTTTATCAACGCCGTATTATCAATGCGATATAGTAAACTATCGACTATCGATATTCGCCGCTTTCGGTTGTCGCGTCGCGATCACGGGGTGGGTTCGGGTTGTGGGGGGAGGGGTGGAGGCGTGACGCTCAATACCCACGCAAGAACTGTCATGGTAGCCGTGGACCCGTCGACCAGAGACCTGTGGAGTCCTCGAACTGAGGGTGTTGTCATGTGATGTGACCCTCTTGCAGGGTGTAAACCGAGGCCTACTGTGAGCTAAAACACAGGTCAGATTAGGCTATACATCTTTGTTTTGTCGTTTGTTTAGGTTAGGTGTGTGAAAAGGGAGGGTTTTCGTCCTTGAACTTTCAATTAAGGAAGGGAATTATCTTTGGAGGTTCAGATATAACTATTCGAGTGTGAAGGGCCTATGTAATGTACGTTGTCCAATTTGTTGCCCCGACACGAAGGCGTGACCCTTCTGATTCCATGGTCTTGCGTATGAACTTGGTTTGCCTTAAACTTGTTGGAAAGCTCAATTTCCAAATGTTTGACATTTGCTATATGACTGTTCAGCGCGCGCTAAAATAGTTCCTATAGGAAACCAAAAGTGTTTTTTGTTGTTTAGGGTTAAACTGTGAAATTGACTTCGACATAGATTTGGCTCACTCAGGTATCAACTTAAAGAGTGCTAAGTATTTGACGACTGGCCTGGTTGGAATCAGTATATTTCTCGTCCACTTGCACCTTGAACATTAGGGACAGAGCTGTCAACTGCTAAAGGCTGCATCACTGAATATACTGAAGGAATTTTATTTTCCACATCAACAGCATTTTTCAGTAATCTGGAACCTACGGATATGGTAAGGCCAAGCCTAGTTTGCCATCACCACTTCTACAATTTTGTGGTTGAAAAAACATCAGGGGACTATGTCCATTATCATCAATTCCTTCTCATTTTTAAACTTAGTCAATGATGCTATTTTATAGAGGCTTGAGGAAGAAGTGTCAAACATAGTAAGGCCAAGCCTAGTATGCCATCACCACTTTCACAATTTTGTGGTAGAAAAACATCAGGGGACTATGTCCATTATCATCAATTCCTTCTCATTTTTTAAACTTAATCAATGATGCTTTTTTATAGAGGCTTGATGAAGAAGTGTCAAACATTAAATAAGGATACTCGACGTTTTCGAAAATGGGGGATTAAATCGAAAATTGGCCGTAGGATGCATAGTTTAGGAAAGTGGAGTATCATGGGAATTGAATTGTATTGCTTAGGGAAGTTTAAGGTACGATTGACTAATGTAACTAAGGTTTTACATGTCAACACAGAAATTAAAAACATTAGTCTGAAAACAAAAGAATAGTAGCCTAGGAGTAGATTATTTGTATATTACTAAGGATGAAGCCTGTAGTAATAGCAGGCTCTAGACACATATTATGTAATAATATTTTTCGATTAGATTATACATAATAAATAGGCCCAATTTTTGTGTTCTGCACTGTGACTCTTCAATACAAAATGTTGTATAATTTCTGAAATAATAAACCATTGAACTCTTAAACAAACGTGTATATTGTAAATTATCGCTAAATATATTTTAAAAGTTCAGAATTCGTAAGTTGTGAATTTTGTTATTGGGGCTCGAATGCGTAATATCGTAAAAGGTTAATAAAAACACTGTGACACAGAGTGTGGCAATACTTTTTATAGCATCGCTAGACACAAGGAGCTGAGATTCGTTCGTTCACATCGATATTCAACCCCATAACTTTATTATTCTAATAGTGAGTCGTTGCCAATATTAATGCCTTTTTTATTGTTGGTCGTAAAAATAAACGAGCCTTGTTTATTATCTCTCCTAGGCCTGTTTATTATCTCATATACACCGGTCAATTTATATACTTAAAGCTTTACAGTAGCTTGTAATTTAGTACTAACTCAGTGTGTGCTATTTAGTCATAATACTTAATTTTGCTAATAGAAAGTATCTCATTCTTGAAGTGGGCATCGCTTCGGGGAAATTTGTAGAAGGCAATGGGATGCCCCGTATGGTCATCAAGATTTATTTACCATCACATTCAGCCCTTTAGTTATCAATTTGCATAATTTATCGCTCAGTTATAAATTTAATATAAATTAACTTTTATTTGTTAAGAAAGAGGAGCACACACATAATTTACTTTTCTCCTATTGGCTGTTGCGAGCGTTGAAAGTGTACACGAATTCGCTGTAAGAGGTTTTTTTTATTATTCAGGGCTTAGGTAAAAACTGGGAGGAAAAGATAAAAAACGATTATTTATGGCGGGAATTGAATCATAACCAATTCCTATTATAAATAAGAAATCAACTGTTGATTTTGCGATTGCTCTGATGTCCATCGTTATACTGTTATAGAATTCTAAGAATGCTGTTTAGCAATCGATAGCACTTGAGTAGGCCTAGTATAAACATAAGTTTCTGCTGACATGTAGCAAGTAGCAAGACAAACAAATTCATCTATACCCAGGCCAGGCCTAGAACTGATTTTCAAATGAGGATGCAAATAGGAATAAACGGCCGTACACTTAAGTCGAGACCAACATTTAAATTTCCATTTAACTAGGGCCTGGGCGATTTTTTCTTGAGCTTTAAATAAAGCATCTTGTTGCTATACCTAAATTCCTAGGTTTTTAATATACCTCATAAACAATTGGAGAGGGATTTTACTCTCATGGTTTTATGATTAAAACTTAACAGGTCTTGGAAAAGTTGAGGGCAGCACATTTACTTAGACCAAACGTTAACAACACATTGATTTTCAAGCAGATGAGCCTTTCATATAGAACATAGCCCACAACCTTTTTCGACTGGGGGCCATGTTTAAAATGTACTGACATGCGTGACAAACTTTTAAAATTCAAGCTAAGTGACAAGCCAGTACGTACTTAAAAATGCATGTCCTTAAGGCTTCACAACAATAGACTGCTGGAACGTTTCTCCGTTACAACTTCCTCACATACCAATTAGTAGCTTCTTTACAACTTTGTAACGTTCGTCAACTATAACGTTGACAGCGTTGTAGTTTAGAAAAAAGTAAGAAGTTAATCTGCATTTTCTTTAGCCATAAAGGCAAAACATTGCCTCAACTATCATAGGACCATTTCAGAGGCCCTCAAGTCCATCTCGGGCAGGAAGTTGTTTGGGGGCGATAATTGTCCTTCCTGTCAACAGGACATTGACCTAGGCCTGTGAAGTTTCCTTAACCAAATAAATTACACACTTAATATCTGTATGAAATAAGATCTGGCGCCTTACACCTCCAGTATTTAGGCAAGCATGATTTTTGTGATACTTTTTTCAGCTGTTTACAACTTAGTAAAACTTAAGAGCACACCATTAGAAAACCATTTCCTGCAGATGTGCTCAATCCCATTATAATGTAATATCGTTATTAAGAATTAAAAAAAAATATTTGCAATTTCGAAAAAATCAACATTGTCTTTATGAGTTGTCATGTTGATAACGAAATAGCAACAAAATAAAAAATGCAGACACTTGTTTTATTCGAGCAATGTGTGGAAACTGAATCCACGTACTATTTTGTTTGAATTCGGACCAGTAGGCGACCTCTAGTATGATTAAATAAGAATTCGAACGTGCAAATACTGCTGATCATTAAAGCCGACTGATCGGGCGCTACGGAATGAGTCAACCGCCACTCAAAGCTTAATTAGAGTGCTGCAGTCGGACGACGCTGACGGCAGCTGAGCAGCGGGTTTCTTCAGTTTCCGGCTGCCGGGCAGCGTGCAGGGTGACTGGCCGCCGACTTCCTGGGTCCAGAGGCTAAACTCGGCCAGACAATTCCTCGGAAGACGAGACTCGGAGATTTGAATACGGGTTACAAATAACGCGGCGGCCCGGCCGGCGCTGCGGCCCGGCTATTTCCGCCCGGTGACGCCGCGGCCCCGAACCGCTATTATTGGCACGATCATTCAACGTTGCCCATTGATCTTCATGGGGACCTTTCAATGAGTGTTGTCATCCCGATCTGACGACAGTCGCGGTGGTAGAAAGACGGTGTAATTGTCAGCGGGCTGGGACGGATATGTATTGAGCTATTCAACCAACAAGGCCCAGTCCGTCCGTAAGACTAATGTTGAATTAGCATTGGGCTTGTGGGCGGCGTGAGCCACGACATTTGATCCGGACTATACGACCTTGCTCTTGATGTAGAGAAGCTCTTTAAAAAGAAATTCCGTAAAAATTGACAAATATGTATTGTTTATGTTCATTACTAGACGGTTGTCGGAACGTCTGTAACAGCATAGCTGGTGGGATCCGTGTGCTATTATTGGCAGCTGCCCATTGATTTTCATTGAGGACCTTTCAATGTGTGTT
This sequence comes from Flexamia atlantica, assembly GCA_035578135.1. Classification (NCBI taxonomy): domain Eukaryota; kingdom Metazoa; phylum Arthropoda; class Insecta; order Hemiptera; family Cicadellidae; genus Flexamia; species Flexamia atlantica. The sequence goes on from JAQJVK010000002.1 coordinate 61,988,786, forward strand.
GTCACACTCGTTCTGACGCGACAGTCGCGGTTTAGCCGCTTTATGAAAGAAGGCGTGTTTGTTACAGCGGCTGCGGGACTGAAATTCATTACGAAGTTGTGAGGCCCCGAACTCGCGATTTTTGGCACGATCAGTCAGTGAGTGTCTCGCCGGCGATCTGACGACAGTCGCTTGTCGGTGGGGATACGATTTGTTAAACGTCTATAACATCAGATCTGGTGGAATTAGTTTGGAAATCAAGCACTGATTTGTAATTACAGGCCTTATTGTAGAAAATTCTTTTATATACAATTAACACAAAATATGTCAAAAGTATAAAAAACAGAATATAAGTCAAAATTATAAAAACCCCTTCAAGCAACAGTAGAGCAGAATAATATCCCATAATATAATAAAATCAATATTATTCAAACGATGTGTGTTATGAAATCAAAGAACGTTTTCGACCCGTGGCACACATGATAATGTAGTTAGTAAAAATTATCATAAAATCTACCACTCTTGCCTTTTTGTATCAATTACCTGTCATTTTATTTATAATGGCACCAAATTTCTTCAGCGCGATGTGGTGTTGCATGAATGAAAATAGTTTCGCCCCCCAAACAGTAGATTACATGTGTAAACAGTTAGCATGATAAAGTTTATAGCACAACAACATAAAAATTGTAGGCTTTTCATCACTAGCCTCGAAAATCGTTCTTGCATAATATTAATGTGTAACGTAACAGTATAAAACTTTACAGTGTTTTAACTCACAAAGGAGAAATCATAAATAAGGCGAAACTATCACGTTTGTTAAATGTTGCTCGTCCTCACAAATCAATGGTTTTAGATCTCTTAATGACTTCAGATGTCTGTATAAGCATTTGACTTTTAATTACGTAAATAAAATTCGTAATGATGATAAATTCTAGATTTTAGGAATTTAGTGAAGATGTCAATTTTAAAACATTCTATCATCGTTTTCCATCCAGGTGTCATTTTGGCGAGCTTGCACAGCATTAAATCCAGCAAATAATCTTATTTTCAAGACATTACTGAGCTTTTCGTCCACTCCCTCGTTTAATATGACCGATTTTCAGATTTTCAATCCTATAGAAAACCCCATCTCCTTTATGTAGGCCTTTTATATACAGGGTTGGGCAAAAGTCTGAAATACCTATATAAAATAACTTTTACATTATTTTTCAGAAAGTGGTGAAATTTTACAGTTATTTATCTAGTACAAATAGGTATATGTTGGCGTATTTTCTCAGTTTTTCGCACGATGAGGGGACGGCCCACGCTGGATGTTTTGAAATTCTGTAATGTAAGCATATCTCGAGTTATACCTCATTTTAAAGGTCTTAATTAGTAGATCACAACAGCGCAAATTGCGCCTCAAAAGGTTGATCCAATCAGAAGTTATAGCTTCTCAAAGATTTTAATGTTGGCCATTAAACTCAAGGCTAAAATCAGGGGAAAAGTCTAATTACTACTAATGCAGTAATCCTACCTTTCCTGCGATTTTTTTTCTCGTAGTTGCCTTCAGAGACCTTAAACTTAATCATATTTATCTAAGGTAGCTTATACTTTTTCTTTCATACAGTTAGGCCTGGTCTGGCAGATTAACCAACAAAACGTATTAAAAGCGATCAGGATCCTAAAAGGCTTGTGTAACAATTTTGAAATTTTAATTAAATTTTCCTCATCATAAGACCTTTTGTTTATCTTAAAATACTTTTAGAAATATTATGCAAAAAAGTGTCCGTATTCTTGCCCGCATAATTGTCACGTGAAATTTCACTGTCAGCCTATTGATTTCTGTCCTTGCTCAAAAGCTACGTACGGTACTCACGATAGGTATGAAAAAGAGACCTGATATTAATTTCTTTTGTGGTTTTGTTATGAGAAATAATTTAGCTCAATAAGGTTGGTACAGTTCTCACACGAAAACAAATAATTATTTTCGGTAAATAATAATTTAATTTTTAAACTAAAACAACATGCCATTTTTGTACAGGCCATTTTAGTTCTCACACGAAAACAAATAATTATTTTCGGTGAATAATGATTTAATTTTTAAAATAAAACAACATGCCATTTTTGTACAGGCCATTTTAGTTCTCACACGAAAACAAATAATTATTTTCGGTAAATAATGATTTAATTTTTAAAATAAAACAACATGCCATTTTTGTACAGGCCATTTTAGTTCTCACACGAAAACAAATAATTATTTTCGGTAAATAATAATTTAATTTTTAAAATAAAACAACATGCCATTTTTGTACAGGCCATTTTAGTTCTCACACGAAAACAAATAATTATTTTCGGTGAATAATGATTTAATTTTTAAAATAAAACAACATGCCATTTTTGTACAGGCCATTTTAGTTCTCACACGAAAACAAATAATTATTTTCGGTAAATAATGATTTAATTTTTAAAATAAAACAACATGCCATTTTTGTACAGGCCATTTTAGTTCTCACACGAAAACAAATAATTATTTTCGGTAAATAATAATTTAATTTTTAAAATGAAACAACATGCCATTGTTGTACAGGCCATTTTAGTTCTCACACGAAAACAAATAATTATTTTCGGTAAATAATGATTTAATTTTTAAAATAAAACAACATGCCATTTTTGTACAGGCCATTTTAGTTCTCACACGAAAACAAATAATTATTTTCGGTAAATAATAATTTAATTTTTAAAATGAAACAAGATGCCATTTTTGTACAGGTACTTTTTCAACTTTAATCATTGCATTTCATCTTAGTAACCGTGGACTGTACAAAAAATAATTATGTAGGCTAGTTAATTATGTTAGTTTAAATTTCTTTCGCACGGGAGATTAATTAACAAAACACATGTAGTCTAGTTGCAGGGTTTTTTTGTCCTTGAATTAAGATGTTTCAATGGTAATTCAGTCAGTAATTAATTATGCTTTATTATCCCTTGAAAAATAAATGTATTCTCAGAATGTAGTTGGCACGCGGGGCCGATCGTACTATTGTCCCTTGTCAATGTGTTCGGTCCACCTCGTGACCTTGATAGCTTATCTGCCGGTTATCAGTTATCATTGCTGATAGCAGACGACCTCTCGACCCCTCGCTCAGCGTCTGCCCCGCTCCCCCCCTCTCTCGCTTTGCAGATGCTAATTTTAGTAATTTATTGGTTGTTATTACTGAAAAGCAGGGATTCTCTGCCCGATATCAGGTTGTTTATCGTCAGTAGTGCAGGAAAATAGTGTTGGATTCTAAAATTTTAATTTTAAAAGCTGAAAATTGGTGGAGAGGTCGTACATAATGCTGGGTACCAACAAACTAAAACTCCCCAAAAAACAATTTGGGCAACATGCCGCCATCTAAAAAAAAATTCCGGTCCGTGTTTCTGAAACCTTTTTTTCCATTAGCACGAAAACCATTAAATATACGAAAAAGTGTAAGTGGCGTTTTCTGTATAAAATAAAGTTTCCAATAAAATAAGTGTAAATATGTACAAGAATTGTTAATAATAACTACTGATATTATTAATTTTCTAGAATGTTGTAATTCTAATACCCCTGTCATAAGAAATACATGTAAGGTTTGATGTAAAATACATTCCCTGGGGGGGGGGCGAATCCCTTTGACCCCGAATATAGAACCCTGATAAAAATTTCAGTTATTGACACCTTAATCGTAAAAAATTGTTTACAATAACAAATGCAAAGCATGGGTAAGCTCGCAAAATATGATAAATTATAATACTGCAATTACAATTTATTATGATTTTACAATTTGACAAAAAAATGCATCTTGCATCCTTTAAGTAAAGAAAATATTCAATTTCATGTTTCCTGAGTGACCAGAGGTGATTTGTTTCAGGAAGATTTTAGTAATGCATTTTAAATTGTTATCCCCTCAAATTCAGAGCTTAGGCCGTACTGTGGGGGGGGGGGGGGTTGGATTTACACGGTGTAAGATTTTAGCATCTTCTGCAACTTTTGACAGTATTTGTCCGAATTCCTTAAAGAAATATTGTTTTGTGAGCTTACTTACGCCTTTATAAGTGAACCAATTTTGATGACTGAGGTGGCAGTCAAATGACTGGGATTGTTATCTGGATTCTGTGGATATAATTTATTACTTATTAAGGTCAAAGGGATTCGCCCCCTTGGGAATGTATTTAACAGGAAATTTTACATGTATTTCTTATCATAGGGGTATTATAATTACAACATTTCACAAAAACTTGATAATGTCAACAGTTACCATCATTTCTTGTACATATCTATACGCAATTTTTTGGCAATTTTATTTTAAATAAAAACGCCATTTACACTTTTTTGTATCTCTTATTGTTTTCGTTATAATTAAAAAAATGTTAAAATAAACACGGATCGGATATTGTTTCTTCAAGATGGCGGTATGTTGTGGATTTTTTTGGGAATTCTAGTATGATGATACCAGGTTTATGGACGACCTTTCCACCTATTTTCAAACTGTGCGGAATTCAAAGTGAAAATTCCGCTATCAAGCTATTTTTTGCATTATTTCCCTGCACAACAGGTCATGTTTAAGTTTCATCGGAGTAGATATAGCTAAAAATGTTTCAATTAAATCTAATTGGCCCTGATTATTTGTCAAGTTTAAGTAAACTCCGCTGTATAAATTAGATAAATAAGTTTTACTGCGTTATTATACATTAAAGACATAATATTTTACAGAATCATAACACTGTTTTAATTTAACACTACAATGCGGAATGCCGTAAATTAAGTGCGGTATGAAAGGTTTGCAGTACACAAAAAAAAAATGTTTCTTTTTTGAGAGTAGGGGGTATTGGTAGGTTCAACCCCAGCAGGGTGGTAGTGGTCGGTCTAAAAATAGAACCCCCCCCCCCCCCCCCCGGCTAAAAATAGATTTCTAAAAATAGCTAACCTAAAAAAAAAAAAAAAAAAAAAAAAAAAAAAAAAAAAAAAAAACCTAACTTTCACTTTTTGGTGACGTCATAGAGGTCATCGACCTTTCAAAACCCCCCCCCCCCCCCCGGCTAAAAATAGATTTCTAAAAATAGCTAACCTAAAAAAAAAAAAAAAAAAAGTTTTCTAAAAAAAAAAAAAAAAAAAAAAAAAAAAAAAAAAAAAAAAAAACCTAACTTTCACTTTTTGGTGACGTCATAGAGGTCATTGACCTTTCATCCCCCCCCCCCCCGTCGCGACATAGACTACCACCCTGCTGAGACCTGGAATTTAAATCTTGATTGACAGGACCGTTATGGAAAGTTAATGACTCGGCTATTGTTGGCACAGGGCTGTCCTAGCTTTCACCGTACCGTCTTCAGTTTAGGTTGGGAATTTGACAAGTATGGACTGTGACTACTGGGACTGTGAGATCAATGATGAAGAGTTGGCGAGAGTTTGTGCTGAAGCTGAGAGGATGGAGGTGGAAGAGGAGCAACAGCAACAGGATCAGCAGAACAACTACATCAGCAACAGGAATTGGATCAATCCGCTTAACTTAACACCGGATGAGATTGAATTTCTTGAGGGTCACTTTTTACTTCAAGACAATGTTCCGTGTATATTTGACAACCTGTTTTACTTTAGACAGAAACTCATGGAGCGATATGAAGTTGCTTGGTCTGTGTATCAGTCTCAACCTGGTGCTAACTTCAGGGAAATAGAAGAGGCATGTAATAAGAAACATTTAAAGGAAGAGTATAACATTGAAGAAGAGGAACGATGGAAACCATGGGGAGCAGAACAGTACTACCTTCATGAAATAGAAATTTATTGGCGAAAAAAATAAAAAGTTTATTTACCCTGTAAAATCTTTTCACCTCCACCCTCTCAGTGAAAAACGGCCTTTTTAAAGGCCACCTAAGCCTTAAAATGACTTAGAAATAAGATATATAACAGCTGCTTGTTCAGCTGCATCAGGAAAGGTCATTGACCTCTGTGACCCCCCCCCCCCCCCCCCCCCCCCCCCCCCCCCTGAAAACCAGTCCGACCACTACTTTCACTAATGGAATGTGAAAGTTGGTCTTACACTGTTGTGTAAGAGTGTAGGAATTTAGGACAACTATTAGTTGACTGTGAAGGCTAGACCAAAATGTCGTGTTGTAGTGACAATATGCGGGAAAAGTTTTGGGAATAGCGAGTAAATTAATTGATATGACTTTTTGTAAAATCAGAGATAGAAATTATAAGCGAAGAGGTTTATGTCAGCAGTTAATGCTTTAAATATGTGTTGTGTAATGCAAGATGTGTGTTTTTAGATACAATGAGTTATAGTTCAAGTTTAAGTCATGAGAGTGCAGTGGTGTTAGAATATGACTATCGAGACATCAGCTTGTAAGGTCAGTTTGGTGAGTGCAATCAGTGTGAGCGGTCGTGTTTAACATCATGACTACAATCAGTGAAGTGGATGAATCAATTAGGTTATTGATGAAAGAGATAGAAGAAATGAATCAAGTTAGTGATGATAATGCGATATATTTTCCGGATTTATTACAAATGCCTACAGTGACTGATGAAAAACAACCACCGCAAAAGAAGAAACGTGTTACAAGAAAAAAGAAGACTAATGAAGCAAGTGTGCAGACGGACACCACTTCAACTAGCAGCAACAAGGAAATTAGCAGTAACATTGCAAGTGGATGGAGCGTAAGGTCTACTAATGATTCTCCGACAATAATGTGGACTGACAATGAGTATCAATATACAGTACAGAACCCGGATAATTGTGGAAAAGTATTGCTCAAGTTGCATTTGTATAACAAAGGTGCTCCCACTTACAATTGTGGAATATATTTAAATGATAATGACGAATTATTCAACACTTTAAACCCATTATTATTACAATTGCAAAATAAGTGGGTTGATGCTAAGACCGGAGTACCTAAATTAAATGGACTGATACAAAGTAAGATGCCATTAGCAGCATGGCGCAAACCGACTCAAGATTGTGCAACATCAAGGAGTGGAGACAAAAAGGTGGTGGTGAAACGTAAAAGACCGGCTGAAACACCTGAGAGATGTGGAAAGTTACAAAATCAGAAATGAGGTTAACAAGACAAAATTAAACTAAGGGAGTGTATTTCCGAGCAATGGAATGCGGACAAGAATGTACTAGAAAGCTTGACTGATCGGGGAAAGTCTGGCGCCGCTCACCTAACTGTGGAATGCGGTCAAGAAAGCTATACTAATTGGGGAAAGTTTGGCGCTGCACACCTGACAATGGAATGCGGTTAAGAATGTTCTAGAAATCCTGCCTAATTGGGGAAGGTCCGGCTTAATGGTGAAAGTCTGACACTACTTAGCTGCGCTGTGACCCCCCCCCCCCCCCCCCTACATCATTCGCTGTCCAGTCACCGTACCGTGTGGTCGTGTTGTTGTTCTGACTTGATACCGTAAGTGTTGCGTACTCATTATGTCTATGATTCCCGTGAATGTTAAACAGTGTGCGCCTGTGAAGATGGACATGAAGATGGACTTGAAGACGTGTTTAAATTCTTGCAAAGCGAGTGCACCGTATAGTAAAATTACGGATCTCCGTGAAGAGTGTGGCTACCGGATTGCGCAACTGGAACGAGTTAACACACCGTACGGACCGACCATCATGGCTACATTGGAAGGACAAGTCGGCGAGGACTACTATCTTCGGGTGTACCTACCACGACGCTTCAACGAGGGCCTCAGTGACATCATGATCGAGCAGTACAACGCAGGCTACGGGGATCGCCTTCATTTGGTGAGACGTACGGCTGCACCTGGCAGTAAATTTACTCCTTTGGAGTTTGTTTAAAAGAAGAATCAAATTTGTAAAGCAAGAAACATGAAGAAACTCTTAAATAATTATAAATTTTGATAGTTTTACAAGTAAATAAGTATAGCCACATTTACAGAATAAACCGTCTTGTTTATTTATCAACTCCCTATACCCATTTTTATTTTTTTTTTTTTTAAGTTTATAAGAGTGATAGTAAGTGTGTAGTTTTGTTCAGTTGACAAAATGGACTTGAGGTGGCAACATCCATTTTCAGCCATAGTGGCCGGACCTTCTGGCTCGGGGAAATCATATTTTGTAGCCAGATTTATTAAGTATTTGGATTTTATGTGTGATACAAAGTTCAATAATATTTACTGGCATCATTCCCCGGGTTTAAATCCTGGTGTAAGTGATAGTGGTAATGTGCAATATAGGGAAGGGTTACCAAATATGGAGGACTTTGATGGTACACCCACTTTGGTAATTGTTGATGATATGATGCGTGAATCATCAGCCACCTCAGGATCCAATACAATAGTGGACTTGTTTACTAAGGGCTCTCACCATAGGAACTTGAGTGTATTTTTTATAACACAAAACATTTTCCACCAAGGACGAGGGCAAAGAGACATTTCACTAAATGCTCATTATATAGTGCTTTTTAAAAATCCAAGAGACCGGGCTCAAATAAAACATTTAGCCCGACAAGTGTATCCGGAAAATACAAGGTTTATTGAAGAAGCGTATGCTGATGCTACACGTACTCCGCATGGTTATTTGTTGTTGGATTTAAAACAGTCCACACCAGACGAGGTGCGTATACGTACGGGTATATTACCTGATGAAAAACAACAATATGTTTATCAACCGAAAAAGTATAAATAAAAGGTGTACACTAGAGACCAGTCACTCAGTCGTAATGTCACAGTGTGTGAAGAAAGACGCTGCTCTGTTAACGGCACTGATACACGCTACACCGAAGGAACGTAAAGCACTGTTGAAGGCTTGTGACGTCAGTCGTATCAGATCAGTGTGCGAGTGCGCATACAACTTGTTACGTGGTAATATCCAGTTAACAGACAAACAAAAACGACAATTGCGTAAACATAAAAAGGTGCTCAGACGTCTAGTGAAACGTGGTGAGAATTGGGGCAAGAAACGTAAATATCTTGTACAACACGGTGGTGGATTTCTATTACCACTGTTATTAAGTACTGTATTACAAACAGTTCTTAATAGTGCAATTAGTTAGAGTGAAAAATGGATAGTCCCAACTTGGAACATTCGAAAAAAATGCTTATTGTGCCACAAGAGCTAATTGAGCGAATGCGTAGTGAGCCCATGCCTGTAGCTACTGTCCCACAATCAAAACTTACTCGTTCATCCATGGTTAACACTAATAGTTTGGATGTTGAAATGCATCGAATATTACAAGACAAAACATTGGATGATAGTGAAAAGTGGAAACAGTATCAACAAGTATTGCAGAGATTTTTATATTTTAGCTCACAAAAACGTAACCCTATCTCTTTACCAATGATACAAGAAGAGGATAATGAGGATGATATTGTACAAACATTTCCTGCCACGTATCAAAAGGATGTACGCAACTTGTTAAGATTTATAAAACGTAACAAACAGATAATCACATGGGACCCTGATGGTACGGTTATTGTTCATAACACTAGAATACCTGGTTCGAACATTATTGATGTGTTACATGCAATTGTACGAGTGCGAAGACTGGAAAATGTACCTACAGGCTGGCATGAAGTATTGGATGCATTAAATGATATGAACGTACCGACCGAGTACGTAAGCAATGCACAAGCTCGACAGTATATTGGTCGTGAACCATATTTGGAAGAAGGTTTGGTTACACCTTCACCATCAAGACAGCATACTCCTTCAACACCACACCACTCGTTATATTATCCGCCATCACCGAGCCCAACGCCAATAGCCCATAGATTAAGGTCAAGGACAGGAGCACGAAGAGGAAAACCTTTACAGTGGGATGCATTCACTATAGATTAAAATGTATAAGTATAGGTGTACTTGGTATGTGATAGTCATTTACACTATAGTCATGAACAGTGATGGAAGAGAAAGTGTATTATGATCCTGCAAACCCAGGCTCGTTTGGTGGTATTAGCCCACTTGTCAGAGCATTACGTCGAAGTAAGAAGAAAAAGAACAAAACAAAACGACAAGTTATCGAATGGTTACGCACCCAAGACACCTATACATTACACAAACCTGTTCGAAAACGATTTCCACGTAACAGATATGTTGTGTTTGGACCGAATGAATTATGGCAAGCTGACCTGAATGATATGCGAGGACTTAGTTCATATAATGATGGCTACAATTACTTGCTAACAGTGATTGATGTGTTTAGTAAGCGGTTATATGTGGAACCATTAAAACGTAAGAGCGGTGAAGAAGTGGCAGCAGCATTCGAACGAATTTTTAACAGTCCTTACACTGTACCACCATGTTGTTTACAAACTGACAAAGGAACAGAGTTTATAGGTTCAAAAGTGAACCGTGTGTTTAGAGATTATCATGTGAAATATGTCACTACACAAAACCCCGATGTTAAAGCGGCTGTTGTCGAACGAGTCAATCGCACACTGAAAACACGTATGTGGCGATATTTAACATATAAAAACACATTTCGTTATATCGATGTGTTGGATGAATTGGTTGATGCTTACAATAACAGTGCACACCGAAGTTTGGGTAATGGTTTATGTCCGATGGACGTTGTGAAAGCAAACAAAAGTACAGTGTACCAAGTATGGAGTCATATGTACAAAGACAGCTCATTACCAAAACGTAAAAAACCAAAGTTCAAACCGGGTGATACAGTGCGTATTGCTAAAGAGAAAGGTACATTTGCAAAAGGCTACGAGACCAATTGGAGTAAAGAATTTTTTGTTATTGATCGAGAATATGGATCACAACCACTACCATTGTATATAATAAGGGACTTGAATGGTAAACCCTTAGTCGGTCGTTTCTATGAACATGAGCTACAAAAGGTGACAATAGGACCGGATCGATTGTACCAAATTGATAAAATACTTGACACTAAGGGTAGAGGTCGCAGTAAGCGTTACCTCGTCAAGTGGGTAGGTTACGGAGACGAATTTAATTCTTGGATACCTGCATCTGAAGTGAAACAAATAACCTAACCTAACCTAACCGTCATGTCACTGTCTAGACATAATCAGTTTTATTTGACACTGCCTAGCAATAGTTCGATGGACTACTATCCGAACAATACAGTGACTCATTATGTGACACATTTTCCATCAACAATACATTTGCCTGGTGGTGACGGAGCAGATTGGGAAATAGCACTAGTTGAAGCACACTATCCATGCTCGTTTTTAACAGTTGGTAATGATGCTAACATATATATTTACACAAAACCAACTGCTGAAATTGAAGATAATGAAGTTACTAATACAAATTTGACTGTAGCTAAAGTGGAGTCTGGCAATTACAAAGATATTAATGAATTGCTAGCAGCAATTAACGGGAATACAAAACTTAAACTTAACAGTATTGAGTTCGAGTATGATAGTGATACAAAAAAGGTTGAATTGATTACAATGACAGATACACTAACACAACTTGAACTTAGCCCCACTTTAGCGTTACAGTTAGGATATGATGTAAATAATGTGGATGTGAAAAGACATAGGAAAGCTACAAGACCACCAAACTTATTAGCTGGCATTCCAGCAGACATTTATGTCTATTGTGACCTTGTAGAACCGCAATTAGTGGGTGACACTGTAGCACCACTGTTAAAAATAGTCAACATTGACACCACTGACTATAAATACGGGTCTCATAAGGTTGTGCATTTCACTTCACCGCACTACATGCCTGTCATAAAGAGCTCGTTCGAGAGTGTGGAAATTGATTTAAGGGACGACAAAGGTCATCACTTGCCATTCGAGTTCGGTACTACGTACATGAAACTTCACCTCCGCAGAGTACCAGCAGTTACAACAGTATAATGAATCTTAACGATCCCTACCTCAAATACTACCGTGATCAACAACTTGGCGGTAGTAGTGGTATTGTATCAGTGTATAGAGGCGCACCGTATCAACGTGGACATGGGATTGGAAGTTTTCTTGGTGGACTTGTTCGTTCAGTCATGCCATTAATCAAGTCAGGTGCAACTGCTGTGGGCAAGGAGGCATTACGTTCAGGTGTTGGGTTTCTCAGTGATATAGCTGATGGTACTATGAACCCACGAAATGCAGCGAATGAACGTCTTAAACAATTTACTGGTGGACTTAAACGTCGAGCTGACGACAAACTGGAACGCGTGCTTCGCGGTGGCGGCAGTGGTGTCTATAAGAAGAGGCGCATCACACGTGTCACACCACAGTCTTTGACGAAACTCCTTCGAGCACGGACGTCTCCAGCGAGGAAACGTAAGCTACGCAAATCATCAGTGACTAAACGAAAGTTACGTAAACGAGTGACACGTAAAGTAAAGCGGCGTGTGCAACATAAGAAAAAGCGGAAGACAACTAGTTCATCGAGAAGACAAATTGATATTTTCTCTTAAACACCATGTCATTTATTCACCAGAAATCATGCGAATGTACAAAGACGGAATTAGACTTATTCTCGCTACCACCGACACAGACCAGCATTGACAGTGGTAAATGGGTGCAATATAAACCCATATCGTCATTGACGGATGACTCACCTATTGAATTTGTCATACCCGGACATGGTGATGAATATACGGACTTATCACAAACATTATTACACGTACAAGCCACTATTGTCAAAGAAGATGGAACAAAATTTACAGCTGCCGATGCGATTAAGGAATTTGGTCCGGTTAATAACTGGTTACATTCGCTATTTAGCCAAGTGGATTTACACTTGAATAATAAACTAGTGTCACCGCAAAACAATACCTACGCCTATCGTGCGTATTTAGAAAACCTTTTAAACTACGGACATGATGCTAAAAAGTCACACATGACAAGTGTGTTATTCTACAAAGATGACTCTAATAACATGGATAATTGTAAAGAAGAAAATGAAGGACTAGTACAACGACGAAAATTTACTGAAAAGAGTCACTATGCAGACATGATCGGTCATCTACACATTGACTTGTGCAATCAGAACAAGTTCATGTTAAACGGTGTAGAGATGCGTTTACGTTTGATCAGATCGAGGAACGCATTTGCCATCATGTCGGACAATAACACAACATATAAAGTACATATCAAAGAGACAAATCTGTTTGTTCGTCGTTGTAAAATCAATCCGAGCGTACTGTTGGCACATAGTAAAACACTCGAGAGTGGTACTGCCAAATATCCGATCACACGTGTTGAAGTGAAATCAATCACATTACCCGCTGGCATACTGAGCAAAACATTGGACAGTGTGTACTTGGGTCAGTTACCAAAACGTGTAATTGTCGGCATGATTACTAATCAAGCATTCAACGGAGATTACAAGAAAAATCCATTTAATTTCCAACATTTCAAGATGAATTATTTCGCACTGTACTTGGATGGTGAACAAGTGCCGATGAAAGCATTACAGCCAGTGTTTGGTAATGATACGGATGTTGCCTATGCGCTATCGTATCACACACTGTTCAGCGGTACCGGAATACATTTTGACAATAGCGGTAATGATATCAGCAGACAAGATTTCGAAAAAGGTTATTGTCTGTTAGCGTTTGACTTAACACCTGACTTGAGCGCTAACGAGTCCAGCCATTGGAACCTGGTACGCAATGGAAATCTACGCATCGAGATTGGATTCAGCGAAGCATTGACCGAATCAGTCAACATTATTGTCTATGCAGAACTGGACAATGTCATTGAGATTGATCGACATCGTAACGTATCGGTGGACTATGCCGGCTAAATGTATAAAGCACAGTCAACTAGTGCATTACAGCCAGTACATCACTGACAGTGTTATAATAAACATGTCGGCAGAACATCAATTGTGTCAGTCGTCTGTGGTGTTGGATTTACAATGTTTCAAAGACAACAGTAATTATTATATAGTAAAAGAAGTCAGTGTTATTGATGTGTGTACTGGAACACTACTGATTCACCACATTGCTCGTCCACCGTTTGATCGTGACTTTTTGTCTGAAGAAAAACTTCGAGAAAGTTACTGGTTAACCAAACACTGTCACGGTATTGACTGGAATCATGGTGATATATCGTACCATGTATTGATTGATAAACTACGTACATGTCTCAATAACCAATCAGTTGTGTACGTAAAAGGATCGGAAAAGAAACAATATACCATGAAACATCTTATAACAAACAATGACAAAGTGCTAGTAGTTGACATGGGTGATATTGGATGCGGATCATTGTCCACCATTGGCAATCTATTGTCCACCAATACGATACGTTGCGGTCAGCATAAAAGTGTACAACACCGTTGTGCTTTGGTCAATTGCACACTGCTACGTGGCTGGCTACTACTAACAGCTAAAGAGTCACATTGTGGAACGTGTTATTGTTGCTGTCCTCGTCGCCACAACAACGAACAAAACCGTAAAAAGACTACAACGACTAAATCAGTGTATACCAGCTTGGATCTGACTACAGTTTCACAAGAATGAATACCACAACTATAAGAAAATATTTACTACAATTACCGAATGTACAACATGTCGGAGTGTTTGCATCAGATTGTCTACCGAGACATATTGCTCCGTCATCTGCAACCGCATACACATAGTGGAGAACATTGGGTGGCATTCTACAGAGCTGGAGGACAAGATACCAGCAACAATAACAGTTATGTTGTTGAATATTTCGACAGTTTTGGCAGACCTCCGTATCATGGCGATTTTCAACAATTTCTGAGACGTAACATCAATGGCCATATGTTGCATTACACCTACAACAAGTACCGTCTACAAGGCTTGGATACTTCGGTTTGCGGCCACTACTGTCTGACCTACCTGTACTGCCGTACCAACTATGACATGAAGATGAATGATTTTGTCCAACTCTTCGGTGACTCCACTGCTGAGAATGATATGCTGGTCCAGATGCTCTTCGCAGAATTCTACATCTAATTTTTATATAACCTTTATTGATAGGTATAAGGTCGATTGGAAAAATAAAATAATAATAATTACTACATTGACTTATTATTATACCTTATTCCATATAGAATAAGAAAAAAGTGGGAAGAAAAAACCCGAGTGTGATGATAAATCATTTTATTGATCACTTTATTAAATCACACACTAATAATGCAGTAATATGCTAACAATTGTTTTTGGGGGTTTCCCCCCGAGCGGGCTCCCACACACCCCTACACCCGCTCCGATCCACCCACTCGCGCACTGTTTTGGGTAACCTCCATTCGCGCACAAACACTCGCGTGCAGCACAACTCGCGCACTGTCCCCACGGTGAAGTCACGCACTGTCAAAGTTTGGAGGTTACCCATTCGCGTGCAGTACAACTCGCGCACTGTCCCCACGAAGTAGTTCGCGCACTGTCACAGTTTGGGGTTACCCACTCGCGCACACTGTCCGTTAGCCACTACAGGTCCTCATCTTCAGCATCGAGTAGGTCGACGAGGGTGCGTAGGTTTTCCTCGTTCGAACCTACACTACCGCTGTCATCACCGCCACCATCACCCATGTCAGGGATGTCTTTATGGCCCCACGGCAAAGTATGTACACCGTCCGGTAAGATGTACCGTTTATCGTCCGTGGAGCTTAAAGAAATTTTTTCAACCTGCACGGTATAAACGCGGTGATGTCGCGACTGGAAACGCGTATTCACAGTTCGCTTAATCACTCCGTGTAAGAGGCACTCGCGGTAGTCGTCCGGGGTTAAAACGTTCTTCACTACGCCCCTATCAACACCTTTCGCCTTCTTAACGGTTTTTACACGTTTTGGTGGCGATGGTCCATCATTGGCCGCGGTCTCGCTGTTTTCACTGTTCTCTTCATCGTCGCAAATGTCCAAGAAGTACAGCTTAGACCGCAAGCCTAGGTACTCCAACAGCGGTAGCCCGTTGCACTCGTCCTTGAACTTGCCAAGGACTTTGGCGTTGGTCATGCTGAAGCAGTCATGAGTCCTCGGGTAGGAACTGGTGTCAAAGTCGTCAAGGTGTTCCTTCATTTCCTTGTAGAAGTCGTTGCTGATGATGGACAGGATAAAACTATCTGTATCCATATAGTCGACTTCTAGCCTATCCTTATACTTCCGTTTCATCCTCGCTAAGAAGTCATACATCAACCACTTTGATATGTCAAGCACGCACATGCCGACATAGATTGGCTTGTCGAGCACTATGCGGATCTTGGCCATGTGCATGAGTGTGACGTTGTTCCCATAGTATGTCCTGTCCAAGAAGTTTGGTTTTACCACCAGCTTGCTGAAGCGTTGTTTGTTGACCACCAGTTCCATGTTGAGTCGCTTCCTCACATTCTCGATTGTCTTGCCGAAGACCGCGTTGTTCATAAGTTTGAAAAAGTCCTGTTCAAACTTGGTCTTGGCAAGTTTCCGCAGCTCCGTGTTCTTCTGGATGTACGGCGCTAGCCAACAAGACTGACGGAAACGAACAACACGATGAATGCGAGTCAGCTCTAACTCGTTCTGCAGGGCCTGTTGGAGGACTCTGTAGTGGCAAATGTATCGTTCCTTATCGTATAATGTAGTCATCAGCTTCGGGAATTTACCTGTCGGCGGGCGGCGGGTTTCGCAACAGTATGGTAAATCTTTATGAAGATCGTGCAGCCGTTCAGGATAATGTAAGTCCACCTCCAACACGTACCCGAACTCACCGTACGGATCAAGTGACGCAATGTCCAAGTCTTGTATTTCCTGTTCGGAGAGCCATTCAAATTGTCCTGTAGGCAAAGGTTCCGACATGGCCCATCCGTACAGGTTATTCGCGTCGAAGTACATTAGGTAACGTGATGGTTCATCGGCTACACGATCTTCTGTGCGGCACCGGTCGTGATTCGCCTTTGCATGACGCGTAATTGCCTGGGAGATACCTCCCCTGATGCCCTGTTCAAAAAACATAAACATATCAAAGTCCCGCACTGTGTCTAGTTTCACATCTGTCAACTTTAACATTACATCCCACGCGTAGGAGGGCAGGGTGAGGTAATGCGCCGGGTCAAGTCCGTATTGCTGCAGGGACGTATCACGAAATTGTTCGAAAATGTCTGTCAGTAGAGCTACGTCACACTGCAGATACACCGACGCATAATCTCCCAGGGTCGCGCACTGGAAGGTGTCCCATACGTTTCGTGCATGTTGATAGTCCGTGTCCGAGATGTGCTCGAGTGTGAGGTCATTATAGAATGCCTCCTTGGGCGGAAGGTCCGTGGTTGACCCCAACACTTCGAGCGACGTTACAAAGTTGTATGGGAACACCCCCTTTCGTCGCACAAGGTCGAATTTCGCCGGGTCGGGGAACGCTTTCTTCGTCTCGACGAGTTGCTCCGGTGGTAAAGCTGCTGCAAGGCTGGCAAGGCTCGAAGAAAGGAACTTGTACGAGTCAACAAATCGTACTCGGATTACAAGTCCTCTCTTCTTCCGCTGCTTCTTCTTCTGCTGCTGCTGCGCCGGCTCCGATGATGTAGAAGGCTGTGGCGGCTGCTGCACTGAAGTTGAAGGCTGTGGCGACGGCGGCCGGTTCGAAGGCTGCTGCTGCTGCTGACGTCGCCGTCGTCGTCGTCTCGCTGCAGTGGGTGCCTCGCCGATGACCTCGTCGTAGACGAATTTCTTTGTGAAGGATATGTATCGTTCCTCCGTATGGGCGACAACCTCAACGCTACCAGGATCCACTGCCAACTCGCGCACAATGAAGTGTCCATCATAGTTGGATAGGTTATGAAAATACACATTGATGATTTGTTGTTCCCGATAGCGAAGATTGCACGACCGGTGTGCCGCACCGCGGTATTCGTACGGAGCCGCGTGGTTGTGGTCGCGCACTTTCACGTCCTTGCTACCGTCAACGAACTGTTTACCGCACAAGTAACACACTGTGGCAGCACGAAACTCTGCCCACTCCGATGGCGAAAGCGTAGCACGAAGGTTCCTGTCATTGAAGAGGAGTTCCTTGATGCGTCTCACATCTTCCTTCAGGCGGTGCATGAAGACCCTAGATGCATCGTCACCGAAGTATGTCACCGTCTTGCACGCTTCCCCACGGTTGTCATGGACATGGTAGCAGAAGGCATACGGGACATGGATGCGAGACGCTGTACCTCCAGCCGGATGCTCGTCGTTGGACACCTCCGATGCAGGCTGCAGAGCACACTCGAAGTCCGCATAGATGGCGAAGCGGTCCTTCCTGCTGAACTCCGGGTGGCTAAACTGGATGGTCTTCTTCGCAGCGAGGTCCATGCGAAGCGGCACCTCCACTCCGCAGTACCGTCGATGCTGCTCCAGTCTTGTCTTACCGTCCAAGCCGAGTTTGTTTTCGCGATCATCGAAGTGTGCGAAACACCGCTTACATACATACAGTTTTTGCTCATGTCGTGTCAGCTGCGGCCTGACGAGACGGCTCAAGTCCCTAATCCAGCAGTAATGTGCATTGCCGTCTTTAGTCAGGTACAGCAAATCTGTATGATCTGCCATTTCCCGCCGACAGGTACGAAGCGGATACACAGTGTACCGGGAACACCCTAGCGCTTCTATATACATAACCTCGAGTGCATAAACATTCACACTAACATTAGGATTGTTTCGTTCAAACCGTGCAATGTCTTTAGGTGCAACGGGGAACTTGAGTCCTTCAAAATTGTAGCGGGCAAACAAGGCCTGCGGGTAAGACTCCGGCCGCTCGGGGTGTGACACAACGAACTTGCTCAGCATAGCGTAGGCGAAGCACTTGTCGTCCTTGTTAAACACATTCACTACACTTCGCGTACCCGCGAGCGATTTGGGCAGTGAAATATGTCGCGCTCCACCGCCCAATGGACTATACCTGTTTATTCGCACTTCCAAGTTCGTCACGCGCAGGTATGTCCAACCGGAGCCTACCATTTCGCATTGCTCCTTCTCATGCACGAGCTTTTCAAAGGATAGTTCAACAAATTTTTCATAGTCGCTCGTGCTATCGAGAGGAGCATTTTTGGTCTTGAATGCCCGCTTACACTTATTCTCACCGGTAATATCAACAAACTCGCACTCGAGGAACAAGTTCACTTTAATATTAGGGTGTTCCTCGATCGCGTTCCTTAACAATCTAACTAAATGGCACCTTAAGTCTCTCATCACCTCGGGGATTGTTCTGAGTGTCGGCATAGGCTCCTTCAGCGCGAATGTTTGGAGCCTATTGCCGAACCCGACCTCCACACGCACAAAGGTCGGGCCGTCGTCGTCGGCGACACTCACCACGCGAGGCTTAGGCTCTGAAGACGGTGCCGGCTGCGGTGACTCCTCTTCAGGCTGAGGCTCCGAAGAAGAAGGTCCCGGTGAAGTCACTGAAGAAGGTCCCGGCGAAGGCTCTGAAGACGGTCCCGGCTGCGGTGACTCCTCTTCAGGCTGTGCCGACTCCTCCAGCTGCTGCGGGTGCGGACGCTTCACCCCTGGCCGGGAAGCTGAGAAAGACACTGACGGGCCCCACTCTGCTTCCCTCTTCACGGGGCAGTGAAACTCCTCATGCGCCACATGGTTCCCACGCCGAGAGAATTGCCGTCCACAATACTGGCAGCGGAAGTTCCTCTCGACGTCCGGGTCATGCTGCTCCCGCATATGCTGCTGGAGGTTCTTCTCCAGTGTAAAAGAGGTGCTACACACTCCACAGACGAAGCGAGGCTCTGGTGGAGGCGGCTGCACCCCTGTAGATCGCTGTTGGTGTCCCACTGACGACTTGTGCTTTTTCATCAAGTCCCTACGAGTAGTGGAGTAGCCGCAAAGCACACAGTCCAGCTTCGGAGCATTGTGCTCCGCCTGATGACGGCGATGTGCATCCCGGCTCTTGTAGGACTTGCCGCAGACGTCGCAGTGGAACTCCATCCTGAAATCACAAAACAAGCCTCGCTGTACGTAGAAACCTATGCGACATGACACTGTCTCTACATTGTCTCGATGCAGACTGAACACTTTCATAAGAACTTATGCTATTTATTAATTTCTATCATGCACACAAGTTTGTAAAATCCGTGAACTGACCCGAGTTTGACCTGAGCCCAACACTGTATAGTAGTAGTTGTTTAACTACAATTTTGACAAAACATATCCAATCTATACAGTGTCTAGCCGCCCCCCGGTTATATGCCAGCCGAATTGTACAAACTTAACTTAAAACTATCATGCAACTATAATACAAGAACAGCATTTAAAAGTCTGAAAATTTGTACAAGTCCTGAATATATTTTAGAAGGGGGGGGGGGGTCAGGTCAGGTCTATTTTTGGCTCGGGGGGGGGGGGGGTCAGGTCAGGTCTATTTTTGGCTCGGGGGGGGGGGGGGGGTCAGGTCTATTTTTGGCTCGGGGGGGGGGGGGGGGGGTCAGGTCAGGTCTATTTTTGGCTCGGGGGGGGGGGGGTCAGGTCAGGTCTATTTTTGGCTCGGGGGGGGGGGGGGTCAGGTCTATTTTTGGCTCGGGGGGGGGGGGGGGTCAGGTCAGGTCTATTTTTGGCTGGGGGGGGGGGGGGGGGTCAGGGCTAATTATAACCATGGAGGTCAATGATCTCTAAGTCATTTACTACTTTACAACTAAATCCTTTAATAAATTCTTTTAATCATTATGACAACTATCATTAAAACTGAAAGGTCATTTATGAAACTTTAAAACTCAATTAAGTTAAAAGTGATTTTCAAAAAAAAAAAAATAAATAAATAAATAAATAAATAAATAAAATAAAATCAAAATAAAAATAAATTATTATTTCATTTTTAAACTTTAAGTTTTCATATTTTTCTTCAATTTACGTCAAATTACTTTGTGAAACATATGAAAGTTAAATTAAGCTAATCTGTAGTTATTCAAAATTAATATCATCCTTCACACATTTATAAGCCACATTTAAAGTTTAGAATTAAAATTTATAATAAAAGAAAAAAAATCAATTAAAATAAATAATGTAATAACTTACTCAGTGATTGAAGAAATAAAGATGATGTAGCACTGGGTGTTGTGACACAAAGAGTATACAGATCACTGACAGCACAGAGCACACGCGCACTTGCTAACTGATCGTTGCAAACTCCCAAACTAAACTGAGCTAGAAACGGTGAGGTCTTTATACGGTGAAAGCAGGTCTACGTGACCGGACGGTCATTGTCCAGAAGTTTCTAGATTTCCAGCTATAAGCAGAACCAACAAGACATTGTTCCCTTAATACCTGCTAATAGCCCCAGCTTTCTATTTCCACCAGTAAAAGCATTGATTATAGTTCCGCTAATGGGTCTACTTTCGATAATCCTGTCAGCCCCAACTTTCTAATTCCACCAGTAAACTGGTGGTTTCTAATTCCACAGCACTGATTATAATCTCGCTAATGGGTCTACTTTCGATAATCCTGTCATTGCCCTAATCATGTCAATGACCTGACTGGTATGGGGGGGGGGGGTCTTTTTTTTTTTTCTTTTTGAGGTTAGTGGTCGGGGGGGGGGGGGTCTTTTTTTTTTTGGTTAGTGGTCGGGGGGGGGGGGGTTCTATTAATAGCCACAAAGGTCAATGACCTTTCCTGAAGCAACCAAACGAGCGGCTGTTTCTATCTTATTTCTAAGTCATTTTAAGGCTTAGGTGGCCTTTAAAAAGGCCGATTGATCGCTGATGGGGAGGAGGGAGGATTTAAGGTGTTAACTTTTATTTTTCCACAGTTTATTTCCCCATTTATTCAAATTCCTTACGGAAACATTAATTCGATGTTGTTGAGGAAAAAATCCAACATCTCTTTCCTTACTTGATCTTCCAAATACAAGTCATAGTACATTGTAACCATTCTTCCTGACAGCCAGTCTGTATTTTCTCGCACCTCAAGTTCTTCTCGTTGTTCCTCAAAATCTTTCCTTGCTCTTTCTCTTATTACAAGTTTTACTATGGACGGAGGTAAAATGTGTCCAAGACCTTGCTCAACCTCCCCCCAACAACGGAAAGCATCAGCAATGCATGCAGCGCTCAGTTGCTGTAGCGTCTTCATTGTTCGAGCTCCAAAACCAAAATGAACACCTGAGACCGTAATATCAGCAACAGTCAGCCGAGGTCATCAACACGGATGTAACAACAAGGTCATTAGCCAGTAGTTTCTAAAACTTCCAAACTTTCCCAGGCCAAAATAGGTTGCTAGCCGCTTAACATGTCACGCCAGCTTTCTAATTCCACCAGTAAAAGCACTGATTATAGTTTCACTAATGGGTCTACTTTCGTTAATCCTGTCATTGCCCTAATCATGTCAATGACCTGACTGGTATGGGGGGGGGGGGGTCTTTTTTTTTTTTTTTTTTTTTTTTGGGTTAGTGGTCGGGGGGGGGGGGGGTCCTATTAATAGCCACAAAGGTCAATGACCTTTCCTGAAGCAACCGAACAAGCGGCTGTTTCTATCTTATTTCTAAGTCATTTTAAGGCTTAGGTAGCCTTTAAAAAGGCTGTTTTTCGCTGAGAGGGTGGAGGTGAAAGGATTTTACAGGATAATCAATTTTTATTTTCCAATAGTTTCAAGTAAGATTCCTCCGGCCACCATACATATTTCAATGGTCGGCACCAATGGTTATCCGGAAACCAATATTTTTCGACTTCCCTGAAGTATTTTTGCTCTGTTTCTATTGGTTCCCATTTCTCATCCTGTTCAAGTGGATACTCATTTTCCAAGTAGTAATAATCTGATGAAAACCATTCCAAGTCATCGTCTGATGGGCATCCTGCCCATCTACTCCAAAACTCCTTCCCACGCCACATTAGCTGCTTCTCATATTCTTCAAGGTCTGGGAGTGTAAAGAATTTTAGTGTTGGAGTAAAGTAGCGACAGTCCAAATCAGTGAATTTTTCTTCTTTCCATTGTTCCTTCGGATTGATCCAATTCCTGTTGCTGATGTAGTTGTGCTGCTGCTCCTCTTCCACCTCCATCCTCTCAGCTTCAGCGCAAACTCTCGCCAACTCTTCATCGCTGATCTCACAGTCCCAGTAGTCACAGTCCATACTTGCGTCCGTACTTGTCAAGCTCCCAACCTAAACTGAAGACGGTACGGTGAAAGCTAGGACAGCCCTGTGCCAACAATAGCCGAGTCATTAACTTTCCATATCAGTCCTGTCAATCAAGATTTAAATTCCAGGTCTCAGCAGGGTGGTAGTCTATGACGTCACGGGGGGGGGGGGGGGGCAATCTAAGGTTGAAAGGTCATTGACCTCTATGACGTCACCAAAAAGTGAAAGTTAGGTTTTTTTTTTTTTTTTTTTTTTTTTTATTTTATTTTTTTTTTTATTTTTTTTTTAGGTTAGCTATTTTTAGAAATCTATTTTTAGCCGGGGGGGGGGGGGGAGTTCTATTTTTAGACCGACCACTACCACCCTGCTGGGGTTGAACCTACCAATACCCCCTACTTTTGAGGGCAAAAAGGGGTTGTTTTGAGAGTAACAAATAATTTGATTAGTTCCCGATTTCCATCTTGCTTAACCACAAAATCGTTTGCCTTAAGCATGTTTCTGTTTAATTTACTAAGAATGAATGTAACCAATCCTACCGTTAAAAATTTCATACTGTTAATAAACAAATAAAGCTCACAATTCTAAAAAAAAAATAAAAAACAATAGCCTTTTATTTGGTCTTTATTAAATATTAGCGTCATAAAAAGATGCAGTGAAAAAAAAAAAATAATTCTATTGATCTGAATCCTATCGTTTTAAATTTCTTACTGTTGATGATCAAATTAATCTGACCATATGATTGCTTTTAAAAAGATCGTTATAGCTTTCACTATTTTAAACGTATTCTCATAAATTAGTTACAATTAATCCGTGTTACTGAATATTTTGATTAGCAGTTCATTGCATCACGCAAACATATGGGGAAAAGTATAGGTACTTATTTATCAAAAGCATCAAAGGAATTTTGATGAATTGTGTTTCAGGCAAGTGAGCCTGAATCAGGTTTGGTTAATCAAGCTTTAGAGCTTAATGTAAATTAATTCATATTTATAAGATCAGTACCAAAATGTAATTTGTTTAACTTTAACCATGTTATTAGCTTTATTTTTTCAACCAACCTAAAAACTTACCCTGACATTTTGTTGAAGTTTGTAACAAATAATCAAATCGATGAGCAGAATAACAAAATAAAATGTACAAACAACAGCCACTGCGTTATTTGAGTTCGAGGGCAAGTTTTTATTTTCTTCAAGTGGCTGGGCTGTTTTTTTGTAGGTATGTGTTAATAAGATATGGAAATTACGAAAGGAATTCTTAGGAGGTTCACTTTAAGTTTGAAGCTTAGATTGTTTAGTGTTTTTCTAATAGCGAATGTACTGAATTCGAATTGTTAATCGTCGATCTAACGTGGTATTCTTGATGAACTGTGAGTGCATACTTTTTAAGTGGATGGCATTTACATGATAGTTATCAATATAACATTTGCAATAGATACTTCTCTGTTCTTGGGTTTTATCCATAGCTCTAAACCAATTTTAATAATTTAGGTATCGTAGGATGGGCTCGGCGTGGATTTTGGCAGGAAATAAAGTTTTTTTAAGGTCAGCAGCGAGGGAAGAGTCCTTAAAAAGTTTTCATATTTCTCCCAGAGCCTTTTTAATATAGGTTTTAAGTAAACATTCGATCTTAGTAAACATAGGTTTTTAGCAAAGCCATGTGTTTCTTGATGTAATTAGTAATGCGTTGCAAACCAGTAATTTAGCTCAAAATAAAACCTGCGATTAATAAAATAAAGTACAGACAATTAGATAATATAGCTTTCAAAGTCTTATTCGTGACGTCATGTTTTGTTTTTTAAATAACATCTTCACCCCACTCTACTAAATCTTAATAATCAGATAATTTGTTTAGTTACATACGGTAGTAGAGAACAACATTTCCATATACTGTTAATGCCTAAGTTTCGTTCCACTCCGCCGACGAAGAGCGTTTGACATGTAAAAAACGGAAACTCCGAAGGAACGAAAGGTACTTTTAAGTACATTATATTACAACGATAGTTGTTGTCGCCTAAAATCCGACATGTGAAGTTTTAAATATATAACGCTTATATCTTGAAAGGATATATATAACTAAGACTAAAATAACTCGGTGTAAAATATGGAAGCCATAACTCATTGTGATGTTGAATGCTGACGATATGGTGTTGTTTGAACCATAACAATTTGAAAGTAGAGATAGTTAATGTTCTCTGACTTCTGGCGCCTCGGCTAGGTCATTTAAATCATAAACAATCCGTTTGTATCGTTTAACCAATCCCAGCTCCTCTGGTTTGGCTGACCTTTCTTTTAACTAAAGTAGCCTAATGTGTTGAAATTCCTACTCAAATAAATATTAATGGAAGCGTGTCCGATCTTATTTAATGCAGTGCTGTTCTTAGAGACAACCTTGGCACAGTATTGTTTACAAGAAGGAACAAGTAAAACTTTCTTACATTTATACTCTTGTTTGGATTAGTTATATTGTACGAGCCATTTGTAAAAGGCCAATTTACAATCCCTTCTCCGTGGATCTTGTTTAAAATTGCTGTTCTTAGGGACAACCTTGGCACAGTAATGTATACAAGAAGGAACGAGTACATTTTTGCTCTTGTTTGAATTAGTTATATTGTACGAACCATTTGTAAAAGTCTATTTAAAATTGCATATTTAAAATGGAACCATATATATTCATATTTTATATTCATATATATTCATAACCATTGCATATTTTATAGGAATTGATTTTTTATTATGATTAAACTAGTTATAAACAGTGAAAATTTATTTTCGACGAGATGTTTGAAATTGTTTACCATCGTAAAATAAAAAAATGTGTTTACGATTAATAGTTAAATTACATTAGATTGTCATAAGACGCCGACCACCGGTAAGAGGTGACCAAATTGGGTTGACTTAATTGAACAGTTTTTGTATTTTATTTTTCTTTCATTCATTTCTTAACCTTAATTTTCAATGCCAAATTTCTATTTTTGCTTATTTTGCTCGCCCCCTCGATTTAATAGAGATAAGGAAGTCATTAGAACATTGTATTGATAACCTTTATTCTGTTTTTGCCCTTGTCTGCCTTTAGCCAGTTACTGTATTGATATTGAGCTAATTTATCGTACATGCTTCGTCGTGACAGATTTATGTATGTACTGTATTGTTAATGGGCTATCAAACAATTCATTCTTGGGTTACTACAAAAAGTCTTTCAAAACAATTTCTTATGGACAGTCTTATGAGGACATGTTTTTATATATTATGAATTACAACTTTAATAACTAGTTAGTTTGAAAGTTGCGCTGAAGTCCATGAATAAAACGGGGGTTTTGCTAAAACGATGCATTCAATCAGTTACTGCGGAATTTCCCAACCAATATTGCTCCATCCCGGCTGTTAGTTTAAATAATTTTCTGGGGTTTTGGCTGAAAATACCGACACCTAACCGGACCAACGACAAAATAACCTAACAATAAACATAACTGTTATAGTCGAACAGCAAAGAGAGAAATTTTCATAGCTTTTTGGTAAATGAGAACCAGGGAAGCTATTTCCATGTAAATTTGTATAAAATAATTCACTTCAATAAAATAAACTGAACAGCTTATAATGTAATAAGAGGAAACTTAACAACTGAAGTGGAAATAAGGCTTACTGCGTGATGACTAAACTGAAGAGTGGTGAACGAAGGTTTGAATGTATTGTGCGATATTAGGGTATACCATACCAAGATATAGGTTGTGTTATAAGTGTTGTTTGGTGGTAATGTAAGGAGGGAGTGCACAATATATTTATCAACTTAACATTGGTGCACTTACCTCTACATTTGTATGGGAGGGTAGGTGCGTGACAATTGAGGGTGTAACTGAGCAAACAATGAAGAGCAGGGGTGATACGAGTGCTATCCGCGATTGATGAGTGCACTTATACAGATTGGTGTGATGTTAGATATATGATGACAGTTAAAGTGCAAATGTATAAATTTGTTGATTCTATGAGCTCTGGGAAATTGAAGATGTTTGCGTGAAGAGGACAGTTGAGTGAAGTTTGCGTTTCTAGGCGCTTTGAGTACAGTCGAGTGATATGTCGGTGTCTACCGGTCCTCCCAAAGTCCTTCTATTGTAAAAGATCTTCCTTTCGACATGAAGCTTTTTATATTTTTCCAGTTTACAAAAAATAATTGCGTTTAAAAAAATATTTTTCTGAAGGGTCTCACCAAAAGTACTTACAATTCCTCTTTTACACCTAAATATGGATGCATCGCGGATTTAGTTGATTTATCAATATCTTGAGGAATTGCGGGTTTCGATCCAGTTTACGGAGGGCACTGGTGCAGTGCGAGTGTGAGGCCGGCCGGGTTATCGCAGGTTATCGCACATCCGGACCGGGTGTCAACAACACGCGCGAAACCCGCTGCGATACCGCCGCGCCGTTGCGACACGTCCCCACATCCCGCCCGATAGTGGCCTATTCTCCGGTTTAAGTTTTGTGGAAACATGTTGAAGTTTATCAGTGTCACTTCTGGAAGTCTCAAATAAATTTGAACTGGGTATTTATTTTTAGGAAAGAGTTTATGTGCCCAATTTTTAGCTGGACAACTTCGAGAATTATTGCTAAATCTGGCTAATATGGCTAAAAATTTTAATAACAAATCGTCCAGAATGTTATTGTTTACCTTGTACAGTATGTAAGGTTAGTAACATAATATGGTTTATCTTCAAGCCAGTTTATAATGATCAATATGTACTGTTATAAAGGACGATTTTTTTCAATCCAAACCGGATAGATCACCATTACTGTCTTACTGAGATAACACCAACGATTTTTTGAACGCCTCTTCCTATAAAGATGCTTTCATTTCTTCATACTATTTCGAATTAGCCAGAAAACAAGTAAATTCCCTACAGCCATGTCGCGAAGAATGAGACATTCTTATTATGAGATATTCTTATTAATGATATATTCTTATTTTATTAGAGCCAGTCTTCATTAAAATGCAACCGTGGTGTTCAGAAGCTTACGTGAAATTTAAACTTTTGAACTCAAGAACTGGAACCGACTCGTCCTTTGGCATCTAAATCCTGCCGATTTAAGAAAAAGGTTTTAGAACTGCGGAATGTCTTAAGTAAAACTATCAAGTCTTGCACTATTTTAGAACCAGCAATACCGCTGCTTACACCTTGAAGAGCCATCCACCTAAGGGTTAGCAGCGGGATGTATATACTTCATTCCAACAGCCGTGAGTAGTTGGAACAGACGGAGTAGTTGACCCAGGGAGTAGCAAGCGCGGTCGTCTACTCCCCGAGGTGCCACGGCCGTTGGAAAGAGGTGTAGCTGTGGCCGGCCGCGGTCGGCGGCGGGAAGGTAACGCAAGCCGACACTTCCTGCGGCGATTCAGCGGAAATCCGCCCTGAATCAGACTTGGCGCGGCGCGGTAAACACGCTATTTTCGCCCTGTCTGCCGCCCAACTTTTATTTGGCTATTTATCACCGACGGTGGCCGCTGCCAGCGCTATTTCCTAACATACGCGATTCGTTCAGTTTCCCGACGCTGCTGCTGCGAGGTTCGCGTTCGGTTGGCGAAATGAAAACTGGTCTTGACAACGGGGGGAGAGTTATTGTCAGCGGTTACTGACATTACGATATAAATGTATGCAATCGTTTTGATTTCCCTCCATGTATGTATGGCTTACGTAGTTTTGGACAAATTTAGATAGATGTTAACCGCCCTCAACCACGGTAAATATTTTTTTAATGAAGGGTTTCTTTAATGGTTGGTTACGAATCTAACCAAACTACCAATGACTATTTTTGTTTTCGGATTAACAAGATTTATTAGTGTATTTTAAACTAAATGCCTTGTCCAAACCGTAGTGACATTTCAAACTCTCTCAGTTAGCTTACAGATTCTGTTCTGGTTTATTTTAGGCCTATGATTTTCCTCTGGATCGAACTGGCAGTTTTTTAATTGCAAGGCCGCCATATTACATCCATTGGTTAGTTCGCCTCAAACATATTTATCCTAATATATCCAAAACATATTTAACACCTAATCAAATCCAACTAACATTAAAAATAAATCGTATCGTTTAGTTTAAAACCCCTTGAAATGGAAAAAAATATTCAGTCCCATAATAGCTTTTGCGTAGGCGCGATATTTCCCGTCAGCCCCTGTTTTTAGTAATAAGTGATCGACTGGTCCTGTGCAGGGCCGGGCGGCGGTGGGCGGGCTAAGGGCGGCGGGTCCTGCGCAGTGGGCGACCCCCGCCCACCGTCGCCTACACCAGATACGCCCATCACCTGGTTTTGTTAACTTTTACTGTTACATATGACGCCGCAGTGGTTCTTCACTAGGTTTGGAATAGATAAAGAAATCATTAAATAAGAAGGATTTTCAGGTTTTTGGAATATTTTTGTATAGAACCTTAGGTTAGTTTTTAATTTTATCTATTTCTTAAGTCGGGAGACCAGCTGAAATGAGTAAAAATAAGGAATCTTCCATCAGTGGACAGTGGAGTCCTCCCCCTTAGAGGGAAGGCCCCGCCTTTGCTCTAACTGCATGAATTTCTCTTTTGTGTATGTGTACTGAAGGTTAATATCCCCAGATTAATCTATTTATAGACTGTGCTTCATTTATAAAGCCGGTAATAAAGAGTCGGGGTCGGTCGGTGGACCGGTGTAAGCGAGCCGCGAGCCGGTCACTCGACACCCGGCGGTCGCTGCGGTCGGCGGTGTAGTGGTGTTGTGTCGGTGGTGACGAGTTGTGTCGTGTTGCAGGTGGCAGCGAGGGGCGGCCGGGAGGCGACCAGTTGAAGCTGCGAACGTCTGATGGCAGATCGTGATGGCACGCGAGGCGGACTGGTCTCGGTGCACAGGAGTCAGGGGCCCGCCAGTCCGCCCGACACGCCGCCAGGGCCCGTCAGTCTCCTGCAGCCGCGGCCGGACCGACAGCGGGCGGTCAACGAGTACGTGGAGACGCCGCTGCGGCCCGACACCCACAGGACTAGTGGCGCGAGTGCGGGCGCGGGCGCGGGTGTGGCGCGGGCGAAGCGCGGAGTGGTGACGGAACAGCCGGCACAGACGTTCAAGAAGGACGCGGGGCCGGGCGCGAGCGCCGCGACGCCCGCGCAGGACGGGGACTGTAGCATCATCTGCCGCGAGTGCGGCCGGTGCAGGTGCGAGTCGTGTCGGGAGCCGAGGCCGATGCCCAGCCTGTGGTTGTGCCACGACTTCTGCCTATGCTCGACGGAGAGCTGCGTGGACTACGGCAGCTGCCTGTGCTGCGTCAAGGGGCTGATGTACCACTGCGCCGGCAGGGACGGCGACGACGACACGTGCGCCGACGACCCCTGCAGCTGCGGCCCCCACCGCCGCCTGGGCCGGTGGACCTGCCTGGGCCTCGCCTCGCTCGTCCTCCCCTGCCTCTGCTGCTACTGGCCGCTCCGGGGCGTCGCCACGGCGGTCGAGGCCGTCTACTCCCGCTGCACGTCGAGGGGGTGTCGCTGCGAGAGCCATTCCCGCACCCGCACCCACCCCGCAGCATTCACCCCCGAGAAACGATTGTTAGATTCCAGCCCCGAACTGTAATGTCGTTGTGTGCCCGACTGTAGTGTATCGATGTGACGTGGTGCCCGTTTCGGGTTTAGTTCGACCCCTCTTTCAAAATTGGTGTTTCTTAAAGAAATTTTGTTTCAAACTGTTTTTAAGAATATCATATAAAAATTTTCATGTCAGTAATTTCTTTCTACTTCGTCCGAACCGATTTCAAATTGGTCATCCACTTCGGATCGAAGCTCGAACTAAACGTGAAGTGTGCACCACGATTTTTGTCTCTTCTAACAGTTTTTTAAAGATCGCTCTTTTTCATAAATGTTATTGCCGATGTTTCCTGCTGAGATTGTGATAAAATGTAAAATATATTTCCTTTTAACTCGATATGTTACTGTCACCGAGTCGGGTGTCGCACTTAAACCATTTACCTCATGTAATCGCTTAGTAAATTGTAATTAATTATAAATATTAGTTTAGGGGCTGAAGCATTCCAAAGACGTTACTATAAGGCGCCCACTCGTTCGGGGCTGTTGTTTGTTATACTTAAACGAAAGGGACGGATTAAAATTTCTTGGTACGACTCTAATCCACCACAAACCAAATTTAATGTATTTCCTAGGATTAGGTCGCGAACTATGGTTTCTCCGCCATTTGTTATAAACTAAAAGTTATTTTATTAATAATATTAATTATTTTTATATGTAAATAATAGTATAGCCTCTTCCTCTTACCGCTGTACGAACCTTTTTTAAACTGTATACCCAGAATCAAAACGTCTTTTCCGTTACTTGTAGCTCTTTCTATTTATTTATTTAGTACCTGTAAGTCGCAGACACACTGTGGTCGTTTCGCTTGCCCCCCGACCGGCTGCTCGGCCGAGGCGCAAACGACGGCGGACCACCTTTCTATGGACGTACACAAATAGAACACCATCTATTGTCTTAGCGAAGTAGCGTTATTTGAATATAGGCTAAGTGGTTTAGTCTCTGTCTTGGCTTTACATCTGTTAAAGATAAGAACAGTTCTGGGCGCATGTACGAACTACAATATATACATATTCGCCTGTGATTCGTTTCTAACTTCTGTTATCATGATGTATTGTAATCTCTTATCTGATGTTGAATGTACGCGAACCCGCTCCGAGTCAGTTGTATTCCTCTTGTAATAATTGTAACCGCACAACCGTATCTGAACTATGTTTTCTGTCAACTAGAATGTCCGGTGTAGGTGTAGGTGTTCAACGGTAAACATTGTTCGTTCCCAGGTGGCCCACGACTAGGCTTATATTCAAATGATGGCAGTGTACGGCGGCCAGTGCTCAACCTCGGGAGCGTCGGGTCATCAAATGGCCCTCGTAGTAGGAGGAACAGTATTCATCTAGTCTAACTTATTATATTAATAATACTCGGGACTTCCACGTCCGGGGTGTGAAATTTAATATGATTGTTATTATTTTGTACGATAACTATTTTATGTGAATAGCAATCAAAAGTGTATATTAAACTCGAAACTATATTATACTTAGAGTAACTAATCTGTATTTTTATTTGGCGTTTTCCTTGAAAATATCGCAGTTTAAATCGCCGCCTCCAGGCGGCAAAAACCTATTTTCGATGCAGCTTTGTTTATTCGTATTTGTATATATTTCTATATTATAAATAAATCGTTTAGTTAACAAATATATCGCTGTAACAGAACCAATCGTTGTTTTTATTTATCTTATTAAAACTGCTTAAATTGTAAATTTTATGTAAATAAAACTGTGTCCAATGCCAAACTTACGATTACTGTATTTTCTATTTTTACCTCCTACTACCTTTTTAAAAGTGCGCTTTCATTGTCGCACAGCTAACTTGAGAAAAAAATTAATATAAAATTATTTAATCATGGATTGTTTCAATGAGGAAAAGTAATATTGATCACTACAAGGATGAGTGATACTGTGGGGTTGGAATAACATTCCATAATGTCAATGAAATGTTGCATAAATATTTAGTTTCTGAATTCTTCTGATACAAAATGCGCTCATGGTGAGCATTATGTTCTTCACTGGAGACATTGACAATGACAATGAATATAATTAGCCACTAGATTCAAACGGTCTTGAATTTAAGTTGCTCTCACGAAGTTGAAGACAACATCAGAATCTTTGAAGAATAATTAAAACTTTAATGCTTTTACATGTACAAACTGTTGAGAAATAGTTGTGTTCTGAAGTTTAGATTATTGCACTATGTACATTGTTTATACAAAAAATTGTCGTTGATTGGTCAGTTAACTTTAAAAATTGATTTTCATTATAGTTAGTTGTTCAATCAACATTTAATTAAAAAACAACTGTAAAATAAACATTCTCAAAATATTCAAAAGAAGGTGGAGCGAGAGGGAACAACTTAAAAATGGTGACAGTGAAACTACTGCATTAAAACAGTTAACGATCATAATATTGAAATATCTCAACTACATTTAGGTTGCAGTTGTTGCTTTAAACATTGCTCCAGGTGCAATCTAAATAATCTTTGAATTAAAATTACTTAGGCCTATTTCAGGCTCTGCGGCTGTGGTAAACTTGTTCTGCCATTTGAAGTTAAAAATATGATGTTATTAAATTTGAAATCATACTATAATGATAGAATCCGAGGATTAATAAAGAAAGCTCCTTTATCAAGTAAAAAGTTTGTACTTATTGTACGTCCATTTAAAACTTAACTTATGAAACATTTCATTCAAGGAAGAAACTCGTAATTGTCATTTGTAAAAAGAAAATCAAAACCAAGTAATGTGAAACTGATTCAAGAAGGAGTGTACATTGGTTTTAAGCTCCTTTATCAAGTAAAAAGTTTGTACTTATTGTACGTCCATTTAAAACTTAACTTATGAAACATTTCATTCAAGGAAGAAACTCGTAATTGTCATTTGTAAAAAGAAAATCAAAACCAAGTAATGTGAAACTGATTCAAGAAGGAGTGTACATTGGTTTTAATATGTATATAATATTTTGGCATGGATTATTTTCTCAATTCTAAACATATATGCAATGAAAATTTCATGCGACAATCTTCAGAAATCCCATTGTTTTTAACTGAATCCTTCATATACAACAAGAATTAAACTTGAGGTTTTCACTCTCCCGAAACATCCTGATGCGTGTGAGAAGACGATCACACAGAAGAGGCATACAACTTGCTGCACGTCTAATCGGCTTGAGGAATCAGGTAATAATTATTTACGGTAACTGAGGTAAACCAGAAAGCAGAGCAGGGCAAGTATAACATACAACATTGTGAGGAAAGGAATGGTATTTACGGACTTAAAAAAAGTAACGTCTGTAAAAATAGGATCACCATAATACGAAGAGCCATGATATAAAGGGCGAATCTTCTAAGCCGTCCACAACAGATTGTAGACGAACGGCTTGACATACAAAGACGTAACGAAACCTTTCCCCAATAATTCATTCCCAAGGAACGACGTAAAAATATTTTTAATCATTTTAAAATACAGGTTATTCCAAAAACCATTGGTCATAGGCTCGAATCTCAGAATTTTTAAATGTAAACGTAATGTCATATTATGCACCGTTTCAAAGCTCTAAACAAGATAAAACAATTTGTTTGAATTATTTCAAAATTTTGCGGTTATTTTGTGAAAAAATATTGGTATTCACGGAACACCCTGTACCTCAAGAATCACAATACATATTTTTGTTCTGTTTAAGAATTATTAATCCTCGTAAACCCGGCTTTGATTTTTGATATACAACATGACAACATTAGGATTAGGTGCATTTTGTTTTTATGTTGGTAGCCTTGAAAATCAAAAATTTTAAATAGCAGCATATGTCGAATATAACATCATTCACAGGTCTTGCAAAAGCCAACAGTTTTTCAATTTACACCTACCTCCTATCTTTGATGGTTTCGTTGTAAGCGAAAAATTGGGTTTTACCCCAAAACCCATGTTAATTGTGCTGTACTGAAGTTTCATGGATGCAAATTTAAGACTGCAAATCTACCAGACACCACTTATATGGTTTTACCACTGCACTTTATATGGTTTGATCTGTCGTGGACAGCTTGGAAGATTATTCTGTATAAATCCTTCGTAGACTCAAAATACCCCCCGTTCCAGCAGTTCTGCATACTCGGCGGATTGCAAACATTATAAATAAATAATCGAACTCTAGTTAAACAACTTATTTCCTGTAAAGTCAATATTGATTAAGGAGTTATGTGGCATTTTTTCAGGCCATAATTCAAGTAGATAAATACCATATTTTATTAATATTAGTGGCTTGTAGGATCATAAGCCCCTAATAAGGGAAAATTTAAATTAAAACAATTCTTATCTCATATAGTAAGATCTACATTTATAAACTGGCTTTTAGATCTACCATACGATAATATCTAGAACATGGTTTAAAATAAAATAACAATATAACATGATTTATGTAAACAAAGCAGGTCCCAATGCTTTTTAAATGGCAGATATTTTACGTTATTTCTCATTTTCTAGTAAGCTTCAAGCAAATTCAGTATTTTTCCCGCCATCACGGAATAGAGACCTTTAATTTGTGAGCCCTCTCCCACCTTTCTACAACTTGCCAAGCGCCCACAATTTTGACGCACAGAATCGCCTTACGAAATTAAATATATGATTATAAGTCAAAATGAGCTGATCGGGCTGGGCTGGCTTACTCAGACTGCTCCGACTAGTCTTCAGGCCTTACATGTCTGAAGTAAACATCAAGTACATCAATATCGGACTATTTTACTAGAGCAAGACCTTGAGGCCCGCAACAGTTGCTTCTTCCCCAGGGTATCGCTTAAGGTTCAAGCTCAAGCTGGAAGGTCGGCTTGATGCCATTAACAGATAATATCAAGCACGGAAATTGACAAACAAAATAAGATGTAGGTCTGTACAAAATCACTTTATAATGTGATTATAAAGACCAACAGTTTTGAGAATCCATTATATTGGATATATAAATATGAGAAACTGAACAAATTTCGGATCACGATCACCATACGTCCCCCTTTCACTGGACATGTTCGTCTTTTTTGCCTATTAAAACGTATAGGTGGTTTTTTTTTTTAGAAATTTGCTAAATGTCCTGGCTTTTTAAAGTTGAATTCATATAGGTGGTTGCTGAGACTCGTGCAAGGTTAGATTCAATCCCAGATCTGTTTATCTGACTTGGATGACAACTAAGCCTCCAACATAAAATAAATTTACGCCACTATCAACTATTATTATTATATGATGATTTGCTAAAATAGGTTCTTGATCAAACAGTTTTTAAAATAAGTTACCTAACAAACAAAAAATATGTTTAGCAGCATAAAGTAAAATTGCTAAACCTAGATCAATTAAATATGCAGATAAGTTTAGTGCAAGGATAATTTATTAAGTTAGATTTTGGATGTTGAACTAAAAAAAAATCCTATTCTATAGGATTTTCCTATTCTATAGGATCCGACAATAAGGATTACAAGAAGCAGGTCTGTAAACCACTTTACTATTCTATAGCTTTTTTGATACGATTCAAGTGATAATGACAAAATTATTTCATTTTTCTGATTTAAATTTTTAAAATAAATATACTTTTTTATTTTTGATGATTTTTTGTTAATTTAAATTGTAAATCATAATTACACGATACCCTGATATCAAGATTTGTTGAGGATGAATAATATGATGTATGATAGCATGTCTTGATTCTTGACACTGAAATTGGGATGATGCCATTTTGCAAAAATGCTGTCCATACAAGTAAACTGGAAAAGTTTTCACTTAACAATACAAAGTGTTCAAAAGAAAATTATTCAACAGTTCATTTATATTGATGTTTATATGGTAAACTAATGGAAACAAACAAAATTATAGGGAAATGCTGCGTTTTTTGTATTTGCCTGTGTATGAGTAGAAATATCAGGAAAGCATTATCAAACACAGTAACTTTTACATTGCATTGCAATGAATCAAATGAACTTCATAATTACAACTAAATCGAGTGCGATTAGGGAAATTTATTTTTAACGACCGAGTGATTATTAAACTCTGCACGGGGTTAATAATTCAAGTGCACTTTGTAGGACCGTAAAATACAATCATTACATTTAAAAATTATGTACAACTGTATCGAATCAATTTGAAAATATTCATTTTAACGACCGAGTCACAGATGAAGGACTAAAGCTCTTCATCTGTGACCGAGACACTAAACACTGCACGGGCTTAACGAATGATGTGCGCCTTTTTAAGACCGTAAAATACAATCTTAACGTCAAGAAATCGCAACTGTATCGAATGCGATTTGGAAATATTCATTTCTAACGACCGAGTGCGAGTGGCGAATGGGGCGGGTGGTCCCATTCATCGGTCTATATTCTCGGCCCGGACGCATGTCCGACCCACGCGCTCTCGTATCGTCCATCATTAATTTTACAATCTCCAAATCAGTGTTTCCGTGGCCATAACATTAACCGAAAATAAATTCGTGATGCGGATCCATGTCCGGGGAGCCGTAACGCTAAATCATCGAGATGGAAACCCAGAATGCAACGCGGGGGTGGGAATTATTGGTGAGGAGAAATGGGCTGTAGGGATTTTTCAAACCCACGAAGATTGGAATTCAGGCTGCTGACTTGTAAGTTTTCTTATGTTGGTTATTAAAAAAAATAGTACTTTATTATATAGGCTAGTTATTTTTTGTAAGAGGTCCCAAACTTCGGACATTATTTAAGAAGTATAAGTTATTTAATTATACAATACATGAGGAGTACAGTTTTTTTTGTACCAAACACGGCATGCACAAAAACCCGTTTTTAAGAAAACACTAGGTTATATGTTCGGAGGAAAAGATGAGAATAATAATTGAAATCGAAATTTATGTTAGTAAATTGAAAATATTCCTCTGAAATCTACTAGTCAAGCTAGTGTATGGTTGAGGATTAATGATACTTAAATACTTTTCCTTGAAATGGCGACCTACCCAGGTAGATATTTTAAGCCAAGTATGAATGAGGGAGTGCAGGATGATTTTAGCGTTATCTTGAAAGAATGACAAATTTGACGATAGTGATAGTATAGTCATTCTTCTAAATAGAATCCTTTTTTAACCAGCACAATTACAACAGCCTAGGACATTTGTTGCGACTGCCTGCCGTCTTTAGGATAACCTACCCGATTTTCTGCGATCCCTTGATGAAAGTCGCTGGCGGTTTGTGGTGGCGCTGAAAAAACGCTTGTCCTTTTCCACGGTCCTGGCTGACAGATGAAGTTTCGAGTGTTATTTATTTACTCAAATGTCGATTAAATTTTTCGTTTACTCAGTTTAGTTAATTGAAACTCATATGTCTTTCCCATCGATGTAAATAATTTACCTCAATGGTCTCTCCATATTTGTTAAGGCAGGTTGTGTTAAGAAAGGACCACGTGGCCCAAAATTTACCTGGCTAAAAATTAAAATTTTTCATTTTTTCCACTTAGTTTGCAATTTTTTTAATGTTATATTTTTTATGATTAGAAACTAATGTTTCCAAATAAATGTACAGATATCAACTTACTTAAAACATTTAACTTATACCTATCTTTTTATTTGGTTATTTGTAATGTATTGTAAACGGAAATCATTAGTTTACCTGTTGGTCTGTTTAGAGAGCTGGTTTGCAACATGTTTGGTTTTTATCACAGCAGCCATTACGTTAATCCTCTTTGTGTTCATACTCAGTACTATGCAGTTATTTCATTTTCCAACATTTAACTGAACATATGCCTGCCTGCATTAAATAAATAGTAGTCTTTTGCGTTACTTCGATTACTGTAGACGAAATGCTGTCATCTAGATACCTTTAGAGATAGATTTTAATCATTAGGGAGAAAGAGTGTCAGGATACAAAACAGAAGTCTGATTCTTTCTTCTTTCTGTTATATATTTGGAAAAATATTGGATGGTAAACTTTCACCTGTGTATAGTTTGATATGTGTAATATATTGTATGATATAATTTTCAATTTTGCATGATTTTTATTTTTCAAAAACTAAAGATCTGATTTTTCTTTTTGGATCAAGTTCAATAGACCAAAGAGTCACAGATCTTGGACGGTCTTGTAACAGAGGGCATAACAAAAATAACCCAAAAAAGTTATTATTTTTGCTTAAGCGGAATAGACTTAAGATCTATACGGACTATACTACATATTTTGGACGGTCTACTAATACAGGTAGGGTGACCAGATTGTTACCAAATAAAAACGGGACACTTAAAACTCACCCCCCCCCCCCATCCACAATACAACACACCACACACCAAGGTGTTTAATTACACGGGGGTCTCCGTAATTTACAAATTTTGCAATTAAAGAAATTAAGTATCAAATTGTTTTTGAAGCTATTAAGACCATGAATTTTATTTTACATTTATATTGAACTTATTGCAGCGCACAATTGTTACAGTTTTTCTTTAAGAATACAATAAATGGCATGTAGCTATGAAAGGTAATTTTTTGAATCATCACATACTGAGGATTAAAAATAATCAAGTCACATTTTTAGGATCTTAAAATGTTATCATAAAGTAAAAAAGATTTTCTTACAATAAATTATGTTGGAGGCTATAAATATACTGTAAAATAGTAGGATCAAATAAGTATCATGATTATCTTAAACTTTAAGTTCTTATCGTTAATTATTATGCTGGGAAACATCTATACAAAAATTAAACAATAAGTTCATTAAACGTTTCACGTTTTGTTATACTTGTCACTTGGTCCAGTCCTTTTTCTCTATTATAATTTAGTTGTAGAACTGGTAACAATTCATTTTGAAGTTATGTGATACTTGAAGAAGAGCTTGAAGTAAGTGGCGTAAAACTAAAATCTTGTTTAGCTTTGGTAAAAGTTCGTAATATTCTTTTATAACTGTAAGTAATGTGAGATGCCTCTAAATATTTAAGATAACGTTAGGTATGTTTTTTAATACTTAGCCTACTTTAAAAAAATGGGACATTTAGACGTCCCGACAAAGTTTTTCGGGACAATGAAACGCAAGGTGAAAAAATGGGACTTCTCCGTTTTTACGGGACGTCTGGTCACCCTAAATACAGGGCCTAAAAAATTAAACCCCTTCCTTTTTTATGAATTACCACCAAAATCTTAAAACATTCTGTACTCTATATTCAAAGCTAACAAGGAGAACACAAGATCAATAAAATCCACAAAGAGAACGGATTATAAATCGGTCCGGCCGTGATTGATGCAGTCGTATCACACATTTGTTAGAGCCTAATCAATGCAGCAGTGGACACATCCGGCGCGCGATGGACGACATCCGGTGGAGAGAAGAAGAAGGCAGCGGTCAGAGATGGAGGTGCGATAGACGGCGTGTGGTGACAGCGGCGTCAAAGTCCGCCCACGCCCCGCACATGGCCGCACTGCGCCCGTCGCCCATCGCGCCTCCCGACGCGACGCGACGCCACAATTTATGCATCCTAATTTATTGAAAAAAATCTCTTTCACCACGCCTATTAAATTTTGGGAAATTAAGAGACGCAGTTG
This sequence comes from Flexamia atlantica, assembly GCA_035578135.1. Classification (NCBI taxonomy): domain Eukaryota; kingdom Metazoa; phylum Arthropoda; class Insecta; order Hemiptera; family Cicadellidae; genus Flexamia; species Flexamia atlantica. Next base: position 62,028,794 of record JAQJVK010000002.1, read on the forward strand.
ATGAAAGAAATGAATAAGGTAAGTTTGTTCAAAATAAAAATGCATTAGAAATTTTGTTTCAATGAGCCAATGGGAACTCTTTTTTATTTTAATTCTATTGAATACTCCATGATTCCTTTTGAAATACATTTAAGATTTATATTCAAACCCTCAACTTATATTTATATGTTTGTCTGTTTTACATCAGGCTTATGCTACAAAACCCCAAGAGCCAGATCACTCGTTTAAGGTTTTGAATTTTACATTTTAAACCAATACTTCCATCTAACGCCAGTCTACCATGCTGGGATTAATAATAATTATAAATCTCAAGGAACTGAGAAATATCGCTTTTATAGTTACGATATTTTTTAGGATGTTACTCGATTAATCCCGATGTAATCGTCAGTATGGAGCAAACACGAAGCACGCCATAACATAACATTGTGCAACTTTTTTTTAACCCTTCCCCGGGACACACCAGAGCTCCACAGCGTGGCTCAGGCCGCTCGGGGGGCCAGCTATGTAACATGTGAGTATGGAAGCCCCATCAAGTGGCAGGAAGCGGCGGCGCCGGCGCATCCCCAAATCATCTGATTTGATTTTACATACAATACAATGCTATTTGACTTTCTGCCACGCCACCCCAGTCTGGTGTGTCAGGGTTCAATAGCATTGGGATGCGAAACTTAAAATCAGTTGATTTGGAGATATCCCGCTTCCTGTCACTTGCTGCTTCTGCTATAGGCCCTGGCAACCTGAGTGGCGTTGCAGCTCCAGTACTTGGTCCAGTACCCTTGTACAACATGTAAAATCATCTTATTTTGAAAAACGACGCTCCTTGTTCTCTGTGCATCTCTCTTTCTAATTGTAGAGGGGCCACGCCGTACCACGTCACAACACTAGTGTGCCACGGACCTTAAAGTTTCTATTGCACTTCTAACATACGTCGAAACCTGTGGAGGTGCTTATGACAATCTTCGGCGTAAAACAAACCTTACAACACTTCCTCTCGTAAAAAACATGATTTACATACAAAATCAAAGGGGGAAAATTGAAATGACGGCTGTCGGTGCAGGGACCAGTGCGCAGGCGCAGCGCAGGCTGGAAGCGTGTAGGATGGAATGTCTGGGCGCAGCCTGCTAGCACGGGCTCGGCCGGACGCGTAGGCCAATGCTAATACAGGCCTACTCGCCTCGGCCTAAACCTGCCCGTCGCGCCACCACCTGTAAGGCACCAGGAGGTTTGGTTTCTGCCTTATGCCTTTAAATCCGTAAAGGCACGAGGAGATTTGGTTTTTGCCTTAGAAGTTACCTTTAAATCCATTAAGGGACGAGGGCCACCTGTAAAGCACGAGGAGACCTGGCCTCTGCCCTAGAAGTTACCTTTAAATCCCTCTCGCCACCATCTGTAAGAAACGAGAGACTTGGTTTTTGCCTTAGAAGTTATCTGTAAATCCACAAAGACATGAGGACCATCTGTAAGTATCAAGGAATCCTGGACTCTGCCCTAGAAGTTACCTTTAAATCCCTCATCTGTAAGGCACGAGGAGACTTGGTTTCTTCCTTAATTCCGGTTACATTCCTGTTTAGCATCAACCAGAGGCCAGGGAGAAAATAGAATGAAAAATATAACAGCGTCTCCGCCAGAGAGTTTATTTGTCAAAAAGGATGGTTACGAATCTCCAACCTCCAAAACCCCAAGTGCAGACAACTTCATCGTCTCGCCACCACCTTTATAGTCCAGGCAACGAAAGGGTATAGAGGGAATTGCATGGATCACAATTTTTGACTTTGTAACTTTGTTTGGACTAGTTAGGAGTAAAACATATCAAAAGTCCCCGCCCTTAGCCCTTGAGCCGGCTGGGCTGGAAGGGCCTAAAGGTACAATTTTTTGGTTTTTCCTAAATAACTTGAAAACTATCAACTTTTAGTATTCCCTATTAAATTTAAAAATTAAAGAAAATTAAATTTTCTGTAAGAAAAATATATAATATGTTTACTTTGGTCCAACCGTTTACAAGGTAAGCACTAATTTTATTAATATTTAAAAAAAAATAGCCCTTCCATAAGAAATACATGTAAATTTGAGGGTAACTTAGATGCCCAATTGTGCAAAGCTTTTTTCACCTAAAGGAAAATGAACAGCATTCAGGAAATATTGACAAAATTTCCAGTAATTTAACACCTCAATCATCAAAATTGGTCTAAAAATTAAGGCGTTGGCGAGCTCACAAAAAACGTTATTTTTCAAGAAATTATAACAAATTGAAATAATTCATTGAAAAATAACGTTTTTTGTGAGCTCACCAACGCCTTAATTTTAGACCAATTTTTATGATTGAGGTGTCAAATTACTGGAAATTTCGTCAATATTTCCTGAATGCTGTTCATTTTCCTTTAGGTGAAAAAAGCTTTGCCCAATTGGGCATCTAAGTTACCCTCAAATTTACATGTATTTCTTATAGAAGGGCTATTTTGAAAAATATTAATAAAATTAGTGCTTACCTTGTAAACGATTGGACCAAAGTAGACATATTATATATTTTTCTTACAGGAAATTTAATTTTCTTTAATTTTCTAATTTAATAGGGAGTACTAAAAGTTGATAGTTTTTAAGATATTTGGGAAAAACCAAAAAACTGTACCTTTAAGCCCTTGCAGCCCAGCCGGCTCAAGGGCTAAGGGCGGGGACTTTTGATATGTTTTACTCCTAACTAGTCCAAACAAAGTTACAAAGTCAAAAATCGTGATCCATGCAATTCCCTCTATACCTTTTTTTGAGCATTCATTGCCTGGACTATTAAGGCACAAGGAGTCTCAGTTTCTGCCTTAGATGTTACTATAACTTTAAGTCTGGTTACATTCGCAGAAAAAAATAGATTTGTTGGAACAACAAATAAAACATTGGTAATCCGAGCAAAAAGCATTTACAGATATACAACCTGCAATTTTTTTGTTCTGTTTACCAATGTCATTTGGTTGAAACACATTTGCTGGGATAGCAAATTTTGTTTGTAGGAATAACATAACATTGGTGATTATAGAAAAAAAAATTATGTTAAAATTGCAAATGTCTATGGAACATTTTGCTGGCAATACCAATGTGTTTGTTTTAAATGCAATACACATTGGTATATATAGCAAATGTGTTTTTAACAAAGTAATATTAGTAAATCCAACAAAATAGTTTTATTTTTTAGTTAATTCCGACAAAATCATTTGTTATATCAGCAAATAAATTGGTAAAAATCGCTCAACAAATGTGGTTTTGTTGATTTCACCAATGTATCTTTTTCTGTGTTCCTATTTCGCAATGGTAAAGCTTTTTTAGCAGAAACCAGGGAGGAAATAGAAGCTTTTCCTGAGAATTTTTTCAGAAAGGATGGTAGCGAACAGATTTGAAAGCTTAACCCTAAATGTATTAATGTTGTACAGTATTTTCTTACTTCAAATAACTTTAGGCCTATATACCTTATTCTTATTTTTCGGAATTTGGTTTACCGGTGTTTTCAGTTGTCTCGCGTGAAGCAAGCAGTTTTCCATATCCCGCATTCCATATAAATAAAAACAAGCTCCCGTCTATCTGCAGTGGCATCGTCCCTGCTCCCTAAGTATATTTGGATGTTCCAATCTCAGCTACTCTCGGTCCCCAAACACCCCAGTAGCCTCGGATGTTTGCCCTCCTTGTCACACATGTGATATCGTCCCCGCCGCGCCGCTCGCTCCGTTTATATAGATTTCTTTCATTTCTTAACCGCTTCTCTGTGAAAATTTCCGACGGAGTTCCCTTGAACTCAAGCTCAAACATCTCTATTTTCAGAGTTCCCCGTAAATCAATAACAGACATCCTCCCGCGAACCAGCGCCGCCGCCAATGTATTTTTGTTTGCATGGAACGGAACTGCACTCAGCGTGCCAGTAAATAAAATGCTGGCTGCTTTTCTTTTCTGGTTTTAGTATTTTTTGAATGAGCCAAATTATATATCGTTATCATCTAATGATTATTGAAACACGTACTTCCAAATTACATATTAAGCTTATCTTTAGATAGTGTCCAAATTTGTCGAGGAGATTTCTCTTTCAATTTCCGATTACATTATTTCAGTACTAAAACCTATTTTTTCTTTGGAAACACCCATTTACCTAAAATTCGTATTTCAATGAGCCTTTCAACCATACAGAAATTACCAACAAACAGATAAGAAACCAAATATAAAATTCTTTCCATCATAATACGAGATTGAGAATCGTTGTGCATGGTTCATAACTTTCTTCATTTTACAATGTTGTACAGCAAACTTTCTCAGTTCTGTTCTAGGTTCTAGGCCACTATGGCAACATATTTCACTGGAAATCCCGAAGTTTCTGGCCATGCAGGGGCCGCTATCTGGGAATCCCAGATGAAATCCATCCGCCTACCCGTTATATTAAACTACGATAAGTCACAATCTCTCATGAAATATAATATTTTTTTACGAGGTAGAAACTCGGCAGGCTTGCTGTGTTTTAAGGCTTACCTTGGCCATAACTTTGGACTGGACAGGACGCTACTAGAAGTATTTTGACTGCGACAGCTAACGTCATGCAGTGGCTGTAAAACAAGTAAGGATAATTCACATATAGGACGCGTAGGTTGCGTCCCGCCTCGGCTAGTGGAGTGTGTGCGTTGGTGACCCTAGTTTAGTCCCCAGTCCCCAGTTATTGCTTTTTCTGCTTGTACGCCAGCCAACTCAATGAAGTCGTAGAAGCCACTCCCTCTTCCTCTAACATAAACCCTAGTTGACGGGTCTTTCAAGAGTATTGTGGAACATTAAACAAAAAAGGTTAGTAAAGGAGTTTTGCATTCTCTTCTTTCACGGTGAATCGGCCCATCATAACCACTGGTTGACGGAGTCCTTCAAGACTGGATCGATATTCTCAGCTGTCAATTATACGATTAATTAAATTTTTTGTTCTTGTAAGACAGTTTTAGGCGTTAGCCTCTTTTACTACAAACACCAAATATGTTGTGTGAACTGATAATTCACCTATCTTGCCTAAAAGTTTTCTATTAACTTCTACATTCCAAATTTTTTTTAAACATCGTATTAACGTATTTAATCAATACGTTTGAATATTCTACATTCTATTGTTGGTAAATCATCGTGCCAATAGATTTAATCACTACGCACGAAGACAAAATCCGCCTTAGTTCTAACAAAAAAAGGCTTGAATAAAATTATATAACAACATTTACATGCACAACTGCAAAACAACAATTTGGTGCAGAGTAAATGTTAACTGTTCCCTTCCGTATTTGCTAGCAGCTTCCGGTTCCACAGTTAGCTGTTGCTATCGGGTTGACCCAGGTTAGGTACATATTATCTCAGCTATACACACTCCAACCTATCCTGTGCTTTACACATGCTATCGCTGAACCGAAGTCCAAACTAGAATATCAGGCCTTTATCCCCCACTCCTCTTGCTACTTAATTTTACTCATTGAAGTTATACACGTTAAATGCATATATCCTGTAGAAGATTAAAAGACAGTGTTGTATTTTGAACTCTTGTTAGTTAATGTTTCTCGTTGAAGTTAAAAGTTTAATGCAGATATGCGGTTGAAGATTAAAGTAAAATGCATTTTGAACCAAACGGGATTTTCAAGAAAGAGAAGCTTGCGTTTCTGCATGTAGCCCAACCGGCCCAACCCTTAATTCGTTTGTGTTTTATATGCTTAAAGTCTCAAATTGAATGTGAGCTAAATCTTTAAACAACTTACTAAACTAGCTTGTTCAATGTCAGAGTATTAAGTATACTCTGGATGATTATTATAAAAATGTCTAAATATGAGAAGCAGAATCGGAGACTGAAGTTCACTGAAAGATTATTTTTAACATTTTTCGTGGCTAAAGCTGAAATAGTTATTGTACAACATTTATTCATTGGGTAGGTGGTAGGTGGGATTCACTCCTACCCAGCTACCGTAAGTGGCCTTAACGCAGTTTTGCCCAATAACTGTGGGTGGCGAAGGTTGAAGTTTTTACTTCCTTCTAACAATTCTTAAGCTTGCCCTATCTGCTTTAACCCGTAAACATTTCAGTGTCCATATAGTAAATCCTCTACAGAAGACTATTAAGTCTATTCATTTGATTGAAAACTTAAAATTAAAAAATCATTCAATAGAAGATTGTCTGTCGTTCTTTGACCTCTCAATTAACTCGTCAAAGTGACAACTTCTGGACTTAAATTCATCACATCCGGAATATGCGGGCAAGCATTTGAGAAGGAGCTAATCGAGTAGGCCGTGACACAACTTCCGCCCGCCACCGGAAGTGGGTTCAACAATTAACTTATCAGTGGTCACCTTATCAGTCTCCTGCCATAGCTATTAGCGTTTTTCATAAACGAGCTGATCGTTTTATTACTGAATTCTTTATTGTACTGACTTGACTGCCTCAATTGCTAACATTTTATTGTAAAATTTCTCTTTTGTACGGTTCAGAAACTTGGTTTCATTGATATTTCATACAGTATTAGCAAAACGAAATGAATAAATTAACTCATTAAATATACTGAATAATTTGTTTACTATGATTAAAATTGAGTATAACGTTTTAAAGCTAGCTTTTAATGTAGTTCAATGTTGTAAGTCTACGTTTAACAATGAATTTCTCTAAGAATACGGTTTTGTAACGGTAATTTTTACAGATTAAATATTATTAAGACGTTTTTGGCTGAAAACCGTATAGGAAGCTTTCTCTAGCCGAAAGGAGTTTCTTAAGTATTATGAGGTATTTATAAACAAATTTACCACGTAATGTCTTAAAAAGTATTTTTTTTCCACTAATCAACCTCTAATTATACACGTGCATATATGTATGTTGATGAACAATGTTTCAACCAACTAAAAACCCTCAACAGTCAATAAGCCTTGAATTTTAATTCGACCAACCAGTCATCCCTATACCAAGAAGGAATCGCAGGAATCGAAAACTCTTATCAAAGAACCGACGGACGTAATAATTTCAGGCTTAAAACCGTATAGGAGGCTTTTTGTCTATCTCTAGCTGAAAGGAGTTTTTTAAGTATTATGTTTTTATTCTTTAGTTTATATTTATTTTCTTATGTTTGTATTCTTAAGTATTATTTTTATTATATTGTAAACGAATTTACTCGTAATGTCTTAAAATCTCATTTCTTCCACTGCTTCAACAACTAATCAATGAATAAACCTCCCCAGTTTAAATTACAAATAACCAGCCAACCCTATTACCAAGAAGGAATCGCAGAAATCAAAAACAGCTACGAATCATCAAAGAACCGACGGACGTTTTCTGCGAATCGTTCGCAATGGAAAATTTATCAATTTGAAATCCCGGGAATAATAATTAGGCTTCACACCAGGTTCTAGAGAGCGGGAAGAGGTTTGAGATTGGAAAGTAAATTTGGATCACGAATTCATTGAAATGATTTCGTAGGACGAAACAACAGCCACGCACACATTTCGAACCCTCTAATCCTCAGAAATGCTCGCTCATTTTCCCCTTATTTATTTCCATTTTCGCCTTCTTATCAAACAAGTAACACTTTGAGGATTCGCCGAGCTACCTACCTAACCCTTTAGTTACGTAACGCACAATTAAATGCAAAGTTTACACTCTTAAATATTGTCCATCGAAGATTGTTTGTTTAGGGTCACGTTAATCAACATAAATATTTAAAAATCAATGGAATAAACCCGTGCTTAAGTAGTTTCGGACTTTGGTTCTAAAAATAAAACAGACACGTCATTTCCTTGTTGATCAGTCTTCCAAAACATCGCCTCGGTTGCCAACAAAACAAAGATCGAATTGTAGACTCGTATTACAACAAAACTGACCACGACCCACTAACTTGTGCGGCCGGTTTGAAACATTCTGTTATTCTAGTCTCGGTCATGCAAACATGTATTATTCAATTTGTAATTAACTTGATGAAATCCCGAAACCCTTAATACGTTATCTCTCTAACGAGTTTAACCTAAATGTTTTGATATTAATATAGGACGACTTTTAATTTATTTAGACTTTATGGTGTTGTTTCACTCCGAAAAATAAATTTTCTTTTCAAAGTCCCGGAACCCTCAATATTTTATCCCACTAAAGAGTTTAACCTACTTTTTTTGTATAATATAGGCCGACTTTAAATTTATTTCGACTTATGGCTAAACATCCCTGTAAAAGTTGTTTTTCTGGTCGGATAGATAGCAGCACCCCGTGTTGTCGTTTCACCCCAAAAAATAAATCTTGTTTAAAAAAAATTTTGGGTTATACCTACTACCTTTACGGCTTCAAGCCGTAAGGGTAGGTGATATACCTTTATAAGGTTCAGTATTGCAGAATCGATTTATTGATAAAAGTGCACGCAGAAATATGTAAATTTAGAGTGCATAATTTTAGTTCTACTCCCTACCCTGTCCTCAGGCTCCCTTGCTACCATGTAATATATTATATGACTTCCTCCTGTCTTTTGAGGCACAGGCTAATATTGTACCTTTCAGCTTTGGACAGCTGAATACTTGTAGCCGATTAGTCTAATTATAACACCTTAACGTTTCCCTCATTTCTCAGATAGGCCTTCAAATCATTTGAAACTAATCAATTACGTTGCAGAAGAACGAGGTGATCAAAAGATAAAAAAAGATGCATGTGGATTTTCACATGCCCCATCTCCTAAACAAGCTCATTAACAGTAATTTTAACAGGTCCAACCCAGTTATCTCTATATAGCTCTTCTCTTGATCCTTCGTCAGTGGCTTTCGGAACTGCACCAAGAGTCCGAGGGGATCAAAATATGCATGTGGATTTTCACATCCCAGTTATCTATCTTTAGCCCTTGGTCCTTGGTTTCCACTTAGAGTAAAAGGGGATCAAAATATGCAAGTGGATTTTCACATTGTCCCCTCTCATAAACACCTCAGTAATTTCAACTGGTCCAACCCAGATATCTCTCCATGGTTTTGGTCCTTGGTCCTTGGCGGTTTACGGAACTACACCAAGAGTACAAGGGGATCAAAATATGCAGGTGGATTTTCACATTGTCCCCTCTCATAAACACCTCAGTAATTTCAACTGGTCCAACCCAGATATCTCTCCATGGTTTTGGTCCTTGGTCCTTGGCGGTTTACGGAACTACACCAAGAGTACAAGGGGATCAAAATATGCAGGTGGATTTTCACATTGTCCCCTCTCATAAACACCTCAGTAATTTCAACTGGTCCAACCCAGATATCTCTCCATGGTTTTGGTCCTTGGTCCTTGGCGGTTTACGGAACTACACCAAGAGTACAAGGGGATCAAAATATGCAGGTGGATTTTCACATTGTCCCCTCTCATAAACACCTCAGTAATTTCAACTGGTCCAACCTAGCTATCTCTCTATGGCCCTTGGTCCTTGGTCAGTGGTTTACGGAACTACACCAAGAGTACAAGGGAATCAAAATATGCATGTGGATTTTCACATTGTTCCCTCTCATAATCACCTCAGTAATTTCAACTGGTCCAACCTAGCTATCTCTCTATGGCCCTTGGTCCTTGGTCAGTGGTTTACGGAACTACACCCTTTCACATTGTTTCCTCTCATTAACACCTCAATAAATTCAACCGGTCCAACCCAGCTATCTCCACCCTCGGGCCGGGCCGGCGCCGCCCCGGGTCGGACGTAAGTCACCACCAGCCCCGGCCCAGCCGTACAAAGGCGGAGTTACTTGGCCAGCTGTCGAGTGACCTTGTCAAGGGCGACAGGTGCGCCCCTGGTGGCTGGTGGGCGAGGCCCTTCGCTACGTGACCCGTGACTGTGACTGACCAGGCGACACGCGGCTGTAAATCACTCGTCGTTCCTTTCCCGTGTGATTGTTTTAACTGAACGTATCGACCTGTCACGTGTGGGCTAGAGATTGCTGCGGAGGTTGGGAAATATTTGTAGCGATATCGGACGCTTTTTGTGGAGGTACTCATTTCTTTCCTGTATTTTCAAAGGACATCAGTGATTCTCATTTCTCTCTGGATCTATAACATTTCGAATCTTTAATTGGTTGACGGAAGGAAGAAATTACTTTGTTCTTTGGGGAAAAAGCTTTAGGTAACTACGTAATTGTCAAAACCCCAAACTCTCTTTGGTTTTCATGCTTGGCACAGTGAAAACATCAAGCCAACATTTTCACGTTCAATCCATGAAGATCAATTTGATCAATCAGCCAAGTCTTTACGATTATTTGAAGACTAGACTGATTGATCAAATTGATCTACATAAATTGAACGTGAACTCAAAATATATAAAAAAAATATAAATATAAATCTTTAATTGGTTGACGGAAGGAAGAAATTACTTTGTTCTTTGGGGAAAAAGCTGTAGGTAACTACGTAATTGTCAAAACCCCAAACTCTCTTTGGTTTTCATGCTTGGCACAGTGAAAACATCAAGCCAACATTTTCACGTTCAATCCATGAAGATCAATTTGATCAATCAGCCAAGACTTTACGATTATTTGAAGACTAGACTGATTGATCAAATTGATCTACATAAATTGAACGTGAACACAAAATATATAAAAAAAATATAAATATAAAAAGTTTTTTCTCTATCCTAATCTAGATAGAGATTTTTCTTTTTTTTGTGATTTTTCCGTCTGGCCACCTCCTACAGATCATCAGATCTTTCTGAGAAGTGTGTTCTATGAATTGCCGGACCTTCCCTTCCTAACGGCTGAAAGACTTATAAGCACGTTTTAATTTGTTACACGATATTTATCCTAATCTAGATACAGTAGTTTGTGATGACATGATGATATGTCTTGATTGCGTGACTTATAAACTGAAAATTTGTCCACTATACAACAGTGACAGTGAGAGATATAAGTTTAAAATTTGAGCAGTGAATCCAGAATATTTTCTCATGCTTCATAAAATTGGTTTACGATTGTTTGAACCCAATTTTATGAAGCATGAGAAAATAGTCTGGATTCAGTGATCAAATTTTCAGCTTCAGATCAAATGTCACTGTTGTGACCAAATTTTCAACTTATAAGTCACGCTATCAAGACATATCATCATATCATCACAAACTACTGCATCTAGATTAGGATAATAAATATCGAGTCACAAATGAAAACGTGCGTATAAATCTTTCTTCCGTTAGGAAGGGAAGATCCGGCAATTCACAGAACACACCTCACACATATATCTGAAGATCTGTAGGAAGTGGTCAGACGGAAAATCACAAATTATCTAGATTAGGATAAAGATAGGGTCACAAATGAAAACGTGCTCGTCCTCCTTCCGTTTGGAAGAACCCAGGAGGATGGAAGATCCCGCATTTCACAGAACACCTCACACAAAGATCTGAAGGAAGTGGTCAGACGGAGAATCAAACTCATCAGTCGAAATTCAGAGAAGCGGCCGGCTGTGGGGCCGCGTACGCCTGTTCGGCAGGCACGGCGGCGCGGCGGATGTAGGAAGGCAGGCGGGTGGGCGCGGGAAGCACCCACACTCCGGCGACTTCCTGTATCTCGATAAAATTGGCCGCTAGTGACGTCAGCGCTCGGAGCGTCACTCGCGCGGCTGCCAGCCTGGCACTCGACACCACGTGACCCGCCGCCGCCGACCTGCGAATAGAGCGGTAATTAGTAAATACGTAAAAAAATTCCTTAAAATAAACAGGTATATCAATTAATTGGACCTACAAATTCCTTGGGAGCTTCTGTGAGTTTCCCTCCCTCATTAGTTGATGAGAAATTGCATACAAAGTAGGCTCTCGATGGTTCGAAACTTAAGTGGACTGCCGAGTGTCGAACTCTAGGGAGGTATAAGGGATTTTATATTAATACTGTATGCACATCTCATAAAGGTATTAAATACCATAAGCCTACATCATTACTTAGCTATTTTATTACCTTTATCATAGTATCACAATACCAGGGTATCAAGGTTTTTGATAAATATCACTATAGTTAAATATTTGGTAGTTTTTGAACGTTTGTTGGTTGTCAGTCGTGTAGTTGTTACAGGGTGTTGAAGTAGAGTGTCAAAATATCGAGAGTCCACTAAATTAATGAGATCGTGTGCTTGTTGGTATATTTCAGGTTATTTCAGGAAATATACCAACAAGCTTCAAAATTTTTATTTTTTGAACTTTTCCTTTCGATTCTTGTAAAAAGAAGCGAAAGGAAAAGTCCAAAAAAGGACTACAAATCATTCGCTATTATGAATTTAAAAATACAGAAAGCTTCAAAAGATTCATTTTTGTGGAGCTCTTTAACCATTGCTTATAAAACAATATATTTTAATGAAATAAAAGTTCCACTTGATTTGTGTTCACACGGACTCAATACACTGTAATAAGCGATATACAGTAATTTCACGAGATAACAAGTGAAAATTCAAAAGTTCCGCAACGATATGTATGTGTCCAGTTGTTTGCGACTTTCTCAGTCCCAAATTTTTACAACTTTCGGTCCTGACAGTTACTCCCCAAATCATTTGGATTTACGTATTTTAAGAAACTGATACGCTTGGTTGATTGTAATTAATTATCAACCAATTTATGATTTAGACTGCATCTAATGGGTGCGTTTGTTAATCTAATCATTTGTTATTCCTCAACATGGCCTCATTACAGAAGGTGTACTAGCTCAGCTGTACCCTCGGATGAATGAAAACTTGATCAACGTACGAGCTCTCGTGTAATATCGGTTCCCAGTTCCCATGGAGGTAATGAGTCAATTCATTGCTATCTTATCGGATCACAATTCCCCCATTCACTGAAGTAATTGTTATTCTTTCGTAATATGGCTTTGTTATTTTCTTCTTTCGTTTCATTCGGTCACTTCGTCATAATTTTGGGAACATCAGTCACCTTGCTATTCTCCTATCCAAGGGGGTTGACGTCAGTTGATTGGGTTGCCGATTGCCTTTGACTTTAGCGGCCAACCATTTCAACTATAGTGATTTTTCCATGGTTGATGGTTTATTCTCTCACTACCAAAAGGGCGAAAATGAACACACATTGCTTGCTTTAGAGTTTTTCAGACTAGATGATTCTGAATATTCTTTTCAGATACAACAGTTCCACAGCTTATAGTCTCTAACTACAGCGATATCACAAAACGGTCTAAGCATTCTAATAGTCCTACAGTTTACCACTTCACTTCATCAATATCGCGAATATCGGCGAAGCAGTCACCTTGCCGATCGCCCGAATCGCAGTGGCCGGGTTCCCACGTTCGCCGGAAGTGTCTGGAGGAATCTGACCTGAGCACATCCGGTCCGCACCCCTCCCGCCCATCTTCCGGCGCCTAATCGCTGCAGCCTCAACTCCCGCTGTAGCCCTGAGGAGCGCCTTGAGAACGTTCACACGAGATGCGTTCGCCGAAACGGCATTAAATTATACAGCTAGCTTCTTTTCCTCCAATTACTTTGCGGCCAGGTTAGAATAATGAAGGCGAGGAACGCGAGGACGTTTACTTGGACGGTTCGATGTTCGCCGTTCGCTGTTCGCCGTCCTCGCCGTGCGAAGCCCCGCGTCTTCTGATTGATTCACCATTCACGATGTAGTTTTATTTCAAAGATGTGGGATTCGTTATGGATTCAATTTTGGACAGTTCATATTGTTCTGTATATCTAACTAGCTGAAAAAAAGCATTGCATTGAGCAGAAGCAATACAAGAGATATTCGTTTAAAAATGCATTTTTAAATCTGTCGCCCATTGTGCAAAATTGGATTGAAATTTTTTCTAGTCAAAGTAGGCAAACGCCTCACTCACCAGGTCGTGGCTTGGCTTGAGTCTAGGATGGTAGAGTAAATGCTCTCAGTTTGTCTGCTATAGCTCTGGACAGCCTAATTGGCGGGTGAGTGAGTGCGCTGTTGTCTTAATTAGTGTTTAATATCTGCAATGTTTTGGTAATAAATCACATGGCCATTTGTTCATGTAAAGGTACTTTAAACAAGAAAATATTTTGCTGCAACCGCAAGTGCAACTAATGTTAAATGCTTACAAGCTCAACACAATTCATGAAGTACGACGACAAAAGTGTTGAAACACATTCTTGAATGTAAACAATTCATTTAAGATGAATGGTTGCCAAAACAAAAAGATCAGCTGATGCATTGCGCAAATATCTTCCAGAAATTTCAATTGCGTAAGAAATCTCTCGGTGAAATATTACAGGGCATTCTTTTGTAGTGTGAATGAGGTGAAACGTAAACAAAGTTTTGACAGTTCTACCAAAACATGTGTTTATTTAGCAGACATTTTGGGAGATTACAATTTTCGCCACCCGCCAGTAAGGCTGTCCAGAACTATAATACATAAATAATGCCAATGTTCAGATAGTGCCAGTCAAATAGTGCTGTACATAAAAAATACCAAACTTGCGAAAAAAACTACGAATTTCACGGACTTTTTTTTAAAGATATCTCTGTTTTTCTTGTTAGTAAAGTGGAAGAATTTATCTTTGAAGGTCCACGTCTCCGGATTAAAAAAAGCTACAAACTATAAAAGCACTTAAATTGTAGAAGATTTATTTACCTTCAAATTACTAGCTTAAGTGTTATAATCTGTGGTAAATATCTGATCCCTTCAAATTTCAACGAAGTTCAAATTTCTACAGCTATTAGCACCTTTCATAACACAGGAATGAGTTTTTTGTAAAGTTAACAGGTGAAACTTTCTCATAAAAAGATCAACCTCTTAAAAACAAGTGAGCTGATACACATCCAATTATAGAGGTGGATCTAGAGTGACTATATTTTGGCCAATTGACCCGCATCAATCACGAGTTTATTTTATAGAATATCATATTCAAATACAAAATACAGAATTAATGTACTTAAAAAAAGGAATTAATGAATATTCAAGAATTTAGGTTCAAATACTAGAATAAATAATTGCACACAAATGCACTTTCCCCGTAAAGTTTAATAGGGATTTTCAAATACACAGTATGGTTTTCATCATGATAAGCCACAAACCTTAAGACCCATGGGGTTTGAATTGAAAAGAGGAACATTAGCAAAGCAACGTTATTAACAAATGGAAACTGAATAGTGCAATTAACCTATCAAATACTGACAACCAATAGCGATTATTTCCATACGGAGTACGGACTAACCTTTCATTCCATTTACAAAGATTATAAGGCTTTTAGACTTGGCAATTTCTAAATCAGTTACGTGTACTACGGACTAAAATTAGCCGCCTTCTCATCGCAGCCTATCATTCATTGTTCATTGTATCATTTCGAACATAATTCAGCCGTCCGTTAGCTCAGACGCGGATTTATGCTTTCATAAACGACGAACTAAGCACAATAGTTCCCTTATCTGTCATGTCACCATGATGCAATTATTGAATCATTTCCTGTCGGTTACATCACGACTTCCGGCAAAGTCCCAGATCTTTGAGTTCCGGTTATTTACTCGCATTAAAGCTTCAATTTTCCGTCAGGGTAACCGAACTTTCCCAAGTGGATGAAGAACTAATGGAAGTACGTACAACTAAAAAGAGCAGTAAAACATTTTGCTGCTATACTTCCTAATTCAGAAAAAAAAATTGTTGATGAGGTTGTATACTGAAAACGCCGTTGTATAAAAACCGCTGTGAATAATATAGTGGTTAAATTATTAGACTACCCCTGAAGGCACATATAGATCAACTTTAAATTTGACTTACCAGATATCGTGATTCGATTAATGTAAAGATGTTTAGTATAATTTGACTTACCATATTTGACCATATTTGACTTACCAGATATTGTGATTCAATTAATGTAAGGACTAGATAATACGTAGCTCGAAATCGAGCAAAAGTCATAGAATGAAGAATAATCAGCCTACTTATATACTTTTAAAGTTTACTCAAAGGGCTTAATTCGTTAAGAAAATTATGGCTTAACTACTGAAACTTTTAAAGTTAATTTCATCCACCGCAGGAGTTTCCGGTAAACGTAAAAGAATATTTAGGGAAAACCTTCATTTCCCCATGTCCCCTTTTTTCTGAAATGTATATATTCTTAACACCGGCAAAAGATTAAGCTCTGCTTGCAGCAACATGCAGCTGACTGAGAGCAAACAATGGCGCCGTGAGCAATGACTTCCTTTGTTTAGGGATTGCCGCTGCACCTAATTAATAATTATAGCAAAAACAGATACTGTAGGGAACGGCTGTCTTTACAGGCAACCTTTCCTTTGAAACGCGTAAATGAAGCATTATCTCTACCAGTCTTTTCATTCTTGAAATGCAACCCACCGCAATGAAAACATTTTTATTTAGCTCATTGGTCTGAGGTTGGAAGGAGCATCAATGTTACTTCGGGAGGGTGATGCCAGCGGTTGTGATCGTGTTCTTTACGACTCCTCCGACCACTCAATTTTCGTTTTCTCCTTACCGGTAGCATTATAAATGCACCAAATCCAAAAATAGATTTGCTCAGGTTAATATAACTTCAAAAACACTTTGATATATCGTAAACTACATTGTAAAACTGTTAACCGCAATGTTTAAGAGCTTTAAAAACTTCATAACATAACCTAAATTACAAAATAAATCTTTTAAAAAAGGAAACTGTTGAAAACAAAGCCGAAACAGCTGTAAATATAAAAACTGCTCTTTTCAAAAAATTAATTATAATTGCTGCAATCTGTGGTGTATTTCAGAGCTTGGCCATATGTTCAGTTTGTAAACAAACTAAATAGAGGTTGCTCAAATGTCCGCATGAATAGCGCTACTGTTCCGAAACTTCAGCCCTTTACTGTACGTTAGTGACGCCCTTTTTTTTAAATTCTGAGACTTGTTGACAAATCTACATAAAATTCCCTTTAAATTGACACCCCAAAAGTTAAAATCCGCCCTGCCGTTATTGCGATTGGACTGTGAAAAGAAAACCGCTTGCGTATTGATATATAGAAGATATATAGATAATATATAGATGTTTAGTACGCAAGGTACATTTCTACAGAAACAATATCACATGATTAAAAACAATTTAATTTAAATTTGGTTGAAAACGCCACTGTATAAAAACCGCTATGAATAATATGTTGTGGTTAAATTATAATAGACTACCCATGTACCTATGAATCAACCGCAAACTTGCGGGGTACCTATGAATCAACTTTAAACTTGACTTTCCAGGTATATGTAAGGAAGTTTAGTACCAACACGCAAGATAGATTTCTACTACAGGAAGACAAATGATTAAAACAATTAATTGAATCGTAAACTTTATTTAAAGGGTTACTATTAATAATTGATGAACAAGGTAACTTGTGCTCTACTGCTCTCCCAAATAAGGTTGTGGCGAATATTTTCGATATTGTAACAAGATTCATCGCCATATTTTGTTGGTAAACAGTGATGGCGGGGTCGTGGATTAATGTTGATCTGGATTTAACAAATAAATGAGGATAATAAATTTAGAAAGAGCAGAGAGCACGAGAACTTGACTCAAAAGTCTGAAAATAGAACGCCTAACCCCCCCCCCTCCCACGTAGAACGCCCCCCCCCCACAACACAACACCAGAGCTTCTCTAGTTCAAACTGACTCGCCTCTCACATTCGCGCCTTCGTCGTAAAACTCACAGTTTGATCGTTTTCTCAAGGGGCTTGGGGGTTTATTACAGCGGGGTAATCAACTTAATATAGTCTCCTGCAGGGTTTTCTGACAGAATTAAGCATTTTGAAGATGAAAGACATGACGACATTAGATAATACAGTTTTAGTTGGTCATAACTTAAGGGAACCTCCTATGAAAATGACTAAGGAAACTCTTAATGCTTATACCTGAATCATGTAGAGTTACATGGAATTCCCACAACCTTCCAAGTGCAGAGATCGATGCAACACAACATGTAATAAACAAACATAAAGCTCGGAACTCAAGAACATATTATGGAACCATAGAGTGCTGGTTTGATGCTAGCAATTGATGCTATTTGTTGATAATTTTGAAATGCGAAGGCTGACGTGAAGTTAGCGTGCCCATTGTTTTCTTTAAGTTACTTGACAACATGAGTGGAATCAACAATGATTCCAACATTCTAACGGAACTATCGAGAACTAACACGTAAAAACGAGTGGTGATAAAATTAGAGAGTATTAGGCTGGTTTTGGTAGGCCAACTTCACCAACTTCGACAACTTCACCAACTTCACGAATCTAGTAAAATACATGGATGTCGAAGAGCCTAATAAATACGATGTCCTAAACCCCTGCACAATTAATTATAGAATCGAGATACCCGACTACTGATTTGAAGAGGTGAAGAAGTGAGTATAATAATGAGTTACGCGTTTCGGACGCTCTGACTCAGTGTTTCCGCCGGTTGTTGATATTTACGCTCGGCCCCCGGTGTTTTCGCGGGTCTCTGGCAAATCTCGCCGGATGTTGCAGCTTGTGTTAGTTCGACGATCGTTGCAAGTGTAAACAATTCGCAGCCGCCGCCCGAAATAAACGCTCGCGGTTTTTGTAACAAGAACATTCGCTCCTTTATTATAAGCGACGAGCTCGGCGGAAACCGTCGGGCGGATGTTGCCATCTTTAGAGTTCCCACTTCCGTTTGTAGGTTTAAAAGGAGATGAGTGACTTCCGGTCTCACAGCGATGCACCGGATATGACACCCAAGGCCGATCTTCCTCTCCCCACCACTTCCTCCCTTCTTCTTATTCTCACTTCCCCTCCCACTCGGTCGCCGGACGCTCTCTGACGATTTTACTCGGTACTAATTAATTCTCGCCTCCGGTTAAGGAGGGGCCAACCTTCGGATGAATGAAAATTACTAATGCGATTGTCACCTCCTTACTAGGCGGCTGTTGCGCAATCATATTTGACAGAAGTACAATCTTGGAGATTTGATAAGTTGCGGATTCCTGATTCCTCAAAGGAGAAACCCTTCCGGAATGAAACATAAAACTTGGGATGGTGTTTTAGTTGTGAGGAACACACGGACACACCTATGTTCTGCAGGAGCCTCGCACCTCGCACCAAAGAATTCTAGTGGTGGGTCTCTTGATTTTTCAACTCTTGACCTCGAATTTCCCAACTAATTTAAATTTAACAGAATATTAAATTTCAACACTAGTTAACCAACTGAAATCATTCAATTTAAACACGAAAATTAATCGAAAAAATTATTCAAGACCGTAGGAGTTGGGAATTTATATGTATTCTATAACTGTCATACGTAATCACTGGATGCAGAAAGTGTCATGAGCGATGCATCTATTCGTGGGCTTCATACTTTGTAATTGGAGCTCATGACAACCACAGATTAAATAGTTCACAATATTAAAGTACTTTAGTGTTTCGTTTTCAAGTACTAAAATTTTATTTACTTTAAGCAGTTGTTCTGTACTGTGCGTTTATGACGTTGGTTCATCAAAATAAGGTAGTCGAAAGTTCAAGAGCTAAGAATAAAGAGTGAGAAATTTGATTGTTTGTGATGAAGATGATTTGTGTACTATAGTGTATTTACTTCCTACTGTACGGTAAGTTGATGACGTTGATTCATCAAAAGGTAGTTGGAAGTTCAAGAGCTAAGAATAAAGAGAGAGAAATTGGATTATTTTTGAAGTAGATGATTTGTTTCCTATAGTACCTCATTAATTTCAATTTGGTTGTACAGTATAGCCTAATTACTGCAAAATATTCAAAGAAAGGTATCGCTTCAACTGATAAAGTTCTTGCACCTCACACTTTACGTTCTATTTCAGTTCCATTTTTCTAACTAGCAGGCTGGAAATTCAAAGGGTTATCAGAGATTTTTCAGGCCAACCCAGGACAGTTTTAGTTGCGGTGAACAAACACATCCCCTGTCCCTCAATAAGACAACGGAAGACAGGGCCGGCGACAGGGAGGGGCAGGGGGGGCAAATGCATAGGGGCCCGGGCTCACAGGGGGCCCGGAAACGCCAAAAAGGGGCTCGAAATAACTAAAATGGGGCCCAAGAGAACACGAAATTCGTGAAAAAAGGTAAGTGAGGGCCCGGGGTAGAAAATTGCATAGGGGCCCGAAAATCTTGTCACCGGGCCTGACGGAAGATAGTAAAATAAGATTGCAATAAGGCTGCAACCTAAATCACAACACTATTCTCACTGTTCTAGACAGACGACAGAGGTCAGTATAGGAGAGGTTAAGAGGGTTTGCTGTTGCCACACTCCCGCAGGGTGGCATACATTAGTTTTTTACCTAAAAAACCTCGCCTACACTAGATTGAGTGATAGAGACGGTTTTTGTAAGTGATTTAGTTTTACTATTTCACACTAGATTGACCTCGTCAATCTCCTGATAACTCTAACACCTGTAAATTAGTCATTACTCCCGTTGAAACGTTGCAAGATTTCACGTACATCTTTAAAAAAAGTTTATTTTTTGCCAAAAAAAAAAAAAACACCGGATTTGTAGCAGCCCCGGACCGGACACCGGACAAAGCACTCAAAACACGGACTGTCCGGGGAAAACCAGGACGCCCGGACCGGACAACGGACAAAGCCCTCGAAACCCGGACTGTCCGGGGAAAACCAGGACGCCTGGTAACCGTAGAAATTCAACTTTTTGAGCGGCTCCTCCCTTCCCGCCCAGAGGCTCGACCCTAATATAAAGTATCATAGGCAAATGTAATTCTGTACAGTGGATTTGATACCGCTTTAGAAACGTCTTGAGAGTGCGACCCTTGGTGAAAATCAACAGTTGGCCCACCAAATGGGCCGGAATGTCCAATCAGTGCGACGACGCCCGAGCGCCTCTCTGTTGTACGTAAACGGGTCAATTTGACAAGTCCGCGGCCGCTGATGATGCGGGGTTAATGAGTACAGTCTGAACCCAGCGACTGTGGAGCCCTAGAGATCGAATTGTTTTGACATTTCTCGTGTAGATCAAACATGAAATAGTTTTTTTACAGAAAGGCACAGAGTATATTTTTTTTGACTGGTAGTCCTTCTTGAATAAGGAATAGGATTATCATACCGTACGTCCCCATTTTTCAGAGTGGTCGCCAGTTTTCACATCTATGCCACTGTGTCCGATGAAGAGACATTGGAAAAGCAAAATTGTCCTGATTTTTTGACAACCACTAAAATAATTCCATAACATCATAAAAATGGGTTTTATTGATCAAATATGTTTGAAAAACTGCCAGTTTTACAGAGACTGTTTTGATGCTTCTTGTAGATCAAAAAATCTCTTCTTTTTTTTAACAGAAAGGCACAGAGAAGAATTTTTTGACTAGTAGTCCTACTTGAATAAGGCATAGGATTATCATACCGTACGTCCCCATTTTTCGGAGTGGTCGCCAGTTTTCAAAATGTCCAAACGAAACGATAAGTGTGAAATACTATTACATCACCCGATTTCAAACCCCAATTTTATAAATTAAGTAAAATGTTCAACCGGAACGAAACGTTAAGAGTGAAATATTATTTCGTCACTCGATTTCAAACCCCAATTTTATATTTATATTGGGTAAAATAACTTACTTTTGAATTAACAATTTATCATACTAGTCTCTGCACGGGTTTTCCGAGTGGCTAAACCGAAGGAACCAACAAGAAAACTAAGGTATGATGTGGTAGAAGTTTGCTTTGATTGCAGATGAACAATATTGATTGGATAATTTTATCATAGCAAATTCTTCTACTACAAAATATAAATGTCAAAGTTATCAATTAGTAGTTTTGACAAGTTTCTATCAAAATAAGATATAACTAGGGCAAGACATGAAAGTTATTTTTAATCCTATATGGTGAAAGGTCATGGGCCTACGAAAATGTAATGGATTGTTAATTTATTGATCATTAAAGGTTGTAGTGTGGCTGACGATCGATACATGCTTTGATAGCTAATGAACTTACAAATTATTTAAATTTTTACTGAATTATTTTTTGTTAATCTATACTCTGACCAAAAATATCATCCCTGTGGCTTTATGATTTTTTATGGATTTAAAAAATCATCGTTGACGATCGATACATGCTTTGATAGCTAATGAACTTACAAATGATTTAAATTTATGCTGAATTATTTTTTGTTAATCTATACTCTGACCAAAAAATATCATCCCTGTGGCTTTATGATTTTTTATGGATTTAAAAAATCATCGCTCCAATAAAAATATACTCATAGGTAATTTCAGGTAGGCCCCTACAGTACATTTGCAATGCATTAATTATTGGACATTAATGCGCAGAAAGTCATATCTTAATACGGAAATTTCATGACAATACTTGCAGTATCATTATCAAGCACAATGCACAAGGAGCAATAAATTTAGCTTTTTACATTAAGTTATGCTATGGGAATAAATAACAGCAAGCATATTTCCTTATGTACTGTTTGAATAACAATAAACTTAATTGATTAAAATAAAACGGTTTGGTGGTTTACGGTGGTGGTAGACGTAGGTATTTGATATTAAAAATTATATGGGATTTCGCCTATCATTTTGAAATGATTTAGTTTGATTTGTAATAAAGCATTAAAGTTGATGGTGTGGTGGTTGACATTCGTGGCCGAGCTATTCGTGTCAAGTTGCCTCACTGGCGTTTGCACCTCAGCATAAAATAAACTGGGTTAATGGTTTCTGCAGCAAACGAGCTCAAGTTAAATGATACCACAATGTGCGATGACGCATGTAATGGATTTGTAAAATCTCTTGTATTGTTGGTTGAAAAAATGCTCAGCTTTATTTGTTAGTTTAAAACTTTCAATCGAAAGGTCAGCTAAAAATATGATTGTACAAGAAAATTTCAGAAAACGCTGATTTTGACTCAAGAGTGAATGCAGTTGCATCGTTTAGACCTTCTTAAGTATTAAAAAAAATTATACCAAACTTTAATTCGGAGTAAGTTAATTAGAATACTGTTCTGTTAGCCCATGACTGAAAGTGATAAATTGGACGTATTTCAAAATAAATTTCTAAGATACCTGTACTTCAAAGTTTCTCTAAACCATGTCCATTTGAATTTCCGTCGTCAAGTCTCAGGTCAATTTTTCCGTCCATGAATTATCTTGTAGGAGGAATCTAGCATTGGTATCCTTGATATATTACATTAGTCCAGTCAAAACAGGGTTTGACCTGGAAAAAATTTCCGTTAATTTTGAAACTTTGCACACTTATTTAGAAGTACCTAAGGATGAAAATACCAAAAGTCCTGGAAAATATGTGGCGAGCTCTAGTGGCAATTGACGGAAACAGGGTACTTTTTTGGTTTTTCGTAAAAATTTCGAGAACCGTTGGTCGGAGGTGAGAACTTTAAATGTACAAAATAAAGCTTATTAAATTTGCTACAAAATGATGTGGTACATTTCCTTTGTACTCCTAACGGTTGTCGAGTTATAGAGCGCCAAAATAAGGATCTTTTCACGATTTTCCCCTAAAAATGAGCAAATATTTTTTTTTTTAGTTTTTAACGTATGAAAATAAAAATTATCTAATTTTGGTGGGCACCATTAAATTCAACTTTAAAAACCAAACAATTTAGTATCCTGAATCATTGCTTTATGTCCGTTGGTCACCGAGATAATGGAGGCGGTACAATGTAAACACCCCTTACATTGTACCTATGTAACCTTATGGGAAATAAAAAAGGTTCTATATCTCGCTTATTTCGCAACATATCTCAGTAAAACTTGATTTGTGGCTTGATATTGTTGAGATTATATCCTACTAGGGCCTATATAACCCTCAATTTTCACATTACGTGTCAGCATGTCAGCAAACCTGCATACTCACCTGCTTAAGAATAATACGAACAATGGAGTATGCAGATTTGCAGACACGTAAATGTGAAATTTGAGGATTTTAGGCTCTAATACGATATATCTCAACTATATCAAGCCACGAATAAAGTTTTACTATGATATGTTGCGAAATAAGCGAGATATAGAACCTTTTTTATTTCCCATAAGGATTATACAGGTACAGTGTAAGGGGTGTTTACCGCCTCCATTATCTCGGTGACTAACGGACATAAAACAATGATTCAGGATACTAGATTGTTTGGTTTTTAAAGCTGAATTTAATGGTGCCCACCAAAATTAGATAATTTTTATTTTCATACGTTAAAAACTAAAAAAAAACAAAATTTTGCTCATTTTTAGGGGAAAATCGTGAAAAGATCCTTATATTTGGCGCTCTTTAACTCGACAACCGTTAGGAGTACAAAGGAAATGTACCACATCATTTTGTAGCAAATTTAATAAGCTTTATTTTGTACATTTAAAGTTCTCACCTCCGACCAACACTTCTCGAGATTTTTACGAAAAACCAAAAAAAGTACCCTGTTTCCGTCAATTGCCACTAGAGCTCGCCACATATTTTCCAGGACTTTGGGAATTTCCATCCTTAGGTACTTCTAAACAAGTGTGCAAAGTTTCAAAATTAACGGAATTTTTTCCAGGTTGGGCCATTTTTTTAAGTTTTTTGACTGGACTACATTGTTAATAGTTCTGTAGATAGTGAGTTTTTGTTGGAAAATATTTCTCTTTATGCACCAAAGTCGTATAGCGTCAGATTATTTCATTAATTTGATTTACCTAGATGTAGAACACTATCCCATTTTAATTTTCATTTGTTTAAAGCACTTAAACAGATTACTTTCACGCATTCGATCTGGACATTTTTCATGATAATGTAGCAGCCTTTTCGTTCAATATATAGTTTAAGATTGTTTTGTTTTAAGTTAAGTTTGTTGTAAGAAGGAGTTGGGAGTTATTACAGTTGAGTTACTGTAAAATAATTATAATTTCTGTCTTGCGTTTTAGCTGTCAGCATATTGTTTTCATTTAGGAGTAATATTTTATGTTATCTTTAATATTAATTTAGTCAGGATAGCTGTATTGGAACTTTGTTCTGTAGCTGTCAAATAAAATCTATAAAAAAAATAGTAAAAATAAAAAAATAAAATAATAATAAAATAGTAAATAAATATATAATATAAAGAGGAAAAAACTAATAGAGATACCCGTATCTTTTTCTGATTGATATAAGCGTTTGTTTCTCTGTGCTTTTCACACTGATTTGTGTTGACCAGTAAGAGGCCACCTTGCTAGTTAACCTCGAATTAAAGAGCAAAGTTTATAACAAATTCAAAACGTCTGTTTATACAACGATGTACAGTAATTGTAAGAAATAATATACAGTTCATTTTAATCTATGTATGCAATGTTGTTAGAAAATCAAGCCGAATACCCTTCTTTACATAGAATAATACTGTGCCGAAGTAACAAGAGGTCTATGTTTAGTCGTCCCGGAGTGTACTCTGACCTTTTGTGTAGTTAGAGTGTCAATTTGGTGCGAGTGTTTAAAGCCATCGGCGACCATCAACTAACTTGTCCCTCGCAATTCCTTTGCCATCCTAACCCTTGGACTTTAACAGGGTTGACCAGCGACCAAAGGGTTCAACTCATGTATAACCTACGCTGAATATCACTATTTATGTTCATGAGTTTATAAACTCAAGTATAAAAGAAATAGGTAAATTCAAAGATAATAGAGACTATCTTTAACAATAAACATATTTTTAGTTACGTCGCTGCTAAAACGGCAGTTTTCATTACATGTGTTGCGGGCCCAAAGAAGCTCTTTTTCGCCCTAGGGAGAAAAAGAAATCAGCTGATGTCGAGGACATCAGCTGGTTGTTTATAATGAATAAAACTGCAAACGTGTTTACGTCAGCGTCGATGGTAAGCGATCGATTGCATCGAGAGTGGTTGTCGGTTTTTATTATCAATTGTAATTAATTGTCACATTGTTGTCGTTAAATCGATTTGTGAAACTCGCTCATTTCACCAATTGATAGTTCAATGCGTTCGGCACATCGATAGTTGTTCACTGTTGACAGTCTAAACTAACACAAATGAAGCAGCCAATCAGCTGATTGTTTTAAATAAATATCAATAACAAGACGGAAGCCTCTTTGGGATATTTGAACTTGAAGGTAATATTTTGGTTTTCTCAAGTAGTTAGCGTGTTGAAATGAGCGATAAATCGAAAAATATAGTTCATCACACGGACCTAAAACTGCTTTTCGTCACTCGGTCATTTTCCGACCTCGGCTTACAGCTTTGATCGTACAACTTGACCTCGTACGAAAAGCATCATTTTAGGCCCTAGTAATGAAATATACTATTTCTTTTGCTTTTATAACTGTCAGATCTATTGTTTTTATAAACCAATTTTGATTGTACAATGTTATAAAATATATATGCAGCTGCGCATTTTGCAACTGAATAAAAATACATAGTAAATGTGTCCAATTCCCTACACACCCGCTGATAGAGGCAAAGAAGTCAGACCACGGAAAAATAACTTACTTATGAATTCCAAAATGCAAATCTACGTAGTTTTTATTTAAGCTTCAAATTAATTAGAAATAAAGTGCCCACTCTACACTTGCAGATAGCTCAAGTGAATTAATTTGAATTAATCTGACAAAAGAATTAATTCTGACAGAAATGTGAAGAGAATTTTTTGATAGATAACAATGAAGTAACACCACAGAGAAAGAATATACTATAAGTGGTAACCTCTAGATTTTTTGCTTGCTGACTAGCCTATACCTATACTTTTTTTTATCATGGTTTTATTTCTGGGTCAATATACAAAATATTATGCACAGAAAGGATAACAGTACAGCCATAACATTATCGGGTTCGCTCTATTCAGAGACACCCATGAACAAAATTAAATAAAAATAGTTAACAATAAGGAAAGACAAAAAGATAGATTTGCAGAAATAATTCAATTGAATTCTTCCAACATGTCGCCAAAATCTTGAGGGATTCGTGGTTTCAATCTACGGTTGAGGGTTGGTTCCCCGATGTTAAATGCCACTGCTCCAGGGACGAGGTGCAAATTCGAAAGAAATTTTCTTGTAGTCACTGTTACAAAGTTTTTAATAGAACGAAGGCCTAATTCACGGTGTATTTGCGCATTTCGAATGTACCAAGGGCTGTTTGTAGCTATTCTTAAAACTTTATTTTGGAAAATTTGAATTTTATTAAGTTTAGTGGGGGATAGGCACATGCCCCAAACTGGACAAGCATACATAATTAAAGGACGGAGAATTGTTTTGTAAATCAAAAGGGTACATTCAGGTTTCAATGTTGATTTACGATTTATTAATGGAAACAATATGGCTAAGCGAGCATATGCCTGTGTTAATTTTGAATTTACATGCAAGTTCCAAGTTAGTTTTTTATCTAAATATATGCCCAAATATTTTACACCTTGATCATCAGGGTTCCACGAAACAATTGTGTCTTCGATCAGAATCTCCGGGGGCACATCGTATTTCCTAAGAGAGAACACTTTTGTTTCACACTTTGATGCATTCAGTGACAGTCTCCAAGTTTTGAACCAGTTACTCAAAGTCGTAACACTTTCCTGTAATGAGTTTACAGCCTGATTGATGTCATGGTGTTGGGTGATAATGGCAGTATCATCAGCATAGAGAGCAAGAGTAGCTTGGGGAAGGACAGGTATATCGGCCATAAAGACGTTGAACAGAAGGGGCCCTAAAATTGAGCCCTTAGGCACACCAGCTCTTATTGGGCGAACATTGGAAAGAGTTGCGTTGAGTCTGACGGAAAAGGTCCTGTCAGTTAAAAAAGATTGTACAGTATTTCGTAAGTACAAGGGAAATCCAAATTGATGCATCTTGTATACAAGGCCCTCATGCCAAACTTTGTCAAAAGCCTGTGCTACATCTAGGAATGCGGCTGTAGAGTGAAGTTTATTTTCAAACCCGCGATTGATTGTCTCACTGATTCTTAAAACTTGATGAGACGTCGAATGTTTAGGTCTAAAACCGAATTGATGAGGAGGTATGACTTGAGACTCGTCCAAATATTTTATCAACCTCTTTTGAATAACTTTTTCAAGTAATTTAGAAAGTGACGAAAGGAGACTTATTGGTCTGTAACTACTAGGAGAATGCTTAGGTTTGTTAGGTTTGTGAATGACAATAATTACAGCATGCTTCCATGCATTCGGGAAGTAATTTAAGGAGATGCAAGCATTAAAAATTGACGTGAGAATAGATACAGCTTTGCGAGTTAAATTTTTTAAAACTAAATTTGGAATCAAATCATAGCCAGGAGATTTTCTGTTTGGTAGTTTGTTAATGAGGTGTCTTATTTCTGACGGAGTTGTGTATTTCACAGGCTGTTCAACGCCACTGGCCGTTGCATTTAAGAATTCGTATACTTCTCGGTCACTTGCTTCATCAAACACTTCGTTCGGATGGAAGGCGTTTTCAAAATGATCAGTGAATGTGTTACTTTTATCCAAGTCACTCTCAAAAACTAAGTCTTATGTTTTAGGGGTGGAATGATTGTTGGTGAGCGCAATAACCGTTTAGTTGCCTGCCACATATTAGAATCTCCAGGATTTATGTCGGACAGGTAGGTTTTGTAAGAATTTATCCTAAACAAATCAAGTTCACGTTTGACTGTACGACACAGTTCGTTTAATTGTCTCTTCAGCCTTGGCTGCCTATATCTCTGCCACTGCCGTCGAACTATATTTTTTTGTTTAATCAGCCGCAAGATTCGCAATGGAGGGTGAAGAAAGATATTCGTCTTTGGTGGAAATGTCTCAACAATGGCATTCCTTGCCGATACTTGTAGACACTCTGTAAAATTTTTCACGGCACCTTCAATGCCGTCTTCTGAATAAAAGTCAGTTGGTGCCTTTAGACGGCTATTAAGTTCAGAACTGAAAGTATCCCAGTCAATTCTACCGTTAATAAGTTTAGGTAGATTAGGAGACAGTGCAGGCTGCACAAAGAAATTGACGATTACAGGAAGGTGATCGGAGTCAAGTTCACTCAACACTGCCTGTAGAATAGGGGCAGTGACGTTTTTGTGGAGTGTAATATCAAGTATATCGGGGTGGAAATTGTTTTGCCAAGGATAATGTGTAGGCTCAGAAGGAGCTGAAACCATCACACCAATTTCGTTGACAATATGTAAAAGGCGAACTCCATTCGGGTTACTTACTCGACAACCCCAAAAAGGATGCTTACAATTCAAATCACCCAAGACTAGAGTCGATGTATTGTCTTCAAATAAATTTGGAAGGTCTTGAAGGTGCAAACGTCTGTTAGGTGACTTATACGCAGAAATAATATGTACCGAGTTACCGGTTTGTAAATTTAACTTGATTCCAACGGATTCAATCGAAACAAGTAAAGGAAGAAATATTGCATGGTGATTAATGTTCCTTTTTACAAAAATTGCAACACCTCCAGAGGCAACAGGAGCAGCTCTGTCCTCCCTGTAGATCTCATATCCACTGACTTTGAATTTTTGATTATTTACTAGATGGGTCTCAGTGACACACGCAATGTCAATGTCATGACGTACTAAAAATGCAGAAAATAAGGATTTTTGGTTTTTCAATCCATTTGCATTCCAATTAAGAAGTTTTAAATTTTCAAGAGTAATTTGATTAAAAGGAGCCATTTTGGATTAAAGATTTGATAACACCGGTCAACAATGTTTTAATAGTAGGCATAAGTGATTTTACCAGATCCAATATAACCTTTTCCAAATTTAGCATTGATGGATCATCATCTTGAGGGAGATTTTCGTTGATCGCTGCAGGTGTATTCTCGACATTGTTGGTATTTTGTGTGGGCTGACAATTACTAACTGCTTGAGCGTAAGATCTGAGATTTGAATCACTTGGGCGAGATTTAACGCGAATTTCAGGGGAATTGATAGGTTTCTCTGTCACACGTCGTGGCCCTTCCAAATTGGCAGCACCGTCAGGGGAATTTCTTGATTTAAAGCGAGGATTGGGTTTCTTTGCCACATTTTCCTTTAATTCTTGATAGAACTTACAGCCTCTGTAGTTGGCTGTGTGGGATTCCCCACAATTTACACAAGTCGGTTTGTCGGTCTTTTTGTTGGGACATTCTGAAAAGTGATGCTGCGCTGCACATTTGACGCATCTAGGATCAAGTTTACAAAAGTTCTTCGTGTGCCCATATCGTTGACAACGGGTACACTGAGGAATTTCACGGGATTTTCTTTTATGTTCTACACTCACTATAGCGTAGCAAAGTTTGTCCAGTGAGAAGATTTCGGTGGCCTTTTCGTTATTTTCCAGGGAAACTGCGCAAAGAGGGATAGGGTTTTTAGCCTTGCCCAGTAGCCGAACAACGCTGTGGACCGGAAAACCGCTTGACGTAAGTTCCGTTCTTATTTCTTCTTCAGAAAGTGAGCAGGGAACATTCCTAATTATTACTTCAAGTTTCTTGTCATGTCTGGTTTGAAAAGTGTGGTATTTGACATT
This sequence comes from Flexamia atlantica, assembly GCA_035578135.1. Classification (NCBI taxonomy): domain Eukaryota; kingdom Metazoa; phylum Arthropoda; class Insecta; order Hemiptera; family Cicadellidae; genus Flexamia; species Flexamia atlantica. Next base: position 62,059,085 of record JAQJVK010000002.1, read on the forward strand.
CAATTGATCATAAAAAGCAGTCAGGCTTCTGAAGTCATCGATACTTTTTAGATTTACTTTCAAGGAGCGCCCTTTTAACTCCGTCGTAAACTCGCTTTTAACATTTTTCTGAATGTCTTTGATTATTTCCTGATGATTATTCACGTCGTGGAGAAATATTGGGGGAAGTTTCTCTTTCTTAGTAACAGTAGGAATACACTCATCCATCTCATTGTCGTTGGTTGCAACACTGGCCGCCGAGGTTGACGCATAGTTGTGTTCAACTAGGGGCCGATATGTATTCTGTTGACAAAGTTGATCAACGTCTAGAACATATCTCTTTGGTTGAACAATGAGACAAGGCGCTATTTTCTTCCTTGTAGGAGTTTCAAAGTCATCTCCATCTTCACAATGGTTGGGTAGCGTGGTATCATCAGGTGATAGTTCTTTACTATTACGTTTGAGAGACAACATTTCACGTATCACGCGAGGGTTATGTTTATGTTTGAACGATGAAGTTTTAACACATTTTACAATGATGAAACTAGTTTAAAAAAGATATGGAACTTCAGGTAAAATAAAGAGGATTTAAATTGCCAAAACAATACAAATAAGTTAAATAAAACAGGAAAAACACACCAAAAGTAAGTATATTAGTAGGAGTAAAAATATAGATGACTGGCTGCAAAAATTCACACAGCTGATCTTTTCACCTATATTTAAAAGCGCAGAGAAAGGAACGGATATATCTATTCGTCCTTTTTTCTGTGCCAAAAACATATGATTTTAAAGCACATAGTGTCGGAGCGTACAGATTGATCCAATTGAACAAACTTGTGATTATTATACTATACAGTAATATATTTACAGTTGTATATGGTTTATATATTTACTTTTATCCGAAATTTTTAAAGATTAAATAAGTCATCTCTAAACTAAAAATCTAATAAATTATTAGAATATTTATTAGGCTATGTACATATTCTCTTTCCTCTAGTACAATAAAAAAATTATAAAATACAAATATTAATAACATTCAGTAATAAAATACACTTTTAATAAAAAAAATAAAAAAATCTTAAAACATATAATAATTATTTGAACTTATTTGAGGCAATCCACCTTCTCTTCCTGCCACCTCTAACTCCTAACGTTACTGAAACATAACAAACACTAACATTACATGAAACACAAACATTTGTAACATCTGGTGGGAAAATACAATGTAACTCGAGACGTTTAGAGGAAATAAAAATTAAGGAAATTGATACGAGTGGAAGGGAGATGTTATGTAATCGTTATTATCGATGTAGAAGCCAGCGTCCGGGCACTAGAGATGTCCTTGGAGAATAGATGAATGAGCGGCCGGCGAGGAGGGGAGGGGAGGGGGGCGGATGTGGAGGGGAGGCATTCCTAGTACGTCATTTCCGGTTAACGCGAAAAACAACCGCCTGATGCCCGATCAGCTGCCGCCGCCACGTATCACAGAGTGTATTCATTCAATGCTGCGACTTCGATGTACCCGACATCATGGTGCGTGGAGGGAAATCATTGCACACAGAAAATAAGTTGTGCATAAAGATTGTTTCATAGTACCACAAACTTATGTAGGCCCCTACCATTAATTAAAAAAAATTAGTAAAGAGAATACAGACATCAGAACCATGACGTGGATGCGTAAGCTTTATTAGTCTATGGTTAGCTGAAGGCTGATGGATGGAAAATACATCTCCATTGTATGTTCAGTGACTAACATATAGTCTATGGTTAGCTGAAGGCTGATGGATGGAAAATACATCTCCATTGTATGTTCAGTGACTAACATAATCATGACAAAATTTGAATTTTTCCGCACCAGTGGTTGCAATTTTGAAATTAGGAATATTAGAGTAGTTTATAACTCGTTTGTAACACTATTCTTCAATCCGCATGTTCTCCTTACATATACATAAAGTTAAGTTTGTTAACCACTATGATTATATTTTTTCGTTGCTAACTTGGCAACCCGTTTGGCCCAATTAAAAATATTTTTGTGTTTAAAATTTAAAATTCATTTTGTAAAAGTTTTGATATTTTGTCAGGCTAAGTAACCTGAAAAACATTTTTATGATGTTTTTAAACCAAATTCTGGAGGCCGGATTTGAATTTTTTTCAAATTTCTTTTTTCTGGACATTCTGGACCAATGAAATAAATAAACCAAACAAAGAGAGATTTAGTACCGTGATTCTGTAGGGTTCGTCCTAGACAGGCACACCCATCAGAAACATTAAGTGAATACAAAAAATTCAAATACCTACAAATGAGGGTGAGTAACAAGTTTAAAAAAAGTAAAATGTTAAAAAATGCTAAGCCGTTTCAATTAAAAAGTTTTGAGATAAAAGTGTAAACAAATATACACAAGCAAGCAAGCAAGCAAACATTGCTTAAACAAGAGGATAGGATAAACCAAGCTAAATGTATACAAAAATCATGACATCTGATAAAGAATTTGAACGATTCAGCTGATTAGCTCTGAATGGAAGTGGATAGTAAACAAACTCCTTTCTTGGCCACCAATTCTTATTGAACAAAGTACAGCACTAGCACAACTTTGTCGGGGGCAGCGACCACAAATCCGTCTTTTTAGCCATACAATATTCATCAAGCAAACATTGCTTAAACAAGAGGATAGGATAAACCAAGCTAAATGTATACAAAAATCATGACATCTGATAAAGAATTTGAACGATTCAGCTCATTAGCTGTGAATGGAAGTGGATAGTAAACAAACTCATTTCTCGGCCACCAATTCTTATTGAACAAAGTAGAGTAGGATTCACCTAAGTTGGCCAAAACGAAAGTAAACAAACTATTATCTTCTTACGAACTTAACCATAAAATCCAGCTGTGCTGAAAACATTGTCAACGAACATCTGTTTAGTATAGCACTTGCAATAAAGGGAAAGTTCTGATGCAATTTGCAACTGGAAGTTCACTTGCGCGGCTCAAAATATTACTAAGGGGTTTTTCCAAATAAATTATGTATTAACAGGGAGATGATGTGTCATGGATGCGGCGTGGTTAATAGTTTAAGATTTTCTTATGAAATAATATTTACAAAGAAATATAGGCGAGTTTTTGAATAGCCAGTATTACTTGCTGCAAGTCAGTATCTGAAAAGAGAGATTGTTTCATATTGCAGTCAAAACTTATGAAAATTGGCCCAGGAAAAATAAACAAGCAGTTAAACAAACTAAAATACTTGTAAATCAAGAAATAGAATCAAATTAAACTTTGGCAGCTATGTAAAAAGGTTGAATGGAAATAAAAACTTATAAAAATAGGCAATATTGTAAACATTCTATAACCTATAACAACTTGTAAACAAACGCAACGTGGCGATTTGACAGTTCTGAGAAAATGTAAACAGACACCATGTGTAACCAACAATGTTTTCAATGTGACTTGTATAAAAATTGTTGATGAGATGATTAGTACATGCTTTGGCCAACTTACGTGAATCCTACTCTACAGCACTAGCACAACTTTGTCGGGGGCAGCGACCACAAATCCGTCTTTTTAGCCATACAATATCCATTTTAGCGAATTTACCCTATAGGGAAGAAGCTGTTACCGTCGGTCTTATGGTAAGACATTTAAGCCCGAGATTATTATAACTTTTTTTCGAGGTCCCCAGATGCCAAAAACACCATTAGTTCATTTTCATAAATATATATATTTGTGTGTGTTTAAGCACGATAACTCGCGTAAAAATGGTCCAATCTGAATGAAATTTGGCACAGACATGTAAAGTAGTATTATATTCGGAAGAGTTCGAAAACCAGCCTGATCGGACTATTGGAAGGGGGGGGGGGGTAAACTCCTCCTAAAATGGGTTTTTTGAGTTTTTTACATAGAAAAATAAAAATAATCCAATTTTGTTAGCACCGTTGAATTCAGCTTAAAAAAAAGAATATTTTAGTATTTTGAATTGTTGCTCTATGACCATTGGTTACTGAGATATCGCTAGTGGTAAACCCAGTACGTTGTCCCAATGTTATCCTTATGGGAAATATGTTAAATTCTATATCTCGCTACACAAGCAAACAAGCAAATACCACCATGTTATGTTATATGGTGGTATATAACAAGCAAATATGTTTATGTTATGTTGTTTTTTCTCAACAAATCTCAATAAAACTTGGTATATGGCTTCTTCTAGTTCAGGCCTACTAAATATTGAATTAAAACCACCCAGTTTAAACGTACCTTTTGCAGCAAACCTACAAACTCATTCCCCATGTTATTGTTATATGGAGCATACAAAAACATGTAAAATCTCGCTATGTTAGATTGAAACATGTTCTTTTGCGTTTGGAATTCGCTGAGTATGCAGGCCTGCTGCAACGGGGGTATCTTGAAGTACGGTGATCAAAGTTAAAATTTATCTGCTTCATCTCCAATGTTTAAAGATGTTAGTTATTATAGTGTTGATTACATGATACAATGTTACATTACATGTAATAATACGGAAAGGTTTTAGTGAATTTCCCCTATAGGGAAGAAGCTATTACCGTAGGTCTCATGGTAAGACCTAAGCCCCAGACCATGATAACTTTTCGTTTTGCAACCCCCAGAAGCAAAAAACACCATTCGTTCGAATTTTTAGAGATATATATATATATATCGATATAGGCTATATATATATATATGTGTGTGTGTCTGTTAGCACGATAGCGGCCGTAAAAATGGTCCGATATTGATGAAATTTGGTACAGACATGTAAAGTGGTAATCGATTGGACGAGTTCGTGAACCAGCCCGACCGGACCTCCGGAAGGGGGGGGTAAAGGAGGATAAACCCCCTCAAAAATGGGTTTTTGAGCTTTTTACATAGAAAAATAAAATGTATCAAATTTTTGTTGGCACCATTGAATTCAGCTCAAAAAAATAAACAATTTAGTATTTCGAATCACTGCTCTATGTCCATTCGTTACCGAGATATTGAAAGTGGTAAACACAGTACGTTGTCCCAATGTTAACCTTATGGGAAATAAGTAAAATTGTATATCTCGTATATTTCTCAACATATGTTGATAAAACTTGGTAAATGGCTTCTTCTAGTTCAGATCTACTAAATATTGAATTAAAACCAACCAGTTTAAACATACCTGTAGCAGCAAACCTGCATACTCATTCCCCATGTTAATCTTATGGAGCTTACAAAAACATGTCAAATCTCGCTATGTTAGATTAAAATATATTGTTTTGCATTTGAAATTCGCTGAGTATGCAGGTCTGCTGCAACGGGGGTATTTATATATATCATATTATTGGAGCCTGGAGCAGCATTTTCATTTTCTATCCGTCACAGTCGCTGCGCCCGGCGCTCGGGTAGTTCAAAGTAACAAATATAAACGTTTTTAAACATGTACCTGGAGTAATAATTTTAAATAACGATTCGTTAAATTTTTATTTAGGCGTTGTGCAGTCTGGGCGCTTTGCAAAAACCGTATATTTATTCAAATCTTTAAATATTTTAAACATATAATTTTTTATTAACATAAATAACGAACCTGGACGTTGTTGAAAAGCGCAATTGAAGCGTCCCCAAAAAGTAATCGAAACAGTAGTACTCAATTATCCGATATGTTATGATGGTTTGTCACGTTATGTGCCTCTCACTCAACCTTCATTCAATTTTATAGCACAATAGCAGTCAGGGTTGAACCCAGGGGAGGAATAAGGGGACAACTCCCCCCCGATATTTTAGTTGATAAAATTAATTTTACACAATGTCCTGAAACTAGTAATATATTATAACTCTTGAGAATAATGGCATAGATCAAGGCCGCACTAAAAAAAATATATGTTTCATCTATTATGGTGACTTAATGCAAGGCCGTACTTAATACGGCCTTAAATAATGTTAAAAATCTAAGAGATAAATATTAATATATATTACAACTCTTGAGGATAATAGCATAGCTATTTTTATCTATGATTGTTATAGTGATTTAATGCAAGGCCACACTTAATGCAAGCCTTGAATAATGTTAGAAGTCAATAAACCATTGATTACTTTTAGCAGATGCTAACAAATGAGCGTATACATGTACAACTGTGTGAAACCTTACAGGGGTTTCGCTCCTGAAATTATTCATGGGATAACCTCTGATAGCAGTACTAAAACCGTAGTCTAAGTTAAAACAATCTGCAGTTATTTTCATACATATAGAACTGTAGTGGCTGCTATGAAATTATGTCAAAAGCAGTTTTGCCACCAAGGAAAGAAAAAAGAGAAGACGTTTGCAGAATTCGTAATCAGCTGTTCATCACAACACAGTTCATACTTCGTCTGCTCAGTCTATTGGTCTGCTCCTGCTCTTTTTATCCCTTCCCGCCTTTTAAACGAAGAAAAATTAAGTTGTGTTTTCAGAAGTGGTTTGGTATGACAAATTTCTAAATTTTTTGTAAACTTAAAAAATATTGAAATATTGCCTTTTACTCTGTGTTAAGTGTTTAACAAGTGCATTTCTTTATCCATTTAAGCAATAACATGTTTTCAACAAAGTATAGTGTGTGGTACATAGTGAAGGGGCAATTGTAAAGAGAAAGTGAGTTGTTGGCTTTCTCTTAGTGTTTCAATTATTGCCTTCAGATGTAGATAGACATTTCCCCTGAAATAAACGTTGACTGTAAGTTCCAAATTATATTTCTGTTTCATTATTTGCCACATTTTGGCCTAAACATGCTGTTTCAATTAGTGAATACAATGTTTTCATTTTCAGGTGAGCTTAGCCTTCTACCATGGAGTTTAATTTGCTTAAAATAGGTTTTACCTTGATGACACTCTTCATAGTTGTTATTGGAGGTCTAATCAACAACTTCGAGAAGTGTCTGCCAGCCTTCATTGCTCAAACATTTCGCTATGGGAAATTCGCATACAAGGGAAAACCATCATCTATTGTCGTCTTCGAAGTACCTAAGAGGTAAGTTTGTGTTCAAGTCTAAATAACAGTACAGCCAAGTAATTTTGACACAATTGATAGTTTAATAGGCATAGGCCTAGTTTTCAGGTTATCAGTTCAGGTTAACTATGCACTATAGGGCTCCATTTGGATTCTGCTTGTGCTAACATCACTCTAAATGGTGAAAAGGTTCCTAAAACTCTTGAAATGCTTATAAGTCATCTTTACTTTAAGTGAAATGGGGAAGAGTTCCACATTTAAATTAGGCCCTACTGTCTTGATCTCAGGTTATGTTTGCTAGGGCTAGTCAGGTTAAGTTAAACCCTTTTAATAAATCGTCACAGTACCTCTTATTGGTAAGTTTTCTTTACACAATCATTAACACAAAGAGTGGTTTAAAGTGTCTAAATGGTTTTTTATTTAATTTTGCCAATACATCTCAAAACTTTAAGAAAGGCATAAAGTTAAATATAAGTAGGTACAGTAAAGGGCTGATTTTACAGGACAAAAGTTCTGACCATTGAAAGCACTTACTTATTGGTACTTAGCAGACAGCTTCAGTTAACAGTTGAGATATCAAAAATGGTTTGTATTGCATGCACATATTGCTGGTCGTATTTTGGGGGCACAATTTGTTTTCTGATCTCCATATTTTGGGGGGGCACTATTTGTTTTACTGCTCGACTCAGGGCTTCACTCGTAAAATGTAATTCTTCTCCATATACTGTAGTGTGGAATGTCCTTAAGCAGTTTTGCATCACAATTTTAAGGATTTTTCAGCAGTGTTTTAACTAAAGCTAGTTTAAACGAGCATTGTAGCTGTATCTGTTGATATAAAGTCCCACAAACTTGTAGACTCTAAACTAGAAAATAACTTTTGTCAAAATGGTGACTTGCTTGAAAAATAGAAAAACCTTAAACACTTTCTTGGCTTCAAAAATCGGATTAAAAAACTTTTTGGTACCTACTTACGTATTATACCTACCACACACCCGAATTTATGAGATAGCCTACCTTGAGGTAATAGGTGGTTTTAATATCAGATTGTATTGTTAGTTGTGTGTTAACTATAGTTAGTTGTCATATAAATAATTAATTATTGTTGTGTACTCGCCACAATACGATTCCCCGCTGCCGCCCCACCAACTATTCCGCTCAGTGTAGGTAAGATTACCCCCCGCCGCTATTCCCCCCCCATCACCAACCGATAATGGAGAATGCCAGACTGTTCGAGCGTATATTGCGTTGTACTCTGCTATCTTATTCGCTGAGTATCCTAACCTATCCTAACCAAATCTAACATAACATAACCTAACCTAACTAGCCCAGTCGTTAGTGGCGGCTGAAGGCGGCGATCCGTTCTGTACACAACTTGGCGACATAATTCAGTTTTGGAGGGGACAGTAAATCATCCAACAATACAAATATGTAGTAAGTTTATAATTTTATTTATTTTATTTTATTTTATTTATTTGAATTACAAAAATTTACAAATGTTTGGCCTTACTAAGTAAACTTAACTACTTATCAGTAAGGTCCAATTAATACTTAATCATAAATTGTTTAACAAAAATTATCCTAGTTCCTATGTGTGGCTGTTGAGGTGACTATTTTTTTCTACAATATTGTCAGTGGTAAATGATGTATTTTGAAAGGTTAAATTTCATCATTATAAAGTCGATTTTCATTCAGTTGTGATAATTTTATTCATTCGCTATTTTTCTGATGAAATACAGGTGTGGTCGGTATAATACGTAAGGACCATTTTTTTGTTTTTGTAGTGATTTTAATAATTTTTACCTTACTTCTGGTTTGGTAACCCTATTAGCACTATGCGGCCTGACAATGATGAATCTTATCCACACTGCCTTTTTGTTCACCAGAAAGTTTGGGGTTTTTTAAGGATTTAAAGGCCCAAAACTAAGTGTCTCTTCGCTAATATTTTATGCACTCAGCCTTTAGAGTAGTATCGAAACTAGGGTTCCAGCAGAGCGGCACTTATAAAAAAAGTTTTGATCTCAATCCTGGTAGCCTAATCCAGCAATTTCACACTCTTGGCGGCCCATAATATTACACCAAGTTTGCAGAACTTTACTGTAGGCCAACTACAGTGAAATTAATTGTCTGTTTTAGATGGTTCAAACATTTCTACGTATTTGCTGCTATCTATACATCTTTCTGTCTTGGACTGATGACATATGTGTACTTCCTTGGTGGAAATGTACCTCAATCAATTAACTTTATTTTGGATTTGCTAGGAACATCTCATCGCAAGGCTGGAGGTAGGTACCATATGTTCTTTATTGATTAATAATAGTGCATGGAAGGATTTACATAGGCCAATATCCTCTTATATTTTTTTAGATAGCCTGCCCTAAGTAATCTAAAAAAAATTAATGAAATCCAGTCCTAGCCTCCATTGTCCTAACCATGGATGCTTGCTTATATATTTTCTTAGTGCCTGCTTATTTAAGATAGCAGTTCAAACTGTGACAAAAGACAAAAACAACACATCGGACTCAGAAGTAATTATTTTTTCATCTAACAAAATGAAACCAACTAAATTTACTAGTTTTAAGTTTTTCCTTCATTGCTCTCAAGGTCTTTAAATAAATTTTTAAGGTTACCTTAAACTATTTGTTTTCCGTATTAGCTCTTATGATTAAAAAAAAACTGGAACTAAAATTGGTTATTCATTGCTTTCTGTCTTTCAGTAAATGCAATATCAGCATTCCTTGCAATGGCTCTGCTGACACTTCAGGCTTGGAGACGTTTCTATGAGACTTTTAAGGTCTTTAAATAAATTTTTAAGGTTACCTTAAACTATTTGTTTTCCGTATTAGCTCTTATGATTAAAAAAAAGCTGGAACTAAAATTGGTTATTCATTGCTTTCTGTCTTTCAGTAAATGCAATATCAGCATTCCTTGCAATGGCTCTGCTGACACTTCAGGCTTGGAGACGTTTCTATGAGACTTTCGTTGTCAGCGTTTTCTCAGACTCCAACATCAATTTGGCCCATTACGCCATAGGTTTCATCCATTATTTCGGTGCCGGAGCAGCTATTTTGGTTGAGGCTCCTGGACTTACTCCTATTTCTATTGGTAAGTCATTGAATATATAGCCTAATGGATATTTTTGTAAACAATGTTTAGTTTTTACAAATTAACTGTGGTCAAATCACTTAGTTTCAATGTTTGATTTTGTGTGATTATGAAAATTTGTTTTACTATGTGAATAATTGAAACACCTTGAATTGAAAAGGATGGAAGTTTGTCCAATTATTAATTGTTTATAAATTATAACTTTTTCAGAGCACAAAGCCAGTGTGAGCCTTGCTGAGTTGAGGTGGACAGATGTATTGGGAACGACTTTGTTCTTGTGGGCGTGGATACACCAGTTCAGAGCAGCCAAGATACTGGCTGAACTTCGCAAAAACAAAAAGGGTGCGTTGAAACAAACTAGTTTCTAACAGTGACAAAAGTGATAAATTCAAAACGTTGTTGGTTATAAACACATGACACTCTGGTTTTCCTACGCAGTAGACTCGGATGTCATTCGGAATCAGGAGACATCAGATGTTTCAGGCAGCTTCTTGGAAAAAAATTACAGCTTCTTCCCAAAAATGAATATTTTTGAATCAGTAAAAATATGTTACATAAATATATATCCTACCATGAATCAGTTTCATAATAGTTTTTAAAAATTGTTTTCAATAAGCAGTTGTTTTTAAAAAAAAATTTAAGTCAGCCGTTTGATAAAACGCTAAATTTTTTCATTCAACCTGCACTTAGAATTAGCACATAAAAGTGATAAAAAATAATGTATATGAAAAAATTCCTCATATATATGAATAACAAATTTTATTTCCAAAAAAAACAGTTTATACTTCCAATAAAATCATGAAAATATTGTATTGATTGCTTACCCATAAATTTTGAGTCTAGCATTATATAAAAAACAAAAATGTAGGCCTACTGTTTGTTATCCTACATATACTAATAAAAGTTTTTAGATTTCATGTATAATATATATATATACTACATTCAGTCGAACGAGTTTGTGTTTTTATACGCCAATTGGTAGTTGAAGCTTGAACTCGAGTAACTATAGTTTGTCCGTTTTATCTTGAGCTATGGAAATCGTTTACACATGAAGCAGTTGGACGATGTGTAATCGATTACACATCGTACAGTCCTGATGCCGTTCTGAACATCAGAACATCACAGCCGATCTCTGAAGTCGTCATGTTAACATTTTCTAGCCTGACACATGTTAACATTTTCCAAAAGCTGCTTATTTATATTTTTACTGTAATTTGTAAATAAACACTGTTAATTTTAATTTTTACACTATTCATAGTCCTCGATTATTGAGGGTAAACAATGCTAGACAGCTCCAGCAATGGGGTAGGCCCTAGCTCAAGATAAAACAGACAAACTGTAAACTTATCGATCCAAGAGAAGTCAACGAGGCCGTGTTTGCTCCAGGTGAAGTGGTGACGCTGAAGCACAATATCCCCGGAGGAGACTGGTTCGAGCTGGTGTCGTCGCCGCACCTGCTGTGCGAGACGCTCATGTACCTCGCGCTCAGCCTCCTGCTGCTGGGCAACTACACCTGGCCCTTCGTCTTCTTCTGGGTCCTCTCCAACCAGGTGGGCGAGATGGTCATTGTTAAGTACTGTCTGATTTGCACATTATCTCTGCTAGGAGTGGGTAGTGTTCCAGTGCTTTTTTACTTCCCCCCCCCCCCATACATAATATAAGGAGAAAGTATTGTTTTCGCCAACATTTTTGAATTTGAGTTTTTAGTGGATATATTTGTTTTAGTGGTCTCTGAATCCAAAGAAATAGTTTTCAGAGTGGGTGCATGTCCGTCTGTGAGTGTATGTGTAAAGCTAGAGACGACACTAGTAAAAACGGACGATTTTCATGAAATTCGGCATGTAGGTATCTGCCATGATATCTCCAGGCACTCTTTCATTTTTTTTGGATTTTTGGTTTTTGAGGTTATTTACCCCATAAAAATGACAAAAATCCAAATTACTCAAAAACGGCTCTAACGATTTTGATAAAAATTTCATGGTTTTTAGCTCTTAGACTTAAGATGACAAACAAAATGATCACCCGCATCTCTGTAAAAATTCAGGTTCAGAAGTTATGGGAGTATAAGCTTTAAAAAATTCATATTTTCAAATTTTACAAAATCTGTAACATCTAAAGAAAATATAATTGCAACTATTAAATTTAGGTTGAACAATCAAATAATCCAGTATTTTGAATCATTAGTCTACGTCAACTAGTTGTGAAGATTGATATTTTCGTTTCGTGGTAAACGCTGTACGTTTTCCAATGTTATTCTTTTGGCAAATGTTAAAAAACCGATATCTCTGTTAATTGCTAACCGATTCTGAAAAAATTCGGCATGTATTTGTGGGATAATCAATTGTTCATATGTTTTATTAGGCTAAGTTTTTTTGGTTTTGAATGACTTTGAGGGAGAAAGTAAGTGGCAGTTTCCTGATACTGTTTATTTAGGTTTTACGTTGCCATAGTCAACTTTTAAAGATCATTTACGAGGATATTGTAGAAAGTAAAGAATGTTTTGTCTCTACATAAGGCCCCGTTGCCCTACCCCTGCAAGTGAGTGCACAGTCAAAAGGTCCAAACTTGGTCTCAATTTGAGCCAAGTCCCATTGCAGACCGATCTCACACTTCGTTCTAACAGCGTTTAAAAATGGTAGCATCCATTAAAAATCCCGCCAAGAGAATTTGTCCTGATAATGTTGCTTCTTTCAGTTCCTTACCAGTTGTAAACACTTCCTGTCAAAAATTCCTTGGATCTTGAAAGAGAAGGTACCCGCTTATGGTCAGATAACGGTTAGGGCCTACATAGAATTTATTTGAAAACGTCCCACTCTAGGCGGCAAATTTCGCCTAGAGTGGAGTTACATCAACATGGATCAGCAACACCCTTGTCTGTAAAGGGATTTTTCGATGTTGCATGTATTGTTTGGCATATTAAGTTATCGTAGGGTTTTACAATAAACACCATCACTTTTTCCTTCTCTAGGCACAAACACGGAGTAATTTTTTAGGCTGCAAAACATTATTTAAATCAGTTTATTACCATTCAGCAGGAATTTCTGTGGAAACTACCAGTTAGAAAAGCTGTGAGAATGAAATGAGTGATCGGTCAGCAACAAGACTGCTTAATCTGAGACCGGAAGTGGTGCTTCATACCTAGCACACACTCGATCGTGGTGTTGGGACAACAGGGCTAGATGTAGAGATAAAACATTCTTTACTTTCTGGACAACCCTCATAAATTTGGACAATCGAGGTTCCACGGCGATGGCAAATGCCGCCAAAACAAAAATTTTGTACTATCAATTTGAAAGGGCTTTACAAGCGCCGCTGAATACTCTGGCAGAACCCTCTGTTGGCGACCCATGTGGCCACAAGAGCCTTGGTTAGCCATGCTAGTTTGCTAAATTAGTTGCACAACAGACTCTTGATAGTCAGATCTATTATATGGGTTAACCAAGTGTAATGATGTAATATCAGAATGATGTTCCTAAGGGTTACGATTAAAATATTTTAAGGATGCCAATTATTGTGAACGGGTGGTTATTATGTGATTAAAGACCATACATTTAAATTTGTGAATGAAATTGAATACCGTACTTTATAAACTAAACTCGAAAACAAGTCGCATCATTTATTTAAACAAGCCAACAATTAATGATAAGAATAATTTTAAGTGTGGCATAACTTTGTGTTACACTCTGTATGTAATGAGTTGCTTCGAAAACACTAGGTTATTCTTCATGTTGGTGGTATGAAACAAACATAAGGTATGAGTATTGTGGGATGGGCTTTATTATTATTGTGGAATTCTCATATTGAAACATTGTCATCAAAACTTTCAAGGATTATTTACCTCTTAAGACGACTTAGAGATCAGATTCCTGTAAATTATTTGCGGACAGCATATTTTGGATATTTTCAATCTGTATTAAGATATGGATTAATATTTTGGGGTGGAAGTGGCAAAGTTAAAGATATTCTAAAACTGCAAAAAAAAGCATTGAGAACAATGAGTAGGTCAGACCCCAGAGAACACTGTAAACCTCTTTTTGTAGAATGAGAAGTCCAGACGGTAATTCATCTGTACATATATGATATTTTGACATACACATTGAACAATAAGGATCTTTTAAATTTTAACCATCATAACTACAACACTCGTAACAAAAATAATGCATTATTGGAACAACATCGACTTAGTAAAACATCTAATAGCCAATTAATTTTATCTGTAAAAGTATATAATGTTGTAGAAAGATTTGTGAATACATATTCAATCAAAGATTTTAAGATCAAGTTCTATAAATGGTTGCTGTGTCACCCTTTTTATAGTCTGGACGACTTTTTTAATCATGGAAACATCGAGTTTTAGAAGTTATTCTTTTTCATATATGATTTAATTATAATTTGATTAATTGAGTTAATATTGACTTGTAAACTATCCCTTATTCAAAGTATTGTAAATCTTATATAAATTAAGCTATTTTGACTTGGCTGTTATGCTGCATTTTGACATTGTCAATGATATTTTTGTATCCACAAGACAAATAAAGATATTATTATTATTATTAACAAAACCAACGAGGTAATAGAAAATATTGTGTTGGAAATTTTTTATTACTGTATTAACTTGTCTACAGTGTTGTAAAAAAGATACTCAAAAATTTCATTAATGGTAGTAATTTTTTATTTTCCTCAAAGTTGTATTGATCACACATTTTACATTTCAGATGGAGACTGCTCTGTTGACTCACTGGTGGTATTTATCTCACTTCAAGGACTATCCAAAAGAACGAAATGCTTTTATACCTTACTTACTTTAAGCAATATTTGTAAATAGAAATTACAGAAGGATTTGCATGTCCATCACTGAAAAGAATTTACCAAAAAATATTAAAGAAAAAAGTAGAATGGTCCACTGCTGCATATTGGCAATTCTGAAGACGGTAATAAGTATCAAGTTTTATTCTAACATTAGACAATCCAATAGTTAACATTGCTATTTATAGTGGATTCTCGCATATCCTAATCTCGCCCAGCCAAACAGTGTATGGCTTAAACTTTTTTAAAACATAGTAACATTGTTCCATTAAGAAACCAAGATGGTTTCGATTAATGCAACTCGTACTCATTTTACAGTTAAGTGACAGTAACTTGCTACTCCATTGGTCCCCATTAGATGCCCTTTTATGCTGTAAAATCTTGCTGAGATTACATTGAGTTGACAGAAACCTGATGCAATATGGGCATTTAGCAGTTTGCACATTAGGCCGGTGCGGGATATTATAAAGACAGCTGAGTTGAAAATTGTTATTAATTCATAGAGTAAAGCATGAGGTGAGTGCTCATGATGGAACAGGGGTTAACTGTGGTGTTGATCGACCACAACTCTTGCTGCATGTTAACTCCCAGTTACTGTGTCTGTGTGGTTGTACATGCCAGTCCTAAGCTACTGCCCTTACACAGGGGCAATACTCATACAGTCAAATTATGTGGATCTGTGAAAATGATTCAAAGGTGTTAACTTATTTTCTTTAAAAAAATCATTTACATTTTACATATTTTTTACAAATTTAGAATAGAATACATGATTTTAATCCAGTTCCTGCCCTCCCGCATCTGTAAATTGTGGCCTGAATATGTGAGAGTCCTCCGTTAGAAAACAACTGTTTATGATTTTGTACTAGGCTTTTTAAATCTTTGGTTGTTTTAAGTTTCTAATGTAATGTAAAACGATGTTTATGTTTAACTCTAAACTCAGTCAGTGCACGTTTTTATTTATGAAAGAGTTTTACTTTCTTAATTTGTGCTACCTAGATTATTGCTATCAAGATAATTTTTGTAAAACAATATTACATTTTAAGACCCTATTATATTTTTATAATAATTATTGTAGGGGCGGATCTAAGTAGTAGAGGGATTAGTATTTTCTTTGCATTGCCTAAAATGTTATTTTACAGTTAAAATAAAAAAAAACTTTATACTTTTTTTTAAATTGCGACCTACCCTGGTAGGTATTTTAAGGCAAGTACCAAAAATAACTACAGTAGTAGTTATTATATGTAAAGAGGCGAAATCTCGTCTTAAGGTCGACATGTTCCTTTGACAGGACTAACTGTAGCTGCCCCCTTTCATTCATACTAATTTTGCTTATGCCTCCCCCCAACCCTACTTGTGGATCCGCCACTTTTGATAACAGATGTGCCCCCCCCCAGGCTGATGACCACCCCCCCTCCTTAACTGCGACCAACCCCCTCCCCACATCTGAGATATTTCCTTTCCGAGGTTTTTCGCCCATAGCCGGAAAAACTATCGGAATCCGCTGAACATGTCCTTCATTAAAAAACAAATTCTTGAGGAGCAGGCCTATTGAAAAATACTGAATATCGTACCATTTGTTAAGCGACCAAAGGGAATGTTTCAAATTACCTGGATGAGCAGGGTTCATTCAGTTCTCCATTCGTGATTCTTTATTCATCAGTTTTTCCTATCAAGGGTTTCCAAGCGGACTCGCCCATTTCCTTTTTCTCGATTATTTTAAAATTTATATTCAAGCTATTCTTAGTTTTGTACACATGTTACTTTCTTCAATGCTCTGTCCACTTATCGTGGCGCACTTTAGCGTTACACATTTGACATAGATTCCAAACGCTTATATTTTAATAGTTTTGTTTCTAGGAATTTTAAATAACTAAACTATAAGCAAAATACAAATATTCTTAATCGGGTGATAAAGCCCGATGCACTCCACCGTGATTACATCATACAATAAACTACACAGTAGACCTAAACCACAAACTAAATATTTTAAAACATCTATGATTCTCAATAGTCACAAAACACGCAGGTGTCAGGTGTATCGGATAGCAAGAACTAACCAGTAACCGACAGACAGTGACACTGACAACTGCAACACTGCAATTGACTCAACTGACACAAGATTGAAGGGGTAGGAGTGAACGCATGCGTCGAAATTCTCCGAACCACGAGTACATCGCGCCACGCGCCACCGCGCGAGTCTCGTTACCATAGCAACCACTAACTCAACGTTGCCAAACTTACATGTCACTGCCCAGAGCCCACACTACGTTTGGTAACCTAAGATCTCTGTACATCTTAGGTAGGCATCGTTCTGCATATCCACACAAGTTCTCGAAATATGGGTTTTAATACTGAAATTGAATTTCTTAATTTTAAGTTTTTTAATAATTGTTTTATGATGCCCCCCCAGGCTGGCGAAAAAGTACTATTTTTCACCCCCCCCCCCCAAAAATTTCAACGACGCAGTCTGCGTCATGACCCCCCCCTGTGGGCACCCCTGTTTGATAATGTCATTTTAACTAATTTTTAACTTAAGAAGGCACAATCTATGTACAATGCTGACCTATATATATACATAAATCTGTTTTTCAAACTTGGATTTTTTATGTTAAGCAGGGTTTAAGCGGTTTGCAGTGATTTGGTACATATCAAATATATGATTATTTTACAATTAACTCAACAAAAAATAAAAAGTGGGAATTTTTTATTTTTGTTGAACTGTCATTAAATTTTGCCCTTTCTAAATACATACAATATTGTGTAGTTTGGTTCATTAAACTAGATAGATAACTCAGGTTTAAAGCTTGATTATCGACTTTAAATACAGTCCATTGCCTATTTATTTAAAAAAAATTATACGTTTATGGCATTACTTACTATTTACTTGCTAGAATAGTACAATATAGTAAGCAATTTTAATTAAATTATGAATTCAATATCCTTAATTGGGTTTAAAAGAAATTTAAGTTTTGTTACCTAAGTTTTTATGTTATTGTAAGTAAGCTCAACAATTAAGAAAGGAAGAATAATTGGCATTCCGTCCACAATTATAAGTATTAGAACTGTGATATGAAAGAGTAATAATAATGTAATTTTGTGTACCTTCATTTATATTATCTAATAAATATAGGCTACTTAATGTATTGAAGTGTGATATTGTAACTCAAAGCACAAAGACTGTTAGCTAATTTTCATACACTTTTTGATTTTTTATCTTTGTTGATTAAATGTTATTCTTATTACAGCATCTTTTATACATGATTTAACCCCTTTGACTCAAAAGTATCAAACATGATTTATGGTGAATTTGATCTGTTTGATCTGTTATTATCTGCATAACATATTAGAAAAGTTACCCATTGGTCTGAAATATTTTTTTCTTTAACAACCCTCTCACTGTACCGCATCAACTAAATACCCACTATAATTAGGAGCACCAAATTAGGCAGGTAAGCGAGAGCACTGCTGGCAAAATTACTTGTTTGTTTAGTTAATCAACGATATGATCATATGATTAAGTCAACACAAGTTTTCATGTAAATGCCCTGAAAAAACAAAGAGTTTTGACAGCTAAACAAAAACATTTGATTACTCTCTTCATCTGAGTTTCGGCAGGCAATTTTGTTAAGTTTTTTTCTGCCGGCCCAATTTTGTGCTGCCATATACAATAAATAGAACCTTGACAACACGACTCTTGGGGGAGATTCGGAAAGTCTTTCTTACAGAGAGGCTCTTCTTACTGATATCAAGGTTGTTTTGGCTGACAGTCGTGCTATCAAGGTTACCAGAACTTCTGAAAACCTTAAAAACAAGTGTATTTTAGGGCAGCTCTCGCTAAAATTTTGGTTACAAGTCTAGTTAGTTTTAGTGTTATTTTTTTCCTACAGTAGAATCGGAAAATGTTCAGAAATGGATGATGAATTTTTCAAAACTGTGTGGAGTGTAGATGACAGAATATCGAAATTCTAAAGCAATATATACAAGTTATTTGTTGTTAATATTCTTTGACAATTTTAATCACTTTATGGTTAAAATCAAGTCAGTAGTTTTTCAGCCATTGTTTTGTTCCCTGCACATTGTTTACCCTAAAACACCCGTTCTGGTGTGAGGACTATTGTCCATAGACGCGTGAGAACTGCGCAATATGAAGTTTGGAGTCCCCTCATTGATGTTGAAAAGACGTGAAGTTAAAAGCTGGATTGTCGAGGTTGTTTGGACAAATACTGTCGAGTTATGGAGGTTAATTTAACATTGAGTGTTATGGCAATTGCAAGGTGGTTAGCAAAGTAATCATATAAAAGAGATTGTCATGTTAAGGTCATCGCACACAGCCAGACGCGCCGAACCGAACCGCCGCGAAATAATTCCGGCTGAATAGTTTACATGTTAATCAATGCGAGTGCGCACACTTAAGCGCGCCGCGCCACCGCAACCATTGCGGAACAATTCCGCCGTCAGAACTCTCGGGAGAAGTCGAGTGGAATTTGTTCCGCTGGAGGCGGCACGCTGCGTCGGCCGCGACCATGTTCACACCCATGGCCATGCCATGTGCGAGGCCATGTCTTCGCACTACCTCGGTCATCCTCCGCCAGGCAAGAGAATGTGGCACTGCCGGCCAGTGCGGGGGTGCGGAGAGGGAGGAAGCGGCGACGCGGCGTCTGGCGCGCCTAGCGTGTGCGACCTCACCAACAGAAATTCTCACAAACGGCCGCGGCGCGTCTGGCCGTAGTGTGCGATGACCTTCATTGAGTGTCTAATCAAGGTTCTACTGTACAATCATATTCTAACTAAATTAGAACTCAACAATATTTATGGAATTTTTAGTTTGAAATTCATTGAGTGTGAGCTTGTTCTGTAAATGTGAGACATCTGCCATTACTGGTTATTAAAACGACATTCTGTTAACTGTTTGGTGACATTTTTTTTACAAATCAGTAATGGCAAATAACCCCTAACATCTCAGTGATATTCATCATGACATTGTCTAGGAAGAGCAAAAATAAATTCAACGATAAACAAAATTTTAATGATAGAGTACAATTAGAGCTTACTTACTAAATACAAAAATTGCATTAATTTGTACAGAAAAAAAGGAATAAAGAACCAATGTGAGACAGATCCTCAGGGATAGAAGAGTCTTGGTTCTAGGATATCGCACCATCTCAGCTCCAAATTAAAAGGTTCCTCGGATCTCTCAGACTGAGTACAGTGACTGCACTCCTCACAGCCCTCTGAAGAAGAAAATAGTATATTTCATTAATAGGGACTAAAGTGACGATTTTCAACAAGGTTAAGTTTTTCAACCAAGGATCTTGAACTGAGTTCGAAAAATTACATACTAGTAACAAAAAGCAACACAGCAAGTCCCATGTCATGAACTATATTTTTCACTACACCGCTCAATACATTCCGCTAAATACTAACAACAACAAAATTCACAGCTTGTTTACCTTTAACAGCTTCATACCAACGACGCTTTCATCTTTTTCGTGCGATTTAATACAATTGGCTGACTTTCTGTTTCATTTGTGTTTATGTTAGACTGATAGTAACCAACAATTGATTAGTCGAACACATTAAACTATCAATTGGTGAATTGAGCGAATTTTGCAATATCGATTTTCATCTTGACCAATCGGAGGTAACATGGCTGACACTTCGATTGAAGCTATATTCTTACCCAATAAGCATTGATGTCACAAGCTTTGGTTCTTGGAGCTTTGGGTCAAATTCGGGGATCTTGGGGAAAGATAATCCTTCAATGATAAAAACGTTTTGGGTTGCACTTAAAAAATACCCCCGTTGCAGCAGACCTGCATACTCAGCGAATTTCAAATGCAAAACAACATTTTTCAATACGACATAGCGATCTTTCACATGTTTTGGTAAGCTCCATAAGAATAACATGGGAAATGATTATGCAGGTTTGCTGCTACAGGTATATTAAAACTGGGTGGTTTTAATTCAATATTTAGTAGATCTGAACTAGAAGAAGCTATATACCAAGTTTTATCAAGGTATGTTGAGAAATAAGCTAGATATAGAATTTTACTTATTTCCCATAAGGTTAACATTGGGACAATGTACTGTGTTTACCACTTTCAATATCTCAGTAACCAATGAACATAAAGCAGTGATTCAAAATACTAAATTGTTTGGTTTTTGAGCTGAATTCAATGGTGCCAACAAAAATTTGATAAATTTTATTTTTCTATGTAAAAACTCAAAAAACCTATTTTTGGGGGGGTTTATCCCCCTTTACCCCCCCTTCCGGTGGTCCAATTGGGCTGGTTTACGAACTCGTCCAATTGATTACCACTTTACATGTCTATACCAAATTTCATAAAGATCGGACCATTTTTACGGCTGTTATCGTGCTTACAGACACATAGATATATATATATATAAATTCAAACGAATGGTGTTTATTGCTTCTGGTGGCTCCAAAACGAAAATTTATCATGGTCTCGGGCTTTGGTCTTACCATGAGACCTACGGTAATAGCTTCTTCCCTATAGGGGAAATTCGCTAAAAAACACCCTGTATAGTCCCCGAATCAATTATCTTTAAAATAGTAAAATTTAACTATTTAAAACCCTTATAAAAGTTTAGTGAGTAATTAATGTGTAGTGTTCTCTGTTTTACAGCAAGTTTAGTGATACCACCCACCTTCATCATGAACAAGATATTAATCTTCCCAAAAATTCTCTAACAAACTCAAAAATTTCAGGGGGGGATATATATTTAGATATCCCCCCCCCCCCCCTGGGTTCGCCACTGTGGAGAGAATTCTTTTTAGGTTCTCAAAGTAGACTTGATTTAGCTCTAAAAATATCATGCTAACAAATTAAAAGTAACACTTACCCATTATTTGCAATGCAATCCTATCAGGAAAATTTGATGTGTCACTCACTCTGGCCAATAATGGCTTGGAGACTCCAGGTTCACCATTTTCATTCAATTTTAATACCTGAAAAGTATTTCAGGACATTTACCACAGATACTTGAAATACTATTCTAAAGCTTACCTTGTACATACTTAAAACTAAGCTCTTTTCTTATCAATATCTTCCCTCCCCAAAACCCACAATACAAAATAATAAGTCTCTTCAGTAGCTATTTCTTCATATTCAAACATTAAATCTTAAATGCTGAGGATCAACATCTGTTAGCAGCTTTCAATTTGACCAAAAAACTAATCGGTCAAAACAATGGAAATCAAGGAAGAATGATTAATTCTTAGTTTATGTATCAGCACTTACCTTGAACAATATCAAATCCTCTGCCACAACTTTATCTATAATGGGATAGTCAGAAAGATTGATGTTTTGTAAGTCATTTGGTATCGGAAGTGGCTTGCAAATGTCAGGCAGCCCTTTCCTCGGACTACAGCCGTCAACAGTTCCTGGAAGGCTATTTCCTTCTCCATTGTCATTATTACTCTTCACTTCCACTGTACGGCTTGTAACATCTGCCGCAGGATTCGCTTGGTCAGACCTGTCAGCGGTGTTTACATCGGCCTGGTTTGAATCGATGGGGTGTGAGGAGTGAGATGTAACGGTTTGGCTGGTCGTAGCAGTACTTGTGTTTCTGTGGTAAACAGATGGTTTCGAACCGGAACTGGCGAGTTTCAGGAGGTGATCCTGCCAAGTCGCGGGCAAGGAAGACGACTCTCCTTGAGACTGGGCCGCCTCAACTTTGCCATCGACAGGCTGAGATGATTCTGTGAAAAAATAACAAACTGAACCAACAATCTGAACCTCTTGAAATAGTTTCCACACGTTGAGGACACTGTGTAGTTTTTGGCGAATTTCCCTTTGGGGAAGAAAATATTAGGCCACCGTGGGTCTCATGGTAAGGCCTAAACTTCTCATAATTAACTTTTCTTTATAAGGTCCCCAGATGCCAAAAAATCATTAATTCAAAATTCATACAGTCTGTTGACATGATAGCGGTAGCTCTCGTAAAACAGTCAAATCTTGATGAAATTTGGTAGCGACATGTGAAAAAGAGTGTCTGGTTATTGCTCGGATGAGTTTAAAACCAGGCTGATCAGACCATTGGAAGGGGGGACAGGGTAAAAAATGATTTTTCTCCTGAAAATAGATACCTATTTTAGAGGTTTTTCATAGAAAATCAAAACGATCAAAATCGGTTTCCACCACTGAATTCAGCTTGAAACAAATACATAGCATTTTCAATCATTGCTCACTAAGATAAATATTGAAAGTGGTATACACAGTACATTGTCTCCTTTATAGTCTTGAGAGCAAAAAAAAATTTTAAACCTCGCCTAACTTATTTCTCAACATGTCATAAAAATCTTGCTAGATGTACCTTCACAAAGTTAAGATCTAATATAAATTTGCTTAAAATCCACTTTTTAAAATTTCTATGGCAGCAAACCTACATACTAATTCCCTTGTCATTTGACAATCTGTTAAAACTTGATATAATATGTTTCTTTCTAGTCGAGGTCTTCTGAATATTGATTTAACACCACCTAATGTTTAAATGCCTGCATCAGCAAACCTGCATATCTACCAGTACTCGTTTTCTACATTATTCTTAGGGAGAAAATACAAAAAGTCATATCTCGCTAAGTTCGGTTGAAAGTTTTTAATTTTTTAAAACTTGCTCAGTATGCAGGTCTGCTACTCGGGCCTATTATTTTTTTTATTACAACCTCCTTGATTTTTGTTGATAGAAAATTACCCCTTTTGCAGCGGACCTTAATACTCAGTGAATTTCAAACATAACCAGATTTCTTGTATTCTTCATGAAAATAACAAGGGGTTTAAGTATGCACGTTTACTGCGACAGGCACATAAAAACTGGCTGGTTTAAGTTTATGTTCAATAGACCTTATTCAGAAGGAGTCACACACTTATCTAATTTTACAGTTTATAAAAAAGGACATAGATATAGACATACGCATGCACACAGTGCCAAGGGTGGCCTGGCAGGGTCTTGAGGGGGGTGCCAAAATAGCTGATAAATTGATCGTTTATCACACAAAATTAGGGTTCTTTATTAATTGCCTTAAAATGATGTTTTAAAATTAACTACCTACAATTTTAGAGCTCTTAAAGCTATGGAGTTGCACAATTATTTACCTGTTACTGTTTGAGGTTTGACAGGTGGTGTTGGTGGCACTGTCATATCTTCAACAAAATCATCTTCTGTGAAATACACGTGCTTTGAAATTTCACTTGATGGGGATGTTTTGATAACTGGTTGAGCTGTCAATCGATTTATGGTGGGTCCTACTGCCAACATATATGAGAGCTTCTCCTTACTCTTTTTCTTATTGTGTTTTCTTTTCCGTCTCCTCTTATGACTGTTATAATCAAGGTCCTTTGATGACTCCTCTGTTATGTTTTCTGCAGAACCGCTTTGTTCACGATTTATTTGAAGATTGTTTTCTGAAAGAGGTTGATGGTTAGAAAAAACGACAGAGTTTGTGTCTCTTCCATCATTTTGACAACTCAAATCTGTACTATTCTCTTGCATCTCAGTCAGCATTTGATCGATATCTCTTTTGATATTTTTTTTGTGCTCTTCTAATGTGCTTAACTCAGAATTTCTTTCTTTCTTCTCAGTATCAAAAAATGTTTTAGGAGAACTGGTCTTTTTGTGGTTTTTAGAGGTATACATGGAAGTACTCGAATAATACTGATTTTCTTCAGAATCATAAAGACTTTTTGATTCTTCGTATTTCTTACTATGCTTGGTCTTTGTTTTAGCAGAGCATTCATCATCAATGGTTTTGTTAGCAACAATGTCATTTAATTCACTTTTAACTGAGACCTTGTTTATATGAGTACTGAAACTATAATTTAAAATATCTTCCTTAGCTTTTTTAGGTTTTTTCTTGACGTTTAGATCTTTAGTGCTGCCATCACCATGACATAAACTCTCCCAAAAAGTAGAGGCAAGGTCTACTGAGGCATCATCAATTCCTTCAGAGTTCTTTTTCCTTTTCTTGGATTTTTTGTGGTGATCCTTTACAACATCTCGTCGATAGTTGTCGTTAGCACCATCACCATCACTTAAAAGTGAACCATCATCTGTTGAGAAACAATTAGAATGTTTCTTTCTTAATGAATTATTCACACTCATGTCAAGGATGCTTCCAGAAACATCATTATCATCATCATCCTGTGATACGTCATTCTGTAAATACTTCTTTTTCTTGCTTTTAGTTTTTTCTTTTGGCATGTTGTTTTGATTCCCATTTAGTAAGACAGTCTGTTCACATGGATTCATCTGAGAATCAGTGCATTTTTTATGGTCAATCAGAAGAGAAGGTGTTCTTGACACACCAGGGCTTGGACAAGTATTTGCTTTCAACCTTTGCTTTGGTCTACAGGATAAATCAATTGTTTTCTCAGACTGGGTAAGATTTAGGGCTTTTTGATCACAATTTGAGTTGTTAATCACCTTTTTGGTCTTGTGTATCTGAAGATCATAAAAATTACATTTCTGGACTCTGAAAAGTTCAAAACAACATTAGAGAAAGACACATCTATTATTTTTGACTGTTTTTTCATAATATACAGGTGTTGGGTTTGTCTATTTTAACACTTAGCCCTGAGAGAGCAGCAGGGGTGGATTTCAAGCATAAATTACATAATCCGAAGTCTCTAGAGGGGCTTTTGCTACATGTTTAAATTATTTAAGTTGGTTTTAATTGTAAATTAGTTAGGTAGCCACAGGGACGGTGGCATGTTGTGCAATCCAGCCATTTGGAAGTCACGAATTGTGGATAGTTTTTGAGCGATGGCTTGTGGACACGGTGTTCCCTTGGGTGGATTAACGTCCGCAGTATTGAGTACTATTGAAACATTCATGAAACCATGTTAAGTATATCTATATAAAAAATGTCGCAAAATGTTTTGGCAAGAAAGACGAAACTTTAGCTCCATTAAAATACATTGTTTCACGGTAAGTTGCAGAAATGTTTCAGACGATTTTGTGTTTAATGTGAAATGTTTCGTGGAACAAGTTGCACAGTGGCTCAGGTACCGTACACTACTTAGTAGAAATGAGGTCTAACAGCCGAGGCGGTACCGAGTTAAATTTATGGCTGCCAGTGATTGGGGAGGTGTAGACGGTTGGGTGCTTAACCTTATGATATTTTCAAGACCCTCTCCTAAGATGAAAAAAATCTAAATAGGAAATGAAGCCTTGATTTTATAAACTATAGCCCAAGGAAAATAAAAAAACCTGGGAAATCATGAAAACTAACGTTTTTAAAACAAAATGTACCATAAGCTATGTGTTCTCAAATTAACCGGGAGAGCAACTTGAATAGAAATTTTTAAGATCCGTTGTATGTCAACAGAGATATGGCTGGAAAAGGCTAGTACTAAATTGACAGATATTTAAGAATAACAGTTGCGACATGCTACAGTACAGGTAGTAGATAGTCAACATTAATGACACCCTACGTCAGAAATACGTAAGTATCTGATCTTCTGCTTTAGAATGTTTACAGGTTGTGATCAGGTTATTGATCTTATAAATAGCATAGGCTCTATATAATCTCAAATGGGTGAAGATCACAGCATTCATTTTAGCAAAAGTGTGATCCGCATAGGTTTTGGCAATCCAATTTGACGGTTAACTTTTAATGTTTGACTCATTTAATATACTGTTATGACAACCATCAGTAAGTTAATGTAGAGGAAACATCAATAAGAACCAATAACCAAAATCAATATAAAATTTAATAAGTATTCGATTCTATTGCAAACAACAAAACATACCGTAGGCTTAAAAAAAAAAATCATTCTTCATTATTTTTGTTTTAACTTTGAGATGTGATTTCCATTATTTTTTATGCTTTCTTTAAATTCTCAGCTCAAAAACTATTTTTTAAAAAAAACCTAAGCATGATAACGACACACTCTCTCACGCACGGGCTGTAATGCCTATGTGAGAGAAATTTCTTATGTATAATAGCCAAGTCAATTTAATTTATTTGTAAATATTTAATTTGTAAAAAAATGTGCGCTATGACTGATACTTGTATTGTAAATATTTTCCGAAATAAAGCTGATTTGATTTGATTTACCTAAAAAGGAGCTGGCTATAATAAAACCAAACACAATAAATCCAACCAAAAATTAAAGTTAAACATTTCTAACATATAGCGAAGGTATCTCACAACTTATTACATGTCATATGCCATCTTGTAGGGCACACTGAAGTTTAACCAGTATCGATAATCACACAGAGTAGCCGAACAATCAATAACATAGAAGTCGGAAGAAAGGTCTCTCCAACAAACTATTAAGGTAGGTCATAATATCAAAGTTTGGCTATAGGCTAGATAGATTGTTTGATATTGTTTTCCAAACCAGTTGTTGGTGAGATTTTTGCATTAGGTGCACACCCAGCCCATCTCGGGGCCACGGTGGGAACCGGGGTTGTCGGGTGGGGAAGTGACTATCGATAGCCGATAATCGAATTGGTTCGATATATTGATTCGAAGAGTTATCGGTGACACAGTGATGGTTCTGTCATGCGTATAAAGTTGTTGCCGCCGCAATTCCTGGATGTAAGCAGCGAAGGACAACAGAGGAAATAATGCCCAGCCCTGAAATTGAAAGTAATAAGGCCTAGGCAACAAAGTTGATATATGAAAAACGCAAATAAAAACAGACCTGTCAACCTGGAAGGAATTTCAGGCGGGAGTGACCGCCATGTAAAAAGGAGTCTGGGGCCCCCCCCAGAAAAATTTTGAAAATTCAAGCCTGAAAAAATGAGTTTTTAAGCCTTTTTGTCAACATATCGAGGGTTTAAAAAAATAATATTTTTCCATTTCATACCATCCAAAAACGTACAAAAATTATTGAAAATTGCAAATTTGTAGGCCTAAGCACA